>HG995360.1:5726847-6926847 GCA_905333045.1 Lysandra bellargus
GTATGGCTTTCGTTACCATACAAACAAACACAGCAACGTAGCCCTTTGTTGTTAGAATACCTCGGCCCTTGTTGGCTTTGACGAACACGTGGCCTGTGTAATCAGCCCCTGTATGGTAAAATGGCCGCGACGGATTCACCCTTGATGTTGGTAAATCTCCCATGATTTGATAGTGCTGGCTGGGGCTGTGCTTTCTGCACTTAACACATTGATAAATGCGCTTCTTCGTGGCCTTGAGTCCTCCTACCAACCAGTACTTCTGTCGAATGAACCCCGAAGTGAGCTTGGCGCCACCGTGGAAGGTAAGTTCATGACACTGATCTATTATTAACTCAGACAAGCGACTGCTTTTTGGGATAATAATAGGATGTTTCATGTCTAAGTTAATGTTTGCATGTTTTAAACGACCTCCAACTCTTAAAACTTGATCCTGATCTAATATAGGGTTGAGCATGCAAAGCTTGCTTTTTGCTGCTACGCTTTTTCCTTTCTGTAATGCTTCTATTTCTTCGCTAAAATATTCTTGCTGACACTGCTTAATAATTTTTATATTTGCTTGCTTTATTTCACATAGTGCTAAGTATTTATTTGCAACTTGTTTTTTGCTTATAAATCTATATATCCATGCTAAAATCCTCGCAATCTTGCTTAGCGAGCTATATTTATGCAGTAATAATTTTATAATACTATTTTCTTGATTTTGAGTTACAGATGCAACTACCGTTTTTGTTTTTCTCACTTCTTGATCTGTGGAAAATATTTTTTGAATATTACGTGATAAATTTTCAGTTTTCAGCCAACTCGGCCCCTTAACCAAAGTTCATGATCTTTTAACTGGGATGCTGACAAACCGCGACTAGCGCAATCAGCCGGATTTTCCTCCGACTTGACGTAATTCCAGCTGCTGGGCGGCACCACTCGACAATCTGCTTAACTCTATTGGCTACAAATGGCTTCCAGCGTTCCGGTACACCATTGATCCATCCTAATACTACCATAGAATCTACCCAGCAGTAAGTATTAATTTGATATGTTTCCAGGCAACTCTTGATTTTTGATAATAGTTTAATAAGTAATAGAGCACCGCATAACTCTAGTTTAGGTAAAGTAAGTTTATTATTTACAGGTACCAGTCTCGATTTTCCTGCTATCATGGTTACCGACGTCTGGCCGTGTGTGCTTACCTTGCAATAAACAACACAGGCGTAACATTTTGTTGATGCATCGGAAAAGCCGTGAAGTTCGATGACATTATTTTCTGTTATACCTAACCATCTCGGCATGTAAAAATTATTTATATTTTCTAAATCTATTTTTATACTTTCCCATTCCTTAATAATATTTTCCGGTAAGGGATCATCCCATTTTAACTCCAATTGCCACACTTGTTGAAATAATAGTTTTATTTTAGTCGAAATCGGAGAAAGCCAACCTAATGGATCGAATAATTTTGAAATATTTGCAAGTAAAATACGTTTTGTAGGAATTTTTGTCTTAAAGTCTAATTTTGATGTGAATGTAAATTGATCTTGCTGTGGATTCCAACTAAGCCCCAATGTTTTGGATGACTCAGTATTTTTAAAATCATAATTTAATTGCTCATCACTGCTGTTATTACTTGTAGGAATTATATCTTGATTATTTGCCTTCCATTTACGTAGATTAAATCCTCCGGACTTTAAAATCGCTACAATATCCTGTATCAAACGCTTTGCTGATTCGACAGAATGACTTCCGTATACGAGATCGTCCATGTAAAATGCTGACTCAATCACCTTTGGAGCAGAACTGTCTTGATAATTCTTTCTCTCGTCTTGAGCTAAGCGTCGGAGAGTCATCATCGCCAGAAACGGCGCGGCCTTGGTGCCGTACGTCACTGTCGTCAACTGAAATATGCTTAATTCGTCAAACAATGAATCTCGCCAAATTATTTTCTGATATTTTTGGTCATCCGGATGTAACCATACTACTCTAAACATTTTCTCCACATCCGATGTAAAACCGAATCTGAATTGTCTCCACTTGATAAGAAGACTCTGCAGATCTTGCTGTAAATTTGGACCTCTTTCCATTAAATCATTCAGGCTCAAACCAGTCGAAGAAGGCGAAGAAGCATTAAAAACAACTCTTAATTTAGTTGTAGTTGAATCATTCCGAATAACACAATGATGCGGTAAGTAGTAACCTGATGAGTCGGAGTTATTCGAGTGTATCATATGTCCTAATTGTTTGTATTCATTGATAAATAATTTATATTCTTGTCCTATATTTACATTTTTATTAAATTTACGTTCTAACTGTCTAAACTGTGCAATAGCTTTTGATTTTGATTGGCCTAATTTACTTTCTATTTCTTGTTTAAGGGGGAGGCGCACTTGATACTTGCCATCCGCCAGACGAATAGTTGTCTTGTTATAAAAATCTACGACCTGTTGGTCGGCCAGGGACATCGAAGATGACTCTGATATGTCCTCCGATTGCCAAAATTGACTGATGTCGTTGATATCGTGCACAATGATGTTACACTTAAAGCTTCTTTTTACGTAACCGCTCAAAATCCAACCTAAGCGCGTTTTTTGCGCCATAGGTAGAGTCGGTCCAGCCTTGTAAATTCCATCCAACAATAAATTGCTAAAAACATCCACTCCAAGGAGAAGGTCTACTTGTCTTCTCACATTGAAGAAAGGATCTGCTAGAGGCAAATTTTCTAATGCGGGCCAATCTGGTTTAGGAAAGCTGTAGGAGGGCAGATTCTTGATTAAAGTATTCATGATATAAGCATCCGTTTCGAATGAGAAGTCTTCTTGATTAGACCTACACTTGATTTTAATAATACCCTTGCAGTTGCTCTCCTTTTCGCCTATTCCTGTTATGGTTCCCTGACAATGTTTGCGCGGTAAACCTAAAATATGAGCTACTCTCTCTGATATGAGCGTAGTCTCGGATCCTTGATCTAACAATGCCCTGATATTATGATAGGTGCCATCCCGAGCCTGAACCCGCACCATGGCTGTTGCCAACAGAATTTCGGGGTCCTTGCCCTCCACGGACACATGAGTGTTACCAACCTCCGGTTTCGAAATCTTCGACTCTGCATTTTTCGGCGTGAATGAACTGTTGTAAAATGCATCGTGCAAAATTGAATTATGATTGCCGTTGCATTCTCGACAACGCGATTCGGAATAACAACCTTTACCTTCATGATCGTAGAGACAATTTTTGCATAAATTCTTGTCAATAATTAATTTTCGCTTCAAATGATTAGGTAGTTCTAGAAATTTTGCGCAATAATATAAGCCATGTCCGCGGTTTGAACAAAAATAACAAGCTGTTTTTACCGGATATGCAGGTTTATTGACTCGGTTACTTGATACTTTCGATTGCGAAAAATATGTTGGTTTCTTGTAATTAAAACGATTGTCTGAATTAACGTTATGATTAAAATTATATGTATATTTTGCACTAGGCTTCGCCGTCGGATTTTCTTGCTTTTTCCGTGAAGTCTCTAGCGCTGTAAATTTCGTTTCGAGAAAATCTAGAAATTCCTTTAGACTAGGCAATTCCCTCGGCTGCTTTAATGACGATACGTACTCGTTGTATGTGTCGGCGTCAAGTTTTTGGCTCAAAATATGTACTAGTAGAGGATCCCATGTACTTATGTCTACACCTAAATTTTTAATCGCGTTTAATGATTCCAGTGACGTATCATGGATTCTCTTGATATGTCCTAACGATGCTTGCTGCGACACTGGAAGGTTCATTAACGTATTGATATGCGACGTAAAAATAAGTTTCCTATTATTATACCTATTATTTAATATCTCCCAGCAGGTGATGTAGTTGTCTGAGCTAATCTGCAGATGTTGAACTAAGCGCTCAGCCTCACCTCGGAGCTTGCCCTTTAAAAATTGCATCTTCTGTGCGCCTGATAGAGATGCGTTGGTGTGGATAGTCTCCGTGAATAAGTCCTTGAACGACGTCCACTGCTGGAAACTTCCGCTAAAAGTAGGCAACTCCATCTGCGGAGTCGACTTCTCCCTATGACACATGGACCTGATTTTCCTATTGATAGACTTCTTGATGTCTTCGTACAATTGCTCATAATGATAAAATGCTGAATCATATTCTTTATTTTTACCCTCTAGCTCACTATCTATTTCGAGATGTAAAGAATCAATTACCGACCAACGAGATTGTAAAGTATTCAGTATGTCATCTAGCTCCCACTTATCTAACTCCGTATCTAAGTTGACACTAGTTACCTTTCTCTGTAGAGCTCTGAAGTTGCTCGCTTGCTTTTTGAGCAACTCGTCCGTCCTGCTGTTGACGCCCTGAGCCCTGAAAGTTACCTGATTTTCTCCCTCGTGCGCGCCGTCTTGCCTTGCTGCTGGAGACGAGGTGCGCGCGGGTGGCTGCGACGTCGACGCGCCGCCCAACGGAGTCGCCGGCCGCAGCAGCGGTGTACTCGGCTTGGCGTCCCGTGCTTGATGGTTCATGATGACCGACCGGATGTGTCCGTAGCGCTCTTTGGTTGCCTCGAACTGATCGGTCACGAAATAATCGTGAGACTTGTCGCTATAACCACATAGCTTGACGTGGTTATTTTGAAACTCCTGCCAGTATTGATCCAGGGTTTCCAGTCTCCTCCTGATGTAGTCACCGGTCTTGCGCTCCGGCCCATCTTTCTTGTAATTGGAGTAGATCTGCTCAATCGCTCCAACCAACTGCTGCTGAATTGATAGTAGATCTTCCATCTTTACTCCTGATATTATTTCCTTGATAAAAAATGCACTGCAATCCAATGTCCACTGATCACTTCACGAAAAGTCACACTGTCTGTGTTTTCACTCGCGAAGTCCTTATTATTCACGAAGCACCTTGCTAGGATCACTTCACGAAATAATAATTAACGAAGGACCATAAAGTATGTAGCGTCCTTGATTGACTACTACTCCTTTTACTTGATAAATGAAACGATAGTCTTGATATACCGTTACTTGATTTATTGATACACTTGATGATGAAATGACCCGGGTGTGCGAGCACGCGCGATCGCCTTGATTGATCGATGCGAACTGAACTTAATAAAATAATTAACTAATTACGCGAGCGCGTCCAAAACGCTGACTCTAAAAACCCTAAAATGCTTGATGTACGATATGGATCGTACATGAGCTATAATAACAAGTATAATATTAATTTATTAGGAAGATTTATTCTACCATACAGTCATTATATATAGTTACCAGATATAGCTGAATCCAGATGCCAGAATATTTGAAACATTTGTAACTGGCACCGACTTCAAAATTATGAATATTGAGTACAGAAATAGTTGAGTTTTAGCCGAATTCGGAAAAAGGCACCATGAGATAGGAAAACCGGCCAAGTGCGAGTCGGACTCGCGCACCGAGGGTTCCGTACAAACCTGCAAGGTTTACAAAGTTCGTTCATTACGACAATCGAGTCATAACTATGGTATTTTTATTGCAAAATGAAATTCATAACATTACAATGGGGAAAGATGGAGGAGCATAAATTTAAGACAAAGATCTCTTTATCGTTTATATATTTTGTAATGTAACTAAAAATTTAAGGTTTTCGGAATTTTTCCTTTATGTGTGCTATAAAACGTTGCTTCATGCCAAATTTCAAGATTCTAGGTCGACTGGAAGTACCCTTTAGGTTTTGATTCCCTTGCGAGTACTTGCGAGTTTCAAAATATGCAGCTTAAATTGCTGTTTCTTTTGATTGCGTTGACATAGAAGTTTGATTTTGTTACAGCTTAAAGGTATTATAGACCTGAGTATTTGGTATGAATTTCAATTTAATACCTCTACGCGTTTATGAGGAAATGGGTAGTAAGTTTAAAATTATTAAAAAAATATATATTATGTGATGTAACTAAAAATTTATGGTTTTCGTAATTTGGAAGTCGGTTTTAATTTTTTGTTAAAAATAATAATTTCACTCTTTTTAGTTACCTAGTAAAATCATCGCGTACTATACGTAGATTAGGGCCGATTCACACCGGAATGGCAGAGGCGAGGCGAGCGGTTTCAGTGTCATAATATGATTTTAAACTTTATCTTCATTATTGTAATACATAGTATCGCTTGAGAAATCGACGCCGCCGGCGGCCGCAAGAGGCCACGAGCGTCCACGGGCGGCCGTAGATTTCTCAAGCGATACTATGTATTGTTAACAAGTAACAACAATGAAGATAAAGTTTAAAATCATAATATGACACTGAAACTGCTCGCCTCGCCTCCGCCATTCCGGTGTGAATCGGCCCTAATACACCTGTATATTATTCTACGTATCTTATTACAATTTGTTAACAGTCACACTTACAAAATATAATATCAGCTGCAGATAATTATTTTAAACAATACATCTGAGCAATACATTTAAAAAAATCGAAGTGGACATGTGCTAGGGCCGCGCCAAACCGGAATTTTAGCAGCGGCGAGGCTTTCAGTGCCATATGATTTTAAACTTTATCTTTATTATTGTAATACATAATATCGCTTGAGAAGTCTACGGCCGCCCGTGGCCGCGATTGGTAAGTGTGACAGTGCACTAGCATGTTACTTGTATTATCGAAGCAACTTACTTCTCAGAAGTAATGTCAAATGTGTGCCTTACGCTCTGGATATAAGGTTGAATATTTTGTTACGTTCAATTTTGGTGACATTGGTAACCCTGACGTGGTAATGATGATGATGATGATGAATGTAATTTGTATAGTGGCATATGCTTTCAGTTCCAGCGCCTAAACCCCCAAACTTGTATTTATAAGGAATCCAGAGTTCTCTTAGTATCTTCGGAACCATAGTATATCTTGGTGCAAAATCTTACGTTTTGGTAGCATATGCTTAGGATGTTTCTCATAAAACCAAAATCACCATATGTTTCCATATAAATTTCGAGGAGTTCCCTCGATTACTCATGGATCCCATGATCAGGTCACCACTTTTGTGAACATGGTACCAAATTGGAGTGAAACCTAATACAACAAAATAAAAATTTCGAAAATCGGTTCACAAGCGGCGGAGTAATCGTTGAACATACAAAAAAATATATATATATATGTGACGTTATCAGCGTGAAGGGACCTTATTGTCGGTATTGAGTTATTAGTATCTCCATAATCTACATTTAATAGGCTATCGAACCATGTAAATAACATGCGTGTAGGTCTGGAAAATATTTTTTAAAAAAATGTTTAAACTCGAAAGTCGTAAAAGGTGATATTGAGAAAATCGCATTCAAACTTCGACATCCTAAAAAAGTATGTTATCGTAGGAAGTTACATAGATATCATGTTTTTTGAGAAGTACGTTATATGGTCTTTTAGAATTTAACTTCAATTATATAATTTTATAACTCTATTCCTGTTGTTTACCACGCCAAAGTGCAAGATGTAATGAAAATGCCCGAGATGGTTTTTACTAAATATTTCACTTATAGTATGTTTTCTGTCGGATTTTATAAAAGAATAATATAAAACGGATCAGTTTTTACTAAATAGAGACGTCTTCGATATTAAACAACATTGTTTATTGTATAAAAAAACTGATCACACTTTTCAAAAGGGACCTTATTGTCGGTGATTAAAAGTTTAGTAATATGACATAAAAATAAATATACATTTTCATTAACATTGAAGTTCTTATTTTATAAATAACTTTAATTATCCTTTAGTAACAAGACGTGTACCAAAAACATGTAATTTCTTATAGTTACCACAGAAGTATTCATAAATATTGAAAGGGACATTAATGTCGGTCGTTACAATTTTAGTAATAAAACTAATAAAGTTAAAAGAAGATACAAAAATACTATTAATTCCTTAGTCTAGATTTCATTAATTTTTAGGGTTCCGTAGTCAACAAGGAATCCTTATTAGAGATAAACAAGCAGCTCCATCGAGATTCGAGACTTGGCTAGTTGTGTGTTATATTTTTGGTGGGATTTCACTTCTTTTTATAGAAACGTGGGCTATTGATTTTTTAAGCTGCGCCGTAGGAAGTGGGTTTCATCATATCGCTCGTGTAGGATTGTGCGCTCGTGTAAACGTCACCATCAGCATCACACGTGTTACATACGCCTCCGTGGTCTAGTGGTTTAGTGCGTGGCTGTAGGCTCGGAGGTCGTGAGTTCGATTCCCGCGTTGGAAACGTATTATTTCCAAGTTTGGTAAGGATAATGCAGGTTGATCACCTTTGATCAGGATTAAATTGAAATTAAAATTTAACTCCCATACAAAAAACATAATTTCGAGTCCGACTCGCACTTGGCTAATTTTTATGGTTTTCTCTATAAATGGCCATTAAACCCTAAACTCTGTGCTAAATTTTAGCTCTCTGAGTTTATGGGAAGTACTAGTTCTATTTTGATGATCTTGACTCTTGAATGACTGAGTGAGTGTCATAAATGAGAAACTTTGCTTTAGCTTAACTTCGGAATATAATGACCTCTAGAGGTTCTCAAATATGGACCTAAAATGCGGTGAAATGGTTCCTGTAAATGATGGTACTGCAGTGTTTGCTTCGCGCCCTATTTGGCGGGGGCACTGCCGTGCCCCCAGATATTCTAATCAATGTTACCGATTTTCAGCTTGGTGCAAATTACTAGTAGTATAACAGTAGATACCGTGCCGAAAGAAAGCCGCAATAGACTCTCGACTGCAGCACCGACAATAAGGTCCCTTTTTCACTAAACATTAAGATATATTTTAACCTATAAAAAATCGTTTTTAAAACCTGTGTTTTTGTCATATCAAAATTTAGAGTCCGTTTATTAATATGGAGCAAAAAAAGAAAAAATGATTTTTTTCGACACTTTACTTTAAATGCGATTATCTCGGAAACTAAAACTCTCCATAAGGTCCCTTTTCCCAGATAACGTCACATATATCCACAGCCGAACATATAACCTCCTCGTTTTTTGGAAGTCGGTTAGTTAAAATTTAAAACTAAAATAAACCTTCAGGTGTAAAATAATATCTACCAAAACACAACACAGTAAAATTATTAATATTATTAGAAAAAAAAAACAATTTCACTCTTTCAAATTATCCGCTTTATTATTATTATTATTATTTTAATATTATTCTTATTATAAATTTTAGTTAAATTTTATATAATGACGGTAAAACATTATTATAAATTAAGCAATCGAATAGTTAATTCAACCATTTTTTTATCGTCAATTATACAAATAAAAGCAATAATTGCTTCATAGCAACAATTAACAATTAGAATAAATATCAGTCAGTAAGACTTTCGATCACATGAAAAAAAAATCACTTTCAGCGCTCCTGTTCTTCTGCACGTAGGAATGCACGAGCCTCATTATACGCTACTTTCATCTAGTTAGCGCGAAATCACCGCCGCCGCGCCGCTACTGGCAATAAAATAACAAAAATATTATACAAAAATTATATTGTTTATTCGGTATTCAGCTTTCCACGGATAATTATTAAATTCATACACGAAATTGCATGAGAGTAGCGGCGCGACGCGACAATTTGATGCGCAAAATCAGGTGGACGAAACTTCCGAACAAAAAAAAATTGGGTTCCAAATTTAAACGAGGTGACTAAACGAAATAGCATAATCTGTGCGATTCAAATATAATTGTCTCGCTCATAAATAGTGTGTACTCTTTCTAACATTAAGTAAGCGTTTCCCGCCAATTTTTGCCGCGGTTTTTAAATTTATTTGAATTTGGATAGATTCAGAAAATTTTTCTCCGTGTTAGCACAATTGTTAAACTCGCTTTTGTATTAAAATAAACCAAAAAGTTTGATAAAATGAGTCTGAAAAAGTACAAAAAGTGTGAAATCTGCATGGGACGTAATATCGATGAAGAAAACTACATATTAGCAAGATTTCCTACCAACAAGGAACGGTAAGTAAAATTTTAGTACTAATGTGTAAGATGTATTTTAAAGTTTAAAGCAAAATATATTTAAACAAAACGATGCGCGTCAAAACTCTTTTATCGCACGGGAACCGTACATTTTTACGGGACAAAAAGTATCCTATGTACTTTCCCTATACTTACTCAAAAGTATCTCCATGCTTTTCAGCAAAATCGGTGCAGTGGTTTAGGCGTGAAAAGGTAACAGACAGATAGACTGACACTTTCACATTTATAATAATAGGTAGTAGATAATAACTAATAAGTAATATTATAAGTAAAGTATATATTAAAACTTATGGATAGTCCACATACTTACTACTATGCAACTGCAACTTTCGTTTTACATAATATTATTATTCTTTCAGTTGTAAGAAATGGGTTCAAGCCACTGGGAAACCAGCATTAGCTAGTTTAACTATTACTCAGTTACATTATTCTCATTTCTTATGTGGTAAACACTTTCCTGTTAATAACTTCCGTAACAAAGGAACACGACTAACTGCAACTGCTATACCTTCCCTGTATCTCCCAAGCCCACCGTTAAGTGATACATTTTTAGAAAACTTTCCACCCGAGAAGCTTATGTCACCAATACCTGTAAATGCAATATTTATACACAAAACAGTAACAATTGGAGGTAAGTTTGTATAATTATAATATTTTGTTTTAACACAAACATTAATAGGTATAGCATTAAGGGTGCATTTTCATTAGTCGTTACCTCGTACAATATACAGCATACAGGGAGTCTAAACTAATGGCGCATTTTGATTGGTCGTGCCATGCATTTTAGAAATCTCCCGCACCCCGCATGCGGTTTATCGACCAGTGAAAATGCGCCATAAGACTAAGAATAACAATTGCCAGGCATTTCGATAAAACTAGGCTGATGATTGTAAATCAGGCCAAAATTTAAGGTAGTCCAGCTTTTGTGGCTTGGGCTCCATCTAGAATTTCATATAAAAATCCTGGCAATTGACATGTTATATGATTTCACATCTTTTTAAACAAAAATCTTGTAAGGATGCTGAGTTAATTGATATGACTGAGATTGAAATGCTAACTAAGTCTTCAAAATTAGCATGTTCAGTCTTTTTTATATAGTATTATGATTGTCTAGCTAGCTAGGTTTGACAATACAGCAATCATACATTAATAACTTTAACACAGGTACTTTGCCAAGAAAATGATTGATAGAATATTTTCAAAATCAATGCTTTTACATTTAGAATATCTCAAAGTACGGTATTTAGATAGACAAAGATTAATTATCATATAATATACATTGCACACATGATTAAAAAGTGGTTCATATCTTCTCTCTTTCTATAACCTGAATAGTTTACCGCTGTAATCAAACTGTAATATTATGTGTATCATTGAATGAAAGTGCAATTGTGTTTATGTACTTAGCTTTTAAACTTACAATAGAACAGATTACGAGTAATATGAGAATCAATATTAAAAGATTTTATGAATCCAAATGTAAGTTCAGACTTAATTTACATCCAAGTAGGTATAACTTACAAACACAACACTATAAGCAAATATTTGGAAGTATCCAATCAATATTAAAAGATTTATATTTGAATTTTACAGACACTAATGAAATCTCCAGAGCCACCAACCACAATAATGTTATGAATGAGCATAATTATTTTCTGCCATTTGATAAATCCAAATGTAAGTTCACTTTATTTACATCCAAGTAGTATAACTTACAAACCCAGCACTTTATGCAAGCATTTTTCTACTAATATTGTAATGACCAATGATTACAACAAATTGCAATAGGTACATAATATATTTTATTTTTCACATTTCTATTCTGTATTGAATGTTTTCCAGGCACTAAAATGTTACAAGATGACACAGAGTTGGATGAGAATAGAAGAAAATATTGTGATGAAGGTAAGTAACAAGACATGAACATAGTTTATTTCTTGTTTATAGTATAAATTACACTATCGTTGCATAATTGCATAAAACGTGTTTTCTAACAAAAGTACACTAATATACTTAGGTATATATTCTAGAATTTAGATTATATTTTAAAGTTTCTATTAATTGCAGACTGAGACATACTATTAAATTTTTTATATTAGTAGTACCTAAGTAGTACACAACACATGAAGTCGGTTAAAATTAGACATTATTTTTATATTATAAATTATAATTTATAAATACTTTTTTAAATAAACTTGTCTTGACTCTTGTACAGTTTGTAAACACAAACTTTAAACTCTAATGGCCCGCCGCACGTTTGCCAAACCTCAACAAATGGTCACAAATGGTCACAAATACAAACGTGGATAGGGTGTTTGGCTTGGTTTGTTTAATGGAGGCACTTGAAATGGCTATTTGTATTTGCGTATTTGTTGTATTTGCCAAACAATCACCATGTGTAGACGGTATGTTTGACAAATATTGGCCTTATTTGCCTATTTGACAAATATGACCAATACCAAATACACGTATCCGTACCTTTGTCGGTTTTTGACGCACATCAAAGGAGTCAAATAGGCAAGTAAAGAAAATCAAGTAAAAGTTTGGTATTTGACGTCCATGTGTGGAGGGCCGTATTTGCCTATATTTGCTTGTTTGTGTATTCGTCAATAATTTGCCAATTGCCACTCGTGTCTCGTCCACACGGTTGTGCGCGTTCATTCTTGTCGATGCTCTGTAAGCGAACAGATGTGCTTAGATACGTAGTAAGTATCCCCTTAGTTGTCTGTGTGCTTTCGAAAAATGAATGACTGGTGGTCAAATAAAAACGTATTAAATTATAGCCGTATGTGTCGTTTTTTTTAACTCGTTTTCTTATATTTATAACTAGCTGTTGCCCGCGACTTCGCCCGCATCAAAGTAAAATATAAAATAATATATCCTCCTTCTTTTTGGAAGTAGGTTGAAAAGTAGCCTAAGTTACTCCTTACTACATCAGCTATCTACCAAAAAAGGTCCCGTCAAAATAGCTCCAGCCGTTTCAGAGATTAGCCGGAAAAAACAGACAGACAGACAGACATACAGACAAACATTTTAAAAAATGTTGTTTTGGTGTATGTAGCGTATAATATAATATATTCATATGCATGTACTTACTAACAAACGGTTCTTTCAATATTACAAACAGACACTCCAATTTTATTTATATGTACCTACTACATGACGCCCGCAACTTCGTTGCGCCAAAATTCGTTTATCGCGCGGGAACCGTACATTTTTCCGGGATAAAAACTATCCTATGTCCTTTCTCGGGACTCAAAGTATCTCTATGCCAAATTTCAGCAAAATCGGTTCAGCGGTTCGAGCGTGAAGAGGTAACAGACAGACAGACAGACAGACAGACACACTTTCGCGTTTATAATATTAGTATGGAAGTATGGATGGATAGACAAAAATAACTTAAGCCAAAATTTGGCTTAAGTTAACATTTAATGTTATATTTAGATCCTATTTCTGTGGTTATAGCCGATACAGCAACTTCGATGTCCGTCATGCTTGCCGCGTTAGAACAAACTAACTCACTCGCAAACGTGTGGATGGATTTCTAAATCAAGCCAAACGTTTGTGACCATTTGTGGCGATTTGGAGTTTGTAGCAAACGCCAAACGTGCGGACGTAGCATTACAGAATGCTATGTTTCTAAATTGTAGCAGTGTTGCCAACTCTTCAAAATATTTTCCTCCTAAAGCAACAGCTTCAAAACAGTTTCTTGTTCAAAACTCACTAAATTTCAACCGAAACCCCAACAATAATTAAATCAAAATATTTAAAATTACTTGGGATGTTTTCTACTAATTATTACTATACTAATTAGTTTGGGGATTTTTGGTCTCCCAAACAGCGATTTTCTTTATATATATTTCAATAAACTCCCCTAAGCCCGCGCGTTGTAATTTTTTACTATACTTACCTACATAATTATAATATAATATTATATTATGTATTTAAGATTTTTATTAGAAGATACACATATTAAATACACAATATCTAAAACCCAGGTAAGTACTAGAAAACTTTTTGTTCTGTCGGCGTGATTCAAACCCGCGACCTCCGGCTTCAACGCTGACAAGTGACAAGTAACAACACGTCTAATGACTAATCAGTTTGCTAATCAGTAATCACTACTACGTATAACTAGTATATATTAATTCCATGGTAATCACTGAGCCACAGAGGTCGTCAATGCAGTCCTGCGGAGATAAAATGGTCGCATAACAATTCCTCTAAACTTTACTCTTGCTGTCTACGCTCTCAACAATCAATTCACAAAATGAATTGTCAAAACTGTCAAACTGACAAATGTCAAATTAGTACAAAAATCTAATCTTTAAATAATAATAATAATATTAAGATTTATTTATGATTTATTTTTTAAAATAATTAGAGTGGGTTGCACCAACTAACTTTAACTGTGACTTTTACTCCAATGCAAAATGTCCAATCTCTCATCTCTGGTTAAAGTTAAATATGGCGTCCAAACACCCCATATGCAGTATGCTCATATCTGTATCTGTCAATTTTTCCAACGACTAATAGTCGTGTTCGTTTGCTTTTTCAACTGCGCATGCGCGGCTTTTTTGTGTGTCAAGAGAGTGTCATATTCTAAAATACCGATCAATTTCTGTCAGATTTTAGAAAATTTGACAGGTATTTTAGAACATGACACTCACACTGACATCAATTTATAACTTTGCGCATGTCAGTGTGAGTGTCATGTTCTAAAATACCTGTCAGATTTGACACATGATTTGAGAACATGACAAGGTATTTTAGAATATGACACTCACACTGACACACAAAAAAGCCGCGCATGCGCAGTTGAAAAAGCAGACGAACACGACTAATTAAAAATTAATATATACCTACTAGAGCCCGACAAGGCTTTATATGAATGTGTCAAACTGTCAATGGGCGCTGCAGCTGGTAAAGGAGAACTGTCAAAAATGACGTTTTGTATGTTAATTATGCGTTAGTGCCAAGTTAGTGCCTTTTCTCGTCACGTTCATTGAGCCTTGTCGAACTGTAATTTGACATTTGTCAGTTTGACAGTTTTGACAATTCAGCAAGCCGTTGACTCAAGTCGCATCCAGGCTCGGTGTTGCCGGCCACAATGCACGCTGCGACAATATTCACAATCCCGCATAAATCGGCGGACGGCAAAGCGGTCTGCCGTGAATGAACCTCTTTAAATAAACGTGGCGAAAAAAGGAACTAACGCAGCCATCATACAAAAACGTCATTTTTACAGTTTTTGACAGTTCTACTTTACGAGCAGTGCCACCGCCTACTTTCATATAAAGCCTTGTCGCACTGTAGTAATATTATAAATGCAAAAGTGTGTCTGTCTGTCTGATACATTTTCACGCCCAAACCGCTGAACCGATTGTACTGAGTTTTGGTATGGAGATACTTTGAGCCTCGGGAAAGGACAAGGGATGCTTTTTGTCTCGGAAAATGTACGGTTCCCGCACAATAAACTTTTAGAATTTTCGCCTTAATTATATTTTAATATATTTTGATGAAATTTGGCATGGAGATACTACTTTTAATCTATTTTTTCTTAACTATACCAATTCGAAAATTAATAATAGACAACTTTTGTCGGGTCAGCAGTCAGCTAGTCTAGTATAAAATAAAAACTATAATATGTAGGTAGTAGAGTTCTTACTTGTATATAACATTTTGTAAAACCTTGTATAAGAACATTAACAATACTATTAATTATTTTAGGTGCTACAATCCCACAGACTGATACAGAAACAAATGGTACTCCCATTTGTACATCACTTGTTGATATCATATCCGAAAACGGGAGTCGCAAGAAAATGAAAATCTGTTCCACTCCAGGTAAAGATCTTCAAAAATAATATTGAGGTTTCTAATATAATTTTTTTCTAACCTGCGAGAGAGACTCTTCCAAAGTGGTAAAATATGTGTCCCCCCCTCTAACTTCTAAAGTAGGAGTATGATAATTCTAAAAAATCTTATTACTATAAAAACTACCAACGAAAATTGATTTGAACGAGATCTAGCAAGTAGTTTTTTTTATACGTCATAAATGGTAACCCTTAATTTAACTTTAATTTAATCGACTGAAATATAAAAATAATTTATCAAAAACCTTTTAATTTCATAAAAATAAGCCTTGTTGCTGCTGCGGAACCCTTCATGGGCGAGTCCAACTCACACTTGGCCGGTTTTTTAAAAACAATGCTTAAAATATTCCGAAAAATGTTTTGCGCTTCATTTCAGATCCCACAGCCTCAAGCGTTCAATTAGAATATGTGACTCACCACAGTTCAAATGTCAAAATAACGAATCCAGGTAAGAAGATTTTGTTATTCATTCGGTAACTAAGTATAGAATATCGAAATATTATATGAATTCATATAATAATATTTTTTTTTTAATTAATAAGACCTGTTACCTAATCAAATTGAATACAGGACCTTTAAGCCCCGTATTCACTTTGATTAGTAATAAGTGCAAGTGATTAGTGCAGGTGATTAGTAATTAGGTAAAAGTACGTGTGGACAGCGACTGATTACCTAGTGCAAGTCTTTTGATTTCTACTAATCACTAATCGCTTCAACTAATCACTTGCACTCGCACTAATCAAAGTGAATCAGGCCCTAATGCCCCGTATTCACTTTGATTAGTAATAAGTGCAAGTGATTAGTGCAGGTGATTAGTAATCAGGTAAAAGTACGTGTGGACAGCGACTGATTAGTGCAAGTCCTTTGATTTCTACTAATCACTAATCTCTTGAACTAATCACTTGCACTCGCACTAATCAAAGTGAATACAGGCCCTAAGATGCACTTCGCAGATTAAGGCTGCGAGTGCTGCAAATGTAGTTAGTTTTTTGTCTGTCTGTCTGTCTGTATGTTTGTTCCACTGTGTTTGTATAACTGTGCGAAATTTCATGCCCCTACGTTTCCCCATTTTTCGTAAAAAGGGTTACAAAGTTTTTGTCTCACGTATTAATTAATATACACAATCTGTGATAATTCAGAAGTCTATCTGAAGACAGACAGACAGATGGACAGACAGACAGATGGACAGACGGGCAGACAGATGTACAAACTGACGGACAGACATTGAAGTCTCGGTAAGACTATGGAGTGTAGATAGACTCCATTAGTAAGACCCTAATAAAATTAATTCAACTCCCAACGTAGAAACAACAATAATAATATTGTTATTTTGTTGTAGTAGTTGTACTAAGGAAATAACCTTCCTATTAAAGAATGTCTAAATTATTACTTTAAAAACAATGCCAAAGTTTTCAACATATGATTTTATAATTTTTGTTACAGTCAAAAAGCAAACAATCACCGTGGTTACGCTCCGTCGTCAGAAAATAAAAGAAAAATTAAAAGAAGCGAAAGAAAAAATTAAAGTTATGCGAAAAAAATTAAGGGCTATAGAAAACATTGAATCGCCCCTACTGAAATCCCTGATTGAATCGGATATCTCAAATCGTAAGAAAAAACCCAACGGTAAGCGATGGTCGACGCTTAGCAAATGTGTGGCCTTGGCTGTTTATAAAAAATCACCAAAGTCATACAGATATTTGGAAAAATTGTTACCAGTGCCTAGCATAAGAACCTTACAAACAGTAGTACAAGAAATACAACTTATGCCGGGCATTGACCTTAATGTATTGCATCATTTAAAAGAAAAAGCGCCTCAAATGTCAGAACAGGATAAACTTTGTGTTATTCTTTTTGACGAGATGGCGCTAAAAAAACGACTCATCTATAATATAGGATCTGACAGGATCGACAGTTATGAGGATTATGGTAATGATGAAAGGTCAAATAGAATCGCTGATCATGCTCTCGTTTTTATGATACAAGGGTTACATGTACAGTATAAGCAACCAATCGCCCATTATTTCGTCACGGGGACCGTCTCATCAGAAAAATTAGTTGTCCTTATCAAAAATTGCATAAATGCCATTACCCAAACAGGCTACAACGTTATAGCCACAGTTTGTGACCAAGGCCCTACAAATGTAGGGGCCATCAACATGTTAAAAAAATTTTGTCATCAACCAAATGACTCAAATTATTACTTTGTTGGGGATAAAAAAGTTTATATCCTATATGACGTTCCACATCTTTTTAAATCCATAAGAAATAATTTTCACGACGCCGGTGAAATGGTTTTTAGTGGCAGGAAAGCTAAATGGGCACACTTAGTGGACTTGTGTGAAATAAACACAAACCTAAGTTTAAATTTCCCTAAAATCACAAAGACTCATGTTTATTTAAAATATGGGACGAAAATGAGGGTTAAATATGCTGCTCAATTATTAAGCTCTACAATCTCCTCAATTTTAGCTTTGCGAGCCAGTGATACTTCACCTATAGACACAGAAAAAGCAAAATCGTTACTGGACACCTCATATGTCATTGGTCAATTGGATAAGTTATTCGATTGCACAAATGGCCCCAATGGACCTAAGGAAATAAAAAAAAATATAAGGGAAAATGTTCATAAAAACAGTTTCCATCATGTAATGTGGAGACAATTTATTAAAATGCTTGGAGGTTTGAATTTTTTAAAATCGGACAGCCAAATAAGGTTACGCAATGTTAGGTGTGTGAACGGATATATCACAACAATAAAATCTTTACAAGATATATGGGGAATTGTGAGTGCGAACGATTTTAAATATTTAAATTTAAGACAGTGCAATCAAGATGCGCTAGAAAATCTCTTTGGTATTATCAGGCAACATTGCCCTACGAATTCACACCCAACAATACACCATTTTACTTCAGCACTTAAATCTTCTATTATTACAAGAATGACTTCTCCACCGGGAAAAGGATCAAATTGTGAGTTGGATGGAAATCAAATATTATTTGATTTTCACGACATTGTTTTTAAAAAAATGAAAGAGTCTGAGTCCGTAAATAAAAAATCAATAATGGTAGATAAGCTGAATATCGACGAAACCGAGTGTAACGAAATTCCCGAATTACATATAAGCGAAAATTTAATTGAAAAGGATGTAACGGATCTCGAAGAAATGTTTAAGAGCTTCGAAAAACAACCAACTGTATATGTCAGTGGATACTTAGCTAAAATTCTTTTAAAAGAAAATAACTGCATCGAATGCGCAAGGGCCCTTAAAGTTGACGACCCACCGGAAAACTCAATTTATAACTATATAGCATTACGGGAATGGTGGGATGACAAAAATAGTCTCACATATCCAACATTAAGGCTCTGTGAAACAGTAGATACGGCTACAGCTCTGTTTGAAAAAGAAGTGAAACCATATATATTTAGAGCAAACATAAGTAAATATGCAGTAACAATTTTAATGGCTAGTACATCACTATCTTGGATGTGTCAAAACCACTACATAAATTTGTCGGAAAAACTACTACGGTGCCTAAGCTATTTGCTTATTCGAAAAGAATGCCGAAGTGTTAATCTATCATTAAAAATGAAAGAACAAAGTATTGCTGACTTAAAAAAAAAGTCACAGCAATATTAGTCGTGTAACGTGTTCGTTCGCCGTACCTACGCATGCACGGCTTTTTTCGCAGTTTGGCAGCTGACTGTCAACCTGAGCATAGAACCAACCTGAAAAAGTGAGAAAATAAATTGACTCTATCAATACCGGGGTAATAGGAATAAAACATTTTCATCCTTTTATAATCCTCTAGTGGCTTATTTTGTGTGTGAAACATGCAAATATATAAATTTATCCAATGATCAAGGATATTTTGTGAAAATCTACTGTCAAAAATTGCCATCAGATTCTGGTAGACCAGCTCATGGACGTATAAAAAAGGCGGACGGAGTCCCACCATACACAAAACTGTGTCGTTCAGAGTCGGCCAGCTGGCTGTATATACACGGTCCGCACGCACACATTCTTGCGCTAGTCCATACCATTTGACAGGCGTCAGAACGTGTGCGTGGCCGACTCAGAAGAAAAGTGAAGACACAGTTTTGTATATGACAAGACTCCGTCCGCCTTTTTTTCTACGTTCATGGACCAGCTATACCAAGTAAAATACTATCAATTTCTGTCAGATTTTAGAAAAAGACACTTACACTGAAGTTGATAGTCACTAGTCAGCTGCCAAACTGCGAAAAAAGCCGCGCATTCGTAGTTGAAAATTGAAACGAAATAAAACGTTCATACGACTATTGCTGGCACATGCGCGAAGATAAAGATTAACTGTATCAGTGTCATGTGCTTAAATTTGATTTTTAATATGTAGGTACCTAGGTAGGTAGGTAGGTACCTATTATCTGTGTCCTATTATTGCGCCATCGCAAAAACTGCACCGTATGCACATTGAAAAATGAAACGAATACGAGTGTTAAATAATTAACAGTCGTATTCGTTTCTTTTGAGGCAGCACCAGCGCATACAGTCAATAAAAAAACTTGAGAGGTGTCAAGGGACACCCGAATGAAACGAAGTTCTCGGAGAAATCCGTATAATACACTTACTCAATTTTTTTAAAATAAAACGCCATCTATTGACGTCCAGGAATACTAACAACGCGTCGCTGTTTATTCTCAAAAAACGCCATCTAGTTGACGCATAGGAATACTATCAACGCCCTCTGCCCCTACCATGCAGGTACTAATAAAAAAGTATTGTTACAATTTTTTCCGGCTAGCCCCTTTTCGCAACGCGAGATAAGGAACTCCGTTCCAATAGTTTCGAGTTTCGACAACAGATGCACATCTAGTATCCACATTCCACACAATATAATATATCAAAATAAAGAGCCATAAAAAGCCGAACATTAATTTATTGTAGGTGATTGTAGGTGTACTTATGGCGAAAAATCTTTTAGAAAGTTACTAAATGTTATTCCACTTGACTAAATTTAGTCACTAAATCATTTAGATATCTAAATTTAGTGAAATGGAATAAGCGCTTTATTCATGTGGGAGAAAAAAGTTCGCGAGGATGCAAGGTCAAAAAAATGTATAAAAACACTCAATTTTTAAAGTGTTGCTAGTAAAGAATTATTAGGTATTTCTTGAAAGTAATCATAAATGGTTAACAGGTAGGTAACTATTAAATAATAACAATGTTTTATATTTAAAAGAAAGGTAAATAAATTGGCCAAGTGCGAGTCAGACTCGCGCAAGAAGTGTTCCATAGCGTTATAGAGCAAAAAAGGCCAAAAATTTTATTTTTTGTATGAGAGGCACCCCTGTAGCACCCATGTCCATATTATGTCAACTAGAATCTGTCTATAAACCTTTACTCTTCTGGACCCCCCTCAGATGAGATGCCCTAGGCAATAGCTTTAAAGGGTTTAACCGTAACTATGGGCAATGCTGTGGTGCTATTAATAACATGTTTAACCTAGGAGAATTATACAATGTTATACTTAACAAAGAAAAAACACTTACTTGTTACTAAAATTCATAAAATGTGACAGATATTTTATATGATTTAATAACTAAGACTAAGAAGTATTGTATGATTAAAATTATGGGATCAGTGATTTTATTGACCACAATCCTTATTTCCTTAATCCGAAATGGCTCATCCTGTCTTCTGTTATATTATTACATGGATCAAGTTGTTATTGTAAACAGTATTAAGAACTTAATTTATTATTTTGTAAAAGCAATTTCCATCCCATGCCTTGCTAGTTTTTTTTATGGTTTTAGAGTTTTATAATAATGTTGTGCTTATACTTTTTGACAGACTCATTGTCATCATACTTCATCACATATTACACTGACTCCACTCCAAGTTCCACCCCAACTCACAGAATGGCAATGAATTCTCAGCTTTATGACGTAGTAACAAACAAACAACTAGTTGATGATTAGTTACCAACTGGCTGTGCACACAGTGTTAGTTCACAAACTAACTCTTAACCCAACAATCTCCAAGTTGCAGCCGGCTGCCGCATAAAAATTGAAAATCTATTGCGTCTGCGATACCCACAATAGAGGTGTTAAATCACACAACATAAAACTGATAATTCAATGCCAATTCTGTGAGTTGGGTTGAAGTGTAGTCGGTATTATATGCAATGACTAGTATACCTGGCTCATGAGCATTTTAAGATAAAGTCCAAATTCCCAAAAACACCACTGAAGACACAGTGCTGTGTATAATAAGACTCCGTCCGCCTTTTTTTACGTCCATGGACTTTAGTTGGTAGAAAGCTTGTATGTTTAACGAGTATAGTAATTTTCTGTGAAGTTTCTGTCATTCGTCAGCGATATCGAAATTGGCCACTAGAGAGTAGGGCGATAGAATAATTATAATAAACCGTTCTGCCATCTTTTAATGGGAATTTGATGAACATCATTGCTTGAGGTTATTATTCATTTGTACCTACTTATTAATCTTGTTTTGTAAGTTGTAGGTCTACCTATGAACCAAATAGTATACAACTCACGGCCTCTCGGCTATGAACATTCCTATGAAGTGAATTGATTTTTTATCACAAACTACATTATTATAAGTATAGTTATTAATATAAAGTTACAAAGTATCTCAATCACTGACAGTGTTGCCGTTTTATATTTTAGAAAAATGCTAACTTTTCGCTCGAAAAATGCTATAAAATGCTAAATACAGTTTAAAAAGTGCTAAATAAAATGCAAATTTGATTTAAAGTATTTATTAATTAAAAAACAATTTATTAATCTTCTATTTTGAAAAATACCTGAAGGTAAAGTATTAATATAAAGTCAAAAATCTAAATCTTAGTCATTTATTTCGAAAAATATCTGCAGGTCAGTAAATTGTTCTTCTTGGCAAAAGTAACTATTCCTTCTTTGACCACCGATTTAGTATTTTGTTTCAAATATAAAACTAAGTAGGTATATGTATTTGCGCCACTAATAGCTTATTTATTAAAAAATCTAATTAAGTATATAAAAATTATAAATAGCTTTCATGGAAATTTCTTTAGATTAAGTATTCAGTTTAATGAGTAAAATATAGAAATTGAAAAATTTTCGAAAATGGCGTGACAGTCAGAACTCAGAACCAAGTCAGAACCATCAGCGAGCCGTCGCTCGAATGTACGAAATGATATCTCTTAACGATGGATGGTATTTCCCCTAAGTATTTCTGAACGATGGTGGGTCGGGTCGGGAATTCCCCATTTATAAAGCGTTGCCCTAGACAATGTTGAAAAAATGCTAAAATAATGCAAAATGCTAAGTTCCAAATTTGCATGCTAAATTAAGTGAAAATATGCCAAATTTAGCATTAAAAATGCCAAAACGGCAACATTGCAATCACAGATCAGATATTAGTTACTACGTAAATCTCAATGACAGTGTTGCCAACTCTTCAAAACATTTTCACCCTAAAGCAACTTCAAAACTCACTAAATTTCAATCAAAACTCCCCAAAAAATCTAAATATTGAAAATTACTTGGGGTGTGTTCTACTAAGCGTTCAAAATGCTGAAATATACCTTCAGCCGGTTTAAATGGCGATCACGATCATTTCGACTACGGTAAAAACGAAAAAAAGGCAGTTAATTATTTATTTAAAATTTAACCGACAAAAGTTACAAATTATAATATATTTTTATATTGTAAGAATAAAAAAACAATTCAACATACCAGAAAATCAAGAATCAGTAAGCATTGATTATTAAAATGTTAATTTTAATAATAAATGCTTTAAATAAAATTAATATATTTTTATTTTTAAAATATTATTAAATTCAACGGTTAAACTATAGAGACATGTGCTTTGTGCGGCAGTTCCATCTAGTAGCTGTTGCAGTAATTTTCTTTATACAATTTATTTAAATCGATGCCAAACTCTAAGGTTGTTATTAAAAAAAAAGATCCATTCTTCAAAAATTTTACACCCAAAAATATCCCCAAGATATTTTACCACCTAAAAAACCCACTAAATTTATTTTTTCCCACTAAATTTAGTGGGAAATCCCCATAGTTGGCAACACTGCTCAATGACAAGAATAATTCTACTTTTTAGATTTAGACGTCAAACGTCAAAAATTGACATTATAACTTTTTAAATTGTGTTGTAAACAAAATATAAAGTCCAAAATATTGTTCAAAACGTACGTATTTAATGTCAAATCCAACTTGTTTGAGACATTCTTTGGCCGTTCTTATGGTTTATTATTTAGCAGAACCACAAATGACAAAACTCAACAATATCTAGCATAAAATGTTCATTATAAACTTTTATTGACACTTCTTAATACGTACAGTCCGACAAGGCTTTATACCGTATCTATTATAGTACTTACTCTGTGGCTTTATATGAATAGTCGTGTTCGTTTGCTTTTTCAACTGCGCATGCGCGGCTTTTTTGTGTGTCAGTGTGAGTGTCATATTCTAAAATACCTTGTCATGTTCTAAAATACCTGTCAGATTTTCTAAAATTTGACAGAAATTGATCGGTATTTTAGAATATGACACTCACACTGATGACACTGACACACAAAAAAGCCGCGCATGCGCAGTTGAAAAAGCAAACGAACACGACTATTTGTGTCAAACTGTCAATGGGCGCTGCAGTCTGCAGCTGGTAAAAGCATTCACGGCAGTCCGCCGTGCAGGACTGCGAATGGACATAGCTCACTCATTTAATTTCTTCACTTTCTTGACGGATATGTCGCAGTCATCTGGTTTAAATAGCCATTCAATCAAACAGCTAGCTTTTTAATTGAATGTTTAAGTCGCTCAAAACGTTCAACACTACAGCTGATTCAAAAGCCGCCATTTGATTGAATTAGTTCGGCGCTCACCACCGCGGCGCTAGACGTGCGTTTTGTTTACAATATGGCGTCAACTAACCGGTGTTTTGTGGTTGTATTAAGATATTTTTCGTAAATATACATTACAAGTATTATTAAAGAGACAGAAATTATGGGGGCACATACGAGTGAATTAAAATTTAAACTAATATTCGAGGAGAAATTACGGGATTGTGAAAATTCAAAACATGCATCACCAAGGTATTTATTGCAATTGTGTTCAAAATGAGTTAGAATGCAATTAATCTGCTTGTTATCATTACGCTTGTGTAATAATAGCACTAAACTCGTGGTCACCTTAGTCAATTTACCATTTAATCAGTTGGTTAAGCGTCATCTAGCTGTAGTGTTGAACGTCGCAGTCGGTCGGCTAAATGACGTATACTTATAGCCGTGTGATTGAATGGCGTTGTTCAGTCAAAGGGCTAGCTGTTTGATGGAATGGCTTTTTTAATTTTTGTTTAAAAAATGTAGAGGAGGTTTTTATTGTAATAAATTCCTTAGCTTTGCTCTAAAGTCAGATAATTTAGAAGTAATATCGATTTTTTATGAAGTGTTGGTCATATGAATATCAGAGCCAGAGAAAAAAAATCAAAAGTTAGAGAAAAAAATATATTTTGTGTTGGGAGTTGGGACACATTGTAATTTGGCCTCTGTTAAAAAGGCTAGTTTCATTTTTTGCAAAAAATATAGAACCAAATTTGTGTATAATATCAGCTATTATTTAAAAAAAATATATTCGTATTCCGTATCGATAGTCGTGTTCGTTTCGTTTTACAACTACGCATGCGCGGCTTTTTTGTGTGTCAGTGTGATTGTCATATTCTAAAATACCATCAATTTCTGTCAGATTTTAGAAAATCTGACAGGTATTTTAGAATATTTTAGAATATGTCACTCACACTGACACCAATAATTGATAACTTTGCGCATGCTCAATGTGAATTGAAAAACGAAACGAACACGACTTATTCGCCTTGTTTTTCAACGCGTTTTTACTTTTTATTGTGCATGCGCAAACCTAATTTGTGTCAAAATTATGCCGCGACCGCATATGCGTAGTGTTACGCGCTAAAAACGATACCATTTGACGATCTGCGTGTATCGTCCAATAGTATCGTCTCATAGCATAGCACGAAGCTTCGGAGCTAGCAGTAATTTCTATTACTACGCATGCGCTAAAGCTGCAAAGCGTAATTGAAAAAATATGTAACGAATACGATTTATATCCTATATATGATAAAGATTATCAACATTTTAATTGCAACCGATTTAATTGAATTGTAATTCTGTAAATACTGAAGAATGACTTCACTTTTGTGTTAAATAAAAAATCACTGTGTGTACTGTCAACATGATGACTAATTTAATGTGTTCAAAGTTGTAACGTAGTTTATAATATTATCATCTTTGTTCAAAGTTAAGTATATATTGTATAATTAAAAATTAGCGTGAACATGACTAGTGATTGGCCAGTACCAGTCATTGGACAGAGCATAAAAACACTATAATATTATTTATTAAGGTTGCTTTGGAAACTACCTGTTTTTCTTTAAAATCAAGCGTTTTTTATTTACTTTAAAAACAGTCAGTTTAAAGCAACATCAATAAGTATGGTGTTTTTGTGCTTTTTCCAATGACTAGTACTGTCCAATCTACTAGTCATTTACCCTATGTTTTGTTTAAAAAACAAATAAATAAAATATGTTTTGCATGGAATGTTTTTTTTATTTACCTTGATACACAAAGCAGAGTTCTGGGAGGCTTTTGCCCATAAGCTCTAGCCTAAAAAAAAATTTTTTTTTTTCACTTTTGAGGCCTTTGCCATTTAGGAAGAGGCTCTAAAAATATACATATCGTCACTTTAGTTTTTAATCCGTGGCACTTAAACATTTTAACTTCAGTTTCAATTTAAAAAAATAATAAATGTTAATTTTTTTTCTTCTAAGTCCAACCTCTTGTTACGTAGTATACAGTTTACATTCTCTTTGCGCAAAATGGAAGATTAATGTTGGAATGGCGCGAAATGAAACGCTCGTAACTTTTTTTGTTTGCACGTCGTTTCGGTCCGAGAATTTTTGCGAAAAGCCACTAACAAGGAGAAAATTGTAATGAATCTTACAATAGGTATAATATCTATGTTTTAGTTTATCTCGGTTTCATTTGCAATTTTGAAGATAATATTATAGCTTTCAATTTATTTAGTTACAATTATTACTTGCTACTAGGTATGCAATTATTTATAAGCTTTCTAGTTTTTCACATTGTGTCAATTTCTTTTTTTTAAGCGTCTCACAGACAGACGCGGCCTGCGGTGGCGGTGGCGGTGGCGGTCAGTCGGATGACTTGGCCGCGTGGCCGCGTGTGTCCGTGTCGTTCCTAGAACTCTCAGTCATCCAACTGACCGCCACCGCAGGCCGCGTCTGTCTGTGAGACGCTTTATGAGTTTTGACTTAAATTTAATATGGTTGGTCATCAGATCAGTGTCCTGTAAAGCGTCTCCCAGACAGACGCGGCCTGCGGTGGCGGTGGCGGCGGCGGTCAGTTGGATGGCTTGGCCGCGTGGCCGCGTGTGTCTGTGTCGTTCCTAGAACTCTCAATACAACTGACCGCTACCGCCACCGCCACCGCAGGCCGCGTCTGTCTGTGAGACGCTTTATACAACAGATCGCCACCGCCACCGCAGGCCGCGTCTGTCTGGGAGACGCTTAAAGGACAAGATTGTGTAGTAACTTTTTTGACAGTTTCCAATTTTTAACGTTATAGCTAATATTATAAATGCGAAAGTATCTCTGTCTGTCTGTCTGTCTGGCTTTCACGCCAAAACTACTGAACCGATTGTATTGAAATTTTGTACATAGATAGTCTAAAGCCTGAGAAAGGACATAGGCTACTTTTTACTGAAAAAAAGGGGTTGTAAGGGGGTGAAAATGCATAAATTTGTTCAAATTAAGTTATTTCCAAAAATTCATAACAGATGGCGCTAAGAGTCGCCTACATCTCGCTATCGCTTGCTCATAAGTCTTTCTATAAGAGGTGGCACCATATTGAGTTAAGTTTTTCGATTCTTTCGATTGTTATTTACGTTTTTAAATAACTCACTACTCTATGCAGTGACGTAACCTTAAACGGTAAACCTACCAATGATAAATAGTTTATGGGTAAAGCTAAAGTTGTGTAATGGGGGGCTAAATAAGCTGTAAATTTGGTATTAACAAAGTTTACTTCATTTAAAAAATGAAATATTATGTGCACACTGCAAGCTGTTTTTGGGTATATTGATATTTTAAGGGGTACCAGGGTTTTAAAAAGCTTTTAAATTTGACATCAATTTTGTTGACACCGCGCGCTATAAACTGAAGTCCACGCGGACAAAGCCGCGGGCAACAGCTAGTATTACATATAATTTATATATTCGATAGACGATAACGTTCTGATTACTATTATGACTATCTCTCCACCGCGCCGCCTGTTCTCTAAATAAAAGCTGCCTGAAATCATGCATGTATTACCTACCCCTAGTATTGACATCGTTGCCAATATTTAATGTGCGTGTGCCTGTCTCGGACGGTCTCGTCCGTAGGTGATTTTTTTAAACGACTTCCAAAAAACTAGGAGGTTATATTATGTTCGGCTGTGGATATATATTTTTTTTGTATGTTCAACGATTGCTCCGCCGTTTGTGAACCGATTTTCGAAATTTTTATTTTGTTGTATTAGGTTTCACTCCAATTTGGTAACATGTTCACAAAAGTGGTGACCTGATGATGGGATCCAGGAGTAATCGAGGGGACTCCTCGAAATTTATATGGAAACATATGGTGATTTTGGTTTTATGTGAAGTGTACTGAGAATACGCTACCAAAAAGTGAAATATTGGGTCAAGGTATACCATGGTTTCGAAGATGCTGAGAGAACTCCTGACTCTTTATAGACACACGTTTGGAAGTTTCGGCGTTGTTTTAAGAACAGAAAGCATATGCTACCATGCAATTCAAATTCATCATCATCATCATCATCGTCATCATCATGAATCATCATTACCACGTCGTGTTAAGGTCACCAATGTCTCATGGCACAAAATAGATAATAGTACAAGGCATAGGTATGGATACAATAATAATAATAATTATATACATAACAACACCAATTATAGGCTGTTTAATATACACGGCGGTCGGCGCCGCAGAGGCAACGGCGACGCCGCGCGCCGCGCGGCTCGAGCGTAAACATCGTATTCAAGTTCTAACCGGAATGTCAGGGCATGCGGCATGCCGCGCTGCGAGCGTTTTGCAGCACGTGTTCACTTAGATTTTTTTAAATGTATTGTTTAAATGTTGTAGCCAGAAACCTGTCAAAGAAATAAAGATTCAGCTATATCTGGTACCGACTTCAAAATGATGAAGATTGAGTACAGAAATAGTTGAGGTTTAGCCGAATTCGGGAAAAGGCACTACATATTAGATAGGAAAAAATATTTAATACTTTTTAGTTCATATTATAAGGATGCTATTAATACTTCAGTCGGAATTTCCAGGAATTGCTATTGTATTCTATTGTTGTCGCGATCACCGGTGCTCGCGCGGGGCCTGAAGGATTAATATTGTTTTTACCTTGGAAGTCGGTTTTAATTTTTTGTTAAAAATAATTAAATAAAATTAGTGGGCAAACGAGCAAACGCGATGACCTAATAGAAAGCAAGTTCTACCGTCCTCGTCGCGTCGCCATTATTATAAAATAAAATAAAATTAGCCTTTATATTGCTGTAAACTTATAAAACATTATTTTACTATAACTTAATCTAATTTTGACTAAACGTTTATTATACGTATATTATTATTCTAAGTTTGACGGCGTTCGGGTGATTATTTATTTTTGTAACAGCTTGTCTTTCGAGTTTCGACATAGGCCTCCTCCAAAGATTTCCATTTTTCTCTGTCCTTTGCAACTCTGATCCATTCTGTACCAGCCACCTTTTTCAGATCATCTTCCCATCTTTTCGTTTGCCCACCTTTGCTTCTTTTGCCGTCTCTTGGATACCACTCTGTTATTATACGGGTCCATTTCTCTTGCCTTTCTCTTAACATACTATGTCCTGTACATCGCCATTTTAGTATTCTATATACAGAATGCCTGTTTGAATTGTGTTCTGTTTTTTATGTGTGTTAGTTTTACTTTGTCTCTTCTGTTGACTCCAATGATACTCCTTTCTATACTATTTTGGCAGACGCTTACTTTATTTGCTAGATTTTTGTTAATGACCATGTTTGGCTATTGACAATTCGCCCATTATTAAGACGCACTCAACATTTGAAGAGTTGCATGTGTGTTGCGGTCTGCGGGACTGCAAAGAGGGAGTACGGTATTGTTCTTTCTTGAAGGTTTGTCGGTTGTGTTGGTCTGGAAATACTGCTGGCGATAGATCATTCCAGATTTAACTTGTTTGTTGTGGCAGGGCCGGATTTATATTTTTTATGAGTTTTAGGGCCTGTTTCACCGCTTCCTGATAAGGCTATCCACCACTTAACTTGACAGATGGTCGATGGAGTATGGAGAATCTGTCAAATAAGCCTATCCGACACCTTATCAGGAAGCGGTGAAACAGGCCCTAAGGTTGGTATAAATAGTCAATACTTAAGATGCATCTCGGTCTCAAGACACGATTCAGGCTCTGTGATTGGCTGGCTGTCAAAATTTGGACTAATCACAGAGCCGAAAAGCGTCTTGAAACCGGGTTGCATCTTAAGTACTAACTATTTATACCAGCCTAATTTTGCCGCCCCTAAGTAAGAACTCTGCCGCCATCCTAGAACGCTACCGCCTAGGACGCCATAGGACGCTGCCGCCGTACAGGCAGTATAGGTCATGGCCTATACTGCCTAAACATAAATCCAGCTGTATTGTGGTAGTAAGTAGTAACTAGTACCTAGCTCCAGTTCTCACGTAACAATAACTTCGCGGTCGGGTAAACTGTAACGGTCAGCGCTACAAACGCTGTGACATACTAATCGAACGTGGAACTGTTTGATCAATCCACATCCATACTAATATTATGTGAGTCTGTTTCGTTCAGCAGTATGAGATGACACTCTTTTTTATAAACAGTTTATTACCGTTTTGATGCAACAATCAAATTTGTGCTCATAAACGAAACGCACTATTAACTTTGTAGAGATTTGAAATAAGCAAGCCGCTGGCTGTATGATAAAAAAAAAAACAAAGAAATTAATAAGTAGTTCAATAGAATGATGTGCAGCCTTGGTATAGACCTTCCACGGAGGAAGCATGCATCGTTGCTCCACACGCAATGCGCACTGGTACCTAGCTCCCAATATAACTTGGTCTTCCGTATATGGAGTTTAAGCATTATTATGACATTCGGCCCTAGGTGCTTGAGCGGGCTCTAGGGCCAGAGGACTAAAGCTAATGTGGTAGACGGTACTTGATAAACGATTCTTCTGTGTTTATCATTTGCATTGCGATAATACGAATTGAATCCAGTTTAATGAATCCAGAGTACATTCCAATCCATACGAATATTATACTTAAATATGAAAGTGTGTCTGTCTGTCTGTTTGTCTGTTACCACTTCAGTATCCTATGTCCTTTCCCGGGAAAGGACATCGCTAGGATACTTTTTATCCCAGAAATATTTACGGTTCCCGCACGATAAACTAATTTTGGTACAACCGAGTTGCGGGCGGTAGTAGTTTTATAGGAAACGGACTTAATGGATCAAAGATTCTGGTGTATTCCTTTTACTACTGACATACTCTCGATGCAGCAAAAACTATAATTTTATGTTCATCTTTATCAAATCGCCGATGCATCGCGACGCGTCTTGCTCCATCAGTTTACTTAACAATCAAATTATCTGTCCGTTGTTTGATATCATCTGATAAACTGAGTCCATTTACGCAGAACTGTTTACTGTACCCTAAAATATAGCGGGCTTAGTACAGACATAAGATCAAGATAGATACCGCATGTGTATGTACTTCGCGTGCCATATCGCGTTCCCATACGACGAGCAATGCTCGTCTTTCGACAGTCTGTTCCTTAGTCTGCTATCGGAATCGGACGTCAATCGGAATTTTAAAAATGCCTAATTAATGCCTAAAAGTGCCGTATTGAGCTGTAGAAATTCAAATAGAAACTTTACCTTAATAATGGCCACGTTTCTTATCATCGGTACGTCATAGTGGTAGGAAAGTGACACGCTCGTTTTCATACAAATGGAGCGACATGCGGTATCTATCTTGAATCTTGATCTATGTCTGTGGGGCTTAGGTACATAATTCCAAACCAGTGATCAAAATTACATTCCAAAATCCAATCTATTCTTTTTACTTTTTATTCCGGAACAATGTACGGTTCCCGTGCGATAAACTTTGGTGCAACGGAATTGCGGGTGTCGTCTAGTTGTTTATATTTTGTAGATATTAAATACCCCCTCATCGAGCAACCTTAAGGCCATCCCCCGAGCAAACAACCTTGACCATACATTTGCCGCGTCGCGTCGTCGCCGAGATCGCACCAAAACCCTATTTTTTTTTACTTATCTTAGTTCAAAATTGACCTAAAAAAAAATTAAAACGTGGAATATGTAGTTTATGATATTGTCGATCTATTGGCGTGTGTTTCAAATAACAGTAATTTGTAAATACTAAGGAGATGCTGAATGTATGCTTGAATTTTAATAAATCGGTTTTACTTTGGAAGCTGTTAACATTAGTATAATAAACAAAAATAGAAAATTTAAAACGTGGAAAGGAATGTTGATATGCTGAAGATTATTGCTGTATTTTTATTATAACTTTGTAGCTTTCAAATTATGAGTTTATATGCCCCTAAATACGGTAAATTACGGAATCTCCGTAAAGAACGCCCTTAAGTTGTGCGTGAACGTAGGCGTGGAAAATATAAAAATTTTAGGCCCTACTTAAAATCTAGGTTAAGTGAGTAGAGGTTGTGGTTAAGTTAATTACGTGTGATGTGAGATAACCGAGTTATCAGCACGTAAAGAATTTGAGGACTTATGTAACTGATACAGTTATCTTAGTTTTGCATAGGGTTGTCACAACACAGCTACGCATAATAAATAATTTTATTTGAAGCCTTAAAAGTAAAGCCTTGTTAGTAAAGCCTTTCCTTTTGTAGGATTGTGTCTGATGTCCATTACTAATATTATAAATGCGAAAGTGTGTCTGTCTGTTACCTCTTCAAGTCTTCACGACCGAACCGTTGAACCGACTTTGCTGATATTCATTATGGACCATGGATAATTTAAGACCCGGGAAGGGACACAATATACTTTTAATCCCGGAAAAATATTGTATGGTTCTCGAGCGGTGAACGAATTTTAGCGCTACAGAGTTACGGGCACGGCGTCATCTAGTCTTCTAGCCTATACATATAAAACTGTAGAAATGAAGATTCTGTACATTAAAGATATTCAAACAATAATAAGCGGAGGGTGTCACTACATCGCTATAGAAGCCAAAAATGTGGTCAGTTTTTTGTCTGTCTGTCTGTCTGTCTGTCTGTCTGTCTGTATGTTTGTTCCACTATTACACAAAAACTACTGATCCGATTTGAATGCGGTTTCCACAGATATATTTGTCTTCTTCCAACTTAGCATCTGGTGTATAAAAATTTTTCTCTTTTCAAAGAGGGGGTCAGATTTTGTATAAGACTTTTGCTTTAACACGAATACTACTGAACCGATTTGCATACGGTTTTCGCAGATATATTTGCCTTCTTCCAACCCAACATCTGGTGTATAAAAAGTCCCCCCCCCCCTACCCCTCTAAGGGGACCAAAGAGGGTGTCAGATTTTGTATCGAACTTTTTTCTTTAATGGACTTACTTCATATTATTAACTGTTTTTCCAACTTAACATCTGGTGTATAAAATTTTTCCCCTCACCCCTCTTAGGGGACAAAAGAGGGGGTAAGATTTTGTATCAACTGATGAAGTAGAAATACTATGATGGCAAAACAACGTTTGCCAGGACAGCTAGTATTTAATATTTTACTAAATTATGGCTGCAACTCTGTTTCGCTAAAACTCAAGCTTACTGTGGTATCAACGTTTGACATAGGTACATTGTTTAGTCTAAGGCCAGCCATAGACGAACCGCATCTTGCAGTTGAGACTCCATATCCGCAATACATGCTCTGCGGTCGAGTTTCGCCGTGCGGTCGACAACAAAGGTACGTATGGTCGACTGCATGATGTCGTGTACGACTTCAACGCGACTGCTCTAGAGCAGTCGGTCCCGACTGAACACTGAACAGTGAGCTTGCGGTCCGTCTATGGCCAGCAGGGCCGGTTTTAGGCAGTTTTAGCACTACCAGCGTCCTGGGCGAGAATTCTTCAGCGCCCAGGGTGCTGGTAGTGTTAATAAAAGGCGCGCTCTTTTTGTTTGCATTTGGCGCCCTTTTTATACGGCGCCATAAGCCGTCGCGGTCGCGTCGCCCAGCGTCGCCCCCCCTCTAACGCCGCTACTGATGGCCAGCCTTACAGTTTGACAACTCAGATGTGGCAGCCCTGGACACCATGGCATATTCTGGGCGGTGGAGCATGCACCCTGCTATTACGCGACCTCCACTCACGACCGCCATCACCGAATCGCCATTTTGTTTGTCATGCGCATTCTCTTTGATGCGTTTTGTATCTACACAATGGAGAAAATATGACATACGATAGGACCTATATACGTTTGGAAAGTTAATTTTCTGGCTATCCTACTGACAACTGCTGGTTTTCTGGCCTAAAGCAGCATTCTGGAATAGACTGGACTTTCGAGGGTGGTTTGTCGCGGCGATGTCTGCTGAGATCAGGCGCAGGATCGAATTTTTACATGCTCATCCGACGCGTGGATAATATTACTTGTCAGACAATCAGGCCTGCATTATCCTTATCAACCTTGGAAATAACATGTTTCTAACGCGTGAATCGAACCCACGACCTCCTAGTCAAGAGCCACGCTCTAAGTTACTGGACCACGGAGGGATCAAAATAGAGTTAAGCGAGTCGAAGGACACTTCAACCGGCTAAGTCACTCTTTTGTATCTTCTGTCAGTCGTCTTACTCAAACAGGCAATAATAATTTATGAGTACTCAAACCACTCGCACTTGGCCAGACAATTTTTATCAAGCAAGTCAAATAAGTCGTCACTTCCTTTGCTTATCACTGAACTGGTTCGGTTTAACTTTAAACTCTATTCGTCTCAATTTATGGTTCAAATTGGATCAGGTGGTTTGTTCTATTTCCATACAATACGTCAGGATGTGGCTTGTATGTTGATTGTTGACGTTTGTTGTATTAACATAATATTGTAGTTTGTAGTATAGTCCCGACTCCCCATAGAATTCAAATTACATTTTATATATGTTACTGTAAAAGCTCGAACTGCAGTAAACCCTAAGATTTTCTAGTAAAACCTAAGATCTACCAATTCCTAATCGTAAATGTCCGAAAAGGTTTGCGATACGAACTTTTACCACCATATAGTTGGGCCATTACTGACTCGCGCACGAAGGGTTCCGTACTGTTATAGAGCAAAAACATTAAATCTTTATTTTATTTTAATATTATTATAAATTATTAAAGTGGTATTAACCGTGAGAGAGCCATGCTTCGGCACGAATGGGCCGACTCGACCAAAGAAATACCACGGACTCACAGAAAACCGGCGTGAAACAGTTGCGCTGTGTTTTGCCGAGTGAGTGAATTTACCGGAGGCCCAATCCCCCTACCCTATTCCCTTCCCTACCCTCCCCTACCCCTATTTCCTTTTAAAGGCCGACAGACCTGCAGCTCTTCTGAAGTGTCCATGGGCACCGGAAGTTGCTTTTCATCAAGAGAAATATTTTGTTTTAGGTACATACCTTACCTTTTAATTAATCACATACATAATATTTTGATTACCTTTTTACTTTTTTTTTAAACCAAATATAAGAAGAATACTTATTGAATTATAGTAGCTTAGGTAAGCATTATGGTAACTATATGTACCTACTTGTTTTGTCTTATAGCTTATTAAGGCATTGTTTTATTCCTAAAACCAACATTTACCAGTTGATAGTAGTAAAACCTAGCATATACCGAATGTTAATGGTAAATGTTCGAAAAAATCTTCGTATTATTAGAAATACTTACATTTACCAACTCGTGTCGGTAAATCCTAAGATTGACACTTAAATCTTAAGATTTACCGAAGTTCGAGCTTTTACAGTAACATATACGTCATACAAATATGTAATTTGAATCCTATCGGGAGTTGGAACTACTACATATTAGTTATATTATATAGGTACTACACAAATAGTATCATATACAAGAGATCTTCAAAATAACTATTAGAGTTCTCTACATTTTTAAGTTACGACTTACATCATTTGAAATAATTCTATTTGAAGATCGTAACTTTACCATAGTAGTCAGGTAGCCCTAGAACATTTTTTTTTTATTACCAACAAGCAAATTTTTTGTGAGTAGCTTCATTTTGATAAGACAAACAACTTTTTTATTTGCGAAAAATCTTGAAAGTAGTAGCTAACAGAGATAGAAAGGATTTCATACTTTGATTTGATGGTTCTAAAATATGAATTGTTCTATTTGTAGGACAATGTTACTCTTAAATTATATAACTATTAACCTACCAATAAGTATACAAAAAATCGGCTGGTTAGGGTTCCGTTTAAGGGTACCGTAGTCAACCAAGTTTTGTTGATTACAGAACCCTGGGGGTTTCAGTGGGTAGACTATGCAGGGATTTCTCACTATTATAATATATAGGTTCTTTAATTTTACAATTTTCTAAAAATCTATTTTTTTTATTTCTTCTCCCCGTAAGAACATCCTCGTACTTCAAGATCTAAAAGAGGTTTATCGAAATCGATTTAGCCGTTTTCTAGATTAGCTCCCAACACATATATTTGTTAGTATCAGTTATCAGCCCTATATTTGTTACGACTAAATACATATTTCCAGCATATTTTCAATCATGACCTGTTTATCATTAGCTGCGCATCAGTGGAATCTGCCATCAGTACCTAAGTGAAGTCATCCTTGAACACTCATTCCATTAGTTCCAATTCAGTCCCGTGACTACATTCCGTCATATTATGACATTCCGACGACTAACTTTTACTACGAGATACTTAAATAATAAAATATTACAGAATATGAGATTACTATCTCAAAAATCAAAAATTTTGCGCGAAGAGCTATTTAAATAGGACTCACAATTCACAAACTGTTGGCTTTATAATTTTATTCTTTAATCTAAACTACGAAATTTATTTTAACTGGACTTTTAGGCAAAATATATTCCAGACTAAAATTAGCCAAATCAGTTCAGCAATGATTTAAAAGTGATAAACTGTAAAAAATCATATTACATAAAAAATACAAACCAAGAACAAACGTGTATAACCAAAAGCGAGAGTTTTGACGAAAAACTGCTCATAATAATAGCTCGACGTGAAAGTACAATAAATTAATTAAAACCTGTGAGTATTAGATACCTAGCACACAAGCGCTAATAAGCCTATTAAGCATTATTACAATTATGGCCGGCTTACTGCATCTCCTATTCCAATCCACTGTTCTAATCTAACGCTCTAATTACAAAATCCTACCGAAAATTTCATAGTATAGTAGTTGCTCTCTATCAGGTGACCCGTTTGCTCGTTCCCCCCCCCCCTAATTCTACATAAAAACGTTTCTAGGAAAATTTGGCCGGTAGGTTTAATTGCACCACTTAAGTAGTTTTGTTAGAACTTTCGCCCCGTATATTATGTATAATAGGTCTACTTACCAGAATCTGATGGCAAAAAGTGAGAAAAAATCTGATGACAAAAAGTGAGAAAATAAAACATTTTGACACTATATTTTTCTTATAGCGGCTGATTCTGTGTGTTGAACATGCAAATATAAAAATTTATTCAATGATCAAGGATATTATTTGAAAATCTGCTGACAAAAATTGCCATCAGATTCTGGTAGACCTATATACCTAATATTACGTAGATATACTTAGTACTACTAGATCTAGGTAATTTTAATGTCGTCATGATGGATCGGCAACGGTCGTGCGAAATAAACGAACAAAAGTTTAGGCAACCATACCGCACAGTTTTCGGCGAAATACGTGCAATTCGAACTACATAGCTGCATATTACACATGTAGCAATAGCCGGACAACTAAAACAAAGATTTCACAACTCAGAAATCAAAATAGCAGGTTACGACCATGCTACAACATAATATGGTATTTTGACAAATAATATACTTACTTTATGGTCTTTTGCATAACTTGGAATATCATCATGACACCAACAGTGAAAATAACAACAAAGTTTAGGAGATACACGTTTTTTCTCAACACGCCATAATATATTTTATGATGAAACGTACGGTGATACAGTACACAGTACAACAAATCTTCAAAATGCAGACCAAGGGAATACTAGGTAAAAATTAGTGATGGGCCGAATGTGGTTTGAACTGAATATGAACTTCGGCCGAACATTCGGTAAAAATGAAAAATTCGGCCGAAGTTCAGCCGAACTTCGGTTCAATTTTACCGCGCTTTTTCGTGTTGTGATTTGCTGCAAATATTGCTAGATGTGCCCCGCCTGCACTCCGCGCTTCCCCGCGGCCCGGGGCCGTTAGCTAGTCATATTTTTTAAAAGTAAAAGTATAGTCAAAATTTTTGTTTTTTGATTAAGTAAAAGAGATTTCTTAGACTTGTTGAGAAGGGCAGTAAAATTTTGTTTTTTAATTAAGAAAGATTTCTAAGGCTGGTTTGGTTAGTAAGAAGAGCGGTTTAATTTTGTGTTTTGTTTAAGTAACCAAAAATTTTTGAGACTGGTCTTTAAAAAGACCAATATAAGTTTTTTGTTTATCACGTATGAATACTTTTTCTAATTCAAATAAGTAAATGACTATGAATGAGTAGTATAGTTCTTGTATCAGACTTATTTTATGTCACTGTTACTACCCGAACATCTTTTTTTTCATTCATTTCTATTATGATAGTGCAAGTATATTTTAAGTGCCGAATGTTCGGCATTTTAACCGAAATTCGGCCGAATGACGAAGTTCGGTTCAAGCTGCCGAAGTTCGGTTAAACCGAATGTAAAACGAATTTCGGCCCATCCTTAGTAAAAATGCTCTTAAAATGACGAAACTTGTAGAAACTAGGCCTTTGCATCCGTTGTGGATGATTTATACAGTATTTTCAGAGCGAAGTAACCACTCCTCAAATACTGTAGTGCCTGGGACAAGATTTAAATGTCCGTATGCCCAAGCACACACAAGCAAGTTGTATGTGCTTGGACAAACTTGTAGAGTAGGCTCTCTAATGGCTGGTTTACACGTATTAAGTAGATAAGTAGTTAACTAAATTTTAACTTAATTTTAAGCTGTTAATTGCGTGTAAACACAAAATTTAGTAGCAAGTTAAGTAAGTTCTAAACTAGATGACAATTAGAATGTAGTTACTACTTATCTACTTAACACGTGTAAACCGGCCCTAAATGCCTCTAGATTCTGTTGTAGGTATAGATCATGGTATAATTTTAATATTATGTATCTCTATCTAGGCCTAGAGTCTAGAGCTATACTATTGTAGAAAGCTAGAGCCAAAACTATAGCCATCCTAGTAATATTGTAATATCTTTGAAGTTGATACCAATTTCATAGAAATAAATAAATTATTAAAATAATAAAAAAAAACTTAAAAACTACGAAAGATAGGTACTTTAGCAAACAAAAAATAATATAAAATGCAGAGGCAAATGATAAATAGAATGACACAAGAAAGACTGGAAACATAGAGCACAAAAAAGAGTGCTAACCAACTGCTAACATTTTGCTGATTCATAACTACTGTCACAGAATACACATTAGTACAAGACGTATTTACTTATATTCTTTACTTAATATTATTCTTGGAGTAAGTAGCGCTGTTGACACAATAGTGCAGCTCAGCATTCCATGGATATTGTTGCAATGTAGGTCTTTATAAACGCTGGATAATTCTCACAACTATCTTCAACTATTCCGACTCTACACTTTCTGAAATGGATACATTATTTTCAAATCAAGAACATTTTAACTGAAAAAGAAAAGTTAGACAAAACTTTTATCAAACAAAGAGCTATGTTGAAAATCGCTCACGAGACACGCATCGGATTTCGGAATTCGAATGCGTCAGTCGAGAGCGCGCGCCCGTGGAGAGCGTCGTGCGCGCCGGTCGAATTTAAATTTCGAACGCACGCAACTCTCACAGAGAAAAAAAGGAATTTTCACTTGAAACAAGGATCATTTTATTTCTTAAAGGATACTTAGTTATGTGCTAGTGTCTGTTCTCGTGAAGTTTGTTCGAAAGTTCTGTTCAATCTCGTAAGTAGCTCTTTATTTACATAAATCCTTTGACATTTTTTAAAATAAGATGAATTGATAAATTGAGTCAAGGTAATGCTTAAATTATTGATGCCGTTCAGCTGTTTATATTATATAATTTCCTTTTACAAGATTATCAGTGCAACGATATGTGAAGCTTGACTTTCTCAAGTCTCTAGTTTACTTTAGGTCTAGAGTTGTTTCAACTCTCAAATTTGTTATACTTGGCTCAATCTTTCCACTTCAAATATTTTATTGTTTTACCAGTTGTTACTTTAATAAATCACCGTGTAAAGTAAAATTTTATATCCCTTGTTTACAAGTTATGTCTTAGTAATTGTTATTTTCGTTATCTTAATTATTACTATTTCAATTTCTTTAAAGTACGTTTTACTTATTGTTTTTCAAACATGATACCTACTTGCTCCTAATATATTATGTAAGAAATAATGATATTAATAATTTTTATTATACTTCTATTAATCTCTATGTGCATCTTTATTTAAATACTTAATAATATAGTCCGCACTTCCTGTCTCAATTACTAATTACTGTAGATATTCTTTCTAATTATTATTGTTATTCATAATTATGTCGATATATTATGTACTTTTGTAATTTAGATGTAATAACATCTAAACTACAAAAGTCAATCCCATCAACCCCCAAGCGGCAGCCGGCTGCCGCATAAGTCATAACAATAATTGTAAATATATTGTGTCTGCGATACTCACGACGGAGGCGTTAAAAATTACGCAAGTTTTGAAATTGACTTCTTCCTGAGATTGGGCAGAGATACGACATTTTCGGTCTGATAACCACCTGGTTACGTGCAGCCTTGCTGTGGGTTTTTGTTAGAGTTTCATTTCTACATGAAATCAGCATTACTTTTGCATTAAGACTCAAATCGTTTCTCAAATGATTTGGACCTCAAAATGTGAAATATTATCACTAATATTATGAATTTCTTTGGAAAACCCAAATAATACTTTATAGGTTTACACTTCATAATTATTTAGAACTTAAATACATAATTTATCTTGCATGTAAAACATAAAGTTAAGTAAGTTTAAAAGTAACTTTAAAAGTTAACGCGCTATATCGAAAGTAATTTTACCGCAAGGGCAATTTTATACTTAGTTTGTATGACTATAAAGTCGTGAATACGCTGCGGCCAGAAGCTATCGGCTCGCTCGGAAAACATGCGAAAAAACGTAATTATAATCATTTAAAAAATAACTAGGAGCATTTAGGCAAAATGCTTCTATACGATTTTGAGTTGCAAAGGTGTCTATCAATTAGACTAATTTCCTACAATACATCTATTTTCGTTTAAAAATAATCTTCAAATTTCGTATTTTTAAGAGTCCGTATACGAAATTTTGCCGATTTTGCCGAAATTGCAAAGGTTCGCTACAGAAATATTATTAGGTTTTTTCCCGTTATTAGAGTAAAAAATATATATATTAATTATTAGATTTAAAATATATTTAAGCGCGGAAAGCCGACTCGAACTTGCGGCGAGAAGTATAATGTGAGATTTAAGTTGTTTTGAATCGTGTTTTTTTGGCACAATTTGTTTTTTTTTTTCTCGAAATGGATAGAATTTTTTCTGTCGTTTTCTTTTTATGAATTACAGCTCCAAGTTGCCGAAATTAACAGCAATTCTTTGCCCATTTTCTCTAAAATTTTGGCGAGTTACATATTTTTTTACTCAACTATTTCATATTAAAGTGGTAAAAAGTAATTCCAACATTTTATAGACTACTTTCTCAACAGTACATTGTATTTTTTCATACCGTTAAGACGTCAATACAATCTATAAACAGGTGATATTCTAAACCTTTTACAGCAAAAATTACAAAACTGTCGCGGGTTTGAGTTGGATTATTATACTTAAAAAATAATAAAAAATCTAACTCCAACACTAGATTATAATTGAAATGATCTTACATGTTGTGCATTAAAACTTATAGAAATACGTTAATTAACTGTTAAATCACGTCTGTAAAATCAGCGAAATCGGCAAATTTCGTATACGGACCCTTAAATCTCTTAAGGGTCCGTATACGAAATATCCGACTTTGATCTATACGATTTTCCTACAATACATTTACAATTACAATTTTCATTTAAAAATAATCTTCAAATTTCGTATTTTTAAGAGGTCATTTCGAAAATTAAATGAATCGAGGCAAAATATATTAATCGTGTTTTTAGTTCTTCTCAAACCTAGATAAGGCTATGAAGATATGTATCTCATTACCAGATTTGTAACATTTCTGAGGGTCCTATAGAATTACATCAAAAAGGACAGTTTTTTCAATATAGCGCCTTAAGTAACTTTAAAACATAAACTTAAGTACCCTTTGAACGCCTCCGAAAACCATATTATTATACGGGTACCCGCATGTTAATGTTGTACCGGATCCTGTTACTTTTTAACATAATACATTATATATTATTTAATGATACGAGCATTGTGCCATGTCACATGTGCTGTGTGGCAGGTGTAACTTTACACCGGTCAGACTCACGACACGACCTCTAAATTATATGCAGTTTGTAATTTGCGCATTTTATAAGGCGTTTGATATAGAATAAGAGAATAAAATAACTCTTTGTGACGGAACTAAACGTGATGTTACTGACCATCAACAAACGATATCGATCACAATAGTAAGTAGAGCAAACCACGTAAGCGTAAATTTAACTCATTCGACAAATTAACATCATATTTCTAGGGTGTGTCTCAAGGACATATTCTGGATCCAATATTATTTTACGCATATACGATGACCTAATCAGAAATCTTTCTTAGTTAAATAATAAATAATTATTTATAATAAAGGAACCATTTAAAAAAGATAATTAAGTAGTGATTACAAAGGCCTATTAGGATTTTTTGCTTGAGATCGATACTAACTAGTAACTACCTCTTAAGGTATGTTAGCACAGTGTAAATAATTACACTGTGATGTTAGTATGTTAAAGAGGTACAATTAAAGTTCTTTAACGGTAATCTTTACGATACCAGACGATACAGTTACACTGACTCATCCGTCATTGACTTTAGAATGTACCTACATTTTAGGGTCTACAACAAAGTCAATAGTTTTAAAATCTTAATGCGTATTTAAATATAATATACTAATTACATATTTTTCTTCATTAGCAAATTATAGGTTTGTCTAATTTGGTTATAAGTGTTTCTTAAGTAACTAGGGAAGATCTTTGAGAATTCTCAAAGATCAGGTAGTATACAGGCATAACAGTCAATGTATTTTCATATGTTTAAGCCACTTATTACCAAATTGGACAAGAACAAAACACTGTATGTCAATAACATCAATTACTTAGCTGTAAGTTTTCCATGTTACATAAATAAATAAATAAACATTAAATAAAGTGGGTACAATTCGACTATTTATTATGTGTCTTGTGTGTAATGTGCCGAATTCTTGTTTTATTTCTCGAAATATAATATACTAGCTGTTTCCCGCGACTTCGTCTGCGTGGACTTCAGTGTACTTACAGCGCACGGTGTCAACAAAATTGGTGTCAAAAAAAGCTTTTTAAAACCCTGGTACCCCGTAAATTAAAATACCCAAAAACAGCTGTGCAGTGTGCACTGTGCACATAATATTTCATATTTCATAACTTTAGCTTTACCCATAAACTATTTATCATCAATGGTAGGTTTAAGGTTACGTCACTAACACTGCATAGATAAAGTACTGAGTAGTGAGTTATACTGTATACATTATCAACGTGTATAACAATCGATATAATCAAAAAAATATCTTATATGGTACCACCTCTTATGGAAAGACTTATGAGCAAGCGATAGCACGATGTAGGAGACGCACGGCGCCATCTATTATGAATTTTTAGAACTAACTTAATTTGAACAAATTTGCGCATTTTCACCCCCTTACAACCCCTTTTTCCAGTTAAAAAGTAGCCTGTGTCCTTTCTCAGGCTTTAGACTATCTGTGTACAAAATTTCATTACAATCGGTTCAGTAGTTTTGGCGTGAAAGCGAGACAGACAGACAGACAGACAGAGATACTTTCGCATTTATAATATTATAGTATAGATTTTGTTCAGCACCCTTGTGACTCATACACCAAATTCTAATGTGACTTTGCTTGGCATTTATTTCTATTTTTTATTCAAAATCAGCTATTTTTATGCAAATGTCAGTGTCCGTTAAAATAATAATTAAGATAAATATAAGAGGGATTAACATTCAAAAGGAAACATAAAGTAATTCGTGTTTTAATTGCTCACGTTTATGGATGTATAACATTTTAGATGAAATCAGTATTAGAAAGTATAGTTTTGGTCTTTGTTTAACAGTGTGAAAATAGGCCAAATTTAGAAAGAGAGACATACATCTTTTTGATAAAATTGTAATCATAGATTAATCATTGGTCTTGATTAACCAATGATTAATCTATGATTATAATGTAGACAAAACCGAAAAGAAATCTTGGATTATTATGGTCACAAAAGAGAATCGATGGCAAGTAAGAAATTTCATTGAATGATTGGTACAATTATTATTTTGTTTCATTGGAGAAAAAAATTAAATCAAAGTACTTCGTGTTAGGTACCCGCAATTATGTTGCGGCAAAATTTATTTCTTAGATGAGATATGTAGGGGAAAACTATGAACTATCCAAAGTTCTAAAGTATGTCCTTCAATTATAGGACTCAAAGGTTTGGTGGCTTAAAGAAGTAACTGATAGAGAGACACACATTGACATTGTTATGTTACTATCATTTAATGTTATCATTTAATAGTTGGATGTTTGACAATGGTACTTAATAGTATATTTATTATAAAATATTAAACGTATATTGCTAACTTTCAAATACCATCCATCAAGTAAGTTCAAGGCGCATACTCTGTATTAGGAATTTATCAATTTGAAACATTTATCTACGCGAACTGTTGCAAGAACCAGTATATTTCGAAAGCATTTGTGGAGGAACTTATGGTTCTTGAAAAATGTGCAAAATGTTGGTTCCAAGGGCGCCTTAAGTAGGGCAGTGAAAGTTGTAAGGGCGAAGGGAAAGGATTAGGAAGGTCGACAACTCAATATCACTTTTTACGGCAAATCTTACGGATTTGTTTGAAATCTTTGCAGGTTTAAATGCTTATTATAGATGGCCACTAAATTAAAGAAAAAAACTCGCCAATAAACTAGTTTCTATAAGAAACTTCAACAATAATAATCTGAAGAAAAACGATTCATCCCAAAAGTTCATGGTCTAGGTCTTAAAATTTAAATCAACGATCCTCCGTCCTCGTTATTTTTAAATTACTAAGGGCCTGTTTCACCACTTTCTGATGAGTGCCAGATAGTCTATCCACCACTTAACTTGACAGAATATAGAGTATGGAGAATCTGTCAAAAAAGTTGTGGATAGCCCATCCGGCACTTCATCAGGAAGTGGCGAAATAGCTAGTGATCTATTCGATCCTATGTTCGTTGTAAAATCTAATTCTTACGTAAGTATTTTAGCAAAAAACATTTATTTGTTTCCATAAAGCTAATTATTATATTAAATAACGGTAATAATGTACATCATTACTTTGATTTTCCTTCCTTCCTTTTGTTTCGCGTAACGTTATGCGTTCACGTTATGATTCAACCCAAATATGCGGAAAAATATGTAAATAACACGGTCGTATTGTAAACAAACAAATGTAAACACCTAGACACCTATTTACACGAATTAAATGATAAGATAATTGGTGAAATTCTGTAAACATTGACTGATATCGTTGTCTAAATAATGATAGTGTTATTGGGTTAGGTCTTAGGATGTTTTAACTTTAGCTTTTCGTATGCAGAATATAGCCCATAACGCAGTTATTATCTGGGAGTACCTCTGCTACTTTTACCTCTCTTAGGGCCTTTTTTACCACTTTAACTTATCTATATATATTTATAACTTATCTGATAGATACTCCATACTCTTTCTGTCAATTATGTTGTAAATAGCCTATCTGGTTCTTGTTCTCCTTCCCGATTTTAATTTTGCTTCTAAGTTCACTTCCTTCGGCCCAATTCTAAGTTCACTTCGACAAGAGCGCTCATAAAATTTTGTATTTTAAATTATAAACGGACGAGTGATTGTTTAAAAAGACAACCGCGCCTTAATTCTTCTGTTGTTCCATTAGACAATTATACTTCCAAGAATTTGAACTAATTGAACCAAATCGTTCACTCAATGCTCCATTTACTTTCATCTCCTTTGTTTGGGTTCAAGGCTATTCGTCATCAGTGGATGAGTGACCGATTTGTAACCTAAACACCAACTGCTAAGGTGCATTTTAAAGTGACGAAAGCCATTGTTAGTAAGGCACTTATTCGCAATTAGTTAATGCCAAGGTCTTTAGGGTTCCGCACTTTGAGTATCAATAACAGTAGGTTCCGCATGTGTATTTTTAAAATTACGCCGAGTTCGGACAAAACGCTGCAGTTTTTGTCTTTAATCTAGCTTTTAGAGCCTTCTCTAAAAACTAGATTAAAGAAAAATATGGTCGTAGACAGAATCGGTTTACAGTTTTAAAACCTTTTTAGTTTTCACCGGGACAAAATGTTGCAAAGTAATCCGAAGAGGCGGGAACCGTACATTTTTCCGGGATAAAAAGTATTCTATATCTTTCCCCAGAACGCAAAGTATCTCCGTGCCTTTCCGCAAAATCGGTTTAGTGGTTTAGCGTGGAGAGGTAACAGACAGACACACTTTCGCATATTTTGTAGGTTGTCATTAGTATGGACTAGGGTTGCCAACCGTCCTGTTTTCCCAGGACATGTCCAAGCTTTTGTAGTGTCCTGGGACGTCCTGAATAGTTTTTAAGCAGCGTCCTGGGTTGTCCTGGGTTTTTAAATTTTAAAATTTGCGCACCTCTTCTCAAATTTTCACGCTACGAGCGGCTTCACGACTCGCAAGTAATTGCGTTACAGTGCTGCCATGCTGTTTCAAAATGTGTTAATTTCTTATTTTAATTACTAGAGATCGCCCAATGGTCGAAATTCGGCATCAAATAAAAAAATAAATTTTAAGTTTCAAATTTCAACGCTTTTCTATTGATATTCTATTGTCAAAACATTAACTTCATTATTTTTTGACGTAATTCCTGCGACAGCCTCATGCGTCCTGTTTTTAAACTGAATTGTCCTGGTTTTTCCAACTCCAAATCCTGGTTTTTTTAAATTTGAGGTTGGCAACCCTAGTATGGACGAGTCTTCACTCTTCGATCTTGTTCACTTATTACTTCTAAGTTCCAAGTAGCCCGCGGTAACTAGCACAGTGTATGTACTGTTATCTCTTGTATGTCACTTTCTCGGAAACTTACGTAACTAGGGAACTAGCCAGGACCTTCCGTCTCTTTCTCACGCCTTGCAAAACATGAAACAGCAGTTCTTTTTCTTTCTTTGAGCTAGGAACTAATTATTTATTCGTATCATGTTACTTATGTAAGTTAGGATTTATTGTTACTTATTTGTATGTGTCGTAGAGGCGAGAATGCCTAAATACCTAAAGTGTCGAAACTCGCTAAACGTTTTGAACGTTACAACAATACATAATTTAATTTTATCTGATTGTTGTATAATAAATACTTTGGTCATATAACCGACACTTTAAGTAGGGTAAAACTCGACAAGACACCACATCGACTCTACAATACTAAGAACATTTGCATTGAAATTAAGCTTAAGGCCATATTCCCCGAGCAAACGACCTTTTCCATACATTTGACGCGTTGCCGAGCTTAAAATCCTATTTTTTTACTTATCTTAGTTCAAAATTGATCTAAAAAAATTTAAAAAGGGGCAATATGTAGATAATGAAATTGTCTATCTTTTGTCGTGTGTTTCAATTAAACGTAATTTGTAAATACTAGGGAGATGCTTCAATTTTAATGAATTGGTATTACTTTGGAAGCTAATATCGACACCGGAAATATCACTTAATGTAAGGGACAAAACACGACTTTTCAGGAGAGCGAAAAACAACTTTTTTCTACAAATTCGTCTGTAACTTTTTATCGTTTAGTCCGATCTTAAAGGTGTTTATGGCAGTTTCTTAGAATTTTGTCGGCTATATAACTATAAAAAAATGTTTTCGTAAATTTTCGCATTAGAAAATAGCATGTCCCTTACATTAAAAAATTTTGCTTATTTGTCCCTTACAGCACTGAATTTTTCAATGTCAACTATGCCATAAGCACCAAGTTTAATATGAAACTGCGACACAAATAAAGGACATAAAAAACTATGCTTTGGAGGAAGTCTGATGTAATATATTAAAATCTAATACAATAAGCCCACCACGACTGGCTGGTTTACCACATAAGGGATAGGATTTCCAGCAAAATAAGGGAACTTCGGCAGACTCAAACATTTCCCTTGACACCGGGACTGTTCCCAAATCCCATGTACACCCAGAGCCCCTTTAGACAAGGTGGAACTTTGCAAAACCACGTCTCTGTTCTGTTGTCTTACCGAAATCTGTATCCTGAGCCGAATGGAAGATGGATCTTCGTCCCTGTTTCGCTCTGCGGCCTCTTTCTGTGAACCTGAACTAGCGATCGCACACCACAAGTCTAAATGTTCGTTCTTGACCTGGCATTAAGCTTCTCATTTCACCTTATCAGGAGCTACTGCTCTCTTTGATCGCACCTGTCAGCTGGAACTGCTTCGCCAGTGCCCAGTCATGACCTTCCCCTTCTATGACCTTCCTTTTTATGGTGTTACGCCAGCTATTTCTATTAACAGCCACTCGAGGAGCGTCGTAGACAGTCGACTCAAGTGTGGTACGGATTTGATCAGACCAACGCATGAGACAGCGGCTCCGCGGTCTTTTTCTCCTCAATCTTGCTAATTATCATGAGTTTTCCATACCATGGTTTCAAGGTTTCCTTCTTTTTTCTGGTAATGTGTCTGAAACATTCCAAGATGCGTTATTAGACAGATGGTAGAGAGCCTTGTTTTTATGTTTAGTTTAGCCAGCATGGAGTTGGCTCTGAAAGCAGTTTATGGAATTCAGAGCATTTTCCTCCAGCACCCTTGACGGCGTCGATACGTCTGCGGTTTGCAGACTTCAGAGTCCATGTCTCGTATCCTTAAAGACAGATGAAGAATATGAGCATGTGTACAAATTTCCTGCTGGTTTTTAACAAAATCTTCCTTTCAAGCCAGGTTTTATGCATTTGAGACAGTCTTAGTCATCTCAATTCTTCTACGTATATTTGGTTAACAGGAGCCGTTGTTCGTAAAGATCAAAGACAAATTTGCTAACCACTTCCAATTTTAGCGCGCCAGTCAAAGGCAGGGTGTTGCTTCTGTCTATGACCATGTTTTTGGTTTTCCCTTTATTAATTTAGAGGCCCAAGTTATTGATCATTTGCTTCATTCTTTTTAGAGAAAATGATGATGAAATGAAAATGCAAATGAAATCGAGATGCAAGAACTGTTTTAGCAGTTCTTGCATCTCGATTTCATTTGCAGCCAGGAGAGTATTGTCATCATTAATGCTAGCTATATACAATTGACCGAATTACATGTGTATACCTAAAGGCTAAAGGTTTAGCTAAAACACTAAAACTTTATAGAAAACTTTAAACTTTTACGGATAATATGTTTTGAGTAGGTGCTAAAAAAATTATCTTCTTACTTGAAAAATGATATTTAAGATTAAGGTAAGGGACAAATTTTAGTGAAGCTATGACAGTTATTATGTATCAATTCTTAACGTAAAGGACATGTTAAGAGAATTGTACTGTAAGGGACTAAATTTCATTTTAAAAGCATTTACGTTATTTTTTTTAACACGTAAAAATATTTACGTCCGTTAAATCAATTTTTTTAGGAAAAATCCTGTCTTGACTTTAAAAAATGTGTACTGTAAGGGACATTTTTTTAACGATAGAAGAATTTCAAGTATGCCAAACGATAGCGCTCGAAATTCTGAATCCAATGATATATATAACTCATTTTCGCCAAAATGTCCCTTACGTTAAGTGATATTTCCAGTGTCGATATAATGAGTATAATAAACAAAAATAGAAAATTTAAAACGGGGAAAGAAATGTTGGTATACTGAAGATTATTGCTGTATTTTTATTATAACTTTGTAGCTTTCAATTTATGAGTTTATAAGGCTTTAAATACGGTAAATTACGGAATCTCCGTAGGGGAAGGGCCTTAATAACGTACTCCGTTGCGCCATGGTTGCGCTAAAATTAATTTATCGCGCGGAGACCTGAAAGTGTCCTGTGAAAAGTATCTTGTCTTTTCTCGGGACTTAAGGCATCTCCATGCTAAATTTCAATTTTCAGCAAAATCGGTTCAGTTGTTTGGGCGTGAAGATGTAACAGACAGACAGCAAGACACATTTTCGCATTTGTAATAATATTAGTATGGATTTAAACTATACCAGGCTCAAGTTTTCCTTACTTTATGACCATTATATTTTAGAATGTATATAACTTTTACTGGCCTTGGCATAATGCTGAAAAACTAAATTCCGTTTGGTACTCCCATGATCTAAAATCTAATATCTCCTTAAATGTATGCGGTAATTAACTGGGTTTAAAGCAGGCAGTTAGTTTTAACTAGTACCGTTTTTTTTTTGGTAACGCTGGTGTGCGTAAAATCAACTAGGCATTTGCCATTATTATTTACTTAAATGTAGTAACTGACGCCAATTTTATTATAACGGTCGCAATAAGAAAGATTAGGTACTGAGTTTTTATTTAATGTAGAGCTTAACAGAAAATTTGTTATTAATTACCGTAGCTAAAGTTTAGTTGTCATAAAAAAAATCTACGTGCATCCTTAAAACCCAGTTTATATACCAACTTTATTATAAGAATAAAAAATCTTATAATGTATTTAACATCTTTGCACAAAAGAGGACAAGATAATCAGTGTAACATAATAGAGTAAGAGCCAGCGACAACAAGACTTTCGTCATTTTGTAAAAGCTGAGAGTTTACCTGTTTATGACCCCTATAGAGTTAGAACGACGACGAATGAAGATCTTTAAAAAATAGACTTTGAGGCGGTCTGGCAGTGGGAAGCGACTATCGAAAATGTCAGACAGTGGAAGACGAGACTCCTTCAGTTATCCCCCAGAAATTAAGAAAAGAAGAGCTTTATATTTTATCGAGGTTTAGGTAAACCTTCAGAACTGGGTACCTCCTAAAGTAATCAACCGAAACTCTATAGTTGGGGGTCGTTCTTAAATCTATAGGGGTCATCTATAAACAGCAAACTTTAAGGGTGGATTGCACCAGAAGCATTATGTTATCGTCAAAAATGGCGTCCTTAATGGGCTTAAGTCTGCTGGTCTGGTTGTCGCTGATTCTTGGGCCATGATTTAGTTATTTTAGTGTTGTGCACATGTCGACAATGCGGTAACATCTGGCACCACTTGGGAGGCGTGTTGGGAGGCATGTTTGTACAGTATACTTCATTAACTATGCTTCCTTGGTATGGTAAATCCTTGTGATAAGTTTGACTCGTATAATATTATATCAACGTAATATAGCGAGTTCACTATAATTCTTCATTCAGCCCTGGATTACTATTGGAATAATGTAAACGGGCACTAGAATGCACTGGAATGCAATAAATCCAATAAATATATTGTACAAAAAGCTCTGAATTTAATCACTGGATGGGAATAATGTAAACGGGTCATTATAATAAACGTAATATTCAAACCTTTTTCCCCCAAAATAGGGGAATTTTTTACTATTTAAAAGCTAACAAAAATCGTATTTTATTTCAGCTTTTAAATTTTTTCATTATAAAAAAAAGCGTTTTGTTTGTCGGCAAGACCACGAGTCCATATTGTAGAGCCGAGCCTATTTAACATTCATATCGACACCTGTATAAATTATTACATACCTCCAAATGAATTCATAATACATGCACAGTATCATTACGGAATTCATAATATTTTAATTAACAACATACTACTTTACTTTGCGCGATTTGATTTTGCTTCAATTATGCGGCAAAAGGAACTCTATCCTATAATGGTAGAGCTTGTCTAACTTAAAATGACGCGCCCCTCCCTCGTATTCACCAAAAAGAATATAATCACTACGTATTCACAGTACAAAAGTTTTCATTTACATCAAATTTGTAGTGGTGGGGCGCGTCATTTCAAATTAGACAAGCTCTACTCCTATAACAAGGATGATTATTGATTATATTAAATTATCTTGAAAATGTAAGAAGCGAAACCGACAAAAAGTATGTATAAGAGTTATCTAAAGGAATCTCAAGCCACTGACATAACATTATCAAGCATCTAGGCATCACACGCTTATTTTTTTATCCTGAAAAGTGAAAACTGACCAAGTGACTTATAAAAATAGGTTTGATAAAAAGATAAACAGGAAACTTGATAGAAGGCGAGACATTCAAAGGGATAGACTCGAACGATTAAATTCGGACTCGAACAATGCCATGGCAAATTGACCTCGTAAACAAATCAAAGACAAAAGGTGCAAAAACGTCGCCCTGATAATTACGAAAGTCGCTGATTAAGGTTTTGGGTACATGCCGAATTTAGGAATCTGTTGACATTAATTTTTGGGCTAAACGCTTTGACTAAGTTCGGCATCAAAACAGTGCCTATCAATGGTGGGTTTTCGATACTATGCACTTAACAGTAGCAGGCGCCAGTAACACTGCTTGTTGTCACCAATATGGTCATCATCATTTCCACTGGGCCGGGACACAAAAACACGGCACGACGTCGTACGGCGTCGTACGGCGCAGTGCGGACGCGCGTCGCAAAAAACCCACGGCACGGCGCCGTACGGCGTCGTACGACGTCGTGCCGTAGAAACTCACGTAGAAATTCAAGATGAGTTTCTACGGCACGACGTCGTACGACGCCGTACGGCGCCGTGCCGTGGGTTTTTTACGACGCGCGTCCGCACTGCGCCGTACGACGCCGTACGACGTCGTGCCGTGGGTTTTTTACGGCGCGTCGCCGGACCGCGCCGTACGACGCCGTACGACGTCGTGCCGTGTTTTTGTGTCCCGGCCCTAACAATCCAGTATTGTCACCGATACATAATTCTTAACAATTTGGCTATCATTGTTGTCGCAAACCAAACTGTTTAATGTTACCATTCTGGCATTGTCACCAATATGGCTGTCACCAATGTTTTCTGCTCCAAATGGCTCCAACAATGGTCGCTTATCGGCCACGGGCCACGTCACCGCGATAGCACAGATGGACATCTAGATTAATAACTGTGCCCAGAACCTATTAATCTAGACTAGATGACGCCCGCAACTCAGTTGCGCCTTAATTTGTTTATCACGCGGGAACCCTACATTTTTCCGGGATAAAAGTATCCTATGTTCTTTCCTGGGACTCAACCTATCTCCCGCCCCGGGCCGCCCGCAACTCCGTATTCGCTTATCGCGTAGGCGGTGGGAACCGTACATTTTTCCGGGATGAAAAGTATCATGTCTTTTCTCAGGACTAAATTTAAGCAATATCGGTTTAGAGGTTTAAGCGTAAAGAAGTAACAGACAGACAGAGAGATAGACAAATCTTTCGTATTTTCAAAAGCTTTTTTATTTAATACTAGCTGTCCCGGTGAACTTTGTGTCACTTTAAAACCTTCTCTGGACTTCTACTAATATTTTAAGACTAAAATCAGCCCAATCCGTTCAGCCATTTACGAGTTTTAGCGCGACTAACATATTTGAAAATCCATTTTTATGTATTTAGACTAGCTGTCCCGGTGAACTTTGTGTCACTTTAAAACCTTCCCTGGACTTCTACTAATATTTTAAGACTAAAATCAGCCCAATCCGTTCAGCCGTTTTCGAGTTTTAGCGCGACTAACATATTTGAAAATCTATTTTTATGTATATAGACTAGCTGTCCCGGTGAACTTTGTATCACTTTAAAACCTTCCCTGGACTTCTACTAATATTTTAAGACTAAAATAGGCCCAATCCGTTCAGCCGTTTTCGAGTTTTAGCGCGACTAACACATTTGAAAATCCATTTTTATATATATAGATTAAGTATGGGTTAGCTGTTTTATGAGGTGGACTAACTTATGGATATTGTGCACGATTTTGATTTGATATGCAGATTTTATCAATAACCATGAGCAATTATGAAGAGTTGATGGACAAAAAGACATAAATTACCATTCCAAAACGAGAGAATATTATTTTCTTAGCCACAACCGTCCAAACAGTTATGTTTATTGTATAACTCACTTATACAACATAATACGTGTAAACAATACAACGTGGAGGCGGAGTTACTTTCGTTGCAGGGAAAGTGTATACAATTCGTGTGAACTATCATCACCTTCTAGAATCTCTAGACGCTTCGCAGAAAGCCGTGAAAATATAGCTGTTAATTTTTAGGTTCTAGGTTCTTAGTTAGTAATATAATAGTTAGGAACAATATGAATAACAGCTGGTGGAGTTGCGGTGGGTAATCGTGCCCGAAACTTTGCCTAAGCGGGGAGTGGAGCACCATAGGGTTATAATCTATACTTATTATAAAACAAAGTCGCTTTTATTTCCCTCATGTCCCTTTGTTCTTAAAACTACGCAACGGATTTTGATGATTCTTTCAGTGTTGGATAGCCCATTTATCGAAGAAGGCTATAGGCTAAATTTTATCACGCTAAGACTAATAGGAGTGAAGGAATAGAGGAAAATGTGGGAAAAACGGGGGAAATTATTTGAAAGGGCTAACTTGAACGCGCCAATCTCAGAAACTACTGGTCCGATTTGAAAAATTCTTTCGGTGTTAGATAGCCCAGTTATTGAGAAAGACTATAGGCTATATTTTATCACGCTAAGACTAATAGGAGAATGTGGAAAAAACGGGGGAAATTATTTGAAAGGGCTTATCTCGCGAACTACTGGAGCAATTTTTATGTTATTTGGCACAGATAAGAAGTAGATCATAGGCTATTGATTTTAATCATTTTTTCAGTGGCTATAATATATTTTATACCCGTGCGACGCCGGGGCGGGTCGCTAGTAAGTTATAACTTATATTATACGGGGAGTCCCACACACCCCGGTCGATTTCATCAATCCGCCGGGGATGCGCAAAGAATTTCCTAAAAAAAAAAATACAAAATGAAAAATAGAAAAGCAATGATAAAATCACTAAGCTAGGTTAATTTTTGTGTACTTGCATCGAATAGGCTAGTTATTGACCGATTTTATTAAACTTGATAAAGTTGTAGAAATTCAAGGCGAAGAACATAGGCTACTTTTTACCGTGGGAAACTGTACGCTTCTAAGCTGTATACTCGCTCTATGTAGTTAAATAATTATAAGGTACTGAATATGTAAGTTAAATGTAGAGTCGAATTCTAATACTTATCACAGTTATAAGAAACCTATAATACCTAATCTATAAACCTATAATATGTACTTAGAATACGGTATCAAGCTATTGTATGCTGAGTAGTATTATTGGGAATATAGCAACTTATTCACTAACTTAAGTATACAAAAAAACTAGATGACGGGCGCAACTCCGTTGCAACTTGCGCCACAATGCGATTCACTCGGAAACCGTAGATTTTACCGGAATGTAAATATCCTATGCTGAACCCGGGAAAGGATCCCGGGTTCATCGGTTTGTACGTAAATAGCCGGTAACAAACAGACAGACAAACATTCGCATTTATAATATCAGTATTCACTTCTCACGTGTATGTTTTCATTCGAAGTGCATTGTACTGTTAATGTGGAGTCTTCTCGGCCTGGCAAGGACGAGAGCAGGAGGTGCGATGAGGAGGGCTTCATACTGGTGGAGAGAAGGAAGAAGCCCGCCGCCCGCAACCATCGCGGCACCGCACCATATGTACCTGAGCTGCGTCTGCGGAGCGAGGTCCCCGCGACGCCCCTGTACATATCCCGCCTGCACTGGTCCATGGAGGTCGAGGACGTCGTGGACTACATCCAGAAGACGACGACACTGCGCCTGAGGGTCGAGCGTCTGCAGTCTCGCCACAAGGTTAACTTTAGCTCCTTTGTGGTGAGAGTACCGACGAATCTTCTGTCGACTTTCGAGGCGCCGGAGTTCTGGCCGATGGATGTAGTCTACCGGAGGTTCCGGGGGAGACTCCGGAACGAAGCGAGTCACGTCGCCGGCAAAACGTGACAGTGTTAATTTTTTAAAGTATAAAATATGTATGTTAGTTTTAAGATATTTATTATATAATTATAATATGTATGTTAGATTTTAAGGTATTTGTTATATGGGCCTCTGATGCCCGAAATAAATGATTTGATTTGATTTGATTGTACTGTTAATAAGATGGTGTTATAAAAGTAATTGATTTTTACACGGGCTGTGTACAAGTGACGTTATCGCCATAATATTTGCGTAATATTATAATGACGTTCTTCGTGTAGAGACGTAGTTTTAACAGCGCTACGTAGTTTTGTTATACGAGATTGAGTTATTATGGTTTGTGATGTTTATTTATAAGTAAAACGTATATTTTGTCATTGTGATTTGTGACTGAATGACTATCATATTTTTACTGTCACAGCTGAAATATTACATTATAATACCTACTTATGAAACATATACATGAATAGGGGCGTCCTGATAATCAGAATATTAACTAGTAGTATCTTTTCGTGCTTAAGAGGCGGTCTAGCGGAAGTAGAGATTATTGGACCAACAATAGACCTAACAAAGAATTACGGTTCTAAGTTCTAACTCTTGGGTTATTAGTATCCTCGGGTAAAATCTACCGCTTTCCATCGCGTAATATGTCAGCTTTTCCTAAAGACGGAAAGCCAAATTTTCTGCCCACTGCCCAGAAACCTTCAAAACGGTGACCTAAATAGGAATTCATTTTGTTTCGTAATCCACTTGGGAATTTTGTTTATTGCCGTTTGTTTGCGTGATTAATGCACATGTGAAAAAATATAATCGTCACAAGCATCATCATGAGCTCAGCCTTATCTAGAATACCGTACCTAATGTGTCATAATATATCGAGTGTCAAATAGGGTATAGGTATTATGCAAAGGTCGGAGGAGAGGGCGCAATGCACATAATTATTATAGCAAATAATAATCTGACCAAAATCTTACATGTAAGCGTGCGTCCACATTTGTATCATTTGCACGATCAGATCTCCGATCAGATCTCCGTCGCGATCATCGCGCCGTATCAAAATGATACGCGTATCATTTTGCGTCCACACTAGCGATCATGATACGGCGCGATGATCGCGACGGAGATCTGATCGCGCAAATGATACAAATGTGGACGCACCGTAACATGTTGCACAAAATATTAGAATATTGACAGTAACGTTGTCAAATATAGAACAAAACTTTTTGTTTACTGTCTGTGCTGGTGCTGCCGTCTAGCATGAATATACTGCAGCATTAAATTATAGCTTGATGACGAATTAAAGTGCAGAAAGCATACTAAGTTATAAACAGTGAAAACATTACATAAGTTTATGATGACAAGTCAGTATAGATCAAAGTTCTAGAAACATCGCTAATTCACTTTCTACGAGTGCAGAGAAACCAACAAACTGTACATTAGTCATGTTTATCAATTTTATATACAACTAGCTGTCCCGGCAAATGTTGTTTTACCATAGAAAGTATTTCGCCCATATTATTTTATTGAAGTGACTAAATAAGTATGGCACCATGGCAACGTCCATCGCTATCCCGTCGCACAAACAATGGTCGCCGTCAGTCTCGAGTTGTAATGATTTACTATTATTTATTCAACGAATGCACTTATCAATATAAAAAGTAGCAGACCTACCGAATATCCATATAAAATTTGGTAAAAATCAGTAAACCCGTTTCGGAGGAGTACGTTAACTAACATTGTGACACGAGAATTTTATATATAAGAAGAAGAAGATGTATATATTATGTAGACCGATTTTAAACGATAGATGGTAGTAAATTAAAGTATAATGACGTTAATGAGTATGTATGCGGAACAATTAAGACGAGTAATTGTGTTCTTACGCCGCACGTTTCTACTCGCAAAAAAACATTCCGTGAAATCTATCTTGGCTAGGGTTGACAACTACATAGACGAAATTCTTTAAAAACTCTGTTCTTCTGTAGCACTCTGCAGTACTGTCTACTAGTAATTATGTGAATGAGAGAAATGATTGATAGAGCTAACAATCGTATACATAATATCATGTATTATAACATACATACATATTAAAATAGTACAAACGTCATATTATACTACCAAAACTATTCACTGTAACTATTAAATTGGCATATCGCAAATGTTTGGTAAAATCTATACCATCTATATAATCTATACCATCACACGTGGGAGAGCCATGCTTCGGCACGAATGGGCCGGCTCGACCGGAGAAATACCAGGTTCTCACAGAAAACCGGCGTGAAACAGCGCTTGCGCTGTATTTCGCCGAGTGACTGAGTTTACCGGAGGCCCAATCTCCTACCCCAATTCCCTTCCCTACCGTCCCCTATTCCCTTCCCTTCCCATCCCTACCCTCCCCTATTATCCTATTCCCTCTTAAAAGGCCGGCAACGCACCTGCAGCTCTTCTGATGCTGCGAGTGTCCCTGGGTGACGGAAGTTGCTTTCCATCAGTTGACCCGTTTGCTCGTTTGCCCCCTTATTTCATAAAAAAAATACCATATGCAATGGCAACACTTTCTGAATATACTTCTTCCTTCCTCATCTAATAAGTACGTAGTTTCTTTCCTAAATCAAATTCTAAATTAACATTCAACTAAATGAAGTTTTCTAGCAGCCCACACACCTGGTTATATGCAATTGGCACTTCAAAGATAAAAAAATCGGCCAAGTGCGAGTTGGACTCGCCCATGAAGGGTTCCGCAGCTGCAATAAGGTTTATTTAAAAGGTTTTTGATTTATTTTTATATTTTAGTTGATTTAATGAAAGTTAAATTAAGGTTTACCATTTATGACGTATAAAAAAACTACTTGTTAAATCTCGTTCAAACCAATTTTCGTTGGTAGTTTTTATAATAATGTACATCATATATTTTTTTTAGAATTATCATGCCCCTACTTTAGAAGTTAGAGGGGGCACACATTTTTTCACTTTGGAAGAGTCTCTCTCGCAAACTATTCAGATTAGAAAAAATGACACTAGAAACCTCAATATGATTTTTAAAGACCTATCCATACATACCCCACATACACGCATAGGTTAGACGAAAAAAATATTTTTTTGTTTCAGTTATACCTATGGGGACCCCTAAAATTATTAATATTTTTTCAATTTTGTATCAAAATCTTAATGCGGTTCATAGACTAGATCTACTTACCAAGTTTCAATAGTATAGCTCTTATAGTTTCGGAGAAAAGTGGCTGTGACATACGGACGGACAGACAGACAGACAGACATGACGAATCTATAAGGGTTCCGTTTTTTGCCATTTTGGCTACGGAACCCTAAAAACGAATTTTCCTTACATTATGTTAGGGTTCTGTAATCAACAAAACTTGGTTGACTACGGTACCCTAAAACGAAACCCTAACCAGCTGATTTTTTGTATATTGGTAGGTTAATAGTTATATGATTTAAAAGTACTTATCATTGTCCTACAAATAGAACAATCAATATTTTAGGATCATCAAATCAAAGTATGAAAATAATGAAATCCTTTCAATCTCTGTTAGCTACCACTTTCAAGATTTTTCGCAAATAAAAATGTTGTTTGTCTTATCAAAATGAAGCTACTCAAATTTGCTTGATAGTAATAAAAAAAATGTTCTGGGACTCCCTGACTAATAGTTTGTAATCTTTCTCTACCTGCACTGTCTCTACAGGAGCGATTCATTCATGAAGTATAATTATAACGAAAGTGTCAATATTTCTTTGATTTTAGTATATTTATTTTCATATTTTCTTTCCTCATTACACATTTGGCATACATCGTGTGTTGCATAAATATTTTCTTTATATGGCCAAGTGCGTGTTGCGTGCCCAAAAAGCGGTTGACAACATCGTTCGTTTACCCCTGTAGTGTTGAGGTGGACAACTTGCATTCGTTAATTTAGTTAGCGATTTTAGACTTCAAAAATGTGAATTTTACATAACGAATAACGCTTAAATAACATAGCGTTTAAGCATATTAAGGCCCAATTGCAATAGGCATACGAGGGCGGCACTGAAAATTTCGGGAATCAAGGAGGTGACACAACAGTACTATTTAAAAATGTGTTTATTGCTTTTCGAAGTATTCTTCGCGAAATTTGACACATTTTTCCATACGATGGAACCAATCATTGAAGCAACCACTCCATTCGGAAGTTGGGGTCTCCGAAATGGCCGTTTTGTAGGCGTCCACAGCTTCTTCAGGTGTTGAAAATCTCTGACCACGCAATTTATTCTTTATTTTAGGGAAAGTATAGAAATCATTAGGGCTTAAGTCGGGGCTGTACGGCGGATGGTCTAATAATTCTATGTTTTCTTGCTCTAAAAACTCTTTCGTTCTGTGCGCGGTGTGAGAACTCGCATTGTCGTGATGGAGGATGATGCGGCGGTTGCAGTTCTCTTTACGGAGTTCAGATACGACCTGTGGCAAACAAATGCTAGCATACCATTCTGCATTAACCGTTCTTTGTCCCTCAAGAGGAATAGTCGCAATATGGTCGGTTTTGGAGACAAACGTGGCCATCATTTTTTTTGCAACACTCCGTGAACGAACAATTTTTGTTGGCTTTAACTCATTTTCGAACACCCAAACTCGTGACTGGTTTTTAGTTTCAGGTTCGTACGCGTATATCCAGGATTCGTCATCTGATACGATGTTGTATACAGCATTTGAGGATCCTGCGTGGAATCATTGGAGAGTTCTGACGCACCAAGTAACGCGAGCCGCTTTTTGCTCTTCACAGAGCAAATGCGGTATCCACCGGGAAAACGACTTGTTTAAACCTAATTGTTCATGCAATATTATTTGTATTTGACTCATGCCAATGTCTAAAGTTGCCTGAATTTCGCGGTATGTCACATGTCGATCTTCCTCAACCAGCTTACACACAGCATCAACGTTTTCTTGGGTGACTGCAGTTTTTGGACGACCTTGACGGGGATCATCACTGAGCTTGACACGTCCACGTTGAAATTCAGAAAACCAGCGACAAATTGTGGTTTTGGATGGGGCTTCATCACCAAATGCAGAAATCATCCGATCAACACACTGTTTTTGTGTTAAACCACTTCGAAAATCATTATAAATCATCGCTCTAGAATTTTCTCGAGTCAATTGCATTTTCTCAACGACTAAACAAGTTTGGCAAGACCTTGTGACAAGACCGAGAATCTTTTTTTAAATAAATAAATGGTATTCGATTTTTAAAACCAAGGAGTTTTCAATTAAAAAGATTTTAATATGACAGGAATAGTGGAAGTATTCCATTCCCGATATTTTTAGTGCAGCCTATGTATTAATGATATCTAACTTTGGTTTTAAAACTATCGAAATTCGAATGTAAGTTGTGTACGTACACTGAACAGAAAACAGTTCTTTATTTGGAGCGAGAGAAGTTATCTTTAGCTGACTGCAATGAGGGAGAATCGGGTAATGACCGTGTAAATATGCTCTAAAATGGTACATAAAGTATAAACTACATGATAATATTATAATATTATGTGGTATAGATTTTCTATCTAGTGCAATAGAAAATTAATAATTACTTAATTATTGTAATTAAATGAAGAATTTGACAATTCTGATATAATGTGTCAAACTCTTAGTTAAATTGAAATTTAATCACCATTTAAATAATGTCTCTGACCGCCGTACTCAGCGACATTACCTAGTTAATGACGATTAACCTTCAATTTAATGAAGAGTTTGACAGATAAGTAATGTATGGGGCTTATGTCAAAATGTTGAATTAATTATATTTAAGTAATGTTCCATTCTGAATGCGGCAGTGAGTGCGTAAACAGTCAAGGAATGACACACCAGTTTTAAAATTAAGATAAGATCATGTTAAAAGAGCTAAATAGGAAAAAAATATATCCAAATATAAATGTCCCAAGTGAGCACTGGCCCTAACTTTAAGCATTGAACATTGGCTAACTGCTGTAAGTTGCAGATTACAAAAATTAAAACATTTATTTAACCCACTATCCCAAATCTTTTGTTTCCCGCCATTATTCTCCGTTTGACACCTGTCATTGTCATTTCAAAATGGCGCAATATGCCGCTAAACAGTGACCCACTTTCGGCAGGATGCTCAATTGTTTATATTGATGCAAGTGCGATGGTTACAAAAATACTTTTTAAAAGTCATATGATTGTTAATACTTTTATTATACGTAAATAAATTATAATAAATACTTACTTTTATTTATTTGGACTAACTTAAATTTTTATTTGTAGGTATAATGTTTATATTAAGACAGAGTTGAATATGTATAGAAAAATAAGTGTACAAGATGAAAATAACTTTACGAGAAACACGCAACTGTTTCAACAGGTACCAATCGCTAGTCTGACACATTATCAAATTAAGTATAGTTATTTCAATAATGTAAATTAAATTTGATAGCAGTTAAAAATTAAAAGTAAATTAAATTTACTTCCTTACGTATATTGGTGTTTTTATGGGCGACAGTTTCCTGTAAAGCGATTCGTTGTTTTTTTTCACTAATTGTCATAAAAAATAATATCGATAATAACAAAGAGATGGTCCTATACAGAATTACATAATTCTCGACTAAAATAAATAAATAAATAAATAATTACAGAGCAACTAGCAACAGATAACGAGGCTCATTAATATACTTTCGTTTATGTAAAAGTTTTGAAACATTTTCGTGCGAGTAACATTACACAATTACTTTCACTGAAACTTTCTGTTGCCCGCTGTAAAATATTTCAGGGCAATTAGACAACTTGCATTCGTTAATTTTGACAGGGTAGTTAGTATACAGTTAAGCAATAATCTCATACATTTTCTATACCTTCGCTTAAAAATTTATCTGGTTGTTATTAGCCATAAGTTCTCTTTTTTCTAAGGTAGAATTTTTATGATAATTCCACAGAACCTTCAAATTATTTTACAGAAAATTTCGGGGGCCATTTCCAAAAACTGAGCGCTTCTAGCCGATCATAATAGTGTTAGTTTTAGGTACAATAAAAAGTAACTGTTTATTTTAGTTGGGCCTCATTACTCATAGAATAATAGAAGTCAAAAGTATCTGTTTTAACGTTGCACCTTTTATAGTAAACTCTATACAAGGGTTATACAGAGATCAGGCGCAGGACCGACTTTTTACATGCCCATCCGACGCATCTTACTTGTCAGAGAATCAGGTGATCAGCCTGCATTGTCCTAACCAAACTTGGAAATAACATGTTTCCAACGCGGGAATTGAACCCACGGCCGAGTCTAGAGCCACGCTCTAAACCACTAGACTACGGAGGCGTTTAATGATATTTTAATTTAATTAGTCGTATTATAGATCCGGGTTATAATCTGGTTGCTCAATCTGTGCCCTTGACATGGTCACGCCCTGCAGCTTTCCTCCCGCGAGGACCGCATGATCACGACTAGCTTTAGCTTAGTGCTTGTGAAATACAAGTCATCATCAGCTTACTTTGTATTGTTATTATGCAAAATGTTGTTTATACAAAACTAGATGATGCCCGCAACTCCGTTGCGTCAAAATTCGTTTATCGCGTGGGAACAGTAAATATTTTCGGGATAAAAAGTATCCTATATGTCCTTTCTCGGGACTTAATGTATCTCCATGCCAAACAGCAAAATTGATTCAGTGGTTTGAACGTGAAGAGATAACAGACAGACAGACAGACAGACACACTTTCACATTTATAATATTAGCATGGATAGAGACTAATTTTTCCCTATACTTAAGTAGATAGGTGACTTTTTCATCTTTGCCGCAAGCGATCGCGACCGACAAAAAATCAAAAAATCGAGTCCCGGGAAAGGACATAGGATACTTTTTATCCCGGAAAATGTACGGTTCCCGCGCGATAAACGAATTTTGGCGCAACAGAGTTGCGGGCATCATCTATAAAGTCTAAATTACTACCAAACCTTTTATTAAACCCCACACAGTAGCGTGAAGAAGTAACAAATACTTTCGCCTTTATAATATTAGTGTAATAAAAAAAAAACTTGTTTGCTACTTGTTCTTACATAATATCAAAACAATCGATCATGCAAAACTTTCAAAAGAAGTTTTAAAGCCTTATAAACCTTCAAATAGTCTTCAAGAATATTTATTTGTTGTAGCAGACAAATAATATGTATGCCTTGGCCTAAATAATGACTTCAAGATGTGAGAGACAGTTCTACTAATGTTGCTAGATGTTCTTCTAATGTCAGCCAGTTTAAGGCGTTATTAAACTGAGGGTCATTTAAAATATTTAAGGGTGAGGTCGCCAATTTTTGCTGATTTTGCAATTATTTTTCTCCGCCCTTTGTATTTTAGAAAGTATTGTGTTTATCTTATGCTCGAAAACTGATTCTAACGAAGAAAACAAAGTACTCAAGCATGCATTAGAATTATTTGAGTTCCAATAATAGTCTAAAAATATATTTACAATTAAACATAAAAAAAACATTGAGATGTATGGAGTTGACACCGCAACGCAGTGCTTGGTCACATTCAAGATACGCTATATAGCCGCAGTGCACTTATGCCCGGTTTCTGAAGTTCCCAGTTATACTCTCATTAGCTATTGATTCAATAAAGTTATCTATAGGATAAACGTCGGTTAACTGTCACTGGGTTTCTGAGTACGCAATGAACCGTTCAATAACTATCAAACAGTTAAGCAGTTCCACAATCTGTCGTTAGATGGATCTTTTAATATTCGCTATTTTTAATTCAGCATTATTACTAGTTTTATTAACGAATACGAATATTTACGAATAAGCGAATAATATGAATATTTTATTCAAGAGTAAAAAAGTAAATAAGCATTGTTTTAGTTATAAATTATTAAAATTCGCTATTTATCAGCGTTCATCCGGAACGATCGTAGTCAATTTTTTTTTAATAAACGTCAAACTCATTGTTGTTCAAAAAAGTTTCGTCTAGTTTCCATTCCATTGCCATGTTCATGATTACTATCGTTTGTGTTTTATCTTTTCTTATAAAACCGTTGAACCGATTTTCATGAGATGTACACTGAATAAAAATGCTGCAATTTGAAAATCATTTACCTACTATGTAGTTTTAATACAACCACAGTCCACATTACAGAACACAATACATAATATTATAATTAATTATAGGTACTAGCGGAGAACCAAATCAACATATGTTTCATGTTTGTAAAGACAAGACTACCTGCTCTTTTATTTTGTTGTAACACAGCAAAACTTGTTGCTTTGTTTAGGCCAAACAATGCACTTTTTTGGGTTTTGATATCTCACGTTCCTTGGCACTCGAATCGCGTCAGCCGAAATTTCACTATCGAATTTAATATTTTTTTTATCTGTAGATAGACCGTACGTTATTGAAAACGGCCGTAAGTTTCTAGGTAAGTAGGTACTCAAATATTAGAAATAAACTCCAATACTTCCAAATCAGACTCTGATGGGCTGCTCGTATTCATCACGTTAATTTTAATACTAAGCTTTCACTGACAATTTAATAATAACAAGCTAAAACCTAAAAGTTTATGTAATTTGCTTAAAGCAAAGCGTCAAATAAAGTTATGAAATCGATAAACGGCACACGTTGGTCAGTTAAGTTAACCTTAGTATAAACGGACTTTATCTTACATTGCGATGTTCAGAAACGCACTTTCTTAGTTTATCGAACCAATAGCGCTATTGAATAGATAAACGGCCGTTAAAAGTTCCTCAGAAACCGGGCATTAGTCGGCCGCGAGCTCTTCTGCGCACTTGACGTATGACAATTATAAAAAAAAAAAAAAACAAAGTAAAAGTCACAAAAATGCCTTGGTGTGTCTTAGGATATTGTAAAAATAATTCCAAAAACACTTCCAAATGCCACGGCATAACATTTCATCGGTTAGTATTCTCATTTAATTATTTTCAATTAAAATACGAACATTCAATTACTAGGCGAAGACGCGCGCCATTTCGCATTGTCATAGAGTAGTAGATTCAGAGGGGAATGTAGGCAGAAGACGACGATGAATGAAGTATTGACGTAGACGAGTTTGTATTTTGGTAATAATATAAATACGGTATTACGTATACATTATGTACATGCGTACATTATAATTGTATTTATAAATATATAAGTAATTTGAATTTAGTAAGTATGTAGTGGACTTTGGATCCATGCTTATTATAATATAATTATTATAAATGCGAAAGTGTGTCTGTATGTCTATCTATCCGTCCGTCTCTCGGTTTGTCCGTCCATCTGTCTGTCTGTCCGTCTGTCTGACCGTCCGTCTATCTGTCTGTCTCTCTCTCTGTGTCTGTTACCTCTTCACGCCTAAGCCGCTGTAACGGCTTTGCAAATTTTTGCTATGTAATACTTTGGTTTTTGACCGACTTCCAAAAAGGAGGTAATACGTTTGGCTGTATGCATCCTCTATCAGTTGTATCACGGGGAGTGCTCTGAGGACCATCCCATCACCTTGATAAGTGGCGGTCTTCCACCGTGCATTTTTCGCGTAATTTTCTTCCGCGCACTGCAAAACTGTGGAATGAACTATCGCCAGAAGCATTTTAAGAAGAAGGCATATTCGCACGCATCTGCAACTCTTCTGACGCTACGAGTGCACATGAGCGACGGTTGTTGCTTTCCATCAGGTGACCAGTTTGCCCCATTATTTTATATAAAAAACCTAATTAACTTCTATGTCCTTGAGAAATCGTACTTGATGTTGATTAGTGAAAACGCCATGCCTATATTTAGCGACTTGTCCTAATATTATTATTTCGTTTATTTCCGCATGACTTAAAAGTTGGATTTCACTTAACTATTTTTAACTGAAATCCAATTCTTTAGTCATGCAAAAATAAACGAAACTTTGTTTGTATTCCCCTATCTTAGATGAGCCGCCATATTGGATGTAGAATGACATTACATTCGTTTTCGAGTTATTCTCAAAAAGTTCTTTCATTTAATATCCATACTGTTATTATAGGACGGCATAGAAAATAACTATTCCGCTATCTTGGATGGTCGGCCATTTTATATTTTATTTATAGTGATGTCACATACTGTATCGTGCATTGTCATTCAAACCAAACATGTATACAAAATTTCAGCTCAATCGGTTAAAATATTATATGTACATACATATACTTACTTCGAAATTGAGTTCAAAAATTCCACCCGAACTTACATAATAATGTAAATAAGTAAATAATAATATACAGAGCAAGTTAAATAAAAGCTTTTAATAATGATTAGTAAAAATATTTGTTTTATTTTATCCACTTTCAAATTCAGACTCTCTGCGTTCATTCGAGTGTAGGCACAAAACTTTGTCACTTCTGCGGTACTGATCTATAGCCATCACCGCCCCGCCTCTCACTCCACTCATTCTTCAAGTGCGACATGCTTTTTGTTGGCAATAGCAACTCCATACATCTCAATGTAAAAAAAGGTAAGAAAATAGCTTAAAATATACAATCCGCCGTGGAAGAGGTGCACTTTAACTGTCGCTGTAGCAGTTAGTATGACAGATTTGAAGATAAATCTCATATCCCCACATTTAAAACGTCATCAATAATACCGATTTATTGTTATCGTTGGGTGTTAGGGAAGGTAAAATCGGGAAATGGGAACGCTGAGTTTTTACGTATTCTATGGAAAATCTCGTAATATTCGCCATTTCTCGACAGTTCACATTTGAACCTCAGTCGGGCTGTGTACACAGTTTTTTCAAAGGAAGTTTTTTTGTGACACAAATGTAAGTATTACTGTTTCACATAAAACGATCAATGCATTATGTGAGTAGTCAAAAGGGCCATGTTTGGGGCTATAATACAAACCGCATTGTGTATTATTTACAGAGATAAGTTTGATTTTCTCTACGCTATGATAGCCTCTACGCTATCATTTTGGTGCTCCAACGGCATATTTCTCAACGCTTTGATAGCGTAGAGAAATAAATTCCCTACAATTCAGGTGCTCCAACGTTACAAGCAGCGTAGATTTTCTTTCTCTCGCAAAATTTTTCTGCGTTATATCAAAAAAAAATATAATCAAATACATATTATAACGAAAACTTATCTTTGATCTAATGAAGATTTTGAAGTAGGTAAGTTCAGTACTGACATTAAAATACTATGAGCCTGTTTCACCACTTTCTGATAAAGTGCCGAATAGGCTATTCACAACTTTTTTGACAGATTCGCCATATTATAGATTATGAGGTCACGACATTTTTGGTAACGATATCCAAAATGATTTATTTTTAACCGACTTCCAAAAAACGAGAAGGTTTAAATATGTTCGGTTATGTTCAACGATTACTCCGCCGTTTGTGAACCGATTTTCGAAATTTTTGTTTTGTTGTATTAGGTTTCACTCCAATTTGGTACCATGTTCACAAAAGTGGTGACCTGATGATGGGATCCATGAGTAATCGAGGGAACTCCTCGAAATTTATATGGAAACATAATATGGTGATTTTGGTTTTATGAGAAGCATCCTAAGCATATGCTACCAAAACACAAGATTTTGCACCGAGGTATACTATGGTTCCGAAGGTACTAAGAGCACTCCGGATTCCTTATAGATACAAGTTTGGGAGTTTAGGCGCTGTTTTAAGAACTGAAAGCATATGCTACTATGTAAATTACATTCATCATTATCATCATCATCATCATTACCACGTCAGGGTCACCAATGTCACCAAATTCAACCTTATCTCCAGAGCATAAGGCACACATTTGACATGACTCCTGAGAAGTTAAAGTTGCTTCGATAATGTAACATTCTGTTTCACTTCGCCGAGATATTCTGGAAAACAACCTAATTTCAACCTTTTGCATTGCGTTTAGCGTTCATAGTATAATAAGGCATCGCATCGCATATCTGCCAGGGCTGTCAAGCAAGCGGCGCGGCGGCGCGGGCGCGGGCCGGGTACTATGCACAGAATACAAATTACTCACGGAGGTACTATGTGCGCTGCGTGTGCGACAAGTCGAGCGAGTGCCAGCCTATTGTAACTAGTCCGGTGACCGGCTACTTAGCACGTCACACGTGTTCACTTCGATTTTTTTTAATGTATTGTTTAAAATTATCTGCAGGCTGCAGCTGATATTATAATATTTTGTAAGTGTGACTGTAATAAGATACGCAGAATAATATACAGGTGTATTATTCTACGTATAGTACGCGTTTGCTTACTAGGTAACTAAAAAGAGTGAAATTATTATTTTTAACAAAAAATTAAAACCGACTTCCAAGGTAAAAAAGGTTCCAAAAGTTTCAAATATTCTGAACTGAACAGAAGATTCATCTGATACCGACTTCAAAATGATGAAGATTGAATACAGAAATAGTTGAGTTTTAGCCGAATTCGGAAAAAGGCACTATTAGATAGGAATAATTATTTAATACTTTTTAGTTCATATTATAAGGATGTTATTATTGTTTTACCTTGGAAGTCGGTTTTAATTTTTTGTTATAGATTTACAAGACAAAGAGCAACTATCTGATGCCAAATATGTCGGTCTGCCTGCGTAAAGTAGTTGCGTTCTCTGTATAGGGCGCCTGAAAACCCAGTTATCACATGACCAAAAAAAAATGATAAGGTAAATGGCTGAGTAAGATATATTAGGTAAGTACTAGTTGTTCTCATATCAGTAGCGTAAAAACTGACCAAATATTCGGTTGCGTTATGAAGCAACGAGCGTTCAAACGTGACTTAATATTGTGACCAAAAAAAAATGATCAGGTAAATGGCTGAAAATTACAAATCGTAAACTGTCAATACGTACTAGCTTATTGGCACCAAAACTGACCAAATATTTGGTTGCAATTCATAGTTATCGGCGACATATGTCTGAACGTATATTCTTTCAAAAGTATTTTACTAGTAAAGTGCTTGGTTTAAAAACGAAAAACACACGCTTTTATGACCGGTGAGGAAACTTTTCATCGATGATTAAAATATGTAATCGCTAAAAAATCAGATATCTCACCCTGCTCCGTCATCAGACTCTCACCACCAACCAAGTGTAGCGAATTAGGTCATCAGTAGAAAACAAATGAGCCCAAGCTCAAGGGGTTTCGCAACAGCCATGGAAGAGTTATATTGCCCACCACGACACCATCATATCAGAATATACGTTCAGACATAGGTCGCCGATAACCATGAATTGCAACCAAATATTTGATCAGTTTTGGTGCCAATAAGCTAGTACGTACTGACAGCTTACGATTTGTAATTTTCAACCATTTACCTGATCTTTTTTTTTTGGTCACAATATTAAGTCACGTTTGAACGCTCGTTGCTTCATAACGCAACCGAATATTTGGTCAGTTTTTTACGCTACTGATATGAGAACAACTAGTACTTACCTAATATAACTTACTCAGCCATTTACCTTATCTTTTTTTTTTGGTCATGATAACTGGGTTTTCAGGCGCCCTATACAGAGAACGCAACTACTTTATGCAGGCAGACCGACCTATTTGGCATCAGAGAGTTGCTCTTTATCTTGTCAATCTAAAATAAGTCATTTTGGATATCGTTACCAAAAATGTCGTGACCTCCCGTAATAATACTTGATCTGTCAAGTTAAGTGGTGGATAGCCTATCCGGCACTTTATCAGGAAGTGGTGAAACAGGCCCTATGTCTCTGAGTGCGGCCGTTAGTTTTTTGTAAGCATCCTTTAAAAGTTAGACTAGATGTGATAAAAATTGCATGTTTTGTTGCAAACATAAATTGACTTGATTGCTATCAAAATCGTCGACTTTCACGTCAGCAAATATTTAAACATACGAGTAGTTAAGTACATAACTTACAGTATAATAACTCTCTAAGGCCATTGCCCACCTTCCTGTTCCTTATAATATAACATTTATATGTGTTTTTTGTACGAAATCTTCAGTAATGCATATCATTTCATGGTCAGCTAAGCGTCGCGCGTCTTACTGACTTTGACCTTTTCTTCCTATGGACCAGCGGCCATGATAGTTTCTACCGCATGTGTCGAATTTAGTTGTTTTTTAAATTTAGATTCTGTGGCTTTAACACGGGCTAATCTAATTCGTACTGATCCACATTTAGTGACATGTCATGTCTCACCAAAAAAGAACAAAGTATGTAGTTGCAGTTCGGAAGTGCCGGCACTCGGCAGAAGTAACAAAGCTGGCATACATTTTGCCGCACTCTAGAAAGAAAGGGGATATTAGTTCTCCTCCTACGTCGCAACGCCTATTTCTGCCGTTATACGAATTTTTGATCAGATTTTTAACCGATTCAAAAAAGCACAACATTTTTTTACTTCTGTATATCTTGACAGACTTTACCTTTACCTAAGACACATTGGATCTTGGAAGATATTGTTTGACGTACAAGCAAAGTATATTTGACTGATATAAGAAAGAGGCGGATTTGAAATTTTTGATAAATCGTAGGACCTACTTCCAGTTGCTGGTAAAAAGCCGGAAGCTATATAAACGATAAAGATTCACTTGATAAAGTGGTGAAAGTGTTGTCAAAATAATTATGTGTTTATAATACTTTTATATTCTAGATATTAGGTACATTTATTTTTTATGCTTTCTAACTCCCCTGCTCGTAAAATAATATTAATCCTTCAGGCCCCGCGCGAGCACCGGTGATCGCGACAACAATAGAATACAATAGCAATTCCTGGAAATTCCGACTGAAGTATTAATGTTCCTACCTCCCTAATAAAAATATAATTTATATCATTATCTTTGCCTATATTGTAAAAGTGGCGAGAAAGAAAGAAAACAAAACATTGTATAGTGTTATAGCTTATCCTTTCTGAAACTTTTGCTATAAGCTACGCTATAAGTAAGCTTTGAGCTTTATATTCAGGCTCAAAGTATTCCAAAGCGAACCGGTTATTCTAAGCAGACGACCCGACTTGGCCTTCACTTTTGCTTTTACGATGACATTACGGCGCGAACAGACAAAGAAACGACCAATTACATGTCAATAACATTTTGTACAGTCAGCATTCGTCAGTTTTAAATAACTTTATTATGGCGTAAGTGACAGCGATAGCCAGACATTCGTCATTTTATAAAAACTGAAATTTTTCCTGTTTGTACCCCTATAATTAAAGGTAGGTAAGAACGACCAGCAAATATGGTGTTTTGGCGTATACTTTAGAAGGTACCCAGTTCTGAAGGTTTACCTAACCACGACCGACACTTCACTGTCGCTAGCAATTACTCTATTAGTGGTGTTACTTTATTACGCGACTGCGACAGAAAACTAGCTAAAATTTTGCCTGAGTGCACCAGAAAGGGCATTTTCTGAGCCTTAACAACTAAAATCACTCATTTTTGCTTGAGTGGTGTCGTTAGATTCGTGTTTACTGTGACACTGCACTGTACTGTATCAAAATGCAATGGGTTTTGTCCGTCCATACTTATTCACTACCGCACTCACTGCCGCACTCAGAGTGGAACATTAATTACTTAAATGTAATTAATTTACAATTTGACATAAGCCTAATACATTGTCTGTAAAACTCTTCATTAAATTGAAGGTTAATCATAGTTAAATGTCTCTGAGTGCGGCAGTCTGAGACATTATTTAATGATGATTAAACTTCAGTTTAATGAAGAATTTGACAGATAATATATTATGGTGCTTATGTAAAAATGTTCATTTAATTACAGTTAAGTAATTAATATTCGTCTTTGAGTGCGGCTGGCGGCAGTCAATGAGTCACTGTAAAGCGTAGTATATACTCTACTACAAAAATAATAGCTCCCACACCAGTTTCGGTGACGGTGGCCGGTTTTATTGAAACCAGACCAGCTACGCAGGAGTAATGTTATAGTACCCAAGTGTGTGCGCAGTACACAAGAGCACTCTCTATTCCTTTACTCTCATAACCCAGTGAGACGGACGACCGACACGACTGGCGAGAGATCAGGCGCAGGATCGACTTTTTACATGCCCATCCGACGCATGGATCTTACTTGTCAGACAATCAGGTGATCAGCCTGCATTGTTTTAACCAAACTTGGAAATAACATGTTTCCAATCCGGGAATCGAACCCACGACCTCCGAGTCAGAACCGCGCTGTATAAACGCTCTACAACAATACTACACCCGCTATAGTATACAAAGTTTGACATACTTTGGCAGATCAGGTTCCGTCTTTCTTTCATGGTAGCAATAAACAAAATAAGAAACAAATACTAAATAAGTAACATAATTGCTTAACATAAGGCAATAACGTAATTGTTTACGAAATTTTCAATATATGTACCGATTATATAAGATAGCATACGGAAGCCAATAGGCTTACACATACAAGTTAAGGAAAATAATGTAGATTTTTCGTTATGACATAGGATGCTAATAGAATAGAATACCCAGTATTTTCATATTTCAAGTATCACAATATAGTTATTTCCTAAGGTTCACAAATTACGTGAGGTGTTTTTTTGAAATTTTTGACCCTCCCTCCTCCAACGTGATGAGATTTGACTCGACCCCCTCCCCCCTAAACATCACGTAACTTGTGGACGCCCAAACGAAGGTATTCTGCAAACTTAAAACATTTAAAATACGTTGAAACTCGGAACTGTTTTTTTCTAACAATTTTTGAACAAAACTTGCAATTGTGATTGGTCACCATCAAAATATTACCCATCGACAATGCTATTGAAAAGATAGACTTATAATTTCAAAATACTTCAGAAACCGTAAAGAAATTTAAAATAAGTACTTCAGAAATCTGAAGATTTATAAGATTCGAGCTCTATCATTATTATTATCGAGGAACCATCGAAAGCGAAAAGTTTGGTTACTAATTAGTAATTAGTTAATTACTATTCAGTAGCTATTCAAATATTAAAAAAAAACTGCCTTAAAGATTATTACCACGCAGAAAAATTACGAGAGCCCTCAGCTACCAGAAAGAAAGATCAAGATAATAGAACTTCCACTAGACATAACTTCTTGAAACTTGGTGGACCACAAATAACAATACGATTGTAGTATTGCATAAGTAACAAGTTGACTCTTGAGTCATGAATAATGCAGGCTGGTGACTGATCGGTATGCTGGCATTGTTTATGTTTGAGGGTGCGCCAGGAAACACTTATCATCATCATCAAGAGTTTCAAGACTATACCGTTTACGTTAGGTCACGATGGATAACGATGATTGTACAGCTGACTGACACAGTCGATCATGAGAAATCATTGATGATTATGCTCCTCTTTTCATTTGTATATCCAAACGTGAGGAGGCCGCATTGAATAATTGTCGCGATCATCACCATTAAATTATCGGACAAACATAAAATTTATTTAACTAACTCATTGCTCTTTTAAACGCCCGCAACTCCGTTGCGCCAAAACTCGTTTGTCGCGCGAGAACCGTAAATTTTATCGGGATAAAAAGTATCCTGTCCTTTCCCGGGACTCAAGGTATCTCCATGCTAAATTTCAGCAAAATCGGTTCAGCGGTTTGGGCGTGAAGAGGTAACAGACAGAGAGACAGACGGACAGACAGACAGACACACTTTCGCATTCATAATATTAGTATGCAAGTATGGATTGACCAAAAAAAATTTTAACATAGTATAATATGATAACGGATCCCCACACTAGGCGATGCCTGTCCTGCGGGGACGACACGAAGTTACAATGACATTTTCATGGTTGTCAGACTAACCAATTCTAGCAGTAGCATGCAGGAATTTCTGCAACTCCAATCTCTTCTTACCTCTTATATTTTGAAGACCTAAAGCCTAAAGCCTAAGACGTATTCCCTCTGAAGTCTAACCTTCATTGCTAACTAGATATTACAATAAGCGTGTTACAAAACATACCGGCTATCACTTTTGTATGATTGAGACCTTGTGATAATCAAAAATAGGCTTTCAAAGTGATGAGGCTGGCCTCGCTAAAATATTTGGTGATGAAATCATAATAATCACTCATATAATAATCATTATTTATTTAAATCGCTGACGGCCGTATTTAGAGACATTTAATAATTACTTAAAGAGTTAATTAGTGGGCGTTTTGACGTAAAATTCTTCATTACATTGCTACCAAAGTATTCGACATTACTTATTAGAAGTTAGTAGACATAATTAATGATTATGATTTATGCATACCCATAGGTGTGCTAACTATAAATATTATGTAGACTATTATAATAGAGTGTGTAACTTTACTTCACATAGCTAAAAGTACGCTATTATATTCTGTACGTAAGAATTATAATGAAATCAAAGAAAGTTGTTTATTTATGTGTTAGGTAAACATAATAAAATACATAAGTTATAATATATTACAAATTAAGCAACAGTAATAAATTAAAACTATAAGTTTAAGATGTAGCACTCACAATGGTAAGTGGTAACACTTAACGTATAAGAACGACTCTTTCTTTTTCTGGAGTTTTTTACTGACTTCTTATTATAATGTTACAATAAATTAGGCAACTTGCATCAGATAATTTTAGACAAGTTAGTCTAAATCAAAAACGTATAGGATTATAATAATATAGGTGTGTAGCACTGCAAGCGCCGAGACTGCTATCTCGGCGCTTGCAGTGCTGTAACTTTACCTACATCGAGTCATGCGTTAGCATTCTATATACTTAGTTTGTGATCAAGTCCCATACAGATAATATTAAATGCAAGTTGTCTAAGTACCAAGCTTAAGTACGGACTTCAAGGCAATTATAATGAAGAATGTAAGACGCATAACCTAATAAGCTAAGTATAAGGTCGACGCGTGTACTCTCAACTAGGAAGTAAACGAGATCTGTGCTAAGTGGTATAAAATATGGTCATAGTTATACTGATGCATGTCTATCCAATTAGGTTAGCTATTTCTATTCTAGAATCCAAGAACGAATCAGAAAGCAGGCACCTTCTATCAAGAAAAGTGATTTACCGTTTAACATTATTTAAAAGAAAGTTGTGAAAAAGTGTAAATAATTTCACTGAAGAATGTTAAAAGCCTTAGACGGTTCCAAAAAAGATAGAGCTTAGACAAACAAAAAGTGAGGCCTCACATACAAAAGTCACACATCGCAACAGCGCGTTTTACAAAGAAAGGAAAAAATAACACCACAAGGCGTAGTTTGATAGACATATCAAACTGGTCAAAATTGTAAGAAATACTCAACTTGATTTAAAAATGTAAGAGATGAGAACAATGTGTTACAGCCGCTCTCGGAGACATAGGGCGTTCCCTACGGAGATTCCGTAATTTACCGTATTTATGGGCTTATAAACTCATAATTTGAAAGCTACAAAGTTATAATAAAAATACAGCAATAATCTTCAGCATATCAACATTCCATTCCACGTTTTAAATTTTCTATTTTTGTTTATGAGCTTCCAAATGAGCTTCCAAAGTAAAACCGATTTATTCAAATTCAAGCATACATTCAGCATCTCCTTAGTATGTATTTACAAATTACTGTTATTTAAAACACACGCCAATAGATCGACAATAATTATCATAAACTACATATTCCACGTTTTAATTTTTTTTAGTTCAATTTTGAACAGATAAGTAAATAATTTTAGGTTTTGGTGCGATCTTGGCGACGCGGCAAATGTATGGTCAAGGTCATTTACTCGGGGTATGGCCTTAAATGATGATTAAACTTCATTTTAATGAAGAGTTTGACAGATAATTATGTCAAAATCTTTATTTAATTACGGTTAATAAATCTTCGCCTCTGAGTGCAGCATGCAGTTAATTTCTTGTGTGAAATCCCATTTTTAATTTGATTTCAAACTTCGACGCTACAATGAATGAATGAACGAAAGCATCTCGATTGTTGGTTAAGGGCTTGATATATTTTTGCTCCAAGCTTACGAGCTAAAAATATTACTGCTTTTTCTAATACATAATTTAGAACAAGCATACCTACTCTCAGGAAGTTAACCTATCAATACACGAGGTCAGAATTTAAACTTTAACGGAATGTGTACAAAAGCGGTCTTCTATACATTTAAGTTGTAACCACGGATTTAAAAAAATACGGATGTAACCTTCTCTAATCCCGAGTGAAGCACAGTAATGGCCGCCCGTGTAGGATGTGTGCGTGTCATTGGCGCCGTCACTCTATGTACAGTGACAGCGGGTTGTAGTACCTAGTTGCGTGTGTGAGTGTCAGTCACGTGTACAATAAGCGAAATTGTGACGAAATTGTCGTACCTTGCATGCTTCACCTCTTTATAGTATAATGCTCCATCCGTATTTTTTTTTAAATCCGTGTTTGTAACATCTACCGTGTGAGTGTAGGTGTGAGTCATAAGTTTTGTGATCCTCAACGACCGTTGAGTACGTGATTTGATGGATAAATTTGGACAAAACCTGTGAGATCAAACTTTTTTTCTTTAAAAAAAAATACATTCAATCGATGCACGGAAATCCAGGAATAAACTTATACAAGCTATTACTTCAGTCGGAATTTCCAGGAATTGCTATTGTATTCTATTGTTGTCGCGATCACCGGTGCTCGCGCGGGGCCTGAAGGACTATATCGTTATTTATTTATTTATTTATTTATTTATTTATTTATTTAGAAAAAGACACATATAAATAAAATACAATTTGATATTCTAGTACTTAAACTAGGCCTAGCCTGTCTTTTAAGTACTAGTTACTTCCAGTGTAACAAGCACATTTTATAATATGGATATTAAGTATTAATAATAAATTTCGCAGCCACTATTTACTGTGGGTAGTAAGAAATATTATATTATCTACTTAAAGTGGACCGCGGTGCAAGCGCTGGCGGTAGCCGTATACAGCCGATAAGACCCGATGCGACACGAAGCGGTGTTCGTAAATACTGGCTACGTCACAAACAAGTTACTTATGGTTAGACCACCGAAACTGTGGACTTGTGTGTTGTGACATACAATATTAAATTTATTTTATTGTTTTAAATTTTACACACCTTTACAAGGTAAGTAACAATTTAACACTAGTACTATTATTAATTTATTTATATCTATCTCTTTTCTGAAGTTTTAAACATTAATAGTAAAGAATTTAGAATGGTATCAAAGTAATACAAATATTTAAAATACGGTTTTTACACAGTAGCAAGGCTAAGATAATATATACTTTATACTTATACATTATATTATATCATTGCATCCCATCATAGTTATACTTCAATAAGAACGATACCGGCATGCATGACAAAATATATAACTAGCAGACCCGGCATACGTTGTTTAACCTTATAAACCAGTATCAATATAAAAGCACATAAAAAACCACTCATACAATTTTTTATTTAAAATCGGTTGCGCCGTTTTGGAGAAGTTGGTGCAAAACACCGTGACACAAGAATTTTAATTTTATTAGATAAGATATATTACTATTTATCATATTATGTCCATCATGCTGTCATGTCCATTACATCCATAATATTTCACATCACAGTCGGTAATGAATTTTATCATTTCTAGCTTATTTAATGGGAACAAGTAGGTTTTCGATACTTTCGTATGTTTGAGTCTTTAACCACATTGTAATAATATTTTTACACTTGTTTGTATTGTGGGTAGTGAGATTCAATTTCTGGTTTAGTTTTTTGTAAAGTACTGGGGCTAGGTAGCACTGGAATTTATTAATGAAGAAGGTTCTGAACTGAGGTGTTGGAATCAACTGTCTTCTGCTTCGTACTGGTAGTTCCGTAATAGTAGGTAATTTCTGATGGTACTTGAGTATACATTCTTTAACAAACATTTGCCTTACAGTCAGAAGGTCGCAATTTTTGTAAAGATCCAGTGTAGGGGTGGTGTATGGTTTAAAGGTCTTACTTTCAGGAGTGCCCTTTGTGATCTCTCTAACTTTATTAAATGGCTTTTACTAGCTCCTCCCCATACATTAATACAATAGCTGATAAGGGACTGTGCTAATGCAAAATAAACAGTTTTAAGGAGCTTAAATTCAGCCACTGATCGCAAGCAGCGAAATATGTACATGGTCTTACGGATTCTATCTGACAGATAATTAATTTGTTGTTTCCATGTTAGTGTTTGATCCACTATAATCCCTAGATATTTTATATTTGTGGATCTTTCAATTTTAATACACTTGCAATCAGTATTTGTAGGCTGATTGCAGGTGTGAATTTTGATAGTGTAGTGGGTTTTTGGTATGAGTCCTAGAGTGATGCCAAAGGTGATAAACTTAGTTTTAGCTATATTTAATGTCAGTTTATTTTCATTTAGCCACTGGAAAACAATTGAAAGTCCTTTTTCTGTGTGCGCCCTAGTCTCTTCCCAGTCCTTGCCATAGAATATGAGAGCCGTATCATCAGCAAAAGTATAAGTATGACTATTACCAATTTTTAGACTACATAAGTCATTGATATAGATTAGGAAGAGGCTAGGACCAAGCACACTTCCTTGCGGAACTCCGTAGACGACTTCCTGATTCCCACTGTAAAAATCACCGATTTTAACTCTTTGGATTCTATTAGTCAGATAGTCTTTAAACAATTTCAATGGTAAGCCTCTTATACCCATATGTTCCATTTTTGTTAGTAGCCTAGGAATAGAAACCGTGTCAAAGGCTTTAGTTAAATCTAAGAAAACTCCGATCGCTTTACTCTTGGCATCCAGCTTGATGGCAATGTCTTCAATAAGGTCAGAGACGGCGTCGTTTGTGGATTTACCGGCCCTAAATCCATACTGATTGAGTGCAATGATTTTCTTATTTTCTAAATAGTTTGTAAGTCTTTTGTTAAGTATTTTCTCTAGAATTTTTGAGAAAACAGTTAGTACGGAAATTGGGCGATAGTTGTTGACACAGTTTCTATTCCCAGCTTTATAGATTGGATGAACTATAGATATTTTGAACACTTTCGGAAAAACTCCATTTGTGATACAGAGGTTCGCTATGTGTGTGAAAATAGGAACTATGATTTTTTTACACATTTTTAAAATTTTTGTAGATATACCGTCCCATCCAACAGCACTATCGTTTTTTAAATTCATTAGTATTGAGCTAACTTCCGACATATCAGTTTTTAGGAGTACCATAGAGTCTTTAGTTGAAGGAATATCAAATCGTGTTGTACTTTGGTCGCTATTTATTTGCTCTGCTAGATGTTTACCTACTAAGGCGAAATGGTCGTTTACATTATTAACGGACTCTTGTGGTGTTTTAGCTATATTCAGCAATTCTTTGGGTATACTTGTGTCTGTGTGGGTGTTAGTGACGTCCTTAACTATATTCCAAGTTGTTTTCGGGTTATCGCAACTTTTGCGTAGTTCATTTTGATAGTAGAGTTTTTTTAGCCGTTTTAGTAGGTCATTACAGAAGTTTTTGTAGCGAGTTTATGTAGTTTTTAATATCAAGTTATTTGGATCAGACTTACTTTGGGCATGCATACGATCTCTATTCCTAATACATCTTACTAGTCCTGGAGTTATCCACGGTTTAATACATCGTTTTTGTCGGGTTACTGATATTTTATGCGTGTTTTCGTTAATTATATCGGAAAGTACACTAACTAGTGTTTCAGCTGCCCAGTTTGCATCATTGGAGTTCATTATTTCACTGAAATCTTTATTATTAAGGGTTTTGAGTATGGCTTCATAGTTAATTTTACGGAAAATTTTATTTTGAAAGTTTTTTTTACATATTTTATTTTGTTGTATGCATGTTAATACTGCTGCATGATCCGTTAAAGGTGCGTCGAAAACTAGAGTGGTTATTGGATTTTTAGATTTCACCATGGAGTGATCCAGACAATTGTCACCTCTAGTTGGCAAACAATGAGTATTAAGTAATCCATGAGAGCCGATAACATCAAGGTAATCCGCAGTATTCGAATCTTCATTATTTTGTGTTATATTAATATTTATATCTCCAGTAATAATTATGTTTTTATATTTGTTTTGCGTCGACAGTAACTGATCTAGCGAGTCTATAAACTTTTTTGCGTTTTTGAAAGAAGGAGATCTATATAGGGCAATAACAAGGGTTTCTGGGTGTACATTAATTAAGAGACATGTAGCTTCAGTTAGATTAATTTCTTCAACAGTATGCTTTATTTTTTTATTTATGTATATAACAATACCGTCGTTTTGATTATGATTGTATTTGGAATTATAACAGTCGTAATTTTGCATGCGTGGATAGTGTGTTGTAAGAGAGTTCCAGGATTCAGTGAGTACATACAAGTCGCAATCAATATTCATTCTAGTTAAGAGAACTTCAAAATGTTTGAAGTTGCAATTTATGCTTCTGATATTCTGGGTAAGTATTTTAAGGGAGTTAGTTTGATTCCTTTGATACAAAAGAGATTTTACTGATTCGGGACTGCACACGAGTGATTTATCTAAAAACATATCATCTAGGGAATACGTGTTTATCTTATTAATCGTAGGATTGTTCATTGATGATCTAATAGCTAGCAAGTGCGGAAAAACTGAGATATTATAGTACGATTATTTTTACAATGAACCTATGTTTATCATATTTTCGTCAAAAAGTTAACGTTTACTATCAACTCTTAAAGAGAAAATTGATAAAAATTATCATTCACAAGAAAACATCAGGTTATCGTGAGATAAGACAGTCAATGTCAAAAACGTTATACTTACATTACGAATACAGCAAAGACTCTCCAAAATACCACGAAGTGGCCATCTATATAATATATAAAAATGGATTTTCAAATGTGTTAGTCGCGCTAAAACTCGAAAACGGCTGGACGGATTGGGCTGATTTTAGTTTTAAAATATTCGTAGAAGTCCTGGGAAGGTTTTAAAGTGACACGAAGTTCACCGGGACAGCTAGTAATATTATAATAGTTATTATTTTACAAATGATTGTTTATCATGGACATATTGGCATGCTACCTAAGGAAACATAGTCCTAAACCTTTAAAAAAGGAACAACTATGATTACGTAACACGATACGGAAAAGCGTATTTATACGTAACAATCACAATCCTAGAATTTAAATACAGAAGGGACTTAGAAACACGCAACGCTATGTTCACAGACATGTCTAGTCCGAAGCCAGAAAAGGTAATAGGATTAGATAGCTCACAACAAGTCACCTTATACCAGTATTTCCCAAAGTGTGGGTCGCGACCCACTGGTGGGTCGCGGGTAGATTTTGGATGGGCCCTGAAACTATAGCACGATTGTCGTACTTACGTACGTTTCTTAATTGAATGTGTGGTGACGAGCTTTAGAAAAGGCCCAAGTCCAGAAGTGAATGTCAGTAGGCTGACGATGACGATATGGTGGTGAACTACGATAAGAATGTTGGTAAATGTTGCGGCAGTAACATACCGCTGCTTTTTTTTGTCTTCATGACATAAGGTGGGCCGTGAACTTTAAACTTTCTTATGGGTGGGTCGCGGTCCCGACAAGTTTGGGAAACACTGCCTTATACAATAGCGGAAAGGTTAAGCTTACTTATATTAAGATTTGAATAATCTTCAGTCTCAAACTAACCTTGATTTACGATATACGCAAAGTCAAAGGTCTTTTCTCCGTATATTACAGAGAACGACATCAAGAAAATCGTAAAATGTGTAGCTTATTTCAAGAGATATTCTCTTTTTTTTGCAACTCTTATCAAAATCGAACTTAATAAAACTAATCGACCTGTCCGTTTCTTGCAGAGGCACGATGCTGCAGCAGATCCTGCGTGACATGTGGGTGGACCCGGAGATCCTCGCCGAGCTGGACGAGACGCAGAAGCAGACGCTGTTCTGCAAGATGCGCGAGGAGCAGGTGAGTCATACTGTACATGACAGCTGCCGATGCTGCAGCACCTGCGTGACATGTGGGTGGACCCGGAGATCCTCGCCTAGCTGGACGAGACGCAGAAGCAGACGCTGTTCTGCAAGATGTGCGAGGAGCAGGTGAGTCACACTGCACATGACAGCTGCTGATGCTGCAGTACCTGCGTGACATGTGGGTGGACCCGGAGATCCTCGCCGAGCTGGACGAGACGCAGAAGCAGACGCTGTTCTGCAAGATGCGCGAGGATCAGGTGAGTCACACTGCACATGGCAGCTGCTAATGCTGCAGCACCTGCGTGACATGAGGTTGCAGTAACAACAGACGTCACTTGCAAGAGCATCAAGGGAAGTAAGGTTTATTCTTAAATCCTAAGGCATCAAGGACAAAGGGCAAAATAATTCAATCTGAGAGATAAAGAAGATGTCTTTTTGGAATACACGTGTAGTATAGGAGTCTAGTAGAAGTAAATGCAATTAGGTTTAAAATCTAAATATAATTAAGGTTGGATTCCGGATTGATGTTATTGTTCGTAAATTATATATCAGTCGATGAATATAATAAATGGCAAAAAGAGTTTTTGCTAACTCCTAGACGCTTATAAGAAGCTAAGTATCTATCAATTTCTTGCTCAAATCCAATTATCCTAATACCTTGCCTTGGGCTAAAGTGAAGGGTGTAGGCTCAGCTCCTAGATAATTGATCAATCTGGCATAGCCTTGAGCTGCGAGCGGATTTGCCGCCAATAACAATAAATTTAGATGCCGCGATCCGTGACCAAGGATTACATTGCGGATTCGGATATTTTATTGTTTAATAGGGCTTCGCTTCAGATGAATGAGAAGAATAATTTAAATTCGCGAAACGCTCATAATCAATGATGTTTTAATAAAGATGGCGTATGTTCATACAAATTGGTCCTCAGATTTTGTTCCTATACGAAATATACGTACTTACCTCTGTCATATCTATAGGTTACCATAGTTACAACAATGAATGCGACAGATAATACGTAACGAATGGTATAGAAAAGGATAACTATATGTTTTGACAGGCGCATCGGCGCGTCGATAATTTTGGAAAATATCCAAACAAAAAATTAATTTCTAGATGTTTTCATGTACTTTCGCGTGGTAAGTAACTGTTTCATCCTTTTTTACTTTAGTATCATAATTTTTACATTTTCTGAAAACGCGGCTTGGAATTTTAAGTCAAAAACTTCACAACTCGTCACTCACTCGTTGCCAACATGCAACTAATTCAAATTACACTAATTAGGTTGAATTGGCCGCTAAGACTGTACAGGCTAGTGCGATATCTACCTTTTTTTATTAATACTGTGAGTGTGACATATATTGACATATTATGACATACGTCTGCTATCTAACAATATCGAACACTGACCTCCATTACCCATGTATATTGGAGGTCAGTGATATCGAAGTAACCTAAGTTAGCCAATTAAAAACATATCGATTTTTCTTGTACACTTTAAAAAAATGTAAGTTGATATTCATGTATTACGTTTCTGGTTTTCCAGGTACGGCGTTGGAGGGACTGGGACCAAAAAGTGAGCAAAGAGGAAACAGATCGGCCGAAATTTCAGTCCAATGGAAAGAAGACAGTTTCGTTCCTTAAAGGTGAAGATGGTGAGCCATGGGTAAGTTGATAATATATAAAAATACGGTACCTATATGAGAACTTAAATATATAGTTAGCTCAAGTTTTTGAAACCTATAATAAAAAGGGGCATTGCCGACCAGTTCAAAAAGTACCAAGCTTGATTTTGATAAAAATAAAAACTAATAATTAGAATTTCATTAAACTGATTGAAACTGACGATCAAAAATGGTTTAAATTGTTAAAAACCAGTATTTTTTGTTATATTTCTAGGTTTGGGTAATGGGAGAGCATCCAGATGACCCGTCCATCGAGAGCATCCTGGCTGAGGAGGCGAAGAAACGAGCTCTAGCTCAGGCCAGGGAGGAGGCTCACCAGCTACGGAAGTCAGTGGAGAAGGAGCTCACACACCTCATCGACTACAACCCTTTAGATAGCTTAGAGCAGGTAGACATCATTTTGTCTTATTTATTACTAGATTCCGCCAGTAGGTTCGTTGACGTACAGATCGACATACTTTTGCGCTTATAATATTAGTCTGGATAATAATTATCATTGTAGATACCATTGAAACCGAGAGGATATTCTATTGATTTTTATTGAAATAGACCACCTCCTAGAATGGGAAATGTTTCTCTTCCCTCCCTTTACTTCCTTTCTTAAGTTAGGACTTAAAATTTACCCACTAGAGTTAAGTTTTGGTAACTGTGGCAACTAACAAAAAAATATTTGTCAATTCCAGAAATTCGATTTATCCCCAAAAGACGTGGAGTCGATAGACGATGCGTTGGACCTGTACTGCTCCGTGGACGAGTTGAGGCAGAGGATCGAGGAGTTGGAGCCGGAGCTGAAGGATAAGGAGGACCTGAGCGACTGCGACGACTCCCTCAAACTGGATATCAAGAACAATACCCTGCATTTCAACTTCATTGAGGGGAAGAAGGATGTTATTCAGGTAGGGTTGCCGGGTTATCTTTTGCCGGTTTTTCTCGACGTTTTCAATCCGGTAGTTGGCACCAAGTAGGACTGTTTTGAAAGTGTAATTACAGATACATATTATGCTGATAGTAATCGGCTTTAATATTTTGTTTGGCAATATATTACTTTGCAGAAAGACGGCATTAAATATAAAATTTGTTTTAGGAAGTGAATAAGGGTCACCCAAATCTGCCGACTTTAAACTTGCCGTAAAACACCAGATGGTAGAAACATCAACAAACATTTTTTGCATACCGACCCAATTTGGGCCCTGTAGAATTCATAACGCGACCATTGACGTAGTGAGTCATCTGTGCAAGAAATACTGGGTCAGTAACCGGAGTACAATGGCGGTATTGTGACGGGATCAGGGTTCTTTTTTGAGTCGTACGTGCCTCGTAGTTGTTTCGTGGTAAACATAACAACTTGTGTTTTTCGTTGGAGCCGTTCTTCATTATAAACGAGGTTAACCGTTGGGTTAACCAATACCCATGCCACATGCTTAAATGGGCACGTTTTAAACATACTTTTTTCCCTGAAAAGATTGAGATATACTCAATCCTATTCTTTCCCTGTCGAAATTATCTATGTCATTATTTAAGGTTTTGAATACACGACGTCATTAAAGATTTTAAATTTATAGCATCATCAAGTTCTATCTAATGATACAGCGCCGATGGTATATTCTGGACTGAGGGCGAAACATTGACGCCCGCAACTCCGTTGTGTCAAAATTTGTTTATCGCGTGGGAACCGTAAATTTTTTGGGGGAGATTAGTTCATCGGTTTTCGCGTGAAGAGGTGACAGACAGACAGAACCACTTTCGCATTTATAATAATAGTATGGAAGTATGGATATCTCCATGTAAATTGCATGCAGTGGTAGGCTTATTACAAAAATACATAACAAACAGGAAGGTATGGGTGGAGGCACCGAGGGTGTGAGCGTCCGTGTAGCGGCCTGGGAGCGGCGCGTGGCGGCGGCGCGGGCGGGCGACATACTGCGTGGGTTGAGAGCACGACGCGCGCGCACCCTGCGTGATGCTCAGCTGCAGGCGAGCCGGGAGCATGCGGCGTGGCGGGACCAAGGTATATAATATAACCTGCTAGTAGGAGTCATAAAACCTCAGGATTAACTTAATGGCCATGATATTACCCATCAATCCCCTAGCGGCCTGCCGCATAGCAATTGAAGTTCTATTGTGTCTGAGATACCTACGATGGAGGTGTTAAGGATGATCATGTTCAGCAATACAAGGCGTATAGTGCCTGTTAAAAAGGCTCTGCATTGGTCAGTTCTGATGTCAGATGGTACTATCAAAGCCAGCCTGTGAATGGTTTTCTTCGATGGTACATATCATAATTATTAGGCATCAAAAGAAGACCGTCAGGACAAAACTTTTTGGAATGTAAAACAAGAGTCCCTTAATGGTGTTTTTATTGAATTTCAGAACGCAAAGCGAAGGAAGCAGAAGCGGCGATGAGACAGATTGCTCGCGCGGCGAGGGAGGCGCACCGGCGCAGTAGCGAGGTCACTACACCTATTACCACACAAGGTAGGCTCCCTAAAATCATATTGAAACACTAAAACATAAGTTGTTTCATAGAAAATGGATCAGATTCATGTAATCCTCTCGTTGGTGACTATAATATAGGTGAATAAACATAGCGAGTATACCTCTCACTAGACCTACTGATGGTCTACTTATAATCGCTTGGGCCTTATCAGACCCTGACACGACACGAGCATCTGTATAATCCAGACTGTGTTTTTTCAGTTGGCAAACCACCAAACAAAGAAGCTGTGCTGGAGTGGTTCAGGAACAACGAACAGAAGCGCGGCGTTGGACTTGATGAGAACAACAAGCCTATTGACTGGTTCCATGGTAAGTTTTTATACTACGACTCATTAGATGGGGCTTGTAACTCGTCACCGCATCTTAAAACAAGTATAGGTACAAAAGTACGATCCAGGGGCCTGATAAACTATGCGACAAATTTTTGGGCAGTAAACGCTTGCGCCTAGCGTTGACCAATAGCATAGACAAACTTACGAAAGCTTCTGACTTAGAATCGAACATGAATAATTATTGTGAATCATGCTGCTCATCAAACATAATATTCTCTTGACCTTTAGCTGTAAATACTTGTTTATCCTAGTAGATCTGAAATTACTAGCCTTTACTCATCTGGTTGCGCAACCCAACCCCTCTTTTTCACAACATGACCTACTTCTTATATCATACTTTCCATATTCCAGGAGTAATAACCCGAGTAGAAGCAGAACGGCTGCTGTTCCCGCGCGCCGCCGGCAGCTACCTGGTGCGAGTGTCGGAGCGGGTGTGGGGGTACGCGTTGTCGGTGCGCGCGGCTGACCGCTGCAAGCACTTCCTGGTGGAAGCTGGCAGTGGGTACCGGCTGCTGGGTACAGGCCAGAAGGAGCATCGCACCCTGGGTATGATGAGGCTTTTATTTTCCATAGCAATTATACGTGCGAAAGTATGTGTGACTGTTAGTACGTCTTCACGCTTAAGGCTGCGTTTCCATCTGAGATGTGTTGCGAGGAATGTGTTTTTGAGAACCAATAGAATCGCTTCATTGACGTGACCTCGCTCAGCGCAGCGATTCTATTGGATCTTAAAAACACATTCCTCGCAACACATCTCTGGTGGAAACGCAGCTTAAACAGCTGAACCTTTTGATACGGAGATGCTTGAGTCCCGGGAAAGGAGATCGTTTTTTTTCAATGCGATGAAGAAGCGATGCAGCATCTATCAATATATGATGATAAACAAGATGATGTAACTGCTAACGACTGTTTTAAACTAAAAACTTCGGAAGGAACCATACCTAGACTTAACGAAAAATGTCCACAACTCACAGAGATTCCAGACTCGTTTACCAGTCTACCTACTTTTGACACTACACTCTATCCTTTTCAATTTTAGAGTATGGCAGCGGTGGCGTCTTATTAAAAAATAATTATGATGAACCAATTATTCTTCCAGCTGATCTGGTGGACTACCACAAGAAGGTTCCCATCACGGAGAGCGGCAAGGAGCTGCTGGAGACGGCGTGTCCGCCCGCCACACCGCCCGTCATCTAACGCCACCATCTTGTGATACGCCGGCGCCATCTTGAATAATGTGACATAATCATAACCTATAAACGACAAATGAATTAAAAACTACTAAAAAGGGCGGAAAGTAAACAAAATTGATGAAATTAATAAACATAGTTAGGTACATTAGGAAAATATTAAGGAATACAGAGAAGAAACAATAACATGATAATATGAAAAGTTATCAGTTCATACTGTACCTATAGTGTATACTTTACCACTTTGGCTTCTGTCCTTCTTCAAGGCTGTATAATATGTAGTAGAGGACTATTAGAAGCATAATATGCTTTATTATATATTATAAATACTCAAGTTATAGTAGAACTTCATAAAAAAGAAAATTTAAACTAAATTTTATAAATTCATTTGTCGTTTATAAACTCGAGGGACCATGTAGTCACAGTAATCTTTTAGTCATTGTAATTATTTAGTGTTCTATGCTTAGTATTTTTAGATTTAAGACGTGTATTACTTTGCTGAAACTCAATAATATTCGCATAGTTTAATTTGGTGCTATCTATATACTCAATTAGCTCGATCTCAAGGTTTTGAGGCCTTTGAAAAGTATTCACTGCATTTTATTAGAATTAATAAACGCCTTAAGCCCTTATTTATAAGCTTTGAATGAATTATAATACCTAATATAGTTTTAGGACAATTTTAAGATCGCTCGGCAAAATGGGAAGGGGCAACAGGCTTTAGTGTACAAGAATGTATAATTAAAAAAAAAAATACCCCCATATCGGCCTCGGTGACGATGGCTGGTTTCAGATACGCTAATTACGCAGGAGTAATTTTATAGCAAGTGTGAGCGCAGTATATAGGAGATTTCTCGAGCTCGAGAAATCTCCTCTTCAGAAGAGAACTCTATTAGTAAAAGAATAACGTAGAAGAGCTACCAATAGCTGTTTCGCAATTTACCAACTACGATACTGATCTCTAATCTACCAATAGCGTGACCCCACGCGCCCCGCTCACTCCCCGCCCCCCCAAAGAGACCTAAAAATCTAACACTGCTGTTTCTCCTTTCAATTTTGCCGAGCAAACTAAAAGTAGTGCATGGCCTAATATAAAGTGTTTCTTTTTGACCATTAAAAACAAAGATACAAAAAAGACACTTGTTATTTGTTAATCATTAGTTTAAATATTATGAATAAGGGTTATCCTCTTCAGTGATTGCAAGATTATGCATAAGGTTAAATTAGCTGAGTTGTGTTGTATATTCCAACTCCCTGCTTAGTTTTAGAGTTAGGGTTGGTTCACACCAAGACCAAAGAATATATTATACACTACGCGAACCAAGACTCTGTGAAGCAACGCGACGCCACGATGCAAATTTCTGCTTATTATTACGGCATCGTCGTGTCAGGTGTGAACTGACCCTTAGTTCTCGACCTATACCTAATATGCGATGACGTCATCATTATAACTGCCAATTAAATGTAATAAACTTATAATTATTACTCCCTCTTTCATTTATTACGATCGAATGATTAATTAAATTTAAAATTGTGCACTAAAATGTATAAACAAAACAACTTCAAAAAGCCAGTGTGAGAAAGGCCACTGGTTATTAATTATGGACAAAGCCCATGCACTTGTAGCATGACCCTTTATTGGTATAAAACAAGAATTTACTTCAAAGTAAATATGACAAGTAAATAAACTTTTGAATAATTATTCTAAATATTTATTCATAAATAACAATTACATTCAATTTTATAAAACGTTACAAAATGCATTTCATACACATTTACAAATTTTGTTAATAAATATTCCTAAATGATTACTATTTAACGTATCGAATTTATAATAATTACAATACTCATAGACATTATTTAAATAAAGACTATACAAAATACTCAAAACAGCAAATCTCAAGTCTGGCAACATTCACAACTTTCAAACAAAAGTAAAAAGTGAGATAATGTACCATCGAAGAAATCGATTCCTAGGCAGTTGAGGGATCTACGGCATTTGGTTGAATTATGCCTATTCAATGTAAGCTGTGTATGTCGGCTGGGATTGACATAACTCGACCAAACTACGTAGGACCGCCATCTGCCTAAATATAAATCAACTTCTCTGATGGTAGTGAAGTTGATACATAGGCAGAAGTCGACCTATGAGATTTGGTCACGTTATGTCAAATCCAGACGAGAGATCGCGATATTGACTTCACATAACCTGACTAAAATATGTAGGACCGCCATCTGCTTATGAAGCGATTTCTTCGATAGTACTTATTGCAAAAAGATGATGAATGAGGAATGAAATAAAATAAATATGGGCACAGTTTTACAGTCGGTAGTCGGCTCTCCACAAGCCGCGGCCGTACAGTCACATGTACGGCAGCGTGGGGGTTTTCGGACCGGTCACGTCAGATATGTTGCTCTGAAAAGAGGTTTTCCAATGCACTCCACGTTCATATTATAATTAATTAGAAACTGTAATACATAACATTTGGCATGGAGATTGGAGTCTCGGGAAAGGATATTATGTATTTTGGAAGGTTTTTGTTCGGCAGAAATGTATCGTACATTTCTCGCAAGATTAAACTAGTGACCTAATAATTGAGAAATCTTAAGAGCTATACATCTAGAACAAAAGATATATCGTACCTGGTATTCCCAGAGGTCGTAGTTTTTAATTATGGTCTTCTGTGGTTTCTTCGCCTTCTTTAATGGACTGTTACTTGCTAAAACAAAAAAACAGAGTTTTCAACCAACTTCCATTAAGAAGCTGCAGATTAATTTACAGGATGTTTATATTTTGGGACTATCCTTAATAAAACTACAGCTGTAGCTGTGTGACATTTACAAGTTTACACGACAAAAGGTGTGTTCTGAAACTGTGACAGTATTGTGGCTTATTCAATTTCATGTAATTTGATTTTTTATCGAAACGTCAGCATCATAGCAGAAGCTTATCAAAATAGCAAATACGCTAAGTAATTCGAAGAGTTGTGAAGTGGAAATCTTTCAATTGGTCTTGACATAATATTATTATAGCGACTAAACTTCGGCAATGTCCCTAAAATGTTTAAATAACTAGAAGCACTTAGTCCTAAAAGCTTTACCTCCTGACACGTATGGGAGGGAGAGGTCTGGCAGGGTCTTCTTGCTGGTCTTCTTTACCATCCCCCGAGCTCGGAGAACCTGCTCATCCATTAGCAACTTGGTGTTCACTCTGAAACAATATTGATGCATTTCATAAAATGATTGTAAATATTTCATGCAATAACTACCTATTAACTTTGCAATAATTACGTTTAGTATTTCGGGTTTCGGCTATCTTTATAGAATATTGAAATACGGCTTTTGTTAATCTATTGCATAGCCGGCGGCCGAAAAAAAAGATTCATAACGTAAATATTCTCCCGACTCTATCGGTGTGGCGTTGCCGAGCATCGTCGGTGTTCGTATGCGTACGACTAGACGTATATATACACAATCATAATTGCATAAGTTTATAAAAAATGTTATGCAATAACTTTACTACGGCAGTCTCCGAGTGCCACGCGTATTTTTTAATTATTAGTAACAAGGTTCTAGTGGTATACTGCATCCACTCACTTCTTGATATACGGCGTCCTTGGGTAGCTGTTGTTGGGCTGAGGAATGTTCTGGAAGGTGTGGGTGGTTCGCGCCGGAGACCGGGCGGCAAAACTCGAGCTCTGTAAAATGAATTACGACATTTACGAATAAGAACTAGATTTTTTTTGTATCCTTATAAAAGAGAAGATTGACATACAAATTGCTGTCCCAAAAAAACACCTCGTCAACTTCTATAGGTAGATAAGGATTATTCTTTATTACTATTCTTAGAAAATATTTAGATTTGTGTGACAGTAATTTAAGTTGTAACATACCGTATTATCTAAAATCAGCGGTGGACTGTGGGCTTTCTTGTCAGCCATGTCACCGTTTTCAGCATCTGAAAAGTTAAACAATTTCATTCAAACAAATGTAATTAAAAACTATATTTTCTAACTAGATGACGCCCGAAACTCCGTTGCGCCAAAATTCTTTTATCGCGCGGGAACCGTACATTTTTGCGGGACAAAAAGTATCCTATGTCCTTTCCCGGGACTCAAAGTATATCCATGTCAAATTTCACCAAAATCGGTTCAGCCGTTTGGGCGTGAAGAGGTAACAGACAGACAGACTCACTTTCGCATTTATAATATTAGTATGGATATGGATGAGGCATATAATGTTATATCATACTCGGCACATAGTTGTAGTCAATGAGGGATTCCCCCGTGGTGCTGCTGGGGTGTGATCTGCTCAGGTCCTGAAAAAAACAAATTATAAAACAATATATACGTATAATTTTTACATTAAACATTCTTAAAATAATTATTATCATTGCATGTTCAAGTGTTCCTTCAACATGGTTTGAGGGCGCAACTCACGCGCAGTATAATTTTGATGCTACGCCACTGACACCAAACTAGAAACTTGTGTCCAGCTATCGCGAGCAATCAAAAAAGCAAAATGTTAAACATCGAAATATATCTCACCGCAGATATGACATTGAGGGTCCACTGATGTCGAGGTTTCCCGGGGCGAGATGGTGCTGGCGGCTGCTGCGGTGACTGTATAAAAATTTTCTTATTATGTGTAACGACCATGAACCAAACCACGAAGCGAGTCACGGAACATCATTTAAATGTCAGAATTTGCTTAAAATTTGTGATTCAGGGCCGGAACACAAAGACACGATACTATGATAACACAAAAACTATGACACGACATCGTAACGAGCCACGGTACACGGCACGACGTCGCGTCGTAGAAACTCATGACAGCTGTTATTATTCAAAATTCAAAGAAGACGCATCGCGACTTTCTACGACGCGACGTCGTGCCGTGTACCGTGGCACGTTACGATGTCGTGTCATAGTTTTTTACGACGCGCGTCGTAGATTCCCACGACACGACGTCGCATCGTGAAACGACGCCGCGTCGTGGTACGACAAGACGTCGTATCGTGTTTTTGTGTCCTGGCCCTAAAGCTATTGTTGCTTTTACCATAACATCTTTAGGGAATCATGTGTCATATATTTTATGAAAAAGCGAAGTGTGACGAGAAAATATAATAAAAAATAGTTAAGCGAAAAATAAATTACACTAGCTTCGATGTCTTTGCCTAGTTTCTTCCGGAGCTCCGCGTTGAAGCTCTCCGCAAAACCGTCCGTGACGAAGTATCTGTGAAAATGGAAAACATAATTTTTGTACGTTATGTTTACCTACTCTTTATTCCTGTGACTGTTCAAAACAACATGGATACGACACTCATCGCAAAGGTATTATAATTTATGATGATAGCATGTAAAGTAAAATAAGGCCATAAAGAGTATGGTACTATCGAAGTCAGCAATACACAAAATATTGTCTCGTGACGATTTTTTACTGTTTCATAATCTTGGATCCATAAGGATTTGCTTCCAACCAAGAACCCTATCAATGCTGCTAAATACTCCAAATCCAACTCACTTATGCCTCAACAGCGCGCTGGCAGTCGGTCTCGCTCGGGGCTCAGTCCTCAGACACGCTGCCATCAACTCCCGAGCCAGTCCCGTGCCAGGTATGCCGTTGGTGCGAGCTGCTCCCCGCGCCCCCGCCCCGCCCGCGCCCGCCAGCCGGGAAACCACTTGTTGGTGGCGAGGTGCTAGTTTACCTGGAGAGAGAAGGTTACAGCTTAGGAAAATATTAGACAGTAGGTAAGTAGAAGGTATAAGGAGTGAAAACCGACCTTCAGGAATTTTAAGGCAAGTACAGACAGCAGTTCAAGGAACAAAGGGGAAGATAACTAATTAATTGTAGGACGTAGGGCAAGGGCTTTTTAAAAAGTTTTTGTGTGTTCGATGGGCTGACAGATATAGACAGAATTTGCGATGACATATTATCGATACAAAAATGACAGAAGTGAGATCAATATTTATAGAGCTTTAAGGCTAGGTATCCAATGCCCCTGCCCCTTTATAGAACCTTCGCAATTTTACTCGCGATTCTAATTTCTACCACTACAATACCTGAAAGCCATTAAACGTTCGCTGCCTTAAATGTCGAACACACGGTAAGTGGTCGAATCCGATCAAATAGTGTTTTTGAATGCGCTGGTCTAACTATCCACCCACTATATTGCAATCAATGTGCTGGTCCAATTTGAACTATCCACAACTCACCGATGATCTTGACGATGAGAGCGAGCTGGTCGATGTCGGAGTCACCGGGGAAGAGCGGGTCGCCGGTCAGCATCTCCGCGAACAGGCACCCCACCGCCCAGATGTCCACCTCGGGACCGTATCTGAAAGAAATGACAAAGTGGGTAGTTGATGGATGGTAGATTAGTTGGTAGAAGGTTCTTTCTCAACTAAGAAGGTAAGACCGTATATGAAAGAAATAACATATAATGTACGTAGTAGTTGCAGGTAGAAGATCGATTCTAAACTAAGTACCCACGGCCTACAGGCCTTAGGAGAAACTATAAAATTCTTAAGGGACTTTGTAATGGACATTTCATTGACTATGTTTTTCGTCATTTTGAAGGAAGGGTAGCTAAGTGATAGCAAATCTAAGAACAGAGAATAATATGTGTACTTATATTATAAACCAGGACTGGTGAACAAAATTTGACGTAACAACAGCTAATGACGCAGTCGTGGCACCACATAGGTAAGTAGTAAGTACACATAAGCCATAAATAAAGTTATTCAGAACTTAATCTGGAGGCACGGGAGTGCCCCCGCCAAGATGAGCCAAGCGAAGCGCGCAAGGGCACTACCTACCTTTTCTCGAAACGTTTCGTCGTATTTTTGAACCCTCGTAACTTTGGTTTGGATAATGCCAGATACTTGAAATTTTTAGGATATAATGACATGAGTGAAGTAATAAAATGCGCAAAGTTTGAATATCGTAGCTATTATACTTTAGATTTTACAGGTGTCCAAAAACCACTGATCTCTATTACACAAGTACGCTGGATCGATGATACCCACTTGATTTTTGTGCCTATTTGAAGCGGAATCAGCGCCCCCATTATTCGGGAAGAGAACTAAATTTGACGTAACCATTGGTAACCATGTATATATTATATTTGTCTATGGCTTAATCGTCTGAATTGTTTTCGTGTTTTTAAAGTGTTTTAAAAGGTTTTACGCGATTAAGTAATATATAAATAAGTGGTGGTAGTTCATAGTTAAACTATGAAATAGTGTATGTTATGTAAAACGCGGTACAAAAAGGGATGTAGGGTTACATTTCACAAGTAAGTGATTTTTAAACTTTTATTGATAATATATGCACTTAAAAATGTGGCACTAATCTTAATATACCGTGTTCACCACATATTTACATTTGTTATACCGATTTTTGATAAACAATAAAATTCAATAGTGCTGCAGTTTTCTGTCGATAAAACTTATCGATATCTATAATAATAGTACTGAAATCTCCGATAACCGATTTTTATTATCAAATGCATATTATTATGCTCTTAAAATAATTGACAGGTTTCCGTCTGACGAAGGAAGACTGGAATTATGGTTGAAAAAAATTGAAAAGCCTGGTTGGCGTCCGAAAATTACTACTACCGCTTGCCGTTACTATTTGAAGTGTACAAACGTTCTCTGTGAAAATACAAGGCGCAAAAACCACCATTTGATCGTGATTATGTTGGGAAAATTTATTTCAGCGTCTACTCTTTCTTGACAGACTGTAACTGTGTAACGGTAACTAATAAAATATAATGTTAAAGTATCGCACATATATTTTTATTATTTATACCTTTCCTACTCCACCCCAATAAAAAATGTATTCAAACGTTCTATATTTATTTATGGATCGCACCAATTAGCTAATTTCCATCGCACTTCTGCAATCAGCGCCAAAATAGCGAAAATCAAATGAGATAAAGTAAATAGATAAAAATTGGCTTGCTAGATCCATAAATAAATAGGGAACTTTTATATTATTACTACACGTTCCGCGCGGCTTCTCCCACGTAAATTATAATAATTACACAGAGAAATTGGTCCACAAAAAATAGTATAATCCTTCACGTCATGCATTCCCCCGTTTTTTCCACGTTTTCCTCTATTTCTTAGCTCCTATTAGTCTTAGCATGATAAAATATATAAAATGAGCTATCTAACACTGAAATAATTGTTCAAATCAGACCAGCAGTTCTTGAGATTAGTGCGTTCAAACAAACAATCTCTTCCGCTTTATAATATTATATGGTATAGATTAGTTAGGTTATCACACAAAACACTTATTCACCTCTGTTCAGCTTTAATACGATACATTTTAGCACTACTTTGATAATATTAGAAATGAAATTAGAAAATACAATACAACAAAGTTTTTGTTAGAAGCTCATCTTCAGTTTTGTTTTTAGTTTTTCGTACTTAGTGGTAACTGGTAAAAATAAATGGATTATTGATAGGTTCTGCTACTTCATGTTATCTACGTATGAAATCGTTGTTAATTTATTACGCCTCTCTAAATTACAGAGAGGAAGTCTGTAATCTTTAATACAAATATATAGAGTTTGTATTATTCAATTTAATATTTTTATCCTAATGGTCGACATAATCTGAATCTGGAAACTTTTCATCGATAATAGAAAAGACAGTTGTACATCACTAGTATTATTTCCGAATACTCCCACTACTGCTATCAGCGCCAATATGGCAAATTTCAAACGTAATTTTTACGTCAAATTTAGTTCCTATCCCGAATAATGGGGGAGCTGATTCCGCTTCAAATAGGCACAAAAAATAGCTGTCATTTCAAAGGGTATCATTCACTGACCTCTATAATACACTGGACAGGCGATCGCTATCAATAAAATGTTCCTATTTGAAAATCGCCATATTGGCGCTGATTGCTATGTGAAAGCAGTGGTGAGTGTACTTGGAACTAATATTTTGCAAATGGCGGTTGCAATTTTCTATACAATTAGTTCACAGTACACTCACCGCGGCGCTTCAAATCGGCACAAGAAATAGCTGTCATTTTGTACGGCATAGCCAGTCCAGTGTATTATAGAGGTCAGTGGTATCATTAGTCCAGCGTACTTGTATAATGGAGGTCAGTGCCAAAAACCCACAATTTTGGCACTGACTCAACCTATCATCAAAACTGTTAGGGTACTTCCTGAAGTCTGAGAAAGCTGAAATTTGGTATGTAACATACTATTAGTATGTACATGAGATCTCATTTGGCTGCATTTTTACATGAAAATGTTTTTTGGTGGGATTGTCTTTTCAAGACAAGCTGTAAGCGTTCATTAATTCAGAATTAGACAAATCCCCCTCATAATGGTTCAAAATCCCCACTACCTGTGCTCCGCCACCAATAGCTCTGGCGCTCGGTACCACCGCGTTGCAACGTACTCCGTGTAAGGCTCTCCAGGTGCGGCGAGAGCTCGAGCAAATCCAAGGTCACACAGCTTCACTATACCGTTGTTGGACACTAGAACATTCTCGGGTTTCACGTCTCGGTGGATTATCTGGAAGAAATAGGAAGAGAATTATTGATTGACTAAGGGCCTGTTTCACCACTTCTTGACAAAATGCCTGATAGGCTATCCACAACTTTTTGACAGATTCTCCTTACTCTTTCTTAAGTGGTGGACAGCCTATCAGGCACTTATCAGGAAGTGGTGAAACAGGCCCTTAGTGTTTGTTTCGAGTCCAAATAACATCATTTTTTTGAAGTCGGTTAAAAAACTTTATCATTTTTTTTAAGGACGTTTCACACCACGTCAATCTGGCCCCGTACTAAGTACCTGAAGGACTTGTGTTACGGGTACCAGACAACGGAAATATATTCCATACTTTTATACTATACATATATTTAAGATTTTTATTATATTATAAATATATTTAATACACACCCATGACCCAGGAACATTGAAAAACTTTTTTGTTCCGTCGGCGGGATTCGAACCTGCGACCCCCGGCTTGAGCTGCCACACACTCTACCCATTGAGCCACAGAGGTCGTCATTATCAATTAATGTGTTATGCTGAAGTATCCGGTAATACAGTAGGTACAACGATTTTATATTGCTGTACGTCTACTTTTTTTAAATATTTTTTTTTCCTGACAATTCTTTGTACTTTGTGCCTACCAAATTACAAATGGTGAGGGTGTCAAAGTGAGAATTCACAAGCCCAGTGCCGGTTTTAGCACTACCAGCGCCCTGGGCGAGATTTCTTCGGCGCCTACGGTACTGGTAGTTCTAAAAAGGGCGACGCCCCTTTTGTTTGCGTTCGGCGAACGGGCGGTTGCCCAGCGTCGCCCCCCTTAACGCCGCTACTGCACAAGCCCTAGTCAACTCACAGAATTCTGATGGCAGTACTCCACACCCTTGAGCAGCTGGTACAGGTGTCTCCTGGCGGTCTCTTCCCCCAACCCCCCCGGCGTGGCCTCCAGCTCATCCAACAGCGTGTGGTCCAGGTACTCGAACACCAGGTAGAACCGCCGCTTCCGACGGAACACCTCGATCATGTTCACGAGGTGGTCGTGACGGAGTTTCTGGAAAAAAATGCCATTTTGAATATCTAAAGCACTAGGCTTACTGCGTACTACACTACTCGTCAGCAGAACTATGCGACACTTCATCCCAGTAGTACTATGAGACATCAGACATGAAGTATCGCGACGCACTCCTGTTTTACAGTTTTTTTTTATTAAATAAGGGGGCAAACGACCAAACGGGTCACCTGATGGTAAGCAACTACCGTCGCCCATGGACACTCGCAACATCAGAACAGCTGCAGGCTGCGTTGCCGGCCTTTTAAGAGGGAATACGCTCTTTTCTTCCTATATTATAACGTATTATAACGCCTCATGCAATTACATCTATTTGGCCACTCATTTGTGAGCGATCCAACACCAAACGATTTGCTGAATTCCCAAACAATTCGGTTATTTGGTACTACGTAAAAACTGATTCATAGGCCGATGACGCGTCACATGGTCGAGTTACGTTAATTCAATGTTAATACTTAATTCAATGACGACCTCTGTGGCTCAGTTGGTGAGTTGGTAGGTCACGGGTTCGAATCCTGTCGACGGAACAAAAAGTTTTCAATGTTCCTAAGTCTTGGATGTGTATTAAATATATGTAAAATATAAGTAATAAAAATCTTAAATGTATTAAATATATTTCCGTTGTCAGGTACCCGTAACACAAGTCCTTCAGGTACTTACCACGGGGACTGACGTGGTGTGAAGCGTCCATAGATATTATTATTAATGTACGTGTCGACGGGGTTTGACGTAACGCGACCAAATTATATAGACCCGCCAACTGCCTATGAATGAACTTCACTAATAGTACAATCATGACTGGATCAAAGCTATATTAAAGTAAAATAAACCATAATGATGATTTCTTCAACTGCTTGTTATATCCTACCTTCAGCATCCTAATCTCCCTGAGCGCCATCTTCCTGACAGCTGCATCCTCCTCTGTCTCCAGGAACTTCTTGATGGCGACGAGCTGGCCAGTGTCGCGACGCCGGCATTTCAGTACAACACCGTACGAGCCTTCACCGACCTGGTGGTTAACAAAATGTTAAATCTACTCGACTAAGGAGAATAAATAATATATACAGTATGAGGCTGCGTTTCCACTGGAGCTGAGCAAAGCTGTATTGCAATGGAATGTGTTTTGTGAACACCAAAAGCTATGGCAAAAGTAAGGTTGGGCAACCGAGCTCAATGCTGCGATTCTTTTGGTGCTCAAAAAACTAAGACGCACCCTAATAAGGGTCATTATGTCGAATCAGTCGGTACCTCACTCATTAAACAGATAAGTGACAAATCAGGCGCTACGGTCTGTGCAACAAAATTCAGCTCCACTTAATTGTCATTAATTTATACAAATAGATCAGTGGCATCATAGACATATTGTGGCTTTTTGCGGATACCACCATAAATATGAGTGTCGTGAGCTGTCGTGACAGCGGGACGTTTCGCGAACGAGAGCGGGTCACACACGACGTACGACCAAGGCCGAAACATGCATGCTCGAACTTTTACATCCGACTATATGTACATATACTCCGTAGTCGTAACTCGTAACCCAGAAAAATAATAATATTGAGATAAAATGTCTTTTTTCTGGGTTATGAGTTATGAGAATAAAGGAAAGGAGACTGCTCCTGAGTGCTGCACGAACTTGGGCACGAGAAAACTACTCCTGCTTAACCTTCCTCGTTTCAATAAAACCTTTACAGTCACAGAATCCGCTGTAGGAGACGTTATTAATATCTATGGAGTGAAACCCTGTTCCTTACCACAGACAGCTGTTCATATTTATCCATCGCCCTGCTGCGCGGCGTGGAGGCGGAGATGACGGCGCGACGATCCATCCTCGTGCACATCACGACACATTACTAGCACCACATTACCTGCAACAAATCAAATACCTCATCATCATCGGCCTTTCGCTGAAAGTATGGTTGCCATCCGTCCGGATTTCCCCGGATTTGTCCTAGTTTAAAGGGCGTCCGGGGAGCGTCCGGCAGGGTTTTTGAAAAGTGTCAGGGTAAAATCCGGACACTTTTGTTGAGAGAAATTAACTTTTCAGTCATAACTCATGCAGCAATAAGCGAAAGATAAAAACACGTTAAGCATACGTACACGGTTTCTTGCACGGACTTTGAGTTGATCAGACTTTTACAAATTCTTGTTGGAAATTAACAGTTTAAGTGGACGTGTCCGGGAAATAACCACATTTCGGCCAAATGTCTGGGAATTTTGTCGTACCTGACCGGCGATGGTAATTTAGGTGATGGCAACCCTAGCTGAAAGGAAGTCTACTACGAGTGTCAAACATCACAATCCTGGGCGGCCCCGCTATCCGGCATTTCGAATCGTCGGCATTTCACGCAGGGCATTCTACGTTAGCCTGCTCGTAGTCTCCCAATTATTAACGACTTTGTTTCGCATATTGCTAAACGCCAGAAGCCAGGCTACCCGTACTCTTATCATGAATTTATTCAGATCAGTTTTAGATGCTACATGAGCAAGTACTAATACACGGACTTGCGTAATCCCTTTCTCTGTTGAATAAAAAAAGAAAAAGTAGCTCGACTTCAATGCTTTACAGAGTCACGCGGCTGTCGCACTGCTTTTTTTAGTATAGAAGTCGCGCTGCTGCCGCACTACTAGCGACTTAATGTGAAGGCACTCTTAACCAAATGGAAAACAATTTCCGTGAGTTCCAACCCCTCAACTCCAAAGGAACATCAAGTAGGTACAGTGCCTTGCTTTTATTAAAAGGTAGAACTTCCTTTGAAATGATGGAATAAAATAATTATTAGTTACGTTCTACACTTGTGAAGTAAATGAATAAAATAAGTGGCCACTGTTTCGTGCCGCTCTTAAAACATTCATGATAAGGCCATAGGTCATCAGAGGAAGCGATTTATGTGATTATATAATTATATTATGTTAGTTTGCCCAGAACTGTGTCGGGGTAGAATTTTATTATTCACGCGAGAATTCTTCCGTAATAAAGACAATATTGAGATATTTTCTTTCTTTTTGCTATGTGGTGTAATTCGTAGGTGTTGAATAAATGATTTATTTTTAGATATTGTATTTTCTGAAAAGTATTATTTATTAAGGTATATCATATTTTTTTCCTAATTTGTTCTGTGGATAAAGAGAAAAACAAGGTAAACGACTAATAAAAAAATTAAAAAAATTATAATGTTATAAATACAATTGAGCATTTATAACAGAATAAAATAATGCTATAAATGTCAATGGGGATTTTCCATTTTTTTTTAATTTTGCTCATTACAAAAACATTTCGAGGAATAAGGTCAGTGATCGTTTTTCTTTATATAAACGAAAAAAATACCCATGAGTTACTTATATTTTTGCACAAGTATGTTTAACCTTAGTTTGACCTACAATGACGTTAAATTAGCAATAAATTCGACCAACATTACGTTTCAAACTTTTGGTAAGCTTCTCGTATCAGCTTTCACATAATGAGAACTTGCATTTGACGAACCAGCCATTATAAATAAGATTGAAAGAAAATTTTAAACATACTGCAGAGGTCAATTGGCCGCCGATGATGACGTCAGAGAGAAACTTTAAAAATTTATTGAGAAAAAACTAGCCAATGAATTTCAAAATTATTTAATTTATATTCTTAAAATACCATATTTTAACGAAAAAAAAAATAATATAAAAAGTACATGTGATTTTTGCCAATGCCCATATTCTCTCTGTGTGTCAATTTTTAGAAAATATAAAAAAAGATATAATTCTTGTTGATATGTTGTTTGCTATTTAATAGGAATATTTCAAGTTTTATTTATTTATTTTTATAAAGTTGCTTCGACAGATAGGTACACATCGACGCTAGTCGCTTATGTTTGGACCTCAACAGTCAACACTTGCAACTTCCCACAAACAAAGTTCTTTAATTATACACAACTACCCAATTATGTGGTCAATAAATATTTTAGTTTATGACATATACCATCATAAGACTTTAAAATGCGTTGCTATCATAAATTGAACTACTTTTTATACGCCAACAGCTGATGGCCAACTGCAAATTTTCCACTGGAGCTGTGTCGCGGAGAGGTTCTAGGTACCATCGAGGAAATTGATTCCTATGCAGTTGATAGACCAACGTTATTTGGTCGAATATGTCAATTCAATGTTAATTGTGACCTGTCAGCTGGGTTTGACGTAACGCAACCAAACTACGTAGGTCCCCGACTGCATAGGGATCAACTTCTCTGATATTACCAATAGAATCGAGCGATTGAGCGAGGTCAGGCAAATGAAAAATTCTAATGATTCTCAAAAAATACATTCTCCGTTACGCAGCTTACCTCCTTTCAGCGTACCTTGGCACAAACTAAACTATTGCGTGTATTTAAATAAATAAGTAAACAAGCGTACCACAAGGTCATGTTCTGTCACCGTTCATGTTCACGGTCACCGTCAGCTAATAGAGATTAATGAAAAGATAAACTTCGACATTAAATAGTTTATGTCGCATTTATCAAACATTAAATTACTCATTTTACTTATAAATATTAAATATTAAATTTTTATCGCTTATTATTTATTTTCAGGCGACTTGGCTGGCCAATATGTATCTACCTGTCTTAGATCTAGTAGTTTATCCCACTTTTGTATCCTCCCGAGCAAACAGATTAACTTTTTTCATATTTTCCAAATAGATAAATCGATTTTGATACTCTTTTGTTTGAAAACTTCGTGAATGTCAAACAGTCAAGCTATAACATTTTATTATTAAGGCCATCCCCCGAGCAAACGACCTTGACCATACATTTGCCGCGTCGCCGAGATCGCACCAAAACCCTATACTTATCTTAGTTCTGGTGATTCTTATTAGATTTTGTTTGTTTTGAAAAATATGAATGAATATTAAACATAAGAAAAGCCTTTTTTATTTATTAGTATAATATTTATACTAAAGTGACGATATATAATAAAATAACCATTTTTTTTCTTTTATAATTATTGACTTATGGCGCATTTTCACTGGGTCGATAGGGTGGCCGCATGCGGGGTGGGGGAGATTTCTAAAATGCATGCCACGACCAATCAAAATGCATCATTAGTTGTCATAGGCTCCCCGTATGCTGTATACTGCTATATAATATATAATGCTTAGAGCTGTTTAAATCAAGCGTACGTCTGTGAGACGTACGTCAGTGTTAATGCAAGTAAATACACGTCAGTGGTTAAGGGTTAATATCGTATCTCGCTTTGTTAGGAACTTCCAAGCTACTTTATAGCCCACAGCAAAACAGCGCTCTGCATTTATGTTTAGTTTTAAGAACAAAGTCTACAAAACTTTTATAAAAATACTGAAAATTATGGATTTACATGTTATTTCAACCGTTAAACCTCAAACTAACCTTCATGCTATTTCCATGTCTGTATTTATAAAAAATAAATTGTCGTCTGTTTGTCGTGCAGGTAATGGACGTTCGGGAGGGGAGGGAGAGGGGGGGGTAGAGCCAATGTCAGACCATAATGACTCTATACGTAACCCACTGATGGATGAAAATATTAGGTCTTATAATGTCACAGGTCTTTCGAGCTCTTGCGAATGACTCATTCTGTAAGGTGTATCCATACTAATATTATAAATGCGAAAGTGTTACTGTCTGTCTGTTACCTCTTCGCGCCCAAACCGCTGGACCTATTTTTCTGAAATTTGGTATGGAGATACTTTGAGTCCCGGGAGGCCGAAGGGACATAGGATACATTTTATCCCGGAAGTGATAAACGAATTTGGGTGGCAGTCCGTTATTTTGCGGATAGTCATCTAGTGAGCTATAAAGGCTGGCAGAGCTGGAGAGTCAGTTGTTATAATATTTTTTGGAATTCTGCTCAATGTTCTCTGGGAGTGTAACCTCTGGCAAAACGAAAGATCTATAATGCTTAACAACATACTTTGCAAATCTGGAGTCCCATATTACGATGATCTCGTGGACAACGCAAGGAACTTCCGTGCCTTTAAGCGTTTTTGTCATAATTATTACTGGAAACAGTGTAACACAACAAATCCCAACATTAACTTAGATCTAGCTTAGTAGTCATAATTAATATTAATTATTCCCGTGGTGCTATCCCTTTAGTTCTTTGACTTTCGGTCATTGCAACTTTGTGCTGTCTCCCGCTATTTATGGGGAGGGAAACTGTACACTTCCTACTCCTCCTATCTTCTTCTGATTAAATTCGTTGCGGGTCCCAAGACAGCTTTAGCATGTCCCTCGGGCTCCCTGAGATCATATCAAAGGGTTTTCGTGGTTGGATACCGCTGTCGATCCTGGCGACACAGGAGATACAGTGGTGGGAATGTGTGGTGGGCCAAAGCCCGATTAAGAAATTCTGCTCAACTGCCACTAACTATTTTCCGCCTGTTCCACTTTATGTCTGTGCCAAATTTCATTATTTTCGGTCCTATAACCAAACGGCATACAAAATATAGATCAAACCAAGACGTATAGATATGAATAAATGGCTATATTATATTATTTACCCATCACTGAATAAATAATATATATATTTTAAAAAGTAGAACGTACAAAGAGGGATGTTCAATTCACAATTAACTATCGTTAAAAGCCTTACCAAGTCGTCATATAAACGACAAACAAATTAAAAGAAATGTCCATTTGCGTGGAATTTAAAACGGAACCAAATTTACTGTCCCCAAGTTCACCCTCACGGAATTAGCGGCCGCAGCGACGTACCATACCTCGAGATGTCGTAAAAAGGGACCGAAACGAATCTTTGTTAGAAATCAACACAAAGTGTTATCAATTCTACATAAGACTTGCACCCGTTAAACTGAGCTAAACTATTATAGCTTTTTTTCGAATCAAAAACCAGTAAGAACTATGGAAGAACTTATCTTAAAATTTCTATCTCATTACTCATAAAAATATTATTTAATCAATGCATAATCTATATTTTTTTTACCCCTTGTTTGTTACATTTTGTTTTTGTTCAAAAGGTGCTTTATAGACAAAGACAAAACATTGTAGGTATGTATAGCGTATCTATTGTATAATTTTATTATTATTATTGGGCCAAAGCTAGGAGGCACATGCCAAAAGAAGGAGAAGTTATGTTCTTCATCTTAAGATACGGAATGTGTTCTTAGACGCGCCTCTTTTTCCTTTTTAACTAAACGCAACATCCCTATCAATGGTACATCTACGTGCGATCGGAAAAAAGTTGCGTGTCTCCTGCGATAGCGCCCGCCCCCGCCCGCCCGCCCGCCCTACCGACGACGACAATCAATAAGCAAACAAAATAACCCGTTACCCAAATTCCAAGGTATATGGATTGTATGGATGGTAAACTGCAATCATACAAGCTCATTTTTAACCGACTTCAAAAAAGGAGGTTATCAATTCGACGCGTATGTATGTAATATTTCCAGAACTGCCCAGTTTTTGTATATGGTAATCTATGACAGCTTCTGAACAAATGTGCCAAATTTCAAAAGTATATGTATGTATGTATGTATGTATGTTTTTATGTTTGTGCACGCATATCTCTGGAACCACAAGTCCGATTTTAGTGATTCTTTTTTTATTGTACTAGGTATTGTTCAACTTAGGGAATACTGCAAGTTTCATAAAAATCGGTTCAGTAGTTTTTGAGATAGGGAATTTTAATTCTTAATTACGTACAAAAATTTGAAGTCGGTTTTATCTTTTTAAAATACTATTATTGACTTTCATGAATGTTAATATAAGGTTGAAACACTTACGGATTTTTGTCGCGGAGCATTTTTATTAATCTCGACGTTTCGGCTGTTTTACAGCGGCATTCATTGAAGTTCTTCGACTACCCGAAGATTGTTAAACTAATATATTGTATTCTGTGCCGAAGATTCATCAATTTTTATTTGCGTTCCGATCTACACAGAACGAACTCACAGTGTCTTGAAGCCGAGGTATCTTAGATTTGTGCTTTAGCTTGTTTATCACTGGATCCCAACTAGGTGGCAGATGGGAATGCCATGATACTATGAATTGTATTGCTAATATTCTGGAATCATTATATTGCTTATCCGTACCATAAACAGGAAACGATTTTGGCACCCCGTGTGTGTCAGTTTCAACTGAGACTATCCGATCCAATGAATGTAAACAAATTTCCTTTTTTTTCGGCCATTGTCCCACTACACAATCCCACAGTTGCAATTCCTGTACTCTAAGACCGACAACAGTAACTATTCACGAAAATTCTTTGATATGATCTCAGAGAGCTCGATGGAAATGTTACATTCTGTCTTAAAGTATTGGGACTCGTAAAGAAATTTAGCAAAAGAAAATAAAGAGGTAGGAAATAATTTGACATTTCCTGTTACAAAAACTATAGTACCTACTTGTAATAGAAAACTGTTTCATTGTAATGAGCCTAGAAGAACTTCAACCCACTGTCTAAACACACTAGGCCGAAGTTACGCGGCGTAAATTCCGCATGATTCCGCCTGCAACGTGCTTATTTTAAATTACCGATTACACACTATTCTGTCGCGTTCCGTCCGTATATTGTATGCGTTTGACATTGCGGACGTAATCATGCGGAATTTACGCCGCGTAACTTCGGCCTAGTGTTTTAGACACTTAGTGCAAAGTCTGAAAACGCCAAAAATATTCACGCTTGAAAATCAAATCTAACAACTTTATTATAAAAAGTTACCAGACGACAAACCTACGAATCTAAAATAAAGTAATCTAGACTAGAATAAAGTAATTTTCTACGTATCGTGACCGTGTCTCCAATATAATATTCTCTGTCGTATAATTTGCAAATGTTTTACAATACTACTGTTATGCTAAGTAGAGAGTACGCTGACTAAATTACAGCTCACGGAAATTATTTAAACCTCAACTACACCGATACGATATGCAGAAAGATTGTACAGTCTTTCAGAGACATAATTTGTTTTCAGTCAGTTTTGTCTGATTCTCAGAGCTTTATGTCTTTGGAAGTTGAAGCCCATGTTCAGATATATTAAGTGCTTTTTTAAGTATTTGCTTATTACTAGATGTCCCAGTGAACTTCGTGACTAATTTAAACCTTTCCTGGACTTCCACGATCATTTTAGGACTAAAATTAGCCAAATCGGTCCAGCCGTTATCGAGTTATAGCGTTGCTAACGTAATTAAAAATCAATTTTATATAGATGAAGATTTTGAGAAAAAATATATAGGGTCGGATATCAAAACCGTAATTCAATAAGTTATGACCACCGTATTTTTTGCTAGACTTATAAAGTTTCTTTGATATTGAAATAACAGAAACTGCTAGTAAATAAACGTTTGTAATTTTCGGTACATATTACCGTAATACACAATATTATATTAAAAAAAAAAGATAAATTATGACAAGTTACAAGGCAGTATAGGTACCAATGTTTCTAAAACTAACATTAAAATTTAACTACGTACAGCGTTATTCATAAAAATCTGTTAATCAACGACTTAAGCAAGACGGAGGGCCTGTTTCACCGCTTCTTGATAAGGTGCCGGATAGGCTTATTTGACAGATTCTCCATACTCCATCTGTCAAGTTAAGTGGTGGATAGCCTTATCAGGAAGCGGTGAAACAGGCCCTTAACTAATTAGTTGATTAAGCTTAATTAGTTGATTAAAAATTTTATATTCATAAACGTTACTTAAAAGTCGCTTAGCTAAATATCACTTTTAACATTTTTTACCATAGCAATTTTTTGGTGTAATACTTAAATATCTTAATTCATAACATACCAATTCTCCTCGCAGCCTCACCTGAATAAAACAATGAACCACTATAAAAACAACAACAATAAACAGAAAACAACTAACAAACAAACAGACAAAAAACACTTCTCATAAAACCTTTTCGTAGACGCTCTACGATGGAGCTATGGCGTAGCGTGCTGCTACGAACGCAACAGAGCCAAGACTGAAAATGGAAAACGCATTACCTGGCTGACTTTCCACAGTTTTAAAATGGTTTTAAATTACTTGAACGCGACAAAATAATGTACTTTAAAATGCAGGTTAAAGTTGAGGTTAGTAATTTTGTAGACTGAGTGCCGTTGTGCTTTGTAGATTATTTTGTAAGTGTGAATCATATTGACTTCTTTTACTTTATATAATTCTTACGTGAATAAAATTGTAGTAATGTATTAATACTATTTTTTTTCAAGTATTTCGAAGAATGGATCAAACAACTAATAAAGTGATTTTTGAGTAATACAATTAAATTGAAGATAACTAACGTTTTATAACGGCAATTACTTTTCGGCAATTATTTTTTTTAAAGTGAGTACTTTTCCCCCTATAATTTGAACAAGCTTGTAGCTTATCTACTTCATCATCTGGCTAATATATCTGGTTTTACGTAAAATCCACATTTTTTTTTCAAATCATTTTCCCGGTCCTATAGCCTTCATTAACGCTAAAAACGATCATTTTCAAATTGCCACTTACCCATTTCATCCACTAACTTCTTCAAAAATGATATTCTAGTTCGTTTTAAAGAATAAATACAAGATAACAACATGACAAACTGCTTTTGGATATTATACAGCAGAATGTCACAGCGATCGTAAAAATAACCCAAAACGAGTACTCTGACCTGAGCGATGCAAATACAAAGATAATGTAGAGATCAACTACGATAACATGGCGCGCCCCTCCAAATGACTGTTTCAATGTGTGTAGTCACATCCTTATGAAAGAGTTTGTATGTAGTAAGTATTCAACCAATCACAGTACACGTAATATTTCAGTTAATGTCACTTATTACCAAGATTTGTTGGTTAACTAATCATAACTAGCCTACCGCGCAAGACAACGTACTTCAAACGTTTTGACAACGTACTTCAAATGTTTATAATTTTGGAGGGGCGCGCCATGTTATCGTAGTTGATCTCTAATCCTAACTCTATATTTAAGGAATAAAGATTTGTTTTAAGACCAATAAAATTAATATTTTCGGAACTGGATCTAATTTGATGAAATTGGGAACAGGCGAAATGGTTGATGGTGAGAATAGATAGATATGGTAAGTAGATGACGGTTTATAACTTACTTTATTCGCTACAAAAAGGACGGTTCCAACAAGTTTTTATTTATATTGGCGAAGATTTTATTATTTACATACATCATATTAATATGTTTTTGGTAATATTATGTAGGAAAATTAATAGCAACGTCATCACGCCAGAAAAACGACATTAGGGCACAGAATAAAATATATTAGTAGTACCAAATTAGGGGCTGTTTTACCACTTCCAGATAAGTGCCGGATAGGCTATCCACAACTATTTTGACAGATTCTCCATACTCTATCTGTCAAGTTAAGTGGTGGATAGCTTATCCGGCCTTGTGGTAAAACAGGCCCTAAATTATGTTTGACGGATGTATTTATGTTCATTTCTTTAGCTTTTAGAGCTTAAAGGCTAATGTAACATATTTTCCTAGTTTTAGATACCTATTTTATGATGGTATCGGTGATGATGATGATGATGTGTTCACGGTAAACACCGTAATAAATCTGGTAACGTAAGGCGGCGTAATTGTTACGTGGCACAGCTGCGGTGTGGCCGTAGTGTACGGTTGTTACGGTGTACAAGTGTAGAGGTATAGTACTTCCTTACAACCTCAATACTGACGAAATTTTACGCTGGGGACACACCGAGACAAATAATTTTAATTGAACGTAGAAAAAAAGCGGACGGAGTCTTATTAAACACAGAACTGTGTCTTCAGAGTCGGCCACGCACACATTCTTACGCCTGTCAAATGGTATGGACTAGCGTAAGAATGTGTGCGTGCGGACCGTGTACATGCAGTCAGCTGGCCGACTCTGAAGGACACAGTTTTGTGTATGGTGGGACTCCGTCCGCCTTTTTTACACATCCATTAATTGAACATGGTCGTGGTATATTAAGAAGGACATATGTATGGATATTAAAGTTATGTCGATCCAAAAACTGCGAACGAATTTCGGTGGTATTGAGCACATAATCTGTTTCTTGTCCTGAAAAGGTCTGACATGTCAATTGTCACCAGCGCCCACCAGGCACCATGAACAGTTAATTGTGTAAAACTAGACTGTACAGCTTGACAAAAAAGAGTAGACGCCGAACATAATTTTTTTAAATCACATTAAAAGTACAAATACCTTATTATTGCAAAAAAATAAAAATGTATCAGAGCGTTAATCATCTAAATTCTAAAGTGTACAAATGTACTCTGTGAAAATACAAAGTACAAAAACTACCAACCCCTCAATCCCCGTACGAGAACATCGGGCCGTTTGTATAGCGCAATTCGTGATTATGTTTGGAAAATTTATTTCAGTGTCTACTCTTTTTTGACAAACTGTATTTTGCGTGCACAAGATTCTATAATTTATCATAAGACATATTATAGTGAGCGATCGAGACATTTCCGTCTTCCGTGTACGTGGTATTTTATCAAATACCTTTCGAGTTAACATGTAACATTGCAATTTAAAATCTTGGCTTGATATCACCACTATTTAGCAGCAGGTCTAAAACGTCCAATATCTTTTATCAAAATTAATCACCCATACTTTAATTTATCGGTTCTAGTGTGACCCCAGCAGCACCCTCACAGCGAAGTCGGTTCCGGCGACAGGTCACTGACCCCTCGCGTGTCCGCCACCGCGGTCAAGGGACCCGCGTCGGACGGTGTTGGCTGCACAGGCCGATACGATGCGTCGGACGTCGGTACTTACAGCGCGATACGACATATTAATATATGTCGGTCATTGTAACGCTACGACGCATCGGACAACGTTGGCTATTGCTGCCCGATAGGAGGTGTCGGACAACGTTGGATGCACAGGCCGATACGATGCGTCGGACATCGTCAGCAACATGCAGTTTGATACGATGTTTCGGAAAGAGTCTTGCAGTCCGACACATCACGTCTGACTTCGTTGGTTAGTATAGCTCGATACAAGACGTCAAACATCGTTGGTATACACTCGACAAGGCATCAGACAGCGTCGGCTACTGCAGCCCGATACGTCATACGACCCGTCGGACAATGTCGGTCCGATCATTCCAACACGACCCGTCGGACAACGTCAGTCTCCTCATGCCAATATGACACTTCGGCGTACAACGTTGACTTTTGCAGTCCGATACGACGCGTCTGATGAATAATTCCCTCCTCTCTTTACTTTGTTCTACTGCGTTCCGTTCCCTTCCATTCTATTACCATCTGTGTTGAGCGATACTACAAGGATAACTCCTTGTTAAGCGACATTCCAAGGATAACATATTCTTAGAATATCGCTTATCACAGATACAAGTCTTACATGCGTGCGACGTGATAAATGATAATATATGTATTACCATATTGTTATTATCATCCCCTTTTCCTTTCAAATATAGGGCAGACTATTACTCGTATAGAAATGGCAGTAATTCATGAAAATGTTACTCATTTCCACACGCCTTATCAGCCCGCCCTATCTATCGTTAAATACGACTTGATCATTTCCCCTCCGCGAGTTTTTGAGGTTAGCGAACAACGCCAAACATTCATCATAATTTCATTATCATATATCCAATTTTTTACGCCTATTAATATTGTTGAAGGGGTGAAGAAAATCTAAAAAGGTTTTGAATATGTATTTATAAAACTAAGGTGTAAGCACTGTACACTGACTAACATCACTAACATGTTACTCTTTTTAGCAATCACACACGGTTCATGTTACATAATAATACCTACACAATACTTACAGGCATCTGTGGCGTAGTAAGCCTTAGAGCCACCTCAGTACTCAGTCAAAAAGGCATTCAGTGATGATGAGCAATAGGAGTTATTAAGTAAAATAGGTAGTAAGCCTTTATTTTACCTTTCTACGATCCCTTTATCGTTTTTAAGGCAGCCATAATCGGCAATAATATGCAATAAAGTAGTGCCTACTACCCATTACTAAATAGAGCCTAGATTGTTTGTGATATATAGGTCCACTAGCAATTGCGCCTAGATCTTATCATCCTCCAACGTCGTAATTCTTTCGCGCTAATGGTCCTAACAATGTTTCTTTTTGATTACATCATACAATTTCCATACTTCGACGACCTCTGTGGCTCAATGGCTGTGGCAAATGGAGCTGCCACACACTCTTAGTGTGTGGCAGCTCAAGCCGGGGGTCGCAGGTTCGAATCCCGCCGATGGAACAAAAAGTTTTCAAAGTTCCTGGGTCATGGATATGTGTATGATATAATAAAAATCTTAAATATTTATGTGTAGTATAAAAGTATTAAATATATTTCCGTTGACTTGTACCTGTAACACAAGTCCTTCAGGTACTTAGCACGGGGCCAGACTGACGTGGTGTGAAGCATCCATAGATATTATTATTATTATATTATTATACTTACTTTCATACTAATCCATACTAATATTATAAATGCGAAAGTGTGTCTACCTGTCTGTTTGTATGTCTGTCTGTCTGTTACCAACTCTCCACGCCCAAACCGCTGAACAGAGTATGCTGATACTTTGAGTTCCGGCAAAGGGAATATATAATACTTTTTATCCCGAAAAAATAACAATTCCCCTGAAATAAACGTATTTTGGCGCAACGGGATTGCAGGGGCGTCATCTACTTTTAAATATAAATCTTATAACCGTTCTCTACAGTACCATGATACCACAGTGTAAATAGCTAATGATACCCAAGTGCCAACTGTCCAAGTCAGCATAACAAGTGTTTAGTCTAACAATGCTATCGCTTCCCAGTACTGTGCTGACTGCGCTGGCTGTAACCGGAGACTACCAAGAAGCGAGATAGCACATCCCGTTGCTATCGTGTTCAGCGTTTTATCCTCATCATCATCAGGGAAGCCAGTATCGCCAAGGTGATCTAAGGGCTCGTGCAGAACACAGAATTGTGAACTCGCAAATATTTGCTAAAAAAAACTGTTGGCGTTAGGCAGAGTCAGAGGCAGAGTCGAAGCAACGTGTCAGGTTTTTCGATTACTTATAGCATATTATTCATCTCTATTGTTCTATTAAAATCGAATATCGCGTCGACGCGCGCTAGCATGCGCTAGCATCTTAGCAGAGAAGTTCGCAGAGATGAATATGCTGTAGTCGAAAAACATAACGCGTCGCGACGACGACGTTCGACTTTGCCTCAGTGTGAGTTGAGCCTTAGGTAGCCAGTCTAATCTTTGATGTCTGCCTCTTTCGCGCTAATGGTCGATAATATTAACGCCACCGTGGTCCAGTGGTTTACGGCGTAGTTCTTGACACCTAAGGTCGTGAGTTCGATTCCGCCTTGGAAAAACGTTGTTACCAAGTTTGGTGTGGCAAAATATACGACTACCGCGTGGTAAATGATTCCCTGCTATATATAGTTGCGGGCATCATCTAGGTACATACAAAGTATCGCAATAATAATAATTATCAGCTGATTGTTTTTGACTCCTGATAGTGAATTGTAACAGTGCGGCTTCTTAACTAATATGTATTCTGTGGTGCGTTACCTAAAAAACTTACCGCAATGCAAAAACACTTGACAAACTTTCACAAAACGAATTTACAACAACAATTATTGTATATTTAATGATTTTAAAATGTAATAACTAATAATTCAATAATTTATATCACAAGATTGGTCACAAGTCACAACATATAAACTTCATAACGTTTTTTTATTCAATTATTGTTGTTGAAGCAAGGAGGTTTATATTATTGTCTGCCGCTATCTATAGGTTTCTATCTACCAGAAAAATGTACGGTTCCCGTGCGATAAAGCAATTATATTATCTAATTGAATTAAATATAATAATCTATTAGACTCATTGATTCAAATAAGCATTATGGAAAATCAAACACGAAAAATGGTTCCTGGAAATTACGTAAATGCCTCGAGGTAGTTTTGAGTTATGTAGAATATAAAATCAAAATTGCTAATGTACTTTTAAATGCTTGAACTAGCCTTTTCATGTTTGAATTCTACGTGGTCTAGCGTCATTGATTGTACATAAAGCCGCCATTCCAGCGCGGCGCACGCTGTGCACGGCCACGCGGGCGGCGCACGTTTTTAAGGCTTTGACTACGTCAATTCGTGCGTAGCGTGTCCGTGGGTTGCAGTCTACGAATAATAAAAACTAAGAAAGAGTAACTCCGTCAAAAAACATGCTTCAAAATACTTGTCAAAAAAGTGTACCTTAGGTACACATTAAAATACATTTGCAATATTTAGGTGGCCTTGAGCGGTGTAAAGGCTGACGTTACATGACAGTTCGAAAGGAACCAAATTTTAAACGGTAATAGTATGAGAGTTAGTTTCCTTAGTTTTTATTATTCGTAGGTTGCAGTGGACACATTCACATATATTTTTTCGCAAAGCGAAGCTTGACGCACGTGCGTAGTCTCTCCGTGCGCTGCGGTGGACTGGCGGCTTTAGTTTCAATAAGATTTGCATTTTGGTGTGAGGCATCCACACTAATATTATAAATGCGAAAGTGTCTATGTGTCAGTTACCTCTTAACGCTTAAACCGCTGAAAGAATTTTAATGAAATTTGGTCTAGAGAATATATGCTTTGAGTCCCGGGAAAATATATTATGGTTCCCGCATGATTAACGAGTTTCCGCGCAACAGAGTTCTATAGGTCTACCAGAATCTGATGGCCAATTTGGATAACAGATTTTCAAAAAATATCCTTGATCATTGGATAAATGTTTATATTTGCATGTTTCACCTGTGTTTCACACACAGAATCAGCCGCTATAAAGAAAAAAGGATCAAAATGTTTTATTCCAATTGCCCCGGTATTGCTAGAGTCAATTTCTTTTCTCTCTTTTTGCCATCAGATTCTGGTAGACCTATACAAATATAGTTTTATTTTATTTTGAAATGAAAACTTCTTTAGCGGCGTTGAGCACTTGTGGGATGGGTAAAAACTGTGAAACTCGCGATAGATTTTCGTGTTGATCGAAAAACCATACAAAACGCGTAAGACGGTTGGAGAGTAGTGTTTTGTGTCGAACTAGAACTCGAACTCGAACTCGAACTCAATTTGAAAACTTGATTGAAACTTGATCGAAACTTGATCGAAACTTGATCGAAACTTGATCGAAACTTGATCGAAACTTGATCGAAACTTGATCGGAACTTGATCGAAACTTGATCGAAACGTTGATCGAAACTTGATCGAAACTTGATCGAAACCTTGATCTAACTTGATCGAAACTTAATCGAAATTTGATCGAAACTTGATCGAAACTTGATCGAAACTTGATCAAACTTGATCGAAACCTTGATCGAAACCTGATCAAAACTTGATCGAAACTTGATCGAAACCTTGATCGAAACTTGATCGAAACTTGATCGAAACTTGATCGAAACTTGATCGAAACTTGATCGAAATTTGATCGAAACTTGATCGAAACTTGATCGAAACTTGATCGAAACTTGATCGAAACCTTGATCGAAACTTGATCGAAACTTGATCGACACTTGATCGAAACTTGATCAAATCTTGCTTGAAACTTGATCGAAACTTGATCGAAACCTTGATCGAAACTTGATCGAAACATACATACATACACATTTGGAATTTGGCACATTTGTTCAGACGCTGATGTAGACTAAAGCGCTTATTCCACTTATCCTAGCTAGGATGTCCTAGCTAGGATCCTAAAAAATTTAGTCAAGTGGAATAACATTTAGAAAGCTAGGATCCTATCTAGGATCCTAAATCGGAAAAATGTGGCTTCTAATTGACTAAATCAGTGTTGCCAGATGGTTTCAACCTTTTATCTGTAGTGGGAACTGCTAAATCTGTATTAAAGTCAATTTATATTATGTTTTATGATCTGGAATCCATTCGTAGGTAATTTATTAAGTCTGCTGGTTCCAAGTAGTTCAGAAAGTTCATAATTCATAATTTTTTCGTGGAGCAAAAATTCTTTCAACCATCTTTTTCGCCTTTTATTTATTTTTATATTCATTGAGCCAACAGCTAGCGCTTTACATATACGAAAACTGGGCAGTTCTGCTGTCTGCAAATATTACATATTATTAATACATAATATTACATACAAGATGCATACGCATCGAATTGATAACCTCCTTTTTTGAAGCCGGTTAAAAATATTGTAATGCTAAGCCTGAGTGGCTACAGCGGCAGAATAAGGCTGCCTTCACATTACTTCGCCAGTGGTGCGGCAGCCGCGCGACTTCCATACTAAAACGAGCCGCGCGGCAGCCGCGCGACTCTCTTTTGTATGAAGTCGCGCGGCTGCAGCGCTGCAGCCGCACTGCTTGCGACGTAATGTGAAGGCGCTCTAAACACTACGCTTTATTTAACCGCCATCTGCATAATGCATCGGCTTATTAGCGCACATTACCAAAATACCACTAGCGGCATACTAGCGACTTCCTCCTTATCATGCCGACAACCCGACAACGGTATTTTAGTGGGTATCCCTAAACGACCACTAGCGGCACGTTAGACACTTCCATTTGAATATTGTTCGGAACAGATTTAAGCCGGAAAATAGTATGAACGTAACAGATTTATGTTAAATATCATTGGGTAAACATAAACACTAAACATAGACTTATATTATTTGGTAGGGCAAACCGAGCCGACGCTTACTGACTTGGCGTAGTCCGACCAAATAAAGTAGGACCGCCTGAATCAATTTCAGAAATACATTAAACGGCTAAGTATCGAATGTGTCGAAGTATGCAGTCGGTCTATATTCTATTACGCTGTACCATTGAGCAGCAATGAAAGTGGGACTCGTTTTAATATCCGACACGACTGGGGTTGCCATATTGAGGAATTTTTCCGAAATGATTCAAAATTACAGTATTTGTAGCAATAGTGATAGCAGATAGTGATAGGCTGCATGTCAAAAAGTGCAGTAAACAGTTGATAGCGTCTCAAGGCTAAGGTAGGTAGTACATGTAAGTAATTACTATATAATAGGCCGCCCACATTTTTATGATCGCTCGACAAAAATATAAGAGGAACGGGAAGTCACGGTGTTAATTTTTTGGGGCAAGAAGTGGGTGAGCGCACGCAGTGTTGGAAAAACCACTGATTTACTAATAACGATCGGACTAATCGTAGCTGGTAGCAGATCAATCGAAGAAACTGGAGGAGGCAGTCAATACAATATTGATTGCCTCCTCCAGTTTCTTCGAACGACCTTAAAGTTATGCTCGGCTTAAATAAGACTGTAATCTGTATAACAGGCTACAGCATTGAGCTCTTATAGCAGTTTTACTTTAAAATTACCATACTCGTATTACTTTCAGATTTGGCACAAACAAAAAACATAGTTTTGTGTTATTACATAAATAGAGATCATGTTTGCTTACACGGAATCCAAAAGTAATATTAAAGTAATATTATAAGAGCTCATGGTAGGCCCGCTGGACATGGGCGTAGCCAGCCTTGGGCTTAGGGTGGGGCAGCAGTCAATCCCCCCCCCCCCCTCTGTGCCTATGCCAATTTGTGAATCTGTTTCAGGTACAGAAAATAAACAATTACACACAGTATAGATATTAAAGTTTAATTTATGAATTATAGTCGGTGTTATGAATCACGCGTTTTAATAAATTGTAATAGGTACTTACATATTCAGATATTTTACGGTAATACGGTTCGCTTTCAAAATACCGCTGCGATGCGCGCGTAACTCGTGCACGCTTTTTGTTTTGATCGCACTCTTTTTCATGCCCAGGGTGGGGCAAGCGCTGGACGCTGGTCCATAAACTAGACTTCACTGAATCCCCTAATTTTCCCATGTATTTTTAACTTGGGGACTATTACGTGGTGAGTGGTATCCCCACGTCTCCAATCAGCTCAATTGGTGCGCGCGCGCTTAATTGAGCGCAACGAGCGAGCGGGACTCTCGCCCGCTGCATACCGCCATCACATTTTGTGGCTTATGATTTATGAATGAAATAATATATACATCTATGATAGAACGATCTAGCTAAGTCTAAACCTAGATAATTTTTTTTAACTCATTTTTCATGTAAGTAAGAAAATAATGATTGCTGACTACTACATACTATTAAAATGTGAAAATGTGTCTGGCTCTCCCTCTGTCTGTTACTAAGGAATATCGATTTTCCAACAAAGGAATCGAACCCACGCCACGTCCAGCTTAATACTTCAGTCGGAATTTCCAGGAATTGCTATTGTATTCTATTGTTGTCGCGATCACCGGTGCTCGCGCGGGGCCTGAAGGATTAGGAGCCACGCTTTAAACCACTGAAACAAGGGCCAAGGAGGCGGTACACGCTATTTTAAAGATGGTTTGAAGATGACGGTGGACCGATAATAATATTCATTAGAACTAGCTATAACAGATATAATAATGAAGTAAAAATATATCCAACTAGACACACAACTCCGTTGCACTAAAACTCGTTTATCGTGCGGGAACCGTACATTTTCCTAGGACAAAAAGTATCCTATGTCCTTCCCGGGACTCAAAGTATCTTCATACCAAATTTCAGCAAAATCGATTCAGCGGTTGGGGCGTGAAGAGGTAACAGACAGACAGACAGACAGACACACTTTCGCATTTATAGTATCAGTATGGCATCCATTAGACGGTAGGTTTTGCTGTCGGTTTTACTACAGTCATGGCTGTGACTGATGGGTATCCTACCGTGTAAGAGCGTGACTGACGGTGATTGACGAAAATCTGGATACATTCGTCAGTCCATCAGTCACCATCAGTCAAACATGATTGATGGAATTGACTGACGAGGAACCTACCGTGTAATGGATGCCTATGGATAAACTTCCTGACTCCAATCTTCATGTTACTGTGTAAGTGCTGTGTCCATACAAACGCATAGAGACATACAGCAGACGTGGGACGCTATAACATAATTAATCAATGATTATGAATATGACTTTGAATGATCAGCTGTTGCAACTTGCACTTACTGTAGCATTTTGTTTCACTACAGACCAGCCCCGGATTTATAAATAGGCCGTATATGCCGCGGTCTAGGGGCCCGCCGCCCGGTAGATTTCGTACATGGGGCGGCAGAAATAAAGTGGCCTACTCTGAAAAATGAAATTCTGCACAGTAACAGACCTGCCATCTCAATGCCTGCCATGGATTAAAATACCGTCTCAAAAGCGAGACAATTTCACGGTCTCATAGAATCAGTGACGGATTGAGACTACTGTGGGCCTCCCTAACCGTATGTCAATCTATACTTATTACAAAACAAAGTCGCTTTTTTTTCCCTCATGTCCCCTTTAATCTTTAAAACTACGCAATAGATTTTGATGATTCTTTCAGAGTTAGATAGCCCATTTATCGAGGATGGTTATAGGCTTTATTTTATCACGCTAAGACTAATAGGAGCGAAGAAATAGAGGAAAATGTGGAAAAACGGGGAAAATTATTTGAAAGGGCTAACTTGAACGCGCTAATCTCAGGAACTACTGGACCGATTTGAAAAATTCTTTCAGTGTTAGATAGCCCATTTATTGAGGAAGGCTATAGGCTATATTTTATCACGCTAAGACTAATAGGAGAATGTGGAAAAAACGGGAGAAATTCAAATCATTTTTATTTTTTTTCAATTCAATCACGGGGGAAATTCATTCAAATGAATGGGCTTACCTCGCGAAGTATTGGAGCGATTTTTATGTTATTTGGCACAGATAAGAAGTAGACCACGTGAAGGACCACCATAGGCTATTTTTTCAGTGGCTATATATCTTATACCCGAGCGACGCCGGGGCGGGTCGCTAGTTAGAAATAATTAGAATCGGTCTTTAAACCTTTATCACCAAAAAATAATAAATTTTCCTCGAAAATTTTTTTGGTGTGGTTTTTGGTAACGTGATGCCCTGAAGACGGATTTTTTGTGCTTCTTCTGGTGTGGTGTGATATGATTCTCAGACATGATGCCCTAGGCAATTGCTTAGTTTGATTAAGGGTTAATCCGTCACTACATAGAATACTTGCTTAAAATAACGCTTGTATTTCGACGACAGAGGCTTTAAAAGTGGAGCTTAAGTTAGGAACAACAACAGTAACCAAGTAGGAACTTTTGTAAATGTCCAATGTCGTATTCCTTTACTAACAGGTGATCAATCTGCCCGTTTCCATAATACCTCCTTTAACGATCTCTTAAAACAAAAGCACACTTAAAATAAACCGTAAATCACAAAACAAGAGTTCTCAGAACCGCTCAAGAACGCCCAATGAGTAATGTTAGAAAAATATTTCTCCTTCACAAGTGGGCTTAGTTCGCCACAAAAAACTGCTAAGCGCGAACCAGTGTTATAGCGAGGGTTCCGTATGAGCCAATCTCTTTCATTTTATTGTGCCAGATGTGTCTCGTAACTTCTTTACACTGAGATTCGTTTATCGCGCGGGAAAAGTACAGTTTTCCGAGATGAAAACCTTTTTATGTTTTTTACAGGCACTCAAAATAAATATATTACCAAAATTAATATCATCCGAATCGTTAAAAGCGTAACAAACATCCCTACACTTACTTAAGACAGCTAAGTACTTCTGTAACATTTTGTAAGAACTGTAATAATTATTAGGTATATTTTACTCACTTTCTTATGTAACTGTTAACTATAATAATTTACATATCTACTGAAATACTAAACCAAACTTAAACAAAAGTTTCTCATTTCTCTACTGAACCCTAAATTCAGAAAGATTTATTATTACGTTATTTATCGCATACTTCATATTGGTGATGGAGAGCTTTGACCAAAACAATATTCTCAAACAATTTATTGTAACTTAGTAACAGCTAATTCTTAAACGTTACATAAAGATAAGGTCCTGTTAAATATTAAGCTGTCGAGTTGGTCTCTCAAACAATCTAAGCACTACTTAGATAAGTTATACTTAGATGTAAAGGATAAGATTGGCTTATTTTAGTGCTTACATTGAGTACATAAAAAATATGTCCATACTAATATTCTGACTAACAGACTGTCTGTCTGTTATACGGTATACCTCGTCATTTCCAAACCGCTGAACCGATTTTGCTGAAATTTGAATTGGGATATTTTTTGAGTCCCGGGAAAGGACATAGGATACTTTTTATCCCGAAAAAATGTACGGTTCCGCCGCGATAAACGAGTTTTGTCGCAACGGAGTTGCGGGCGTCATCTAGTCTTTATATAAGTTGTATTTCACGCATCATTTTCCGACAATTTTATTTTAGTCTTGACTCTTGAGTCTTGACATTCAGTAATTTAGACTACAGAACAATCATAAAATAATTACAAACTAATTAAAATACGACTAACACAGTTGCACTGATTCCCTCTACCATGCAGCAAAACTACAGTATCGCAACAGTCTCGTGGTAGGGAGGCTGAACGAAAATATTGCTCCAAGGAGTCCGGAGGGAGCGCCCACATGTTCCCTAGTGTTGTGAACGTTCAAGACTATCGATAAATTTATTAAAATTTAGGGCACGGTATTTTTTTAACCGACAACGAAGATTGCAGAAGGAACATGTCAGATCAGATGAGATTCGGAGTAGTAAGAGCTTCAGTAAGAGTGCTTACTGTATAGATTTCTATAGGCCTGGAAATTATCTGGAATCTGGATATAGACCTACTAGAAAAACTAACAGACAGACAGACAGACAGACAGACACACTTTCGCATTTATAATATTAGTATGGATTGTCGATTGGACAAGTAAGTTGGATAGTAATAGGGGGGGGGGGGGTCCGGACCCCCAGGACACCCCCCTTATACACGCCCATGCCTGGGATGCAGGAACAATGTAGTTATCTATTGTTATCTGTTGCTGACATGTCGAAACAATTATCGAAAATATAATTTCGATATTCCATCCCTACGCCATCTCCCGTCTTAGAGGAGCAGTCACGGGCGAGCCGGCGCGTACGCATCCCGCGTCCAAAAATACACACACCCGGCCAACTCATGTAAAACCAGGCTCGAAGCATCGATATTCCAAATTCAAATTTTTAAAATTTTGACAGTTATTTTTTTTTTATTCTAAGAAAAGTGTTGTGTTACCGATGTAATGTCACCGACGGCCATCGCGGGGGAACTGCCCCAGTGGTGCGGCAACATCGACAGCTGCCCACAGGCGCTGCTGGGCTGGCTCTACCTGGTAGACGACAAGAATGATAAGGTATTTTCGTCAGCAAGGTTAGGAGGTAGTTTTATTGTAATCGAAATTAGCCGCAGCTCAGTTATAATTATACGACTGAAAATGTTTCATAATGTAAGTAGTTGGGCTGAGAATTGTAATTAATTTTATTAAACTAAATTGTTTTGGAGATGTAAAGCGACTTCCATATTTACAAAATAGAATTAATTTGCGAGCTCTATTGCAATAAGACATAAGGTAAAAGACTAGTGATTGTACAGTACCAGTCATTAGACAGAGCATAAAAACACAATATATTTTGTTAAGATAGCTTTGCAAACTATCTGTTTTTCTTTGAAATCAGGCGTTCTATTACTTTAAAAACAGGCAGTTTATAAAGGAACTTTAATGAAGGTCTATCCTCTTTTAAGAAAGAAAAATTAAATTAAAGTTCTTTGAATTTCAAATAACTAGAAAACAAAGTAACATGATTTCAAAGAAAAGGGTAAAAACATATGGATATGTCCCACCCAGTTCATTAAAAAACTTCTACAGTACTTATAGAAAAATATTGACAAAATTAATATTCCTGAGCAACATCTAAAAAAGTCTCTCTATCCAACATCTGTTTAGCATGTACTTTATGGAATCGTAGCCCGTAGTAATTTAAGGATATGCTTATTTTACTGCTTTTTACTAGCAATTATAAAAGCAATAAATAAAAATAGATATTGTCACAAACACAAAAAAGTTTATAAGTAGAAAAATAAAAAATACAATTGATAAAAGAATTTAAAAAGCAACAAGTGTGCATAGTGTGCACCATTTATGGTTGTAAACAAAACAATTGAACAAATTGTACAAATAAAGCCAATTTGAACATGTGTCCAACAGCTATGCTGGTCGCTTTCTTATTTCTTTATACCCAACTGTGACAGGGAAAAAAGCATATTTTTTAATGTTTTTCAAAAGGCAAAGATCATGTGCTCATCATGTTTTAGTAAAATAATTTGAAATTGTAAAATTGAGAAAAAAATTGTTCGCTCGCTTCGCTGACTATGTTAGCATAAAACTTTTACAATAGGTAAAATTTTAAATTGTGTATATTTTTCATTCAAATATTAGTTTTTAACGATGTCAAAAAATAAGGCAAGGGTAAGACGGGGTACGTAATAATTGCTTTTCGTTTACAGAACTCTACATCCAAATTCCAAACTAAAATCTGTTAAGCCACATTATACCAAGACCAAGCTTTGTAAACATAACACCAACTTTTATAGAGTGTTATTCTTAGAATAATTGATGTTATGTTATACTTCTCATATCATTTATATTATGTTCCACAGGCTCATGTGACGATATAAAGTATAAACCAATGTTAATACATTGGTTCAAATTGCTATAACTATTGTAGAATTAAAACTTGTTACGTAGACTCTAGTCTCTACACGTAGAGAACATCGATCAAAATACGTATTTAAAAGTTTAGATAGAGTTTTATGAACATCAAAATGAGGCTGACTTTTCATTAATCCTATGCTGTCTAACGCACGAATAGTCGACAAATCGAATCAAAAAAAAAAATGTCTCAAAATATCGTAGTTCTATAGGCTGTAACAAAACGAAGTGATACTTTGTTACTTTTACAGTGAACTCTCTATGAGGGAAACACAGACCCTTAACTCTTAAGTGTAGGTCTACCAGAATCTGATGGCAAAAAGTGAGAAAATAAATTGACTCTAGCAATACCGGGGTAATAGGAATAAAACATTTTCATCCTTTTTCATTCCTTTAGCGGCTTATTTTGTGTGTGAAACATGAAAATATAAAAATCTATCAAATTCTGTCAAAAATTGCCATCTGATGCTGGTAGACCTATACTTATTATCACTTTGTTTGTTTTGTTGCACCCTGTATACAAATGTTATTTGACGTGTGTACCATCGAAGAAATTGATTCCTAGGCGGTTGACGGACTTACGTCATTTGGTCCGATTATGTCAATTTAATGAGCTGTGAATTGTGATCTGTCAGCTGAGTTTGTCATAACGCGACTAAATTACACATCTGCCTATGAATCAACTATTCTAGTGCAGTCGCCAGAGGTTTTAACCTCTGAAAATTGTAATAGTGAATGGATTTTTGTTTTTGAGGTGTCATTTTCTTTTTTACACTATAACTTGCAAAGTTTACCAACAACTTTTTTGTGTTTTTAATTTTTTAGTTACTTAATTAAAAATTAATATTTCACCATATAAAACGGGTCCAGAAAAAAAAATTCTTGTTCCTGTTATTTAATTACTCATATCCGATTTTTTACGTTGAAAATTAACCAAATACACAATTTAAAAAAAAGAAAGTTTGCTTTGCTAAGCTAAATACAACTATAAGGTTTTTGCAAAGTTTTTAGAGATTAACGCTCGTCGTAACCAAGATAAAAGGGTTTGGGTGGATTTAAGGATTGTAACGAAGTGTATTAAACTTACTTGTTGTGCGTATTTAATTTTTAGAGAAATGATAATTTTTAAGTACTTCAAAACGTTTAAATATCTCCAAAAATGTGTAAAATAGACCGAAAATATTTTTCTATATTTGTTGAGAATTTATTTAAGTGAGAGCTAAAACATTAAATGCATCGACAAATGAAAGACTTTTTTTAGTCTTTGAAATATATTTAAACTTCCTACTTAAAGCCAGAAAAAAATTGGGTGCTACAAATCTCACGTACATACTAATAACTAAAGACGCATGCTGCGACCTATGTTTGGAAAATGCTTACCTGAATACAAAAAAAATATCAGTTCTTAACATAATTTGTATTTTTTTCCTTTAAGTATGTTTTAGCAAATATAGTTAATGAAAAAAAGTAAATAAAAATCAATTTTATTCTGTAAAAACCTGACCAAAAGAAATAAAATACAGATTTTCTTCAAAATATCCGTGAAAAGTTTGTGCTACATTTTCAGAAAATTTAATAAGGTAAGAGCTAAAAAGTTATACACATTAAAAAATAGAAGGCTTTGTTAAGCCTAATTAACAAAAAATTAAAACAATAATAACATCCTTATAATATTGTGGGAATGAGTGTGGCGGCCAAAGGAAGATCTTCCGACCGAGCGAGGTGGTATGCTCGGTCAGGCCGAAGCCCACGTGATACAATTCAGCTGTCGTATATATACCGACGCGCTTAGAAAACTTCGATATCGCGATGCAGGAATGTTAGGCGAATTGTACCGCTACATCACTCCCCCCCGAAGACCGGAGGTCGAATCTTGAAGTCTTGTCGCTTGAGTCGCCAGTGCCATTGAGTTCCAGTGAGTCGGAACTGTTGCAGTGAGTCCCAGTGAGTCGGAACTGTAAGCTGCTGCACGGGATCCAGTGAGTCGGATAAGCTGCCGTGCGGGGCCGATGCTACGTGCTGACCAGGAGAGATGTGCTCTGCTTGCTGACCGGTCGGTGTAGTGAGAAAGCCCGATGATGCCGATGCGGAGTCGCCCAGGCCGCGGTACGTTGCGGCTAGTGGACGATGTACCCGATGAGGCGATGCTGGCTGGCGCGGTGCGGAGGGGCGGGGAGTGATGATGATGAAGGAGGCGTGTTCTGTCGAGGGTCACCAATGTGGGAATAAGGTGTGGAGGCCAAAGGAAGATCTTCCGACCGAGCGAGGTGGTATGCTCGGTCAGGCCGAAGCCCACGTGATACAATTCAGCTGTCGTATATATACCGACGCGCTTAGAAAACTTCGATATCGCGATGCAGGAATGTTAGGCGAATTGTACCGCTACAATATGAACTAAAAAGTATTAAATAATTTTTCCTATCTCATGGTGCCTTTTTCCGAATTCGGCTAAAACTCAACTATTTCTGTACTCAATCTTCATTTTGAAGTCGGTACCAGATGAATCTTCTGTTCTCTGACAGAATATTTGAAACTTTTGGAACTGGCACCGACTTCAAAATTATGAAGATTGAGTACAGAAATAGTTGAGTTTTAGCCGAATTCGGAAAAAGGCACTATTAGATAGGAATAATTATTTAATACTTTTTAGTTCATATTATAAGGATGTTATTATTGTTTTACCTTGGAAGTCGGTTTTAATTTTTTGTTAAAAATAATAATTTCACTCTTCTTAGTTACCTAGTAAGCAAACGCGTACTATACGTAGAATAATACACCTGTATATTATTCTACGTATCTTATTACAGTCACACTTACAAAATATTATAGGTAATATCAGCTGCAGCCTGCAGATAATTTTAAATAATACATTAAACAAAAATCGAAGTGAACACGTGTGACGTGCTAAGTAGCCGGTCACCGGACTAGTTTCAATAGGCTGGCACTCGCTCGACTTGTCGCACACGCAGCGCACATAGTAACTCCGTGAGTAATTTGTATTCTGTGCATAGTACCCGGCCCGCGCCCGCGCCGCGCCGCCGCGCCGCTCGCTTGACAGCCCTGGCAGATATGCAATGCGATGCGTTATTAATTATTATACTATGAACGCTAAACGCAATGCAAAAGGTTGAAATTAGGTTGTTTTCCAGAATATCTCGGCGAAGTGAAACAGAATGTTACATTATCGAACCAACTTTAACTTCTCAGGAGTAATGTCAAATGTGTGCCTTATGCTCTGGAGATAAGGTTGAATTTGGTGACATTGGTGATGATGATGATGATGATGATGAATGTAATTTGCATAGTAGCATATGCTTTCAGTTCTTAAAACAGCGCCTAAACTCCCAAACTTGTATCTAAGTATAAGGAGTCCGGAGTTCTCTTAGTAGCTTCGGAACAAAATCTTGCGTTTTGGCAGCATATGCTTAGGATGCTTCTCATAAAACCAAAATCACCATATTATGTTTCCATATAAATTTCGAGGAGTTCTTTCGATTACTCATGGATCCCATCATCAGGTCACCACTTTTGTGAATATGGTACCAAATTGGAGTGAAATCTAATACAACAAAATAAAAATTTCGAAAATCGGTTCACAAAGTTTGTGAACATACAAAAATAAAAAAATAAAAAGAAAAAATATCCACAGCCGAATATAATTATAACCTCCTCGTTTTTTGGAAGTCAGTTAAAAAATAATTTTAAACTTCCTATTTAAAAGCAAAGAAAAATAGGAACGCCATTTACCTGGCGAGGCACACAACAAGCACATTTGGAGGTATGCTCATCTACATACAAAAATATTAATTTTAAATCTAAATTATATATTTTTTCAACTTATTTTCATTCTTTGGAATATAAACAACGATATAAATAAAAAATAATGATATAGGTATTTTATTATTTTGCTATATATTTAAAAGAAAGAAATATGCAAATTTTCTTCAAAATTTTACAGTTTATGAGTTTACTTGAAGTGGAAGAGAATAATTTAAAAATCAAAAGCACAACTTTTCAATAGGTAAACTTTATTATTTATGTTATCAGCTACACATTCCTTTTTTTTCTTTTCAATTTTCATCCACTATTGCAAAAATCGGAGGTTTTCACGATTTTTACGCTCTGGGAACTTTGATAGTTATAGGTACTATTCTGATAGTTATAGGTACTTACTATCAGAGAAGTTGAATCCTATGCAAATGGGGGACCTACGTAGTTTGGTCGCATTATGCCAAACCCAGCCGACAAATCACAATTAATAACATTGAATTGACCTGATCCAACATAATGACGTTGGTCTGTCAATTTCCTCTATGGTACTAACATAAATGTATCAAAAGCAAATCTTAAACCAGCTAAAAGAGTACAAGTTAGTAGAGTCCCAGGGCCCCCGTAAGGGCTACTGGCGCCTGTGTGCAAAAAAGGATTTTGGCGCCTCTTTAGGCAAATTTCTTGGTTTTGGCACCCCTAGAGGATGGCGCCCGTGTGCATTACACACATTACACATGGTAGCGGGGGCCCTGTAGAGTTCAGTCACGGAGCACGTAAATTTTCGTACATTGACCTTGTCTATTTCGGTTACTAACTTTATTACTAACTTTCTATGGCTAAACAAGAAGAATTCTTGATTTGAGAGCTTTGCTCTTTTTGGTAGCTCTTCTTCCATTCTGTTTCTATGAGTACCTATCTTAAACCAAAAAAAAAAAAATATTGTAAGAAATAAGACGTACTTTTTCGACCATAAACTATAATATGTTTTTTTCTGCATTACCTTTTTTCTCTAAAAAGAAAGAGAAGGTCATTTTTCTACTTAATATAGCCTTATATGCTACGAATAATAAAAGCTACTTTTATGTTACATTTAAGATGTCAGAGAATCTTCTTCTAGTCTCTAATGTTTTACCAAACTCCAGAACTACCTAGTAAACTAGGGAATTTCTAACTGGTATCACAGAATACTTATTATTAGTACAATGGTATTTAGTAGTAAGTGGTAACTGTTTCGAATTAGAAGTCAGCAGGAAACCACGCGCTGCACATGTTACTCCGATATAACTCTATTATTAGCGCTACCTGTTTGGTTCATATCACTTGCTGCAATGCTTATGAAAGTTCATCTGAACTTACATGCATGGAATGTGTAACGGTTTACGTTATTCCAATCCAGTGGATCTATTCCAGCGCTGGATTGCTAGTAGAATAATGTAAACAACTGGAATGTCCTGGAATGAATTCAGAGCATTCTAGTGCATTCCAGTCCGCGTTTAAATTATTCCAGTCAGATTAATGAGCGCGCGGAGACCAATCAATAACTTATTTGATTCCAGTAATAATCTAACGCTGAGATAGATCACTGGATTGGAAAACTGGAACACAAGATGAAAATTTGAAGGCAAAATAATCAATAACGCATTAAAAGAGTATCCGTTATTTCCTTAACTTATATTATGCGAAGGTGCGTAGGTATGTGTGCCATGGTTAAAATGTAAACGGATTTAGATGAGGGATACTTCGCGTTCCAAGAAGACAGTAAAGTTTTTATTCCGAAAAAACGTACGGTTTCGGAGCTGAAATTCTATTATCAGTTTTATCACAATATGAGAACCGTTAATCTTCCCGGTATAAAATCTGTCCTATGATTGAGAGTGCTGGGATTATTATTGGTACCTACCTCAAATCAAAACAAATCATAACTATCATCAGGGCGAGCGAAGCAGGCCCTAGTATATCCCACTACTACATTTTGTGGTACACTTTACGGAAAAACGATCACGCCTAATGATTTGTGCTTTAACATAGTCATTTTCATTTATATCATTCATCAGTCAGTTAAGGTTTTACAATTGGATGCTGTTAAACTTTCGTGTACCATCCCACATCGGACTAGTTTTGAGTAATCGGCGTTTTAAGTTTTTTTGGAATAATTTTTATTTTCTGCTTATTTTAAGCAAAAAAATGTTATTGTGCGGTATCTTTTTTTTGTTGAAATGCATAGATTATGATTATGAAAAAACATTTTAGTTTTACATTCAGTTTTAAAAGAAAACGTATAAAAATGGTTAATGCAATATTACTATAGGGCTTATTATATAGCATTAATGTCCTTTGTGATATTTCACATAAATGCAAAATTCTTATTTGTTTCATTCTTTCATTGATACAAATGCAAGTGCTTAATTTAACAAAATATTATAAAATTATCTCGTCACGCCCAAACCGCTGAACCGATTCTTCTGAAATTTGGTATGGAGATACTTTGAGTCCCGAGAAAGGACATAGGGTCCTTTTTATTCCGAAAAAATGTACGGTTCCCAGGCATTAAATAAAAATGATTTCTGCTTATACCGCTGCGTGGATTTCGATGATATTTGGTATACAGATACGTTATGTCTCGGGAAAGGACATAGGATAGAAAAAAAGGTACGGAACCAGTATTATAAACAAAAAAGATTTGCGCCTAAACCACTGAAACGATTTTGATGAAATTTTGAAAAAAAAAAAACTTAGACTCTCGTGAAACGACATAAGATAATTATTGTCTTGAAAAATGTACGGTTACCGCGTTATAAAATTTCCTATTTTGCGCCTAAACCGCTGAACAGATTTTGATGAAACTTTGTGTGGAGATACTTTGAGTCCCGGAAAAGGCCGTAGGAACCTTTTTATCTCGGATAAATGTACGGTTCCCAGGCGTTAAATAAAATGATTTCTGCTTAAACCGCTACATGGATTTTGATTATATTTGGTATGCAGATAGTAGTACGTTATGTCTCGGCCCTCGGGAAAGGACAGAGAGTTCCCGCTTCTTCTTCCCTTCCCGCGCTTCCCGCAGAGTGCTCTAATGTATTGCGCACACATTTGGGCACTATAAAATTACTCCTACTTAACTGTCCTGTTTTCATTGCACCCAGAGTGCTCTTGTGTATTGCGCGCACACTTGGGAACTATATTTAAATTACTCCTGCGTAACTAGCCTGGTTTTATTGAAACCGGCCACCGCCACCGAAACCGGTGTGGGAGTTTTTTTATTTATTACTAGATGACGCCCGCAACTCCGTTACGTCAAAATTCGTTTATCGCGCAAGAACCGTACATTTTTCTGGGATAAAAAGTACCTATCCTATGTCCTTTCCCGGGACTCGAAAGTATCTCCATACCAAATTTCAGCAAAATCAGTTCAGCGGTGTAGGCGTGAAGAGATAACAGATAGACAGATAGACAGACAGACAGACAGACGGACAGGCAGACAGACACACTTTCGCATTTATAATATTAGTATGGATAATTACCGGCATTGGACATTGGGCATAATTATTGAAATACTCGTTAGTATAATTAAATTATTAATCTTATTGCGAACTAAAATTATAATACATTTTATACATATTATTATTAATCAACTTACGGGTAATTTCAGATGCACAATTTCTTCTTCAATCTGATTAATTTGTAATCTGATCAAAATTACTAATTACTTTTTGCCCAACTCTGCACGTGATAAACTAACACGTCATTCTACATTCACTAAATTTAATCAAAATCGGTTCAGCAGCTTAAACGCTAATTAATAAAGTTTATTGCGTGAAAACCGAACATTTTCCATGATAAAAAATGCTATCCTATGTCCTTCTCCAAAACCTTACGTAATATCTACAATCGATATCATAAGCCAAATTCATTTTTGTTGATCGGGAACCGTACATTTTCCGGGACAAAAAGTATCTTATGTCATTTTAATTGATTCAAAGTATATGCATACAAAATTTTATCAAAATCGGTTCAGCGGTTTAAGCGCAAATCATTTTAGAAACATAGTACATAAATGCTATATATAAAACCTTACTTAGAGGAATAAGCATTAACCATTTTTGTACTCTAGAATATGCTGCAGTGGGTTTTCAAAAAAATGGATTTCACTGTCGTAAACCTTATGTTCTAAAGAATAAAACTGCATTATTAACTCAAAACAGTGGCGGATTTCCCCTAAGGCCCAGTAGGCCCGGGCCTAGGGCGGCCAGATGTAAAGGGCGGCAAATCGTGCAAAAAAATATTGTAATAGCCTAATGGGTGCGGTCCTGCAGTGTGAAGCTATAAATGGCAATGGGCGCGACTCTTTAATTATCAAAAACTAGCGGTACTACGGAACACTATATTGTGCGTGGCCCGACACGTTTTTTGTTTCAAGTTGTGTCTACATCAAGATTAAAGTGAATACAAAACAAACGGACTTACACACATTCGGTGTCAGAGCTCAAAGCGATCATCAGAATATGTCACCGCATCACATCCGGCCAAATGTTTGTTGGGATGTTTTTACACACACAAAAACTTACGCACAGATTGTAAGGTTGTCCTACGACCTACAATGACCTAAGTCCTTGGGGTTGCTTTGGTAATTTTGATCATGTTTTTAACTTGCTTTGTTTGCACTCGAAAACTATTAGGCTGGTTTTGACAAGAATTAGGAGCCATTAAAACAATTTATAGAAATATACCCAGAATCGAAAAAAAATTGGTTAATATTGTGTCACCAAAAGAGCAAGCTTAAAATTACTTTTACAGGAGTTAAGCAAAGAATCATAGTAAGTAGAGGCACAGTAGAGGGGCATGCTTAATCAGTCTTAATTTCTTTGCGATTCCTAAGACAGCTTCAACATGTCCTCGGGCTCCCTGTGATCATATCAAAGGGTTCGTGGTTGGATACCGCGGCTGTCGATCCTGGTGACACAGAAGATATAACAGTGGTGAAAATGTTTGGTGGCCCAAAGCCCTTTTAAAAGAAGTTGCTAGAGACCAGAAAAAAGAGGTCGGCTTCCCATATAAGTACTTACCCACTGTCGATTCTGAGTTTTTTACCAATTTTAGAAGACAGAGGACACGTTTTGTGTTCGTAAAACATATGACTACAAAATTGTCCACTCATCAGTATCTGGCAAAGCGGCAGTGTCTAGTTCTCATAACTCATACAGTGAGAGGTTAAAATGTGGGAGATATTTTATTTTATTGCGAACACAATAAACTATTTTCGGACTATTATTTTTCATATTCACCACGTATGGTATGGTATTTTAACAAATTTTATAACACTTGAAGAATTAATGTGTTTGTAAGTAGTTACATTTTTACATGAAAACCAGGAGTAGCCTAAAATCGTATCGTCTCTACGTTTAATTTTCTGCTCCTAAAGTTGGTAGTAAAGTTGTTATGTGACGGATCTTTCAAACTAACGTAAAAGCGTTTAAGTTAAGCTCATTTTGGGTAACTTTGAATTGCGGTTTTACTTTGAACAATACAATATTATTGATTATTGTATTGTTCAAAGTTAAACCGCAATTCAAAGTTACCCAAAATGACTGCAATTATTTTTGAGGTTACTTTTACGTGATAACTGACAAAATCTTTACGCACGTACTGAGTCACGGCGTCAACGCACGCGATTCTAAATTGGAACGAATTATAATTCTTTAAACAGATGCGCGGGCACGCACCAATCAGTGCTAAGAGTTTTGCCGCCATTATTTGTCTAGCGTTCGACGATAAAAAATTACAGTTGCTAGTGTCTATCAATATTATATTTAACTTTCAGGGATTACTGACTCATTACTATACGCAGGTGGCTTGTTTCAGTCGCAAGCGGTCTTTAACATCTACACAAAGTCAATTGACACTCAGTCTTCAATTACTTCACTATATTTTATACTTTATTTTAGGTTAAAAGGCAAGCACTTAAAGCTGATTTACATTCAGTTAGCATTCATATGTTGTAACTGGTGTACACTGAATTGCGGTGACATATTATAAACATGACCAACTTCCAGTATCTGATGCCTGCAGCTGCTACTGTATCGATGTAGCAAAACATTGTATAAGTACTTCTTAGATAATTATATTCTATATAACAATATGTTTGGTCGAAATCATATGAAAGGGTTTTTCGTGGTTGGTGACCAACGAACTGGCGACACAATAGTTGCAGACTGCAGTGGTGGGAATGTGTCCCGTTGGACAATTGGCCCGTTTAAAAAAAATAAGATCGCTGAATAAAGAGACGTTCAAAAATTGTGCGAGTGCCATACTGGCTATTATACCCTGTATAATAATATGCATACTACATAGTGTGTGTGTGTGTGTGTGTGCACGTTATAATACTTTAGGGTTTAGGGTGTTTGGTAAGAGTTCCATTTTATTATTGTATCCAAGGTTGGTACTACTAATATATATTCTGTGTCCAAGGCAATATCATGACGTTGGAGTAATTAGGTCTTATAGAAACATATAAGTCCATATTAGGTCTTTTAGTGCTGCTACTTTCGCAGTGAACTATACAAGGGATAAATACGTACTCTGAAGTATTTGCATAGATATATCAATTCAGTAACGAAAAAAACCTAGCACCGGCCAAGCGAGCGGTGCGGCGCGGGCGCGGCGTTGCCGTGCATCTTCGGCACGGTATTTGTGTGCGTGCGACAAGATGTATGCGAATAATAATTGCATAAGCTGATAAAACAGCTATGCAATAGCTGTAACGCGGCAGTATTCGAGTGCTACTCGATTTTACACCCTGGTAGCACCTCCATCGCAGATACGATAGATTTTCAATTGTTATGCGGCAGCCGGCTGCCGCTTGGGGATTGATGGGTTAGGCGCTTTGCAGACGACGACGGGGCGGGGCAGGCCCGTCACCTTCGCCGTGAACGATAGCACAAACTACAAAGGGAATCCTATCCAACGCACACAACGGACAAAAAGACCGCGCTGCAGGTGCCCGGCGCGCACTGGCGGAGCGGCCGCGGCATATCCGCGGCTGACCGGCCCGCTCCGCCCGCGCCCCCTCGTGTGCAAAGCGCCTTAAGGGGCCGGGCTACCCTCGAAATTCTCATACATACGTAATACCAAAATCATTTTCTCATACGAAAATATTTATCATGTTTGAGTTATTTTTCAGTTTAAAATAGTAATTACCTAGGTTCCTGTACAAAAATTAACTTCAAAATATTTAAACACTAAGAAATAGAGTAAAACACTAAAAATATATATAAATAAATAGTAAATTTACCATAAAATATTTAAATACTAATAAATATTTTTTAGAGTTTAAACATTATACACAATTTTTTTGTGTTTTTAAATATTTTGAAGTTAATTTTTGTATAGGAACCTAGGTAATTACTATTTTAAGTTGAAAAATAACTCAAACATGATAAATATTTTCGTATGAGGAAATGATTTTGGTATTACGTATGTATGAGAATTTCGAGGGTAACCCGGGCTCTTGGATCGGATAACGGATTCTTGAAAATCTATAATTTTTATTGTCGCGGTCACTGGTGTCCTTATGGGGCTTGATGGGTTTTAATGCATTTTATATTTTAACCAGAGGTAGGTACTCAACCTTTTAAAAACATTATTTTTCCACATTTTGACCATGACGTATTCTACCATTTTCAGTGGGTGCCCGGCTCAGTATGGGGGCCACTACCAACAGCGGCGCCGGGCTCCGCGCAGTCCGACGACACGGCCTCGCTGGCAGAACAGCTGCTGGCGCTGTCCCTCCGCCGCCCCCCGCGCCCTCCCCCACCCGCCTACATGTGCCACCTGTGCTTCAAGAAGGGACACTATATTGGGGATTGCCCGAAGGTCAGTACTGCACTACTCCTAGAACCGTATACATATAAATCCTAGGCGAATAACAAACTTTTACTCACTAGACAAGCGGTGATAACGTGTCTTGCGACAGCAATGCAACAGGCGTCTGTCTGTAAGAAATTTTCATAAAAAGTGGATCCCACCAAAAAAATTTCATGTAAAAGTTACCTCGACGACCACAAAGGGTTTGCCCTGTGAAAAAGACATCAGCATCTAGAGCCAAGCTTCTCAATCGACGCGGCCTCTATCGACACTAACTCCAACACTTTCTACATATCCGTAAGTATGTATGGCTTTCGCTGTGTCGAATATTTAGTTTCTGAATTCTGATCTGAAATAAGTAACGAAACAGCCAAGCCATACATACATACTTACTGATATTATGTAGAATTTGTTGAAGTTATGGGTCGATAGAGTTAGGCCGCGTCGATTGAGAAGCTTGGCTCTACATTAGATCTGATGTCTTTTTCACAGGACAAACCTTTTGTGGTCGCCGAGGTAACTTTTACATGAAATGTTTTTGGTGGGATTTCAGTTTTTTTTTGTAAGTTACTACTTGCTAGGCAGTCTTTTTAGTCTTTTTAGTGTTTTAGGATTCCGTTCCCAAAGGGTAAAAACGGGACCCTATTCATGAGACTGTCTGTCCGTCTGTCTGTCTGTCTCCAGGCTGTAACTTAAGAACCTATAGCTAGACTTCTGAAATTTTCACAGATTGTGTATATCTGTTGCCGCTATAACAACAAATACTAAAAATAAAATAAAGTTAATATTTAACCCCTGGGGGCTCCCATACAAGAAACGTCATTTTTTTGGCCTCTTGTACTTGAAATTTTCACAAAATCCTTAATTATATTTATTATTTTGTACTTTAATAATTAATAATAAAATTGTTATAAAATTAATATTTAAGGGGGGCTCCCATACAATAAACACAATTTTTTGTCAACTTTCACTCTATACCGGTACGGAACCCTTCGTGCGCGAATCCGACTCGCACTTGGTCGATTTTTATTTTTTATGAAGACGTTTTTAGTTAATGTCCATCCCGTAGAAACTTCCATGTCCTTATTCATAAAATTGGTGAAAGTCTCATTTAAACTTCAATTATCCCCCTACTAAACCTATTTTACGGCGTATAAGTTACTAGCGATCCGCCCCGGCTTCACACGGGTATAAAATATATAGCCACTGAAAAAATGATTAAAATCGATTCAGTAGTTTTGATTTATATTCATTATTACCGTGGCCCGCATTGGTCTGTACCGCCGCAAAAGCTACGGCTCACAGGAAATTGGAGCCTTTTGCAGGGTATAGGCAAATCAGTAGGGATCGTTGGTATTCTTGGTATAATGAGCTAATTCACCAGCTGCAGGGCCGGTCATAATCTTCGCTACTGCGCACCCCCGCCTTGGCGCCCACTTCGAAACTGGCGTAAATCACAAATTTTAATCACACCCTATCTTCTAAACCAAACGTTCAATTTTAATCATTCAAACACCAAACATTATCTACATAAAGTATACTTTGTGATGAAATAATTAATTTTGATAAGGATTATCAGCATGAGTAAAATAAGTGCTTTTAAATGTAGTCCAAAAAAAAATCAAGATTTTTTAATTAAAAAATGGTTGTTGTACCTCACTTGACATAGATAGGTATAGTGTGTCGCGGACATTTTTGTAGATATTTAGAAGATCTACATTTACTTGGTTGGTTGGATGGTTCTATCTTTTATAGTTTAGGCAGCGTACGCAAAATAAGTAACTTTTCTGGTTGATTTTTGTCACCTTGTGTCAGAAAAACCCAAATATCTTACGGAACCCTATATTTTCCAAAATAAAAAGTAGCCTATGTTACTCGTAAATAATGTAGCTTTCGAATGGTGAAAGAATTTTTAAAATCGGTCCAGTAGTTTTTGAGCCTATTCATTACAATTAAACAAACAAACAAAGTTTACCTCTTTATAATATTAGTATAGATAACCAAATTTCGGCGTATTTTAAATATCAATAAAATATAAAGTATTAGACCTATTCAATTCAGACTTTGTATGTTTAATAATGAGAATATAGACTATCTGGCACATCGGAGACCAACTCTATAAGGGTCAACTTCCACCCCCCAATTTTAGGGTATGGGAGAGGAAAATTACAAGTTTATGAATTTTTTTGTTGGTTGTATACTAAACTTAGATTACATACCAAATTTCAACTTTTTAGCACTTCAGGAAGTGGCCAAACATTTTGATGACCATCAGTGTGTCAGTGACGAAATCGGCGTATTTTAGATATCAATAAAATCTAAAGTACAAGAGCTATTCAATTGAGACTTTGTATGCTTAATAAGTTCATTGATCACATCATATCCTGATAATATGAATTATCTGCTTCAACGGAAACCAATTCTATGAAGGTTCAAAAAAACGGCGAAACGTTTCGAGAAAAGGTAGGTAGTGCCCTTGCGCTTCGCTTGGCTCGTCTCGGCGGGTGCACTACCGTGCACCCAGATATTATAATATTATTATTATAACGCCTGTCACATTGCTGTCGCAAGATGTGTAGTCATCCGGCGTGTTGATTCTAATAATTATCTAGGTATTGTTCGATTCGAATGTGGATAGCGCTGTGGATCATGGATGTGATTACTACAGTCAGTGCCATAATATGAGGTATTGGTGAGAGTTTATTGGATACTTTTATTTAGGACATTTCAAATATTTTTGATTCTAAATTTTTTTATTAATGTTATTTGGTAGTTCTCTACCGTTAACTTTGTTATTTACGTCATTATCCACATAAAGTAGTCTGGTTAGCTGTTGGTTAAAAGGAAATATTCCATTTTCAAACAAAATACAAATTTTCCATAATCGACTAAACGAAAACATTTCTGTTTGAACACATTCACCGCGGTCGGCTTCAGACTATTTCAGCGGCAGCCCAATAGGCAGCCTGCCAAAATATATAATGCGGGTTATTTTTGTAATTCTTACTATTGAAAAATTTATTCTATACACGGGAGAACCTAGTACCAGTAACGCCAGTTTAAGAACAAAAGTATCATACCTTGCCGTGGCAAGAATGTGAAAGTTCAAAAGATACGAAATCCCTAGGCCCTAAGAACCCTGTCCAAATGCTATAAATAACTATAATTAGGTACAACTTGCAAGCAACGAATATTATGCACTTCTTCAACTCTATTTGTCAATCTTGGGCCCTTAGATTAATCATTAATCTAAGCTTGTGTTGGTACTACTAATATATTATAGTCTGTGACTTGGGCCATACGAATATCAAATGCATCTGCATGGGTGCTGTCAACATTGTCGTCCCAGTTTAAAGTTATCCGATGTGTTACTTTGCTCTATGGTCCCAGTCATTTTAGTTGTTTAAAATCAGAGGTTCCCAAACTCCTTTTTGTTTCGTGGCCCACTTTTAAGGTGTCGGTGCATACGACGGACCCCCTGTAACACCCCCCCCCCCCCCGCTCTGCTTTTCAACAATTATCCGCCTATGCCAGGAGTGGCGAACGGCGAACCAATGGCACTTGAAATTTTTTAGCACGTCAATGATCATTGATCAGTGATAACAAAATATGTCTATGACATATAATAACTTGATTATACAGAAAAGTGGCACGTTTCTACGATATACCTTTGACTTCTAGCACGTAGTTCCTGTATAGCTAGCAAGGCTAATAGGCGGAGTTCAGACACGACTAGGCGGGCGGGTCTTCTTACAAAAATAATTTCTGAGCTTCTTATGATATTGGCTGCCTATATTCATAGGAGAAGTCAAGTCGGGTCACCAAATAAAGTGATCCAAGGCTTTAAATAAACGTGGACGGGGCGCAGCTGGTAAAGGAGAACTGTCAAAAATTAAATTTTTGTATGATAAAAACATTAGTTCCTTTTCTCGCCACATTCATAGCAACAAGCCTTGTCGAGCTGGTACCCAATCCGCTCATTCGTAAGGCTGTGGACTACGAACGTGACGCACGGACATTCCGATACCCCTTCAGGCGGCCTAAGCATATCTTAGCCGACCCTGTAGACCCCATCACAGAATACGTAACGTACTGTGTACAGTTACATAAACACAAATCACACTCACCCGCGTGGTTAGTACTGCACCGGACGCCGGCGCCTTCCCCGAGGACTTAACACGACCCGAACGACAAACAGACAGACCGACCGAAATCCGGTGCCGAGCTCGATCCCGGGCTCGAGTTCGCATGCGGATAGCATAGGAACACACCTAAATCATGACCGCGACCGCGACATTGTCGCAGAGAGCTCTACCAATTACTTTGACATTAGAACATACACGCGTATGTCGCCCCAACCGGACTCGGAAGGGGAGAGGGACGGTCCTCTTTTATGCAATAACATTAATAACTTGAGCTCATCTACCGCGATAACTCGTACGCAGCTAGTTTGTGCTACCGCGCGCGAGCAGCCTCACTCGTCAGAGAGTGAGTAAAGGGTCGGACCCCTTAAGAGCAGGGGGGATCCGTGTCCCCACGTCAGATGAAAATAGCTTATTTTCGTAGCTCTCCCCAATATTGCCCGATTAGAATGTCACACGTGTGACTTTAGGGGAGGGGGCCAGGCCCCCTCATTGTTTATCTCCAAACCAACTAGCAACAGACTAGTTATAGCCACGATTAAACTACCACGGTCTTAACCAGACCAGTAGCTTAGACCCTTTCGAAAAAAAAAAAAAAAAAAAAACGAGCTGGTACATTTTTATAGACCCCCGATAACGACTCGTGGACCGCCATTTTTTTCCACGCAAGCGTAGACCCCTATCGGGCTCCCGTGGACCCTTGGGGGCCCACCTGGCCCACTTTGGGAATCAATGTTTTAAATGACACAAATAGGAATAGTTACCTAATACTTAAAAAAATATAAACTCTGCAGCGTTCTAAAATAACAAAGTTACTAATTGAAATTCATATTACAAAAGTATCATCTATTGAGGCCAAAGTAACCAGCTATTTGAGATAAAGTGGAAAAAACACTTCTTGTCCACAAGTTTGATACGACAAATCGTACAAACCACAGCATTATTTGATATTGGCACAATGAAGCTTTGTTTTGAATAAACTGCAATCGCTGTCTTTAGTCGGATTTTAGGACTATATGCGCTGGAATTGCCAGAAATTTCACAGCAATTTAATTAGAATAGAACAAAACATGAAGCTAAAATAATGGAATAAACTTTATGTCTTGTTTTAAAAAATCGTTAAATACAATCCAAGTGACATGAATACACAGTGTGTATTCAAGTCACTTGGAACGAAAATCCTGGGTCAGGGTCGAATTATTGTTTTCGACGTTATCACTGACTTCCAATATACAAGTGTATATTGGAGATCAGTGGACGTTATTATATTTGACACCGCATGTCTTTTAGCCCGGCCGCACATTGTCCGAAATTTCTGATCAGAAACATTTGAATCCAGAGTACTCTGGTGTTTCGTCCCAAGGTTTTTGGGCCCAGTGGGCATTGACCAGATATGGATTTTTAACATTTTTTCATCTGGCGATTGGTCCCAACTCCCAAGTGATTATTTTTAATGGCTAGCAAAAAAGTTGTAGATTTGAATAAAAAACAAAATAATTACTTTGTATGAATACATTTATTACACACTGAATGAATATATGATATTTAAAGAAAAATAATTCAATGGGCATGTATAAAAAATAAAAATCTCTTATGACATAAATCATAACATTAAAAGTACATATTTTATAAATAATCTAATTATATTATTATTGTATAGTTATTTCAGTTTAAAATTTATTTATAATAATTATTTTTATATAAAGCTTATATTATATTTCTTTAATTGGCAAATTATAATTAAAATTATTTTTAAGATAATGACTAATTAATTAATTAATTTTATATAAGTATGTTTAATTATTCAGTTGCGCGCCATTGTTATGGCAGAATGTTAGAACTATAAGTTGTTAATAAGACCTTTATATCAACAACATTCTGGCAATAAAGACATTTGAATTTGAAAATGAAAAATATTTTATATGACGTACTTTATTATGGCAACCTTATGCCCATAGGCGCGAGAGGCTATAACCCGGCCGAATTTTATTTATGATTTGAAATTTGAATACAAAAAAAAAACTTCCTAAATCTATCGTACTATAGTGCGTTTCATCGAATAGTTCCTTTGCCGTCATGTTGGCATTCCTGTCTGTCTATAACGTAAACAAGGTTGACATGCTCTGTGAGTTTTCATAATTTTACTGTGATTTCGTGAGAAAATCATGCCGTAAACATTAAAGACTGGTGAAAGAATGATGGTGCTAAGAGTGAAAGAGTTTTGTGAATGTGAAAAACGTAACTAGGCCCCAATAATTCCATTAAACTCGGGTTGCCGCCATAACGGCTTAGTGAAATAGGGTTACCAGCGTTAGTTTAATCACCCGTAAACACAGTAAAACTTATGAATACATGCAGAGCGTGTCTACCGCGTTTACGTTATTAACAGAGAATGCGAACATGATGGCAAAGGAACTATTTAATGAAACGCACTTCTAGTAACGAAAACTACATACACGCGAACAAAGGCGCGGGTAAAAGCTAGTACATTAATATTATCAGGGCGAGCGAAGCGAGCCCTAGTACTTCTCACAACCTGTACATTTTGTGGTATACTTTACGGACAAACTATCACGCCTATTGATTTGTGTTTTAACATGTATTTACATGTAAATGTGTTATCATTAGTCAGCGAAGGTGTGATGACGCGAGCCCTCACAAAGCTCGGCTTTTAGCTAGTAAATGCGAAAGTGACTTTACTGGTTACGCCTTCTCACATAAAGTACTAAGCGGATCATTATAAAACTTTCATAGTACACATTATCTGGAACTCTGGAGTATGGAGAAGAACATAGGGTACCTTTTATCCCGGGAAAAAGAACGGTCCCCGAGGGATAGACGTTAACGTAGGCAGAGCGGCGGGCGAAAGCTGTAAGAATTATGTACAATTTTGTTTAAGTGCATTTTGTGATAACATATTATCTCCCCTAATTTAAGGTAGCACAGTAAGGGTAGTGTGGCAACATTAATTTGCATTAGTGCCAACATGACGGCAAAGGAACTATTCGATGAAACGCACTATACTAAGATAGAATCATTTTACTGTGGGAAAACAACCATTAAAATTTCACGCAGTATAGAGCAGGTATTTTTTTAAAACTTGATTCGACGCAGTATGTTTAGGCACAACTAATATATATTCTGTGGTTTAGGTATTAAAAAATGTTAAAAATTCATATCTCATCATTGGGCCCACTGGGCCTAAAAACCTTATGAAGAAACACCAGAGTACTCATCCGATTGACACATAATGTCAGACGCCCGCCGAAACGCACTCTGCTCATATATTTTGTGTCTGACGTCCGGTCCGGATGAGTTGTCAGATGCCGTCTATCGGATGGCAGAAATTTTTAATTGCGTTCCGGTGGGCGTCAGAAATTTTATGTCAGATGACGTCGATCGGTAGCAGTTCAAATGCTTCTGATCAGAAAATCGGATCGCGCTCTCTGTTACATTTTGTACTAAGCCGAGTGAGCTCGAACTCGCCGAATGGAAATTTCGGATAGTGTGCGGTGTGGCGGTCCGGCCGACGTTCAAATGTTTCTGATCAGAAATTTCGGACAATGTGCGGCCAGGCTTAAGCTCTATGTATAGATAATAGAGATCAACTACGATAACATGGCGCGCCCCTCCAAAATTCAAAACGATTGAAGTGCGTTGTCTTGCGCGGTAGGCTAGTTATGATTAGTTGAACAACAAATCTTGGTAATAAGTGACATTAACTAAAATATTACGTGTACTGTGATTGGTTGAATACTTACTACATACAAACTCTTTCATAAGGATGTGACTACACACATTGAAACAGTCATTTGGAGGGGTGCGCAATGTTATCGTAGTTGATCTCTACTATCGCAGAGTTATTATTTCAGTGATGTGGACTTTTTCTCAATTCTGGAATTATAGAGCACATCTATATTTCTTTATAGGTACAGGGTCAGGGACCTATGACAGAAAAAAATCAGTTTTCACCCGCGCACTTCATACTCCCCGCACTCGCCCAATGCATTCAAAATGTCACCGCGGCTATTTTGTGTAATTACTCTCGTAACCACTTTTTGTGCGAACGTAGTATAACCAAATATATCAGATAAAATTTTGAGTAGTTCGAGTTACATTTTCCATCTGTATTTTGAGAATCAAATTATTAATTAATACTTTTTGCCTTATACACTGGTAATACTTTATGATATTTATCGAAATCGAATAGGCTCTGACACTACTGGATCGATTCTGGTTAGATTTACTAAGCTGTAGTTATTACAAAAACAAATTATAATTTTATTTAATACTAGATGTCCCGCGCGGCTTCGCCTGCGTAAATTAGGAATTTTACGAAAACCGTACATTTTCCTGCAAAAAAAAGCTTAAATGTCCCTTCACGTGGTCTTCTCTATATCTGTGACAAATAATATGAAAAATGCTTCAGTAGTTCGTCCGCGTCTCTACGCGGTGAAGGGTCTCTACCCTTTCTAACAATTTTCCCGGTTTTTTCCACATTTTCCTCTGTTTCTTCAGTCTTATTAGTCTAAGAGTGATAATATTATAGCCTTCCTCGATAAACGAGCTATCTAATACTGAAACTTTTTTCAAATCGGACCAGTACTTCCTGAGATTAGCGCGTTCGAGCGAACAAACAAACAAACAAACTCTTCAGGTTTATAATATTAGTATAGATTTTTTTAATCGCTTGACAAACTCTAGTCTCGATCTAAAAGACTATGTAAAACGTACCAATAATAGGGTCATAAATATGGGACGATGCATGGTATATGGCAGTGATGATAATAATGATGATAAATACAATTTGCATAGTAGCATCTGCTTTTCGTTCTTAAAACAATACCGAAACTCCCAAACTCGTATCTATAAAGAGTAAAGAGTTCCCTCAGCACCTTCTGAACCATGAATCATGATATACTTCGGTGCAAAATCTTATTTATTGATTCGAATACTTCTCACGAAACTGAAGTCACCACATGTTTCCATATAAATTTTGAGGAGTTCCCTCGATTACTAATGGATTCTTTCATCAGGTCACCACTTTTGAGAACGTGGTATTAAATTGGGATATTACCCTATACACCAAAAAAAAATTTTTAAAAATCGGTTCTCAAATGGCGGAGTAATCGTTAAACATAAATAAACGAACATAACATCTCCTTCATTTTGAAAGACAGTTAAAATTGTCGCCTATGTGTTATTCTGATGTATAAGCTATATTATTGTAAAGTTTCATTAAAATCTGTTCAGTAGTTTTTGCGTGAAAGAGTACATACATCCTCACAAACTTTCGCCTTTATAATATTAAAGTAGGAAGTAGGATAATCTACTAGTCTATATCTTCGTCCACGTCTGAATTTGTTTAGTTTTTGAGTGTATTTGCGTAAAATATATTAGGGTGATTCTACAAAAAATGGGTAACTCGCTGTCACCAGTCAATATTTATTAAATTACATTGTATTTTAAAGATGTTATACTTAATTTTAAAAGTATGTAATCTCCTTTAATTGGTCACTCAATTTCAGATACGTAATTTAATTAGAAATTGTATAAAATTAAAAGAGTATGCTCAAAACGTCAGTTCTTTGGCCTGTCACAAACCCAAAAACGTTCAATCAAGAGACTGTACATCAGATTTTACGATTAATTTCAGAAAACTCGGTATAAAATTACAATATTTAATGTACGTATTAATAAATGTCAGGACTTTCATAATGTAAAAATATTTACAATGTATTTAAAAAAAAGAGGCAAGTTTGTCATAGGTTTCATTCATCAGTCCTTTCTGTAACTTTCAAATGCGAAAATTTTCACCAAAAAACACGTATACGTGGTCAAATAACTATTAATTATGTTTAGTTGGTAATATTGTCAGCTAAGAACTGCAGCATTGCTTTGCCACTATTACATTATGAGTGCTAGCTCGTCGGATATGACATAATCTTGCGCAGGGCCAGTCAAAAACTCAGTACTGTGGGTAAGTTGTTAATTCCTCATAAATCTGAATTTTTATTTGATTTCTAAATTGTTTACTATTATTTTTAAAAATGTAATGTATTTATATTAGAAAATACGAAAAGAAACAATAATTTTAATGATAACCTTAAATTTATATCGATACCATCAGTCCCTTGGCATCAGTCCTTTGCCTTAAATCGTGCCAACGGACTGACATGTTGCCAGAGTACTGACGTTTTTTCCCTTATGATCACTTTTATCGCAACAAATAACTATTTGTTTAATTATTTTAGTGTAAAACATAAATGTCGCCTACCACAAAAGACAAATTTGACCTGGCAAAATAATATATTAAATGAGAAAATAGAAGCTGAAAAGACTTGCCGAGAATCAAACTACCCCTACAAAAAAGCTGCATTAGAAAAGAATATGTTTTTCTTTTTAAATGCAACTACAAAATGTACTAAAAAATAAGAAAGGGCAAAGAAAAAATGTTAAAGAACCTCAAAAGCAATGGTTATCTTGAAAAAAATGGTCGAGTGCGAGTCAGAATCCAGCAAGAGACACTACGTGCCATAAAATGGCTATTTTCGAATGCAAGCCCCAATTAAGTGTTTATTTTATTTAAATTTTACTATTAAAGAAGAAAAAAATGGTATTTCGTGAAAATTTCAAATGCCGACCTTGTGCCATTATTGAGATTGAGTTAAAAGGACAAAAAAGTATATTTTTTTGTATAGGAGACCCCTAAAATATTTATTTTGCTATCATTTTATCATTTATTATTCAAATAATAACGAAATTGGGTACTTCCAGAGTATTTAAAATTACCTGGTTGCATTATTGACATTGAGCAAAAACATCACGTTTCTAGTATGGGAGCCCCCTTAAGTATTTATTTTATTTATTATATTATTATATTATTTTTGTATTTTCGTAATAGCTGCAACACAACTATACGTTTTTGTGAAAATAAAAATTATGTAGCCATCGCTATTATTGAGATATAGCCTAGTGACAGACAAATAAATAGACAGATGGACGTACTGACAAACAGATGGACAAAAAGCGAAAACTTTAATTCTATTGTTGGTTGACTTTAATTATGAATGTATACTGTTGAGTAAAAGTACTTAAAAATAAAAAGTACGTATTACAATTGTTAAAACTATTATAGAGGTTGTGATAGTGTTATCCCCATCTTTTTATAAAATATTTTCTAATATTTAACTTCCTAAGAACTTTATACATAAAAATAATTAAAGTCCTATAATTTTAGTTTATAAGAGTTTAATAAATGCCTTAAATGTCATATATTTCTAATAAGTTTGCATTATCTATCAGTACTGTGTGACCCTCGTCAGTCCTCTGGCAGTCAAATTCAGAAAAATCTAAATATTTTAAAAACTACTCAAAAAAGTGACTGGCCCGTTTTGCAACAATTTATTCATTATATTACCTATCTTATCAACCAATACTTGTTTAAATTTACCATAAAAACAACAGTAAACAAAATATCCCTAAAAGTTACCCAATTTTTGTAGAACCACCCATTAACATATTTTGTCAGATTAAAATATACAAAATTCTCATGTACGAAATGCTCAACCGATTCAATGAAATTTTGTATACAATACACATTCGTTCGGCTTGAGAATAATTTTAATGTGCTTTTTGATATCATATATTGATGCTAGAAATAATTTATATGGCAAACTGATTATGTATATAAAATTCTCGGGTCACAGTGTTTGTGCGCGAAGTTGTCGCGTAGCGACATCTATTAGGCCTCTTTAGAACCTTTACGCCTAATAGATTGCGTCGCTTATCGATAATTTATAACTCGGAATGAGGTTAGTAGCGTCATCTTTGGGGTAATGATGCAACTATTATAACTCTTTGTTGGGATATCTGTTATTTTTACCAGATATTTTCCTTTTTTATTAACTATTTCATAATTAAATAAAAAGTATTGTTTTAAATTACATCTACCTAAAGATAATTATATTTTTTTAACTTAATTTTTTTTTTAAATTGCTGATGACTTTTAATTCGCGTCCTTTGACAGCTACCACTGTCAACTTTAAAAAAATATACCGGCTCGAGGGTATAAAAACTCCCCGGCTTGGGCATGACTTGCTTTTTCATCACTTTCAAAGGACCCCCCGTTTTTGGGGTTCACCGTCTGGAGCAACTCCTTGTTCACCGTCTGGAGCAACTCCTCTGCTACGTCCTGAGTAGCTCTGCTACGTTCCGGAGCAGCTCCTTGAACTGTGCTACGTTCTGAAGCAACTCTTCTGCCACGTTCCGGAGGTTCTACCACCCCACCGGCTTGCCACGTGTCAGCCCATGCCGTCTGGCTGACGCGCCATCTGACACCACATACGGGATCCCGTACACTGCCACCAACACCTGGCCATCGACGCTGCACCTATTGCCGGGATCGCGGAGGCTTGAGGAGCTGGAGTCCCGCAAGTCGCTGCCTGTCCCCAGATAAGTGTCGTGTCCCTAAACCCGAGAGCTAAGACTGAGAAATAGACCGAGGCTAGGTTTCGTACCCGCGTTCCCTGCTCCCCGCTGACTACTAGTTTTTTTTATTTAAATAAATTTGTTAACTGTTAATTCTCTTTTTATTTATCTCTTTTTATTGTCCCTGTGCCGGCCAGGTGACAAAGTCATCCAAAACGGTTCAACCGATTATATTGCTATGTACATTCGTTAGGCCTGACAATAGGTTTTTATTTACTTTTTGTATTGATATAAAAAAAAATCAAATGGCAAAATATTTTATTATCAATCTTCCAAGCTCGTGAAAAAACAACCTTTAAAATTTTCCAGATTGCAATACTGGAATACATTTCAAAGATTTTCTAGTAAGTTAGAACAAAAGATTACTTACTTGAAACTACAAAAAACATGGGGCCTTTGAAATCTGAAATTTGAAATCTGGGAATAGACTGGGACCAATAATTTTTAAAACAAAAAAAAATACAGTAGGATGAAACCCATTAGAAAAGGAGAATATTATAAAAATTTTGCGATGCGATGAATCAGTCAAAGACGAAAATAATGACTAATAGCAAAAAACGTAAGGTTGAGGTAGACGGTAAAGAAATACAATATGTCGACGAGTATATCTACTTCGGCCAGCTAGTCTCTTTTGAAAATAAACAGGGTAAAGAAGTCGACCGACGTATAGAAAACGCCTGAAGGGGCTACTGGTTCATGAAGACGCTGATGAAGGGAGATCTACCAATCTCCCTGAAACGCAGACTCGTCGACATGTGTATTCTGCCCGTCCTAACCTACAGCGCACAGACTGCAATGACCAGTCTGACTAAGTCGCAACGGTTCCATCTAGGGGCGTGCCAAAGAACGATGGAGCGCAGCATTTTGGAAGTAAGATTAACAGATAGAACAAGGAACAGCACGCTGCGCTCCAAAACCGGTATAACAGACATAGGCGTAAAGGCTGCCAAACTGAAATGAGATTGGGCGGGACATGTTAGCCGCATGCATCCTGACCGCTGGGCAAAGATCACCACAGACTGGGTACCTGATGATGGACGACGCCGCCGTCTTCGACCTCGAAAAAGATGGCGATATGAACTTGACACATACAAACCAGGTTGGCCGACGGTGGCGATGGATCGAGACCAATGGAAGGACTTGGGGAACGCCTTTGCCCATCAGTGGGACAGCATAGGCTCTTAAAAAAAATATGTAGTATATTATGTACTCTTCTAAATCATTTCATATAATATGTGCCGTCACTTTTGTTCATGCTCTTATTATTATTATTTATCAAGCACATGGTCGAAGTAGTGAATTTTGCATATAATATTTTAATGTTATCACTGTTTGACAATTTAATCTTATCATTTCAAGACCGTAGCGTTGTTACGAAGAAATTTATACGATATTTCCATAGTATCTAGTACGACATCCATTGAAACCAAATCGATTTTCAAATCGTTGTCATATACTAGTTTTTGTCAAAACTATATCGATTTAAAGCCGATTTATTTTTACAATCTCTATTGCCGCGGCCGCTGATTCGTCTATCATCACGGAGCTTCGTGCTATGAGACGATACCATTGGACGATACACGCAGATTGTCCAATGGTATCGTCTCAAGCACGAAGCACTACGCATGTGCGGCCGCAACATATGGGTTTGACAAATTATTTGTCACGATAATATTATCGTATTTGTAAACAAATAATACATATTTTATATTAAATTAAAAAGCCTCCTACAATTTTTCATCGGCTCCCGTTTTCTAATGTAAAGGTTGTTTTTAGTGTGTTTATTAAATTTTTGTTTGTTTCCCATGGTTTCGATTAAATATTTTCTCAATTCGGAGTAAAGGCAAAGGAAGTACGTCCTCTCCTCAGGCGCGCGCGAACGCGACTGTTGCGCGACTGTTGGCGACTGACTTCAAATCTACCAAAAAAGTAGAAATCTACTAAAAGTGGTCACACTGCTGAGAGGTGAGACAAATCTAGCGGTGAAGCGCGAAAGTGGTTTTTCTTAAATATCTTAAAAAATACTGAGAATATTAAAAATCCGCTAGGTCGAACCCTCGGTGATAGAATTTTATATGATGTGTAAAAATATTATCTCAGTTTACTGCATGGTTTTGGCAATACAGGAAAGAAATCGTCAAAGTTAGATGCTCTTTGTGATTTTTTTCTATCGAGAAAATTTTACGATATCGTGTTTTCGCTCAGATTGAATTCTTGGAAATATAATGTAGTATTTATGTTTAGAAAATTAAACAATTCGGGGCTTATTATCAAGTACAAAAATGATTTATAAAATCGACAAATTTGGGTTAGTCGCCTTCTTAAACATCATGACTTCTTCGCACCAATTACCAACCATATACCTGCCAACTTTAACCCCATATTCGTCAATTCCAGGCCCGTCCTAAAGGCGAGGGTCTGACCCCTTACCAGGGGAAGAAGCGGTGCTTCGGCGAGTACAAGTGTCCTAAGTGCAAGCGCAAGTGGATGAGCGGCAACTCCTGGGCCAACAACGGCCAAGATTGCATCAAGTGTGGGATCAACGTGTTCCCACATAAACAGGTATGTACTTATCCCAACTTCAGACATAGCCACTTTTGGAAAACGAAAAATGAAAATGTAAAATATTTTATTTCTAAATCGGTTAAAAATTAACACTTAGGGCGGTATACGGAGCTCGTACACGGAGCAGCAAAATTAGAGTGGCATATACTCATAAAAAATATAAATCCGGCCGGAGGCCTACTACGAAACCGTTTTGAAACTCAAACAATCGAACGAGAATGTGTCGTCCTACTCTAACAACGTCATTTCAGTAGAGTAGGACGCGGTATTCTCGTTGGATACTTTGAGTCTCAAAACGGTTTCGTGGTATGGCCCCTGCTTTAAGAACGTCTACATGAGACCAACCGTCTACTACCACTGGTTCGGGGAGCTTGGACAAGATAAAGACGAATATTGGAATGTGTAGACAGTAGAGGTTCTTTTTAACGTGGTAGAGTGCATGCTATAAATTGCAGAGTCAGCAATGACTTCCGGTTGCTGATGTGTTTTGACAGGAGTCCTATTCAACGGCGTTTCTGATTAGTTCAAATTTTGACTTGAATCAAAAGCGCTAATAAAAAGATACACTACTGTCAAAAAAACTTAGAAACCGGCATCAGCAGTTCACCGTAGCCCAAGTTAGAAGCTGCATCGTATTGGGATGGAACAGCAAAGAAGTAGACACTCTTGGCACTTTGCCTTGCTAGAGAAAAAAAAACAATGATCTATCGTGAAGTCATTATTTAAACATGTCATCTCTGCATTCTTTATTGCTCCTCCACATGAGTGGCCAGCGCTCGGCCATCGAATGGCGCCTGCGATGGCCATGCAATGGTCGCAACGCCACTACACGATGGCCGTGTTCAGTTGTGATCTAAACGTCGTTCGAGATGGACGTGTAAGCATTAGCCATTGCGGCAATGCAAAACGTGCATTTTTAATTATTTATGACATCACCAGATGACCCGGTGAACTTCGTATCACCCCCCTCCTAATATGAACCATCTCTTGCATTCTACGAATAATTATTTCGAGACTAAAATTATATTAATGGTTTATGGTAGTGATGATGACGATAATGATGAATATAATAATAGTAATAAGCTATGCATAATATGCTTTCCGTTCATAAAACAACGCCGAAACCTATATTATAATGTAAAAGCTATAATAATTATTGTAAAGTTTCGTTAAAATCCGTTCAGTAGTTTTTGAATAAAAGAGTAACAAAAGTAACAAACATCCATACATCCATACAAACTTTTGCCTTTATCATATTTATCTATACTTATTATAAAACAAAGTCGCTTTTTTTCCCTCATGTCCCTTTGTTCCCTTTACTCTTTAAAACTACGCAACGGATTTTGATGATTCTTTCAGTGTTAGATAGCCCATTTATCGAGGAAGGTTATAGGCTATATTTTAACACGCTAAGACTAATAGGAGCGAAGAAATAGAGGAAAATGGGGAAAAAACGGGGAAAATTATTTGAAAGGGCTAACTTGAACGCGCTAATCTCAGGAACTACTGGTCCGATTTGAAAAATTCTTTCAGTAATAGCCCATTTATTGAGGAAGTCTATAGGCAATGTTTTATCACGCTAAGACTAATAGGAGAATGTGGCACCGTCTACCAAGCCGAACTTCTAGCGCTCCACAGAGCAGTAACTATAGCCTGCAAGAGTGGACTGGCGAAGGTCGGAATCCTCAGCGATTCCAGATCGGCTCTCCAGGCTGTCACTCTTAGTTCCCCTCATCCCCTGGCAGTGCAAACAAGGGCGGCCCCCCGAAAAGCTGCAATGCAGAGGCGGGAGGTCTCCTTGTTTTGGATCAAGGCGCACGCAGGGTTGAGAGGGAATGAGAGAGTTGACGAATTAGCCAAGGAGGCCGCGCTGGGATTGAAGAGGAAACCCGACTACGATCTGTGTCCTGTTTCATTCGTCAAGCGTATTTTAAGAGAGGATACGGTTGAGGAATGGGACAGGAGATACGAAGTGGGAGGGACGGCCGGAGTCACGAAGCTCTTTTTCCCAAGCGCTACTGCTGCACACAAAATAGTCAAGAAAATAGACGTAACGCACCACATTACACAGATACTGACTGGCCACGGCGGATTCGCCTTCTACTTGAACAGATTCAAGTTGAAGGAGGATCCGTCGTGTTCGTGTCAGCCCGGAGTTGAGGAGACGGTTCCTCACCTGTTACTCGACTGCCCAATTTTTGCTACCAATAGATATGATATTGAGCAGAAATTGGGCATATCGATGACCTGGTTGAGAACCTGCCTTCCATCCTGGGGGGTAAAAAGAGGGAAATATTTCTCTCCTTTTGTAAAAAGATTGTAAATTATGTAAATAAGATAAACTGTAGTAAATTGGTGTGATGTTAGTAATTGTAGGCTTAACTGTGATATTTGGGTTAGTTGAATGTCGTGCCGTAGTTTTATCGTTTTACCATTGATATTGTGAATTTTACCGATTATTGGATTTTAATTGTTGAATTTTATTAATTATTGTATTTTATTAATTATTGTAATATTTGTTATTGTGAATTATTTTATTGTAGTTAAGATAAAGAAAGCAGAAAACAAGCCCTGATATTGTTAGGGGGATGGTATTAAATAAAAAAATAGGAGAATGTGAAACAACGGGGGAAATTATTTGAAAGGGCTTATCTCGCGAACTACTGGAGCAATTTTTATGTTATTTGGCACAGGTAAGAAGTAGACCACGTGAAGGATCATAGGCTATCGATTTTAATCATTTTTTCAGGGGTTATATATTTTATACCCGTGCGACGCCGGGGCGGGTCGCTAGTAACATATAATTCATTAATTATAAGACCAAGTACTGGTCATTTTGAATAAAATACGAACGAATTACGACGTCCTCACTCGACCGCGGTCAGGCGTCGACTGTCGTATCGCCATCGTGTAGAGGCGTACCGCCATCGCTGGGCCATCATCCTTTGATGTGCGGCGGAAAAACCGACACCGCCGCCATTCCATGGCCATCGCTGGCGCCATCGGCCATCCTACGCCACTACGTCCTGCCCACGCTGGCCCATCGTGATGGGCCACTACGCTGGCCCATCATGGGGAGCCGCAATTACATTTCGTCCACGGCAATTATTGTAACCATTTTTCTTCGTATAATTTCAGAGGCCTCTGGAGAAGCCAGACGGGCTGGATGTGAGTGACCAGTCCAAGATCCACCCCCAGCACCTCTGTCAGAAGTGCCGCACCCTGGGCTACTATTGCCGACGCGAGTATTAGTCACCCTTCATTACGCGCACATTTTAATAAGGGACAGTGAGCCCCATTTTTGGGATATTGCCAGTGAAATTTTATTTAAAGTTCGGTCCGCTCCGCTGCGCTTTGTTGTAATGTGCGCGTACGATATAACATTTTTTTTAAACATGATTTGACTCGATTGTATAATGTTAGAAAAATAAAGAAACGAAGCAAAAATATAACGACTTATCCGAGATTGAAATGATTAATTTGAATAATAGAAAACAAAATAATGATAAAACGAAAAAAACACTCTTTTATGCAGTCATTAAATCATGGCTATTATTAATTACTTATTGATTAATTAATATTTTTTAACCCTACTCTTCCTCAAAAAACTCTGCATGGAGTCGAATTCTCATAAATTTTCAAAGATCGTGCAGCTGCTTGAGCCTTGACGATTTTTTTTCAAAAATATCGAATCGATCGAAATCGGAGCTAAGAAATGTAAATTTTCCAGTCTCACCAGCTTTTATATCTTGCATATATTTATTATGAAGTTTTAATTTTATTTTTTGATTTTTGATTTTATTTTTCATGTAAAGCGACGGCTTTACCGCTTTACTTACATAATTTTCTGAAGGTTATTTAGATTATAGTGGTGTTCATATTATGTGCCTTACTTATTAAATACCTAATAATATATATCATAAAATATAATTAATACTCCCAAAGGCAACAAAGATACTTACGAATATATGTATATTTAGATATAAAATGCCTATATTATGCGTCTAAGGATAACGTATTTTCATAGAGATTATTATAATGTATATCAGATTTTTGTTACACTAACATAACATTTAATTTTTATTTTAATCTAAACGTTACTATTATAACACTTACCGTTAAGAGTATATTTTTCATTTTTAAAAATTTTAAAACAGAAAATATGCGGAACAACACATGTGTAGCTTCTGTGCTTAGCTAAACTTCAAAAATATACCAATAAGCCATAAAACTCTTGAACACGACTTTGTGGTCCCAGGAATTAGCCTGTGAATAATTGAAAGTTGTAAATTTTTTAAAGTTGTACAATTAAAGATTAATGGAGAAAACTTATTTTATTTTTCACTTTGGTTCAACTTTAACTCGTAAGTTAGGAAAAAAAACCTTTTTCTAGTTTTGAAATTTAGCTTCACACATCCACGTGTGGTGGTGGTCTTTAACCACAATATGAATACGATAAACAACTACAGCAAACAAATACTTAAATTGAAAAAGCACATCCAATAAATTTATACAAACAATTTTGTCACGTTGTTTATAATATTATGAAACATAACATATCTATTGACTATTGTAATAAGTATATTATATTGTGCTTACAAAGAAATATTTGAACAGGTACAACATTATTAATAAACATACCTAATAGAATTAAAACTTTAACCATTTAGATATAAATATTATATTCAAAATAACATTAATGTAAAGGAGATAATAATAACTTAGTCGTAAACTAACACCAAAATATACCTATTGTGAATTCTCAACGTGCCAAAAATATATATTAGGTACATAGTTTAAAATAAGATTATTTTTTTAAGTACATACTTAATATAAAATTTGGTAAAAATCAGTAAAGCCCTTTCGGAGGATTAAGGTAATTAACATTGTGACGCGAGAATTTTATATATAAGAAGATGTGAAATTGTGAATGATGCCAAATATAAATGTTAATTATTTAGAGTTAATTATGATTTTATTTGTTTAGATAGGGTGGGTTGCACCAACTTACTTTGACTATAACTTTAACTTTAACTACAATGTAAAGTGTCAAATTTTTGGTTAAAGTTGAAGTCAAAAATTGACACCATATTTAACCATAATCATAGAGCTCGACGAGGCTTTATATGAACGTGGCGAAAAAAAAAATGAACCAACGCTGTCATCATACAAAAACGCCACTTGACAGTTCTCCAGCTTCTCCTTTACCAGCAGCGCCATTTAAAGCCATTTAAATTTCATTTAAAGCCTTGTCGGACCAACAACAGACATGTGTCAAATTCTGTGGTCAAAGTTAAAGTTAAGTTAACCTTAATTATAACCATAGCTTTGACCATAACTATAACTATAACCACGCCTCTGGTGCAAGTTGCAACACACCCTTAGAGTTAGAAAGAAGTGCCAACACATTGAGATTTTTACTAGCAGTATTTGATCTTTCACTATTAGTATCTAACTATCTATATAGTAGGGGAGGTCGCGCTCAGTTTAAAAAGTCATTTCATACCGAGCGAAAATCTTTACAATAATAGTATTCCACTAATACATAACAGCTTTGATCGTCAGCCACTTCAATATGGGTGGAATAAAAATTGAGAGCATCTCAAAGTTGTTGTTGGGAATCGAATTGAATTGACATTAAAAAGATCCCAATTCGCACCCAATACACGTTTAGGTTCGGTAGGTGTTATTTTAGCTTTAGTATATAACAATAGATGGCGCTTTTAAAGTAAAATGTATATAAGTCTTCTTCACAAAATATATTGACTATCGAATTAATTACTTAAAATTGCTATGTGAGATAATTCTATGGTTAATTCAAACGAAAATCACCGTCAGCTGAATGTTTGCAGGTGTAAATGTCGTCTACGCGACGCCCTAAGATACATTGAGCATGAAGTAGGGCTATATTGGTCATAACTTATATCGCTGGCTGACGGTTTTTCCACCATCGTATTAGCGACTGACGGTTTTTTTTTATTATTTACAAAGTAGAAACATTGACCTGTATACATTTTGTACGGTATAAAATTACTTAATATTAAAAATAAATTACATGTTCAGTAACGTGACTGAAGTTGGATCCCCCGTCTGCAATACAGCTGACGGTGATTTTTTGGTTAAACATGACCTTAATAATCATCCATCAAAGTTTCATTCGGTATAAAATCACTTTTCGCAACTATTTTTTTTACAACTTTGAAATACCCTCAGTTAACATTCCACCACGGGTGCGGCGACTGACGCTGATTATATTGATTGATAAATATTAAGCTACCGCCGGACAAAAATTTGGTCGGTATGAAATGACTGAGCAAACGCTAGCACTACCTCCCCTACTAATAGGTCTACCAGAATCTGATGGCAATTTTGACAGAAGATTTTGAAAAAATATTCTTGATCATTGGATAAATTTTTATATATTTGCATGTTTCACACACAAAATAAGCCGCCAAAGAAATAAAAAAGGATGAAAATGTTTTATTCCTATTACCCCGGTATTGCTAGAGTTAATTTATTTTCTAACTTTTTGCCATCAGATTCTGGTAGACCTATAGTATCTATCTACTTAATAGCTTGTAGTGACTATGTTATTCATGAAAACTAAATTTTATCATATTATGTCAGTTACAACTTCAATGTAGCTCAGCAAAAAAGGACAATAGGCATGTAAGAATATCTCCCAATAACTTTAAATACTCAACAATAAAATATGTCACTGTCCAATTACAATCTCCCAGTAACGACCTTTCTTATCCCATCGACCAATAATATTTCGTCTGATGCTTACCCGCCCCGCTCACTCCTCACCCCACCAAAGAATAAATTTGGCCAGGTAGGCCAAATTTAACCAGCTTCTATTATATTAGTGTTAACATCTTGTTAAAATGTCATGTCTTCTCATTCATTCATATAAAAAACGAAAGAGGTAACGTGAATTCGATCATTAACTTTAACAGTCGTTGGTAAAACCAATTTTACCTAAAGATCGAAAACTAGCATTTTTGCTGAAATATTTTAAAGTTCTATACTGCCTATAATATTGTCAACTCTACATTTCGTAATATGCCAAGTGATATGAATTAATTTCTTATTATTACGTTGTAATTGTTAAGAATTTCGCTGAATTAATGGTGCTTAAGTAAAATTTAATAGGTACTTATATTTTGTATTTTTAAGCCACGCACTTTACACACCAATTACGAAAAAGAGTATTCAACTTGCCAAATTGTGCCTTTAAAATAAATGCTTTTAAATATTTTTAAGTTTTTAGCCAGGTACTTACATTTAATCGAAAAAACTTATTTAATTTATAGTAAAATTATACTTACAATACAGTTTACTAACACTATTTTATATTGACAAAAAATGTTTAAATGTAGAGTTTACAAATAAATTGTTATATTTACTTTTGATAAAGTCTGTGTTTTATTTAATTACGACTTTTATGGAAAGAAAAAAATTTTGAAAAATTCGTCTTGGGATTTACTATAATTATTATGCCTAGTTTATGCATGTGGATTACAGCCTTCGAAACTTTACATTGTAGAGCTGAATTGACCATAAATTTGTTGACATTACAGGTTTTTGAAGAAATATCTAGATTATGATCCATGGATTCACGGGCGTATATTATATATAGCTTTGATAGGGGGGGCGGTCCCTAACGTAAAAAACCCCTAGGACACCCCCCTTAAATACGCCTATGCATGGATTAGTTCTAACGTGCACTAGTGTAAGTTAGCCAAAAAGAGGATGTTTTGACCGTTGAAATAATGTCCACAAATAAAAATAATATCCCTATGTTTGCGAAACAAATACTTACATACGTAATCCTCTGAAACCACGTCATTCCAAGTATATGCTAATCGAACGATAATGCCCTCTAACAATACACCTTAATATCAAATGTAAAGAACATAAACGTATAAAAGGGGAGCACGCATTTAGTTGAAACAAATCTTGATTTCGTAAAACATGGCAGAAATCAAAATAACGACGATATTTCTACTGATTTGCGCGCTCGCTGTGCTGGCAGAACGTCCAAGCGCCGCGCTAAATGAGGAGGAGCGTTTGACAGGTGGCCGCCATTTTGTGAAGCGCGAGCTGTATCAACAAGATGGCGACGACATCAACTACCAACCTTACGAGAGTGCTTTCGAGGGGCCGCACAGAATTCGTGTTCTACCCGGAATCCGGATACCTTAATTATTATTGATGAACCAACTCTTATCACCAGGTCTTTGCTTTATTTTTAAACATTTTTAATATTATACTTTGATCAATGTAATTGTAAACGTGTCTTTTATTCAATTTTATTTACTTACTTGAGACTTAAAATTGTGGTGGACGGTGTTAAAAGCCATCATCTAACTATATGCAGGTGCGTAATATGCCACTTCTTTATTAGGTAATAATTTTACGTAGATTTGAGTATGCTAATTTAATTTAAAAAACAAATTTTACGGTTACAATAATTATGAACAAATTAGTCTTGCTATAAAATTTACTGTAAAACTAATTTTTCAGTGTAAATTATTATAACCGAAACGAATTATAATATTTGGCTTATTATACGTAGTATAAAACATCTAGTACAACTCTTAGCAAAGACATTAAAAACTGAAACAGCTAAGATGTACAGTCTGAAAATCGGTAAATATATAAGTATATTTTTTAACTTTATTTCTGTAAAAATTAACATATTAATAAACGTATTTAGTTTCGGTTTGTCCGTCCGTCTGTCTGTCTGTCTGTTTGTCCGTGGTTTTACTCAGAGACTATAGGACTTACAAAGCTGTAATTTGGCATGTTTGCACATATTAATGATGCCGACAAAATAGTACATGAAATCGTAAAAAAATATTTTTTTTTATGGTACTTCCCCTACACATCAAGCGGGGATGAATATTTTTTTCGCGCCCACCCCATCGTGTGGAGTGTCGTTGAATAGGTTTTTTAAAAATATTGCGAGTATTCATAGATCATTTTCCGATTTAGGGATCCGTTTGTGAAATATTAAGTGTGTCCCCCCTTCTACCAGCTAAACGGTTGCTTCTGGAAATGTGAAAAAATTCACGTGAGTAGGAAATATGGTGAATTGAAAAAGAAAACTATCACGGCTTAGAAGGCGTCTTCATAAGTTATTGAGTTATGAGTCTATCAATTAAAAAAATGTATTCGGCGAAGTATAAAGGAACTTTTCGTTCAAATTCCTTTGAAAGCAACTGAGATGAACATCATTTTAGTAGTGTAAACACGTTAAAAATGTACATTCATTGACCATACACAAATTTTAAAAAACTTGCGGTACTACGGAACCCTATATTGCGCGTGGCTCGACATGCACTTGGCCGGTTTTTTTTATTTCTTTCTTCTCCTACATGATGTGACGTAGGCCTAATCCTCATCTTTTCCAGCAATCCTGCTAGTCTGCCTGCTGGTGTCCATGGCATCGGCCCAGGGTTGCCAGTCGGCGTGCGAGTCCATCTACTCCCCAGTCTGTGCGTCAAACTACGTGCCCTACAGGAACGAGATGTGCATGCGATGCAACGACCCCAGCTTGTATGTGCTGTATTATGGTCCCTGCTAAGTGCGGTAGTAGAAAGGGGAATAAATAAATGAAGAAATAGAATATTTTTTGTTATATTTTTTTCCCGCTTACTCTCTTTAGGGATGGAGATACGTAAAGTCCATTTTAGCGGGTTTCTACTTTCCAAAACTTATTTTAATGTAATTGGAATCGATTTCATAATTGAATTTTATATTATTTTAATTCTATTTTAATGAAATTTCGATTAAAATGAAATTGAAATCCGAATCCGAATGAATTCGGATCTGGAAATTTGCGCGCATTGAGGAGGCAGTTAGTGGTGACAGACCACAGACTAACGATGAAGATAGTTAATACAACGAACGTCGAACACATAACAAGGAAAGAGAAACAAAAAAAATCAACATAAAGTTATAAAAAAAACAAACATTTTTTTTAAATATACGTGAATCATTCTTCAATTTTACTGTGATAAGAGTAAGACTATGCAATAATTCAAGAATTCCATGGTCTTATCGCGAAGCTTATCACAGTAAAGATATAATTTTAACCGTGGTATTATCCTCAAGTAATCCTTAATAGGTTGTCAACTTAATAAATTAATTATTATCATCGGCTCACTACATATCTGAGTTAAAACTTAAAGTTAACCTTAGATTAAAACTTAAATAGCATGTTATAAAAATAATAGTAGTATTTTAAAAAGATAAAACCGACTTCATAACCCTTGCGCTGTGTTTTACCGGAGACCCAATCCCCTACCCATTTCCCTTCCCTACCCTCCCCTATTACCCCTTAAAAGGCCGGCAACGCACCTGCAGCTCTTCTGATGCTGCGCGTGTCCATGGGCGACGGAAGTTGCTTTCCATCAGGTGACCCGTTTGCTCGTTTGCCCCCTTATTGCATTTTTAAAAAATCTATACTTATTATAAAACAAAGTCGCTTTTTTTACCTCATGTCCCTATTAGTCTTTAAAACTACGCAACGGATTTTGATGATTCTTTCAGTGTTAGATAGACCATATTTTGTCGGAGAAGGCTGTATTTTTTCAACTACTGGAGCAATTTTTATGTTATTTGGCACAGATAAGAAGTAGATCATTGGCTATTGATTTTAATCATTTTTTCAGTGGCTATGTTACTGTAAAAGCTCGAACTGCAGTAAATCCTAAGATTTTCTAGTAAAACCTAAAATCTACCAACCCTAATGGTAAATGTCCGAAAAGGTTTGCGATGCGAACTTTTACCACCATATAGTTGGTAAATCTTAGGATTTACAGTAATGGCATGGCTTATGTTGAAAAACAACGGCCAAGTGTGAGTCGGACTCGCGCACGATGGGTTCCGTACTGTTATAGAGCAAAAACATTACTTAAATCTTTATTTTATTATTATTATAAATTATTAAAGTGGTATAATTAACCGTGGGAGAGCCTTTCTTCGGCACGAATGGGCCGTCTCGACCTGAGAAATACCACAGACTCACAGAAAACCAGCGTGAAACAGTTGCGCTGTGTTTCGCCGAGTGAGTGAGTTTACCGGAGGCCCAATCCCCCTGCCCTTCCCTACCCTCCCCTACCCCTATTACCCTATTTCCTCTTAAAGTTCCTTCTGAAGTTGCGAGTGTCCATGGGCACCGGAAGTTGCTTTCCATCAAGTGAAATATTTTGTTTTAGGTACCATAGGTACCTTACCTATTAATTAATAACATATTTTGATTGCCTTTTTACTTTTTTTAAAACCAAATATAAGAAGAATACTGATTGAATTATAGTAGCTTAAGTAAGCATTATGTTAACTATATATACCTACCAGCTACCAGTTTTGTTTGTGTTTGACCTGTGTTACCTTATAGTTTATTAAGGTAAATAATTTAGAATTACTCTTTGTTTTATTCCTAAAACCAACATTTACCAGTGGCCAGTAGAAAACCTAGCATATACCGAATTTTAATGGTAAATGTTCGAAAAAATCGTCGAAATAATTATTAGAAATATTTACATTTACCAACTCGTGTCGGTAAACCCTAAGATTGACTCTTAAATCTTAATATTCACCGAATTTCGAGCTTTTACAGTAACAGCTATATATTTTATACCTCTAGGTAGTCTGTCTGGTCGCTAGTTGATAATATAATTTATTATGTAACCTATTTCAGACGCAAACAACCGCATGATAACTAGATACACTTGTGATAAGAATATTACTATCATTCTGACAATATCATTTTGCTACGATATCGAGTGTTTGTGGGCGGGTTGCGGTAGGTGTTCTAAATAATTATGTCACAACGTTATCATTATCAGCAGTAATGATAACGTGTTCTATTTGCAAAAAATGCTCAGGGCGTGTTTCGCGTGTTTTTCCAAACGCAGAAAACGCGCACTTCTGAATTCGCCGCGCCGTCATTGTAAACTTGAAAGTTGAAACTAGATAGCTATTAGCACAGAGATCTGTGCCTATACATATAATATACAAACTGATCCGACAAATGTTATTCTCCTCATTCATTGTAGGAATATGCTTGAGAGCCTTAAAAAAATTATCTTCCAACCGAGCGAAGTGGTATGCTCGGTCAGGCCGAACTTCGAAGCCCATGGTACACTGGACATAGGTACATCAAAGAATTCGGGTTTTTAGGTTAATCGAATCAGTTAACTTTGTATCCATACTTCCATATTATCCATACTAATATTATAAGTGCGAAAGTGTGTCTGTCTGTCTGTCTGTCTATTACCTCTTCACGCCCAAGCCGCTGAACCAATTTTGCTGAAATTTGGCATGGAGATACTTTGAGTCTCGGGAAAGGACGGTCTCGAGGAAAAAATGTACGGTCCCCGAGCGAACGAGTTTTGGTGCAACGGAGTTGCGGGCGTCATCTAATCCCTCTATTCCTCTATATTTCATAACTGTGTATTTCATATTATTCGAAGAACTTGTAGATCATACTTTCACCCAGTATTATATTTTGATTTAAGGTATATCGATGCAGGCTGCTCCTCCTACTGATTCTGGTTTGCGGCGAAAAATGGTCAAAGACAGGAAGGATAGATCATAGACAAATAGCATAGAATATTTTTCAGCAACTCGTTTAATGCAATAAATAAAACAGTTTTTAAACATCCAAACACAAGGGTGCATGCTCACACAAAACATCATACAACAAATTTTAAATTAGGAGATTGAATCTTAAAACTAAAAGTAATAAAAATATTCAAAATGTAACCGATCTAAAACATCATTAACTACTAATAATCTTCTTAATTCTTATGCTTTTCAATGAAAGCCTTAACTTTAGGGTTCGACTCTACTACTTCAATGTTCTTCTTGAGTCCAGGGTATTTCTTCTCAATATCTGGCATCTGGGTTAACATCTTGAAGCCGTCTATCATTCCACCGACGTAGAAGTCAGCCCAGGTCAGCTGTAAGCAAAACGTAAATCTCAAGAGAAAGGTCAAAATTGCGAAGTAATAAAAGTACCCCTTGAAATTTTTTAAACTGAAGAATAAAATATATACATATATCAGAATACATGTATCAGTTCTTTCTTTTCATCCTCTTAGGCCGCGTCCCCATCAGATACGGCGCGGCGCCGGCACCGTGTTACGGTACGGCGCCGCACCGTGTCACGGTGTCGCGTACGGTGCGTCCCTATTCAGTCGATATTTGCGCTCGAACGAGAGTGCTTGTCTGGATATGGATCGCGAAAGAATTATTCTTTTGTTGTTACTAAGACGAAGATTGAAAAAGAAACAGAAACAGGAAATTTTGGGTAAATCCGTATATTTACGACGGAAGTGATTTCAGAAGGAAATATGCAGCGCTAAAATTTTCTCGGTATCAATATTTGCATTACGCGACTTTGATATGTATTTTCATATGCCTCGTTTAATTTTGGACACAATTTTTGTTCGAAAGTTTCACCAGAATAGGGGCGCGCGGTGCGGCGCCGTACCGTGTCGCGGTGCGGCGCCGTACCGTGTCGCGGTGGCGGCGTCGTGCCGTAACACACTGCCGGCGCCGCGCCGTGTCTGATGGGGACACGGTCTTATTCGGACTGCCTCTTGCAAAACTTTAATGATAAGTATTTGGATGATGATTGGTGCAAAAGTCACGGAATTGTAGGATATGTATAATGTACCTTATTGCTAAACAGGGAACATTATTTAGGTACATGACTGTATTTATATATATTCTAGGATCTATTTTCATCACCTAGACTACCGACTAGCAAAATCCTGCTAAGTGACGAATACGTTACCCGTCCCAAAGCCAAATGTCCATTGTTCTTCAGCAAAATTTCATTCAGCTTGCCGAAAGCTCCAGGGTAGTAGTCCTTCATCATGGCTTCATGTTTTTCCTTCTTTCTTGCCTCGTCTGTTTCGTGAAAGACGCCTAGAGCCTCTGAAAATTATAAAGTTTACAGTTGTGTCTATTTATGGGACAGGAGAAATGACAGCAGGTGTTAAGTGATAATAATTTTCATAAGTTCCAGACACATAATATGGTGTGGTGTTTAAAGATCTTCATAATATTATTATGAGCTTTGCTATGCTTCCTATGCTGATTTTTAATAGACAATTTCTTTATTTGGAGAAAAGCCCTGCTGCGTTAATATTCTCTCCTGTCCTCTATCTCATAACTTTAAACGAGCAAATCTTGTATATAATATATAATTGGAATCTCGGAATCGGCTCCAACGATTTTCATGAAATTTAGTATATAGGGGATTTCGGGGGCGATAATTCGATATAGCTAGAAATAATTTTTATAAAATGTCATTTTATTCGTGTTTTTCGAATACCGAGCAAAGCTCGGTCAAATAGCTAGCATCCATTTATACTATCAGAGAAGTTGATTCCTAGGCAGATGGCGGACATAAGTAATTTGGTCGCGAAACCGATCAAGCGATCACAGCTAACATTGAATTGACATAAGCCGACCAAACGATACGTCGTTTGGTCGGCTTATGTCAATTCAATGTTAGGGTCTATAGTTCTATACAGACGAACTGCAATCTAACCGCAAATTGCAGTTCAAGTGCAGTTTGAATGCAGTTGACACGACTGCAATAGAACTGCAAACCATTATCAACTGCACTTGAACTGTGATTTACGGTTGGATAGCAGTTGAAATGCGGTCCGTCTGTATAGACCCTTAGCTGTATGTCAACTGCCTATGAATCAATGATTTCCTTGGGTCTGATGCTTGGGTATACAAGATTAGAAATACCACATAAATAGTACTAACTTATCCTGATGTCGTTGACGTGGTCCAGGTTCTGGTCTATCTCAAAGTCTTCCTCCACGTTGTTCCCGGCCAGGCCGTACTTGTGGCCTAGATATCGCCCTATAGCAACGCTTTGTGCGTACTGCTTGCCATTCACTTCCAGAACTGGCATGGTACCAAAAGGCATTTCTGAAAAATCGAAAAAGTTGTTGTTAAGGAAACAGACTATCAGTTTTTTTGGTGGCACATGTTTTTGTCTAGTTGATTTATTTATTTGGTTTTCCAATAAAAGGTTAATTGCTTCAAATGAAGGATTTCCAGTTTTCTACGTTTGTTGAAATAAGTACTTTATTTCTTTCAATGAAATATATTTTTTTGTATTTGTGTTCTCTTTCTTTAATTGTTTTTATTAATTATTTTCTTTAGTATGTGGTTATTTATCATTGTTATTCGTTTTCCTTTTTTAACTTACTTCCTTTCAAAGCCGGCCAGTCCTCCTTCTTGACTCTGACGTCTTCGAAGTCAACACCGAGGTGTGTGAGCAGCAGACGGATGGGTTCCGCCAGACCCTTGATGTCGAAGTAGTACAGTTTCGCCATGTTTGATTACCTGAAAATTATGAGTATAAATTAGTCGCAATTTTTAGCAGCCAACTAAACTGCAGAAAGTCCTAGTTTTACCAAAGACTCTTTGTTTGTTAATGGTTTGCTTCTACCATGCTTTCTTTTTAAGGTCGTTTGTCTATACTGTACTCGGTGAAACATGGCGGTAGCGGTCATTGACTCCCTGTCAAAAACTAATTGTCAATGACCGCTACCGCCATGTCTCGCCGAGTGCAGTATAGTATTTTTGTACATGCAATCTTTTCTCGCACCACTTGTTTTTTTTTCACCACTTGTTTTTTTGTTTTGCCACAATTTGTATTTTTTTCATAAATATACTAAGTCTTAGAAAAATACATAGGATAGCTTTTATCTTGGCAGGATGTACACTTCCTGAACGATATGCGAATTGTTATCTACGGAATCGCGAGTAACATATTTTTGCTACCGTTAGTTAATGGGCGTTCCGTAATTTACCGTATTTCAAGACTTATAAGCTCATAATTTGAAAGCTACAAAGTTATAATAAAAATACAGCAATAATCTTCAGTATATCAACATTCCTTTCCCCGTTTTAAATTTTCTATTTTTGTTTATTATACTTATGATATTAGCTTCAAAAGTAAAACCAATTTATTAAAATTCAAGCATACATTCAGCATCTCCTTAGGATTTACAAATTACTTTTATTTGAAACACACGCCAATAGATCGACAATATCATAAACTACATATTCCCCGTTTTAAATTTTTTTTAGGACAATTTTGAACTAAGATAAGTAAAAAATAGGGTTTTGGTGCGATCTCGGCAACGGCAAATGTATGGCCAAGGTCATTTGCTCGGGGGACTGCCTTAATAGGGAAAGAGTTGAGCTGATGATGATATTATGCAGTTATTTCATTTTCAAGTGTCTTTAGTCGACCATGAAATTAATAACTACAATGTATATATTAATTCCATGTAGTCGAAGTTTAGTATTAATATAACTGTCTACGAATAATAAAAACTAAGGAAGAGTAACTCCGTCAAAAAACATGCTCCAAAATACTTGTCAAAAAAGTGTACCTTAGGTTCACTTTTCATACATTTGCAATATTTAGGTGACCTTGAGCGGTATAAAGGCTGACGTTACATGACAGTTCGAATGGAACCAAATTTAAAACTGTATTAGTATGGGAGTTACGTTTCCTTAGGTTTTATTATTCGTAGATAACTGTCCAATTCTCCGTCACGGTCTGTGACTGTTTACTAATTCTAGGGCACCTCGTTTGTGTGTATCACAGGCTTGATCACGCACTTAGTAAATTACTATCATGTACTAATTACACGTCCACTCTCGTCTATTGACTCTCGTGTTCTGACGCGGTGCGCTCAAGACAGTGTCATGTCTGTTTGTATGTATGTATGTGTCAATGTAGTGATGATATGATATTTATGTACTTAAATGTATAATAATATACTTACATATATAACATTATTTATTTAAGGATAAATCACATACACTACACTAATGATAATCATTTCGAATATAAAACAGGTTTGCGAATATGTGTATTGTGTAGCATCCTAATTGATGTTACGTCATGGCTCCGGCCTCCGAGGCGGCCACAGACAGATCAAGATAGATACCGCATGTGTATGTACTTCGCGTGCCATATCGCGTTCCCAAACGACGAGCAATGCTCGTCTTACGAAAGTCTGTTCTTTAATTTGCTATCGGAATCGGACGTCAATCGGAATTTTAAAAATGCCTAAAATATGCCTAATTGTGCCGTACTGAGCTGTGGAAATTCATAAAGAAACGTTAGCCTAGATAATGGACAAAGTTTCTTGTCATCGGTACGCGACGTCACAACTCACAGTAGGTAAGAAAAAAGTGGCACGCTCGTTTTCATGCAAATGGAAGGATATGCGGTATCTATCTTGTTCTTGATCTATGTCTGTGGAGGCGACTTACGAGATGAATACCAAGGTCGATGCAATCGGTATCCTATCATACAATACAAAGAAAATAGCGTGGCATCCTTCTAGGGAGTTTACCTTAACTTGAACGTGATATCTTACTAATATTAGGTCCTGATACGGGATACCTTTTCACGAAACGGCTGGACCGACTTAGATCTTGCAGGACATACGATAGCAGCAAATAATAATATTGATGCAGAAAAAATTGAGATTTTCGGTTTTCCATTCAAACAATCGAATTTTGGCGCAATGTCTGTGGGCGCAACGGAGTTATGGGCGTCATCTAGTTCACAAAATTAATCTAAAATCTGCCGTTCGAATTATTACGAGTTACGACTATTTACAAATCCTTCGGTCACACAATTGTTACGCTTTCACGAGTATCGTGAAACATAATGTTTGAATCATAACATAATATATCATGTTTACATACACCGCGCCGGAGTCCGTTAGATCGTATTTTGTGATAATCGATTTTCGATTTAACTACACTAAAATATTTAAGTAGAAGTCTACTTTTACTTGTTGAAACCCATGCTTAAAGGCACTCGTGGAACTAAATAAAAGAATGATTAAACTTGAATCTTGATGATGATGCTAGAGTTAAAACGGTGCAAAACAACTTACAAAAAATTTCAAAATTTAATGAAATTCTATACCTGGTCTTATAATAAGTAACTATTTGTTCCTGGATACTTAAAAGTTTTTGTTATTCGTAGCTTAAAAGACACATAAATCTAGACGAAACATTTAAAGCGTATAATCTTTTAAATGTAAAAATTTCGTAAGCCTCACTAAAACTCGAGAACGTCTGAATCAATTTGGATAATATTCGTGAAAGTCCAGGTAAGGTTTATGTTAGGATGGAAGTGATGTGAAGTTATCCTAGTCATCTAATACTGAATATTGAAAGTAATACTCATTACTCACACTCACAAATATCCACAAAATTCAACAAAGTTTCCACTCGCGCGTGTTGTTCGCTCAAGGCCTCGTTTGCGACTGATATCTACCTTCCGTCCTTTATATGAGTACAAATAATAAACGCCATAGTAACGATGAGACGGCAGTTTGTGGTGACCTTGATGAGTAATCCTTGAGTGGATGATCAATAATGGTTTTGGGACTCCATAGAATTTTAACCCATCAATCCCAAGCTGATAATATATTGGGTTTGCGATACCCACTATCGAGGTAAAGAGACAGGATCGTTCTGAACTCCTGAGTTCCCGAGTCCTTTGACTGAAGTATACTCTGAAGACTGAAGTAGATCCTTTAGAAAAATTAGGGCATTTGCATACTCTGTGTTGTTTTTACTAATCCTTACTAATATTATATTTAAATGCGAGTGTATCTATTTTTCTATTACCTTTGGTTTATTTCTTTATTACCGCAGGCGCCACTGTGCCAGTTCAAGGTTACTTAGCGTGGGATAGAAAGAGTTGGCTTAGGTTTCTGTGGTAGATAAACTTCGTGCTGATATCGTTCGTTAAGAGCTAATGTTACTAACATTGTTCATAGTATTACCACGTTAAATTTATTTATTTTACGCTGTAAGTGAAAAATACAGAAAAATCCCGCTTCTCCGGGCTAGCGTTGAGGCCAGCCCGGCGTCCCATTGTAGCTGTTAAGGCGCTATATTGAAAAAACTGTCCTTTTTGACGTAATACTACAAGGACTCTCAGAAATGTTACAAATCTGGTAATGAGATATACATATCTTCATAGTCTTATCTAGGTTTGAGAAGAATGAAGAGCAAAACTGCCTTTTTATCCCGATAGGCGTCGCATCGTCGACTGACCATAATTTGACATTAGAGCTGTCAAATCCCATACATTTTTTGTAAACAAGAGTATTATTTATCAATTTTCGTAAAAAGCTGACAAAATATGAGATGTTTTCACGTGAAAACTTTCCGACGATCGTGAATCAGGCAGCATGTTGTGCTTTGAGTTTTAAAAACCGGAGAGTTCATATTTTCCAAAGACCCAAAGTGAAGAAAAAAAAAATTTATCCAATGATTTAGGATATTTTTTGAAAATTTGCTGTCAAAAATTGCCATCAGATTCTGGTAGACCTATAGTTACCTGGATTATAAAGAGTTGATAGGTAAAAAACACTAAGTACCCACTAAAATATTAGGTTCTGTAGGCTCATTCCGATTAGTTCAATAGGTCTATGATTAAAAAAAAAGCGTTTTCGAGTTGCTTTTTATCTGAAATACTGTATCAAGTCCAATAATTCGACATATTTTTTAACAGATACAGTAACAATATAAAAAATACAATTACAATCACGATGTAATTTATCTAGAAAAACGTTATAATTTTGATTGCATAAATAATATAGACTCTATCTTATGTTATAAATAGTAATAACTAATTTTAGTACATTTAAGTGATACTGACTTTTTGTACAACAACGTAATAATCCCAAATGATAATTTGTTTATGAGAAGTGTCTGAGAGTTCTTGTAGATTTTTTGATACAATAGTGTCACATCTCAAAATAATGCAGTGTTCTAGATTAAGGCGCACTTAAAATCTGTATTATTTTGTAATATCACCATATGCCAGAAAACTAGCCTAGAGTTCACTTCTAAAGGCAAGATACAACTTGCGATACAACGCTGTCTACGAAAAAATGAGGCCAAAATTGACCAAAAGGATATCTTTTTTGGTTATAGTCTTTTGGTGGCGCCACGGCCGTAAAAATTGTTATAGAAATTTTTACTGAGTATACAAAACAGATCTTTTTACGTTGAATGGCGTTGAAAACTCAATTTTGTATTATTTAGTAATAATACGCTATTCTTCCAAAGCAGCGATGTAGAAGACAATAATTTTTCTTTACGACGCACCGTTTTAAAGATATTATATGAAACATAAACTAAAAAACGGTAACTTTAACTTAGGGGTGGGGACACGAGCAAACGGGTCACCTGATGGAAAGCAACTTCCGTCGCCCATGGACACTCGCAGCATCAGAAGAGCTGCAGGTGCGTTGCCGGCCTTTTAAGAGGGAATAGGGTAATAGGAGAGGGTAGGGATGGGAAGGGAAGGGAATAGGGTAGGGGATTGGGCCTCCGCTAAACTCACTCACTCGGCAAAACACAGCGCAAGCGCTGTTTCACGCCGGTTTTCTGTGAGCACGTGGTATTTCTCCGGTCGAGCCGGCCCATTCGTGCCGAAGCATGGCTCTCCCACGTTTATCTTCTAGGCATCCCAAACACATTTCTGTAGAAATTGCATAGGTTGCACGCACTCTACACCTGCTTTTTTAAGTGGACTGAAACAAATGACGCAACGTATTGCGGGCGTCATCTAAGCATGGGAATTCCAGATTTGCCTTTCATGATAACGTACTACCACAGATACTACCGAGTACCGACACATGCTAAACGAATCTCACTATCATAACTTTTTTTACTTATTCCGCGACAGGTTTGCGAAATAAAATAGAATTTAAACTTTTTTCTCGTATTTTCCTTACCAACACCAAACCCGTTCATCAACAATCGGGTTGTTTACGCCAAAATTTTGCAAAGTCATCCTGTTACTATTCGCTGTATTATCTCAATTCGCTGATATCTATTTTTGTACGTGTTGGATACACATAATATACACAGTTAAAATAACATACAGTATACTACCTTTATATGTGAACTATACTTTTAATACAAAAGATTTAAAAATAACTAGGCTAGTCATAAAAAGTAAAGAAGAACAGTTTAACCTTTAATCCTTCAGGCCCCGCGCGAGCACCGGTGATCACGACAACAATAGAATACAATAGCAATTCCTGGAAATTCCGACTGAAGTATTAAATGATATACCTAAAAGAGATTCTCATCTGCTCTTAGAGAGAGCTTATAATTTGAGCCAAAAAAGGGTTTCTGGACCACGGCAGACATAACATAACTGAGCCGTGCGACTTTAATTTTCGCCTATAGGTGCGCTGTTCGAGTCAGTCAGATAAATGATAAAATACACTACACAATACAAATGTGTACAGTAGATTATATTAAATATGTTAATAAATAGATAGTTAATCTACTGTACACATTTGTATTGTGTTGTGTATTTTATCATTTATCTGACAGACTCGAACAGCGCACCTAATACCTATAGGCGCGTATTTGCTCAGTCGTGTTGTATTCTTGCTGTGGTAGTGTCGTAAACTAGGTAAGCTTTGCAAGTAACTTACTTTTTTATAAAAGAAGGGGGCAAACGAGCAAACGGGTTACCTGAAAGCAACTACCGTTGCCCATGGACACTCGCAACTTCCAGAAGAATTGTAGGCGCGTGAGGGAATAATATTATGCTCTCTTCTTGAAGGTATACACTATGGTCTCTGCAGGTCCGAAAATACTGATGGTGAAAGTTTGTACCACAGTGAACTAAAAGACTATTTAGTAATAACTTAATAGCGTTTATTTACAAAATAGTTTAAGTTTTAAAATAAGTAACAAACTTTTAACTAACATTGATTCATGTAGGTAGGTACTTAATTTATTAATTTGTTGTTAAACAAAACATTTTTACTTAATAAAAGTCACGTGTAGATTTTTTACTATAAATAGCATGGTGATGGAATTATGACTAAAATAACCTTTTATAACTACCGTAAAATATATCAGCTGAATTAATTTAACTAGCAAATTAAGAAATACCAATAACAATATTTTGTAGTTATTGCTTAGTTACGTTACTTATTATTGGAAAGTTTGAGAAATATTAACTTAACTTTAAGTTTGGCTAAATAGGAAAGTTTTATAGATCAAGTGTATAAAACTGTTGAATAATACAGTGAAACGTGGTTAATTGGGATCTCAAGAGACCAATACTTTTGTACCAATTTTGAACTAAGATAAGTAAAAAAATAGGGTTTTGGTGCGATCTCAGCAACGCGGCAAATGTATGGCCAAGGTCATTTGCTCGGGGGACGGCCTTAATATTGGATCCGGCCGTAAAATTCTGCACGAATCGTTTTTTTCGATCAAATATATTTTAAAATAATCTTTAGAACGTATAGAATGGTACATAAAACATGGGAGTTATTGCTTTTATGTGCCATTGTAAACTTTATTGCTATAACAATTAGACTTACAAGTGATCAGCTTGTCGGAGATACAAAAGAGCATACCAACATTATGTTTTATGTTTTACATAATGTATTGTAATTTGTAGCATTAGCATTTGGCCTTGATCTTATAATGCCGGTAAGCTACAGAACCAGTACATAATTAAAAACTGTTTAAACCTTCGTTTACCACTGAATAGGTTTTGAATTTTGATAGAAACTGGTGGTTTTGATGAAAACACCTTCAGTCCTAGAAAAGTAAAAATATTTTGTAAATGTGTGACGCTATTTTTCTGGGACAGAACGTAATCAACTAATCACCAAAATACAATTGTATTTGTGTTGTATTTCGACAACCTTTCATGGAATACTGCAATTAGGAAGTATTCAATCAAACATCCTGTGAACTCAATAATTAACATTGTTCGCTAATAACATGACAACCATAATATTATGTATTATTTCTGTAACTGCCTTCAAAGTATGATTTCGTAATATTCGTAAAACGGATGGTGTTATCGGTAAAACAAGTAAAAAATACATAACGAGTCATAATATTAATATTATCACCAAGTATCACTAAGTCGATCATATCGGCTGCCGAGCCCACGTTGTTATTCAGACCAGACATACCTTTGACGTAGTAACTATAATACCTATAAAATATTATATTATTATCATGTGCCTTAGGGCCAAGGAACAATGCAAGGTACCGTGTCTATGCAATAGGTAGTTTTGAATGAGCCTTAAAAACTTTATTGACTACATTATTTAGAGGACACACATTACCAGCTCCCTGTGAACAGGTCTCTCAGGGTTCCTGAGATCATATCAAAGGATTTTTTGGGGTTGAATACCGCTGTCGATCCTGGCGAAACAGAGCCACAGTGGTGGGAATAGACTTCACATAGAATTGATAGATTTGCTACTCGCAGTGTCTGTTGAATTCTATGAATTTTTTATGTACAACGCTTTACGACGTTGCAATGAAATTACTAATTAATTAAATTTATTAAGGGCCTGTCTCGTGCACAACTTTCTGATATGTGCCGGATAGGCTCCAGTATCCACCACTTAACTTGACAGATAGAGTATGGAGAAACTGTCAAAAAAGCTATGGCTAGCCTATCCAGCACTTTATCAAGAAGTGGTCAAACAGGCCCTTAGGGCCTGTTTCACCGCTTCCTGCAGATAAGGTGCCCGATAGGCTTATTTGACAGATTCTCCATACTCCATCTGCCAATTTAAGTGGTGGATAGCCTTATCAGGAAGCGGTGAAACAGACCCTTAGAGAGTTATTTATTGACAATTTTTACTTCTCTCTATCAAAAATAACACATTCTAAGCTCCTTTTTATTCTTACAGCAATCATGTCGAAGGTGGACTTCTACTACTTCCCGCTGAAGGGTCTGGGCGAGTCGGCGCGTCTGCTGCTGGCGTACAACGGCGTCCAGTTCAATGATCACCGCCTGACCAAAGATGAGTGGCCGCAGTTCAAGCCCAGTGAGTATTTTTATACATTTGAATAGAATATAGATATTAGATACATGTATATTGTATATTCATATATTGTATACCACACCTTCGTGGTGCAATAGTTTAGCTTTAGACCAAGGGTGGCCAACCTTTTCCTTCTTGGGCCAAAATTCGGAAGTAGAATTTTACCCCGGGCCGCACTACCAAATTTTATGTATACTCGTAGTGGAACAAAAGTCAAAATCGGATACTAATTTTTCCTATTGGAACTTAGTTCTAGAACTTTTATTTTAAAAGTAAAAGAAAAGAAGTGTTTGTGTCTAAACACACTAGGCTGAATTACGCCGGCGTAATTTCCGCCGCAAATGTCAAACGTATGCAAAACGCGACGTAATTAACCCTCTAGTATTCGGCCCGTATTTTGTATGCAATTTAAACGTGGCGTAAACGCGGCGGAAATTACGCCCGCGTAATTCAGCCTAGTGTGTTTAGACACTAAGTTTGCTTTTTATAGTAGGTATGATAAGGTAATTTTAGTAAATTTACTTTTTTTACTTTAAAAATGCGCTCGGCTCCGCGGGCCACAAAGTAACAGAAGGCGGGCCGCATGTGGCCCGCGGGCCGCGGTCACCCTTGATTTAGACTTTAGAGCGTGATTTTGGCTTATATTTTCACATGTATTGTATCTTCTCGTATATTATTATACCATAACACCGTGGTGCAGTAGATTAGAGCGTGCTCTTGACTCAAAGGTCGTGGGTTTGATGCGTATGAATAGGTTGTTTTCAAGTTTGGTAAGGACAATGCAGGCTGATCACCTGACATGATTGTCTGAAAAGTAGTCAGATAGTTGTAGGCATGTTAAATTATGCGAATGATCTTTCGCCAGATCTGACAGATCCACACTGTACACACATTATAACTTAATACAAACAAATAAAATCTATAATTCAAAAAATGCTACTTTTGATAAATCCAGTACCACTTTCACAGTCTCATCGCTCACTGTAAATATGAATCTAACGACACCTCCTAAGCTAAAATCCAACAAGCCGTTCCAGCCGAAGAGCGTGTCGAACAATTATTATAGACAATAGACATACCCCCAAAACAGCCCTCCTACTGGCGCAAACGATAAAACATGAAGCACTGGGAGATTTCAAGTCAAGAGGATAATTTTTCCGTACTACAAGTCACAAGGAACACTTTATCATTATTCATTCTGTTATCTAAACTTTTCAGATACGCCTTTCGGTCAACTGCCCATGCTCGTGATCGACGGTAAGAAGTACACCCAGAGTCTGGCCATCGCGCGCTACCTCGGCCACAAGTACGGCCTGGCCGGAGACAGCCTGGAGGACAGCTTCCAGATTGACCAGAATGTAGACTTCTTCTATGACATCCGTCTTAGTGAGTGGAAAAATGAATAAACATTTGACAGTAGCCAACAAACTGAAACAAAGCCTTGCTAAGGTTTTATGCCCGGTTTCTCGTGTTTTTATTGGGTAACTGAAGAAATTTAAACCGATCTGAAACATTGTAAAGTGGATAAAATCCTGTCTTACATTTTTCAGGAACTGAGCATGACTAACCTTTTGATTCAGATTCAGAATTCAATGAACCTGCAAAATGCAGATCTTTCCAGAATATCCTGATTTTAATGGCTTGATGGCTTGAACTTGTGTATATTTAATTAGTAATGACTGACAAATAACTAATGCTATTTATGTTTACTATTACTAATGCATGTCAAGCTCTTAAAGACAAACGAACCTAATAAATTAGATAATACAATCCAACATAATATAGTCTAAAAGCATTTAAAGTTACAAATGTTTTTAACATTACAGAGGCATACACCGCCCATAACGAGAAGGACGAAGCGGCCAAAGCTGCCAAGCACGAGGCTCTAGTAAAAGACTACTACCCCACGGCTCTAGCTAAACTGGATGAGCTAATCAAGAAGAACAACGGACATCTTGCACTAGGAAAGGTAATTTGATTCTCGAAATAGCTGATGGTGAAGCCAAGTTCTTTAAGGCGCTATATCGAAAGTAATTTTACCGCAAGGGCAATTTCATACTTAATTTGTATGACTATAAAGTCGTGAATACGCTGCGGCCAGAAGCTATCGGCTCGCTCGGAAAACATGCGAAAAAACATAATTATAATCATTTAAAAAATTACTAGGAGCATTTAAGCAAAATGCTTCTATACGACTTCGATCTATACGATTTTCCTACAGTACATCTATTTTAATTTAAAAATAATCTTCAAATTTCGTATTTTTAAGAGGTCATTTCGAAAATTAAATGTATCGAGTCAAAATACATTAATCGTGTTTCTAGTTCTTCTTAAACCTAGATAAGGCTATGAAGATATTAATATTATGTATATCTCATTACCAGATTTGTAACATTTCTGAGGGTCCTATAGTATTACGTCAAAAAGGACAGTTTTTTCAATAAAGCGCCTTAACATCGAAGTCACTTAGCGAATTTTGCGATTTGCGAAGTCCTGCACTTCCTCGTTAAAAGTTCTAGTTAGAAATGCGACTTCGTCTGGATTTTTTAATTGATTTGGCTAAGGTTGAACCGGTGGTGGTTGAACATTTTGAGGAAACAATTGCAAGCGCGAAGCTCTGACTTTGTTATTTTTTATTCTTTAATTTCTTCCATCTTAAATTAAGTGCTTATAAACTGGTGCTCTAAACAGATTTAAAGATATTTTTAAGATTCCTTCCGAAATGACATATTTTATTTACTTAAATTTAATGAATACTTTAAATTTTAAAACAATGCTTAACAAACTTAGTGTCTACAAAAAAGTCTAACTTTCCATCTTAATGTCTAAACACACTAGGACGAAAATACGCGGCCAAAGTTCGGCATGATTACGCTTGCAACGCGCTACGCATAGTACGCGACGTAATTTCGGCATGGTGTGTCATCAGCAATTTAAAATACATTGCAGGCGTAATCATGCCGAACTTCAGCCGCGTTTTTTCGGCCTAGTATGTTAAAACACTTAGAACTATTTAAAAAAATATAAAGTACTTCTTCATCAATTCATCATCTTTCCAGCTGACCTGGGCGGACTTCCTGTTCGCTGGTGTCTACGAGCACCTGAGAGTGATACTCCAGATGCCGGACCTGGACACCAAGTACCCTAGCTTCAGGCAGATCTACGACACCGTCTACAACCTGCCCAAGGTCAAAGCCTTCAGTGACAAGGCACCGAAGTCTGAATACGGATTTTAGGAAGCTGACTTCGCACCACTTACCTGGTGTGGATGTAGTCGCCTATTATTAACTTATATTTTAAGCCGTTCAAATAAGTCGTTTTAATAAGGCTTTTGAGTCAACAGTGAAATTGTTATATTTTTCATTTGTCGTATAAATTAAAGAGAAGGTATGATGAGTCGTTGCAAATGGCACTGATTATGTTAAGTCTTGAATTTATGAATTATAAATAGTTCTATATCTGAATTATAAATAATTATTATTCTTGAATGTATTTTGTATTGTATTGTATTCTCTGTTTGTGTTTGAATTAAATAAGATCTCAGAGTATACCGCTGTATAAAAATGTAATGTATGCAGGCTATCCAGTGTCAATGCAGGTAACCAATTTGTGTAACCAACTTTTATGTTTTCAATAAATTTTATTAAGCTTACAAGACATGTTTTTTATTTTATAAAAATTATTATAATTTAGTTGCAGAAAGGATTTATAGTTTATAAATAGGGCGTTTATAGAGACGCCCTATTTATAAACTATATTATAGTGAGGGACTAGAACATTTTTTTTTTTATTATTAACAAGCTAATTTTTTGTGAGTAGCTTCAATTTGATAAGACAAACAACTTTTTTTATTTGCGAAAAATCTTGAAAGTGGTAGCAGAGATAGAAAGGATTTCATACTATGATTTGATGGTCCTAAAAATATATGGATTGTTCTATTTGTAGGACAATGCTACTCTTGAATTATATAATTACTATCTGTCGAGGCAAACGGTGCTTTGCCATAATATATTTGCCATATTATTAAATAAAATTTTTATTGAAGTGACTAAATAATTATTTCCGTAGTGCTCCCCTTAAGTTCTTTGACTTTCGGTCGTTGCAACTTTGTGCTGTCTCCCGCTTTTATGGGGAGGGAAATTGGAATCTTCCTACTCCTTCTATTTTCTTCTGATTAATTTCGTTGCGGGTCCCAAGACAGTTTTAGCATGTCCCTCGGGCTCCCTGAGATCATATCAAAGTGTTTTCGTGGTTGGATACCGCTGTCGATCCTGGGACACAGGAGATACAGTGGTGGGAATGTGTGGTGGGCCAAAGCCCGTTAAAAAAAAAGTGACTAAATAAGTGTGTCACCATGGCAACGTCGATCGCTATCCCGTCGCACAAACAATGGTCGCCGTCAGTCTCAGGTTGTAATAATTTAATATTATTTATTCAACAAATGCACTTATCAATATATAAAGTACCGACTAGCCGATTCTCAGACCTACTGAATATGCATATAAAATTTGGTAAAAATCAGTAAAGCCGTTTCGGAGGAGTTCGTGGACTAACATTGTGACACAAGAATTTTATGTATGAGACTAGTTGTCCCGGCAAACGTTGCTTTGCCATAGGGGAATTGTGCTTAAGATGACATACTTTTTGTTTGAAGGTAAATTTTAAAATAAAATAAGTCACATGAGATCAGTAACTTACTTTTATAAATAAATGATTCATAACTAACGAAATTAAACAGTTTTGGAAAAATCAACTTAATTTAACAGTGAAAAAAAATATAAATTGCACGCCAGGTCGACGAGTGTAAGATGATATATCGATGTGGTAAGACGACATACTATGATTCCTTAGATTCCTTTTTCTCTCATCAAAATTAGGAAAATCTTTATTACTTTGTAAAGTACGGTCCCTGTCCGGCATACTAAGTTGGGCTACTAGCCGGGGCACACTGAGGTGCTCCATAAAACGTCACAAGTTCACAGACATCACTATTATTTCAATGAATTTTGCCGATGTGTCGTCTTACCTGACTATGTCATCTTAAGCACCATTCCCCTAATATATTTGCCATATTATTTTATTGAAATGACTAAATAAGTATGTCACCATGGCAACGTCGATCGCTATCCCGTCGCATAAACAATGGTCGCCGTCAGTCTCAGGTTGTAATAATTTACTATTATTTATTCAACAAATGCACTTATCAATATATAAAGTACCGAGTAGCCGATTCTCAGACCTACTGAATATGCATATAAAATTTGGTAAAAATCAGTAAAGCCGTTTCGGAGGAGTTCGTGGACTAACATTGTGACACGAGAATTTTATATACTCTTCTGTTGTACTTATAATAACTTTTATATTAACGGCAACAAAATGGCCAGGCCACCGATTTTGACTAATGTGTAGAGTTTTTAGATTCTTCTCGTGCGGCTGACACATTATATCAAGTATTCAACGGGTTACCCCAATTATAATAATTAACTACAACTAAGCACTATCTTAACTTAAAATTAATGATAACATTGTCACAAAAAATACACAAACAGTTAACTACACAAATTAAATAGTAACAGAAGATACCCTTTCATACTTATTTTCACAGAACCTTATACATACTCTCTTCACATCCATCCACTTATCAGCAAATACATCACACTCGGGATTGGCCGACAGAAGGGCGTTGAGCAAGCTTAATGCTCGGTACAGTGGGGACTCAGCTCTCGCGACAGTCCGACATGTCGGCAGTGCGAATAATTTTGGCCGACGGCTAGGACGGTGCTTCAAATAGTTATCAGGCACATACAAGCGGCAAATTAAGGCATGGAGTTCGGGGCAATCTATTATGTCGCGAAGAATTTTTAAGGCAACCAATATTAGGTCTACACCTGATATCTTGGGAACAGAAGTGTCGAAAGCGTTATACAAGATGTTAAGAACAGTTACTTTAATAGTGCCTCTTTCAGAATTCGTCTAAATCTCAACTACTTCTGTACATACTATAGCTTCATTACTTTGAAGTCGGTGCCAGTCCCAAAAGTTTCATATATTCTGACATTGACTGATTAACTCACGATTAAATTAGCTGGTACCGACTTCAAAATAATGAAGCTATAGTATGTACAGAAGTAGTTGAGATTTAGACGAACTCTGAAAGAGGCACTATAATTAAAGAGTAAGAATTGTTTAATACTTTGTAGTTCATATTAATACTTATTGTTTTTACCTTGGAAGTCGGTTTTAATTTTTTGTTAAAAATAATAATTAATCAAATTCTTATTCTTCACAATTTTGTTAATCATTTTTTTAAATATTTTTAATTACTTTTTAAATTTGAGAAAATATGTATTGTTCAATGCAATTAACAGTATTTTTAATTTTTAATAATTCAATTTAGTTTAGTGTAAAATATTGTTTATAATTATTGTTTTAATGCATGTTGAGGCACGGTACTAATTATGTATTCTGTGGTTGAGGCCGAATGTTATTGTATCTAGCTGTAATTTTATTAATCATGAATTTATGTATTTATTGATACAAAACTGTATTTGGTCCTTAAATAAATAAATAAATAAATAGACACTTATACAAAATCTGGCCCCTCTTTCATCCCTTTACAGGGGTGGGGGGAAATTTTTTTATACGCCAGATGTTAAGTTGGAAGAAGACAAAATATATATCTGCGAAAAGCGCATTCAAATCGGATCAGTAGTTTTCGTGTGATAGTGGAACAACCATACATACAACAACAACAACAGACAAACAACATATCGAGCGAAGTCCAGTTCCGATATCATCTAGAGGGTAAGGCCAAATTGGTCTCGAAGAAGCTTGGTGTTCTTAACAGAGCGAGACAGTACTTCAGTCCGGACCAACGCCTACAACTCTACAAGGCGCAGGTTCGACCTCATATGGAATATTGTTCTCATTTCTGGGCAGGGGCGCCAAAATACCAACTGCTCCCTCTGGATCGTATCCAACGAAGGGCCGCTCGAATTGTTGACTGCCATAGTGTTTCAAACAGCTTGAACCCCTTGGAATTACGCCGAGATGTAGCATCACTCTGCATCCTCTATCGGTGGTATCACGGGGAGTGCTCTGAGGAATTGTTCGGAATCATACCACCTGCAACTTTTCGCCATCGTCCCACGCGAAAAACATACCATCCTCATCACCTTGATGAGTGGCAGTCTTCCACAGTGCGTTTTTCGCGTAACTTTCTGCCGCGCACTGTAAAACTCTGGAACGAACTGTCACCAGCAGTATTTCCGGACCTATACGACCTGCAAACCTTAAAAGGCCGGCAACGCACCTGCAGCTCTTCTGATGTTGCGAGTGTCCATGGGCGACGGTAGTTGCTTACCATCAGGTGACCCGTTTGCTCGTTTGCCCCCTTATTTAATAAAAAAAAAAGACAGACAGACAAAAAACTAACTACATTTTTGGCTTCTATAGCGATGCAGTGACACCCCCCGCTTTTTATTTTTTTGAATCTTATATCTTTAAACGAGCAATTCTTGTATGTATGGTTCTTGAAGGAAAAATAATTATTATTAATCAGCACGTTCCGCTGATTATTATTAATTCTGATTATTCCGTTGCGATCAATGCAACAAAATAGCGGATAGCATTTTAAAGCACTATAAAAATTATTGTTATTTTTCAACGGAACGAAGAAAACATTCTATTACTATTTACTTTGTTTATCGCTGAGAAGTGAGTACTCGAAATTATCACTTCGTTGATAAACAAGTATCAAAGTTACGAAATAAACGGCCAAGTGCGAGTTGGGGAAAATGGAGTTATAGATATAGTTATAGATAGACAGTGACCGGTTTCATTAAAACTGCAGGCCTGTTGCGCAGGAGTTTAATTTTATAGTGTACTAAGAAGATGAAGCCTGCAACTCCGTTGCGCCAAAATTAGGTTATCGCGCGGGAACCGTACATTTTTCCAGCAAAAAAAGTATCATAATAATATGTCCTTTCCCGGGACTTAAGATATCTCCATGCCTTTCATCAAAATCGGTTCAGCGGTTTGGGCGTGAAGGGGTAACAGACAGACTGACAGACAGACGCATTTATAATATTAGTATAGAGGCATGGATTTTATAGTGTATTAGTATTTCTATAATGTATATAGATTAAGTTATTTACATTGTGAATTTTATTTTTAAAAGACCAATTTTCCACTTTTTACCGACTTTTTACGTGACCATCCGACACATGGATCATCTTACTTGTCAGACAATCAGATCGGCCTGCATTGTCCTTACCAAACTTTACTTACCAAACTTGGAAGTTGGAAATAGCATGTTTCCAACGCGGAAATCGAACCACGATCTCAGGAGTCAGGAGCCGCGCTCTAAACCACTGATGACTGGACCACTGAGACATTAAGGAGCAATAGAGTGTAGATATGTAGACTATAAAAGTATTTCTTATTAATAGCGGCCGCGGGCCTTGGCTTCGAAGTTCGAATTAGCCAGCTTAAACTACTAAATGGCTGCATCTACTCCTACAGTACTACTTACAACTTAATATTGCCTTAGTTATTACTCACACAATATGACACAAGCTTAGCAGGCATATTATACAATGCTGCAGCTGCCAACCCCCCCCCCCCCCCCCCCCTAGAAGACGAAATAAACGTCAAATTTCCTGACAAGTGGAAATAAACGTGTTGCCTAATGCCTACTCTGCGCAAAATGAAGTAATAAAAGTAAATTTTAAAATAATAAAAGTAAATTTTCATGATTTTTTGTTTTAATACCTATACCACCATCTTATCGAAACAGGTATGAGCTGCCCCCCCCCCCCCCCCCGCCCCCCCTCCTATCTGAAATCCAGAGCCTGTAGCCAACAGCTTTTCTTTATCGCTTCTTTATGGAATCGCCGATCGAGACATAAGACGAGTCGAACGTCAACGTCGAATTAACAAACGCTTATGTCAATTCCATACATTTTGATCGGCGATTCTGAAAAGAAGCGATAAAGAAAAGTTCTTGGCTAAAGGGCCTGGATACGCCCATGCGTTTATTACATTTCATATTATGCGGTATGCCGACCATCATAGTCCAGGATAATGTGTATAAAAATTAATATATTATTTACTATTTTATAAAAATAAAAGATTTAAGGGCTCAATACCAAATAAACAATAGTTAACTAAGTATTTATATCGAAAACAAAGTTTTATCCTAATGTTTGCACTAATGTAATTATTATTCATTAAGAATGGTAATGTTATGGTTACTTGATATGCATTAGATAGACCGACATTTACATTAGGATTCTTTAAATTATGCCAGTAACTTGTAAAGGACACAAAAAGTATAATTGCATCAATTGTTTAAAAATAATTGATGCATTACTGTTTATGTTATTTACAAGTTACTTTATAAATGTTACGAGGTACTTAACTTAGCGATTTTAGTTATGTTTCTTGAAGGTTTCTTTGGTGAATGTTTGTGAATCTGTTTAGAGAGTAAATTATCTGTTATGTTTTTTCTGTAGACACAATGATAATAGTTATTGGTTGTTCTTACGAAATAAAGAACCGAATAAACTTTAAAAAAATGAAAAATTGAATGGCAAATACTACACCTCTTAAATTACCCCAAACATACACAACTATGTTTTTTTCTCGTTTACATCACAAGTCACAACCAGCTGAGAACTGGTAAAAGATACTCAAGTCATACCAGTAACTGGAATAGTTTAAGCTGCATTGTAAGTATCAATTACGTCTATTCAATTGGTTAACCACAGGAGTCAGTAAGTGTCAGGACTCCGTGAGACGTATATTGAAGTAACATTAGGTAATGTTCCTTTGGTTTTATCTATGTTTATTTTAAAAATGGTATTTAAAGAGCGTGGTTATAACTTTTTATAGCCTTTAGCAGTGAGTTCTCCATTTAGTTAGTGTTGTAAACTTATGTTTGCTGTCTGAAGCCAGTAATAAAGTGTGGATTCCTATACATACCTTTTTAGCTGTAGGTAAGGTTTAGTAGGCAAGCCACAAGATAGTAAAAAACTTGTTTACTTTTCATACAAATATTGCATGCCCGAAACTGTTAAAACCAACAAATCTGTAACACTTTTGTTTTTAACCAATAAATATTTCTTAAATCTTATTTCTTTGTCTTTAGTCAATATTAGTATGGATGTTGTGGTTTCAGCCATGGGCACCGTACTCCACTACTTCGACGTAAAGGGTCTGGGCGAGGCGCTGCGGCTGCTGCTGGCGTACGGCAAGGAGCCGTTCACAGACCACCGCGTTACCTTCGCTGAGTGGCCCACTTTCAAGACCTGTGAGTACCTTAATGGATAATATTATAAGTAGCGCTGTATAAATGGACCAAGAGCCTAAGTCTATATACTCGTACTTCAAGAAAGTATTAAGGGTGTCAGTGGGAAGCTACTGTCAAAAATGTCCGACACTGGAAGACGAGATTCCTCCATTAACCGCAAAAAATTTAAGCTATGAAATTGAGCTTTACTCTAAAGTCAGGTAGACCTTCAGAACTGGATACCTCCTAAAGTAAGCGCGACTTCATAGTTGCTGGTCGTTCTTACCTCTATAAAGGTCACAAACAGGTAAGCTTTCAGCTTTTCTAAAGTGACGAAAGTCTGGCTGTCGCAGACCCTTACTCTAAAATGTCAAATGATAAAATCGTTTGGCAAAGCTATAGGGTTACCAGGATCTGATGGCAAATAGGGAAAAATGAAATTGACGAATATATTATTGACTGGGGAAATTGGAGTAGGTATAACGTTTTGATACTTATTTTTCCTTATAGCGGCTGATTCTGTGTGTGATACATGCAAATATAAAAACTTATCCAATCACATTTTTTGGAAATCTGCCATCCAAATTTGCCATAAGATCCTGTAGCCGTAGCACGGCGACCAGCGGAAATGCGAAAGTATAGACAAGCTGCGGAGATAAACTAAAGGTGCGGTTCCGATCTTTTTTCGTTCCGAAAAATTCAATTAAAATGCCACTTTATGACAGATTATAGTCACAAAGTGTGGAGATAAACTTCAGGTGCCGTTCCCATCTTTTTTCGTTCCGAAAATGATGAAGACATCGGGCTACCGACATATTACATTCGCAACTCCTTCATTGCACACATCGACATTTTACCACTAATAAAATTAAGTAAGACATTTTTAATAAATTATTACTTAATAGGCATCCATTACACGGTAGGTTGCTCGTCAGTCAATTCCATCAATCATGAATTATGTTTGACTGATGGTGACTGATGGACTGACGAATGTATCCAGATTTTCGTCAATCACCGTCAGTCACGCTCTTACACGGTAGGTTACCCATCAGTCACAGTCATGACTGTGGTAAAACTGACAGCAAAACCTACCGTCTAATGGATGCCATACAAATATCACGTGTCTGTCTGGCTCTGTCAAACAAAAAAGAGAGGTGTACCTACTAATCCAATTTGATTTATTTAAAATCTGACGTATCGAGGCCTTGGTTTTAATATTATCTTATATATAAAATTTTCGTGTCACAATGTTAGTCCACGAACTCCTCCGAAACGGCTTTACTGATTTTTACCAAAATTTTATATGCATATTCAGAAGGTCTGAGAATCGGCTACTGGGTACTTTATATATTGATAAGTGCATTAGTTGAATAAATAATAGTAAATTATTACAACCTGAGACGGACGGCGACCATTGTTTGTGCGAGGGATAGCGATCGACGTTGCCATGGCGACATACTTATTTAGTCACTTCAATAAAATAATATGGGCGAAATACTTTATATTAAGGCAAAGCAACGTTTGCCGGGACAGCTAGTACTTATTATAAAACAAAGTCGCTTTTTTTCCCTCATGTCCCTTTGTACCATTTAATCTTTAAAAATACGCAACGGATTTTGATGGTTCTTTCACTGTTAAATAGCCCATTTATCGAGGAAGGTTATAGGCTATATTTTATCACGCTAAGACTAATAGGAGCGAAGAAATAGAGGAAAATGGGAAAAAACGGGGCAAATTATTTGAAAGGGCTAACTTGAACGCGCTAATCTCAGGAACTACTGGTCCGATTTGAAAAATTCTTTCAGTGTTACCTAGCCCATTTACTGAGGAAGTCTATAGGCAATATTTTATCACGCTAAGACTAATAGGAGAATGTGAAAAAACGGGGAAATTATTTGAAAGGGCTTATCTCGCGAACTACTGGAGCAATTTTTATGTTATTTGGCACAGATAAGAAGTAGATCACGTGAAGGATCATAGGCTATCCATTTTAATCATTTTTTTCAGTGGCTATATATTTTATATCCGTGCGACGCCGGGGCGGGTCGCTAGTTCATAATAATTAATACAAAGTATGTAAAATCCAAGGGTTTCTTATTAATTTTCTTTTCTTTAAATTTCAGCGACGCCCATGCAGCAAATGCCCGTGCTTGAGATGGACGGGCGAGTGTACACGCAGAGTTCTGCCATCGCCAAGTATTTGGGCAGGAAATACGACGGTCTTGCCGGCAAAGACCTGGAGGAGGACTTTAAGATCGACGAGAGTCTGGAGTTTCTGGGCGATATCCGATACAGTGAGTAAATATTATTAGCAAAATAAATATTTTGCTTACGTAGTAACTGTTTTATGCAGTAACAAAGAATATTCCAGAAGAATAAACCGGCTACAACATTTTCCTGTACATAGTTCAGTCTATGCGCTATGTTCACTGTTCAGGATAATAGTTTGACGCATTATTTACAAAAGACTTTGAGGTTTCAAATTATCTTATGTGTTTTAATAACACATTACGCACTTTAAAATTTGCTAAATCAGACGTATTTTAACTAGACAAATAAATTATAGCAATTTAAATAAGCTCATTAAAATCTTTTTACGCCAAAAAAAAAGATATGGTTGTGAAATGAATGCAAATATTTTTAGATAGAAAATGCTTTATAATATTTTGTACAAAAACTAATAGTACGGGAGCCCTAGAACAAATTTTTTTGGTGATTACTAACAAGCTAGTTTTTTGTGAGTAACTTCATTTTGATAAGACAAACAACTTTTTTATTTGCGAAAAGTCCACGGACAAATCAAAATAAAAAATTCATATTTTGATTTGTCAATGGACAGGTCCTAAAATATGGATTGTTCTATTTGTAGGACAATGTTACTCTCATTATAAAACAGTGGCGTGCAGAGCAATATGACACAGGGTATGCGGGGCCCAGCGGAGTAGTCGGATGGCCTTTATTATATGGTCGGAAAAAATCTTAATAGCGCAATGTAGCCAGCGACAGCAATATTGCTAGCGCCATCTATCGAGAACATCGAGAACTATTTTAAGTACTCACCTAATCGGCTTCAATTTTCACATATTCGTGGTTCCGGACTCCGGTTACTTGAGATTTACTATATTCTGATGTAAATATTATAGATGCAAGATTTCGGCCACCTCAAATATCTTATGCAAGTGAGTGATAGTTACAGAACACGTCCCTCGCAAGATATCCGATGTGGCCGTTAAAAAGGCCGATTTTCATGTGATTCGCAAGATATATAAATAAACTTAATAATAAACTATGGGTTCGTAAAAAACAAACTACTCATTCATTTATAGATTAAATCTATGCGCCTATCCTTTTTTAAATATGATTTTAGGATATCGTCATAGAAAGTTGGATTTCGTTTTAATTCTATCATTAATGCCTTTTCTATAGAAATCATAGAAAGATCTGTGAGTCGTTGTTGATTTTGTGTGTTTCTCAAATATGTGTGGATACGTTTTAAACTCGAAAATGAACGCTCTGCCGATGCGCTGCTTGCTGGGATAGTCACAATGAATTATAGAAATTATTTAAATCTGAATATCCTGAATCAGTCCACACTGAACTACAATTATTAAACAATATGCAAGGAAAACAATATAATTTAATCGTGTGCACACAACCACACAGCCAGTTATATGATTCATAACTTTTAACATGAAACTTCCGAGTTACATTGCCTTTTTGCTGGTTTAATTGTTGTAACTCGGGTACACACCTACCTTTAGACACAATTTGAATCTTTTCACTGAATGACAATTGTGAAAACTTATTATTTTTAATTTTTAATAAACACACATTCCCAACACAGACCTCACAGTCAAATAACATTTTTAAGATATCAAAAACGCACTTAATATAGAAACTCAGTAATAACTATTAAACTGTTAAAATGTGCAAAATGTTAAAGCAAAAAAGTCGTCTTAGAAAACTATAAACTTGCGCAAACAAAAATAATCGTATCAGTGCTCATCACAATACTAAACATTTATGTAATGTAAACAAATAATATAACCCTTACTAAACAAAAATGCATTATACATGCATACGCGATTAATTAGATTTCCGTCCATTATTTTTACTCGGATTATAGGCAACGAAGTGTGAAGTGCAACGAACAATATCCGATTATTCCCGAACCGAACGCCGCGGCCGCGCCGGAGGCGCTCGGATAAATTCGGAAATCGGAAGATCTGCCGCAGCTCTTCAAGCTACTTGCCCGTACTAGGCAAATGAGATATTTATGTCTGTGTGCGTTTGCAATCTGTGCACCGATACAAAAATCTCATCGCACACATATGCCCGAGGTCTGCGAGGCCTCAAATGCATATATTATCTCCGCCGCGCCGTTACGATTAAATAATAATGTTTTTATGAAGTTTTGCAAATTAGTTTTTGCTATTTTATAAATTTAGGCGTTTTAAGTGTATTCATTTTTTACTTTGTATAATAATTAACGTCATCTAAAACGTACGAAAGTTAAATTAAAATATGTGTATGGCTTTATACTAATCTGACCACCTCATCATAAGAAAATCGTTATAACTTCTTAACTATCTGACTTAGAGCATTGAAGTAAAAGAATTTTAGAAAATGAAAACTTCCTCTATCTTTTAAAAATAAAAAAGAACTAGTTTAATGTGCTAGATTTTTCACAAAAAGCCATTAATAAAAAATACACATTTTTTTTTAAACTTGGGTTTTTCTATGTTTAATTCCACGAAATCTATAACATATTGGCTGTGTAAGCGTAGTCCACAAATTTAGCTATCAAATAAGACCTTTTTTATCTTCATAGAATATTTACAAGAGCAGTTCAGCTGCCTTACTCCCGTAACTGATATCAACTTGATACGAGTCTAATTTCGATTTCGTTTTTGATGTCATTGTAATGCGTAGGAATTCCGGAACAAAATCGTATCAAAATCGAGATGTTGCCATGGCATCTTGTCAACGTCGTTATAGCAACGTCGATTGTTATAAAGTAGCAGAAGGTTATATCGAAAAATAACGAAAAATATGAAATAATGTTTGTGTTTTTTCGTCATACCATAAAAATACATATCTTTAGAAACTTTAGATGGATGTGCCCATTTTCTACTTTAGTGGGTTTAAAATGGTTATTTTCGTTAAGGAACATCTTGACATTAAACAAATATGTAAATTCTCTTTTGTACTTTACACTTAACATTGTCATACATATTCTAGTGTTTATAAAATTTGTATCCCTACATGCCGACATTAAATATTAGTTTTTATTTGGAAAATAATGGTCCGTCCGAGTTCCGACGCACCTACAAATGGAGATGTTGTTGAGATTCCTGGAAGAAAATCCAGTAATCGCAAAAGGGTACATGCGGGCGAGCCAAGCTAAGCACGATACCAAACTTAAATGGGACCGTATAGCTACAGAGCTACGACATTTGCAGACGAGTCATATTATTATGTTAAAATAATAATTAATTAATAATTATTATCAACAAAAAATGCTACGACACCACACCAATCGATACCCTAGTGACTCTAAAAAACGTTTACAATACCTAACTCGGCAACTATCGATCTCAATCGATGTCGATGCCTCTGTTGCTACCGTGAAATTTGACGTTTGTAAACGATCTGTAAGTCGATTCTTAGACAATTTTGTTTGTCGCGAGTACCTAAGATTTCGATTTGGCGAATGTTTCGATGCTGATTAGTTCCAAATTGAGCCACAGCCCGATCGTGCGCTAGCATAGCTGTCAGGAATAGCAAAATCCATTAAGGTTGAATTAGTTTCAAACCGATCCGCAGCACGATCGTGCGCTATTTTAGATGTCTAAAGTGTCAAAAGCCGTTGAAATCGAAAATCGAAATCGATATCAGTTTCGAGAGTAAGGCCCCTGGTCAGATTAGTGTGAAAGCCCGAGAAAAAAAAATGGCTGCCATTTTACAATCTTGAGAGAGAAAAAAATTTTGAGGGCTGATTTGTCGATAATAACATTAAACGATCGGACACCGGTGTCGGGACACATTGTATAACTAAAGCTACCAATATACAAAAAATCAACTGGTTAGGGTTCCGTTTTAGGGTACCATAGTCAATCAAGTTTTGTTGATTACACTTTACAGAAACGCGAAAAAAATATACATCCCCGCTTGGTGTGTAATCAAGCGGGGATGAATATTTTTTCGCGTCCACCCCATCGTGTGGAGTGTCATTGGATAGGTTTTTTAAAATTATTATGAGTATTCCTTGATCATTTAACGATTTAGGGGTCCGTTTGTGAAATATTAAGTTTTAAAGTGGAAAAAATCGTTAGAGTCCAGTGTCCCCCTCTTATAACCAGCTAAACGGTTGCTTCTGGAAATGTGAAAAAATTTACGGGAGTAGGAAATCTGTGCTGAATTAAAAAGGAAAACTATCACGCCTAAGAAGACTTCATATTAAGTTATTGAGTAATAGTCGATCAACTAAAAAAAATGTATTCGGCGAAGTATAAAGGAACTTTTCGTTCAAATTCCTTTGAAAGTAACTGAGATGATGTTGTTAGTAGTGTAAATCACGTTATAAATGTACATTCATTGACCATACAAACATTTTAAAAAACTAGCGGTACTACGGAATAACGGAACCTATGGTATTGCTCGTGGCCCGACACGCACTTTGCCGGTTTTTTTTTACTAAGCACCACGGACTAAGTGGCGTTAACTTTCTAATTTCCGATTTAAATATTTTTTATTTTAACCGACTGTACCAGAAGAAGATGGTAACTATTAAAGAGGGTTAGCACGTTTATATTTTGTAGGCATACCTCTTATGCAAGTTGTAAAGTGTAAAGACTTGGCGGTAACGTGAGGAGGAATAAATAATAAATTATCATCAAAACAACGAACGCAGTCCAGTTTTTCCTTTTTTTACTAAATTAAATCACGTTGTACCGCACACAAATTACAATAACAAGCTGCGTAGAGATCAACTACGATATCATGGCGCGCCCCTCCAAAATTCAAAACTTTTGAAGTGCGTTGTCAAAACGTTTGAAGTGCGTTGTCTTGCGCGGTAGGCTAGTTATGATTAGTTGACCAACAAATTTTGGTAATGAGTGACATTAAGTGAAATATTACGTGTACTGTGATTAGTTGAATACTTACTACATACAAACTCTTTCATAAGGATGTGACTACACACATTGAAACAGTCATTTGGAGGGGCGCGCCAAGTTATCGTAGTTGATCTCTAACACTTACAGGCAGTGCCGGCACACTGTCAGTTAGTTAGTTAGTTACTAAATAGTTACTGTGCCTGTTTTAGCGGACCCTGCGGCGCCTCTTTTTATTGGGCGCCCTGGGCAGCCGCTCAGTGTTGTCCCCACCCTTAAGCCGCTACTGCTTCCAGGAGCCAGCATGGTCCACTATGAGCCGGACGCAGCGGTGAAGGCGAGGAAACACGACACCTTCAGCAAGGACTTCTACCCCCGAGCCCTGAAGGAGTTGGACAGGATCATCCGGGAGAACGATGGACATTTAGCCCTCGGAAGGGTAAGTAACCCTAAAGCATCCCTAAAGTATTTTCACTTAGTTTTGTTACAGCCTGTGTATTTTATTATAGGTTGGCGTCCCGGGTCTGGTGGGTCAGATAATAGACAATTAGATAATAGATTCGCGAGGTGCAGGTTCCATTTTAGGTGGTGGGGTATGCCAGAGAAACTTCAAATTTCAAGTACCTAAATATTATGACAAACTATTGTCATAATACCTGTCACTTACCTGCTTCAAGCGCGCTCACAGGGTGCATAGCATAGAGAAAAATAAACATACATTCGTGCATAGACAACGGCTACACGCTCAGTCTGGCATCAGTTCAGTCCATCAATGTGAGACTGACGGCAGAATGATGGCTGAAAAGTACATAATAAAGAAATGATCAGTCCGTCAATCAACCGGTTAGCATCCATTAGGCATCCATTACACGGTAGGTTCCTCGTCAGTCAATTCCATCAATCATAATTATGTTTGACTGATGGACTGACGAATGTATCCAGATTTTCGTCAATCACCGTCAGTCACGCCCTTACACGGTAGGTTACCCATCAGTCACAGTCATGACTCTGGTAAAACTGACAGCAAAACCTACCGTCTAATGGATGCCTTACACGGTACGTTTCTCGTTAGTCAATTCCATCAATGATGAATAATTATGTTTGACTGATGGTGACTGATGGACTGACGAATGTATCCAGATTTTCGTCAATCACCGTCAGTCACGCTCTTACACGGTAGGTTACCCATCAGTCACAGTCATGACTGTGGTAAAACTGACAGCAAAACCTACCGTCTAATGGATGCCGATCATCCTCCCGTCATTCTGACCAAACTGATGGACTGAACTGATGCCAGACTCAACAGACTGACCGTATAACCGTTGTCTATGCACCCTAACCCACTGATCTCTATTATACAAGTACGCTGGATCGATGATACCCACCTGCTTTTTGTGCCTATTGGAAGCGGAATCAGCGCCCCCATTATGGGGGCTGAGAACTAAATCTGACGTAACCACAACCAATAACAACAGTCGTCATCACTAGTATTAGTTCCAAGTACTCTCACTACTGCTATCAGCGCCAACATGGCGGCTTTCAAACGTCATTTTTACGTCAGATTTAGTACTGTAGGGTCTAGGGATATTGCTATACTGTGGTATTGGCCCTCAAGCACGGAATATCTATGGCCATTTTCAACTATTTGACATAAAGACCTTACGGCCTACATACAGACAAAACACACACTGACCATCTTTCAAAGGCACCTTACAAGAGGCGTAGTTTCGTTTACACAAGGCGTAGTTTGACTAGCCTCTGCAGAATTCTACTTTACCTAGTATTCGTTCTGGTACTAAACAGATTTTTCTCCCTAATTCATTTCTGATCAGTCTCATTTCTTGTAACTTTTGTTAAAGTTGAACACTGAACAGTACAGCTTATTTCTTATTCGTTCTGTACATAGGTATAGTATAGTTTGTTCAGCTGTTCTAGGAATATAAAAGTCAATACAGTGTGGGGGGCAATTTTGCAGTAAGTGGGGATGAATCCACTCCATAGGGTCAAAACTCCCTCGTTTCGTATCACGCTCGTGAGGACTTTCAGTTGACTAGTGCCCTTCTCCGCGTTTTGGACTCTGTAAAGTAAAACAAAATAAGTTCTATGTAAGATTTGACTTAGATGTAAACTACGATAACATGGCGCGCCCCTCCAAATTACTGTTTCAATGTGTGTAGTCATATCCTTATGAAAGAGTTTGTATGTAGTAAGTATTCAACCAATCAACTAGTACTCGTAATATTTCACTTAAGGGGCCGGGTACCCTCAAAATTCTCATACAAACGTAATACCAAAATCATTTTGTCATACGAAAATATTTAACATGTTTGAGTTATTTTTCAGCTTAAAATAGTAATTACCTAGGTTCCTGAACAAAAATTAATTTCAAAATATTTAAACACTAAAAAAAAATTTTTTGTGTATAATTTTTTTTTACTAAATTTACTACTAAATATTTAAACACTAAAAAATAGAGTAAAACACTAAAAAATATATAAATAAATAGTAAATTTACTACAAAATATTTTAATACTAAAAAATATTTTTTAGAGTTGAAATATTTTGTAGTAAATTTAATATTTATTTATATATTTTTTAGTGTTTTACTCTATTTTTTAGTGTTTAAATATTTAGTAGTAAATTTAGTAAAAAAAATTTATACACAAAAAAAAATTTTTTAGTGTTTAAATATTTTGAAGTTAATTTTTGTTCAGGAACCTAGGTAATTACTATTTTAAGCTGAAAAATAACTCAAACATGTTAAATATTTTCGTATGACAAAATGATTTTGGTATTACGTATGTATGAGAATTTCGAGGGTAACCCGGGCTCTTAATGTCACTTATTACCAAGATTGGTCAACTAATCATAACTAGCCGACCGTGCAAGACAACGCAATTCAAACGTTTTGACAACGCACTTCAAACATTTTGAATTTTGGAGGGGCGCGCCGTGTTATCGTACCTATATCATATATGGCTTTAAGCCATTAAAGTTATGTAGCCGATATTTATAAAACAAACAATCAAATAGAGGCATATTACATAGCCAATTATATTTTTTCACTAAAAGATGTGTAAAATTGCAATGTAAACGCGTTTTATATAGGCGTTTGTAGCATTTTGCTTTCAAATTATGAATTACGACTGGAGCACATTCTGAAGCGACATTTTACAACGTGGTGGCGGTAGTTCCAATTTTGACCACGCAGTAAAAACCTTTTTGGTTCGATTTATATGCGTTCGCGTAAAGTATAAAGAACTAAGAAGAGAAGTTTCCTATCAGATGGTTTCTTTACCTGGTCTTAACAATGTCGACAGGCAGGGAGGCGAGCGAGGTGGCCAGGCCGGAGATCATGGAGGACACGAAGTGTAGAGAGATGCCCTCGCCCATACGCGGCAGCAGCATCTCCCGGGCCTGGATGACAATTTAGGGTTGAAGGGACTGTTAAGTGGTTTTATTTCCGGGTGGTATGTGCCCTCAACTCCATTTCGAGAATAGTTTAGGGGCAAATTCATCAACACTGTAACTCTCAGTAGGTATATATACTGTATTATCTATGACTGTAACTAAGTCCTCACGTAGAGTATATCACTCCTCATGTCTAGAGTTAATCGATTTTTTTACATTTTGAATTTCATTAATAAATCAGTTAGGCTGGCCGCACAGACACGTTTTCCGTATTCGTTTTCCTAATGCGGAATTTCGATTTGGAATTCCGTGAGACTAGCGTACACGTTCGTTTTTCGTCACTCGCGAACGCACCGCGCGGCTTGCACTTGAAACGTACCTACGTCACAGAATACTTATTAGTTTAACAACCTACGTGCAAAATTTGTTCCGTACGAAAAACCAACGTGTGCGGCAGTTAATGTATTTTCTACTGATTCCATGCATTCGGATTTCCGAGTACGGAAAACGTGTTTATGCAAAGAACAATCTACAAAATTCTACATTTAAGACGGCCGGTCCTAAATGTAGAATTTTGTAGATTGTAGAGTTTATAACTCGCACTACATAATATAAGTAGATTATAGGTATTCAATCATTTTATTTAAGTGATTTACTAGCAAATCAATGTTTTATATAGATAGTTGTTGTCACAGCCCTAAATAGTATACTTATTTATTCTTGATTGTTTACTTTTTAGCCTAGACAAACGTCTAGGTTAATAGGTTTTAGATGAGATTAAGCAGCCTTGTATGGATTCTTGCGGAGAATTTGACAATGTTCATAGGCTTTATTTTATGAAATAGTTAGGTCTTTAAAGGTGTTGGTGACAAATGAGAGTAACAAGTTTAACACCTCAGTATCGCAGACACAATAGATTTTCAATTTGTATGCGGCAGCCGGCTGCCGCTTGGGGATCGATGGGTTAATGAGTTATTTTTGGAAGTCCGACAACTCTCTTGCTCATTCCCTGATGTTCCACTTTCTGTTATACTGTCCCTCTGCTTGTTTGCTATCATAACAAACCTGAGCATATACAGCGAGTTGTGAGCCGTTGACGACCATAGCTCTGGTGACGGTAGCGCCCGCGCCGCGCCACAGCGTGAACAGTCCTTCTTCGCGTACGATTCTGAAAGACAGTAAATTAGTGTGTTAGCGGGCCCCTAGCTAGACAATCAACTTTATTGTGCAATATCACGTATTGTGCAATACTATTGACCGTCTAGGGTTGATATTGAACGCGCCCACCTTTCAATTTTGTTGTCATTTGTCAAATAGGTAAATTGTTCAATAGTATTGTTCAATGATATTGCATCGTCTAGGCCCTAGACTCTAGTCTTTAGGGCTACTTAGAGTAAATGATTGAAACGACGTTTCAAGATGAACGCTGATCTTAAGGTTTTCTGCTTGTCCCGTTTATAACATTGAATAACAGAGGAAGGGAGAAAAAGATAGAAAGACTGGAGCTTTCTTTAATAATAATTGGTCTTTAAGCTTAAAATGTGTGAAAAAAGTGTTATTTGGAGCTGTTTTCTAACAGTGTTAAATGATTGTAATTTGTAAACGTCTTATACCTCTTTTATAATCGTTTCTGCATCGCTTTTTTGTCTGTAGTCGTCGGTAGAGTCAAATTCTCGCCAAACGAATATACAGAATGTAACAAAACTAAGTGATATAGGATGTGTACCTGTTTCTCGTAGAGAGTTCACTGTGAAAGCAGCAGCGCTGAAAGACCATTTTTTTCACTTTTGTATGGAGGAACTCGAGTGACGCTGTTACTGGCACTGGGTCGTTTACCCGTACAAAAGTGAAAAAATTTGGTCTATCAGCGCTGCTACTTTCACAGCAAACTCTATATTATATGGAACCCATACACACCAGTATTATCACTTATTTTTATTATGCTCCTATGTTCGAACCATACATTTTTAATAATATATAATTTGTTAAAATTTGGTTCTCATTCCAGCTGACCTGGGTAGACTTTGTGTTCGCGGGCATGTTCGACTACCTGAAGCTGATGCTGCAGATGCCAGACCTGGACGTCCAGTACCCCAGCTTCAGGCAGGTCGTGGACAACGTGTACTCCATACCCCAAGTCAAGACCTGGTGCGACACCGCCCAGAAGTCTGAACTTAACTTTTGATTTTGTAATTTTAAGCGGGGAATTGACTACCGGGCTGCCTGCGGGCCGCCCGGTCTGGCACAAGTCTGCCTCTTGCCCCTATTGAACACACACAGAACAGGCAAGTCAGTCGAATAGATAGAGAGCTGCAGCTCGGTTGTGGACTCATGGACTCGATATTCTTTTTAACAGATGCTAGATCAGCATCGGGATTGATTTCTTCGGATTTTTCAATAAGTTCGCTGTAAGCGGCTTTACGTAGATCGGTATTCATGTAATCCTTGCTTTTATAACTTTCCACAAACAAGGATGCGACCGGTAAATGGAAAGAAACGAATGTCAAAATTGTTTTTGTTGGTTTTTCTTAAGTTTAATGTTTCTATTGTTTACAATACTATGTTTTAAAATAATATTTTAAGTGCACTTCAGTCGCTCTCCAAGGCGCAAATGACGACGGGCCGCCCGTGCGACCATTCATGTACAGACTTGCCCGTGCCCGAGCGGGAAAAATGCGATCTCGCGGGCAGGCTGCGGGCACGGGCTGGCGGGCATGTCTGTGCCCGTACCTAGGAATTGACGAGCAGACATGCGACAGACCTGCCCGTGACGGGCGGCCCGTAGCGGACGGCCCGGTAGTCAATTCCCCGCTTTAGAGAATAGCAACAGTATTTTAATGCGTTTAAATATACATATTTTTAAGTATTAAGAAATAAATCTTTTCTCATGTACAATTGTACATTATTAATTTTAATTATCATATTGTGTAGCTTAACGTAGAGTAGCTCTACGTGCGTAACACAGAGTAGTAGCACAACGTAGAGGCACGTGGTACAGCAAAGTTGTTCGTAGCACAGCGTAGAGGCACATAGCACATGCATAGCACGGCGTAGTGGTATGTAGCACAACTTAGTGGCTCGTAGCACAACTTAGTGGCTCCTAGCACATCGTAGTGGCACGTAGCACAGCGTAGTAGTACGCGGTAGCACAGTGTAGTGGCACGTAGCACAGCGTGCAGCGTAGTGATAGCACTTTGTAATGGTACAGCCACTGAGAAGCTATAAGTAGCTCAAAGTGACGTAATATTAATATTTTAGGTAAAATAATAAAAATAGCTTCGTGTAAATAACTTTATTTTCACGATAAAACGTTACAAACATTAATATCTTACAACTATATTTCATACACATTAAAAATGCGACATACAGACACAGCATGAGCTTTAATACAGATGGAACTTGCTTAATTATTTTATCATATTTCATCACCCACAATCAACATGCATATTATCAAGGCACACAAAACAACGTATCGAAAATTTGTAAACAAACTTAACTATGGGTTCAAAAAGGCAACAACATTCTTAATGTTTTTGTACCATTCGATTTCCTCTTCCTTTCATCATAGCTTTAAGGGTCCGTATACGAAATTTGCCGATTTCGCTGATTTAACAGACGTGATTTCAGTTAAAATACAGTATTTCTATAAGTTTTAATGCACAACATGTAAGATCATTTCAATTATAATCTAATGTTGGAGCTAGATTTTTTATTTTTTTAAGTATTTTTAAATAATCCAACTCAAACCCGCGACAGTTTTGTGATTTTTGCTGTAAAAGGTTTAGAATATCACCTGTTTATGGATTGTATTGACGTCTTAACGGTATGAAAAAAATACAATGTACTGTTGAGAAAGTCGTCTATAAAATGTTGGAATTACTTTTTACCACTTTAATATGAAATAGTTGAGTAAAAAAATATGTAACTCGGCAAAATTTTAGAGAAAATGGGCAAAGAATTGCTGTTAATTTCGGCAACTTGGAGCTGTAATTAATAAAAAGAAAATAACAGAAATAATCTATAGATAACATACTATCAATTCGAGAAAAAAGAAAAAAAAAACAAAAAACACGATTCAAAACAACCTAAATCTCACATTACATTACTCGCCGCAAGGTTCGAATCGGCTTTCCGCGCTTAAATATATTTTAAATCTAATGAATAATATATATTTTTTTAAGTCTAATAAGGGGGAAAAACCTAATAATATTTCTGTAGCGAACCTTTGCAATTTCGTATTCATCGGCAAAATTTCGTATACGGACTCTTAAGAAACGCTGACGAAAATGATACTGAAGTAGGTAAGTATACATAGATTTTAATGGCATGAGTTTGAAACAGACAAGATAGGGTACCATTACCATCCTGATATCTTCCAAACCATGAGGCTAAAAAGAACATTTATTACATTCATTGTTTGTTTGATAATTTGTATGAAGTTACTCGCCTCGCTATTTTGAACTTGGGGTTCATCCATAAATAACACCTAAAGGGGGTAGCTGTCCTTAGTTTTGTGACATCAAATTTTAAATTTTAACAATTAAGTAAACAGCGAAATTTTAACCCATCAAGCCCCATAAGCTCACCGGTGAGCGAGAGACAATAGAATAACAATAGATTTCCAAGAATCCACGATCGAAGGATTAATAGCTATTGTGGTCGTTTTAATTTTAAGATGTAAAATTGCGAATTTGTGACGTCACACTAGGGAGGGGGTCTTACAAATATAACCATCATGAAAATCGTGTGACGTGCTTTAAGGATGGTCCCTTGGCTAGATGACACTGGAGTAATCTACCAGTCACAGGGAGGACATTTCTGGCTGAACTCCTTGACCTTGGGCAGAGCATATACGGTGTCAATCAGCTGCTTGAAGCTAGGATACTTGGTGTAGATGTCGTCCATACGCATCATGAACTTAATGTAGTCGAAAACTCCGGCGAAGAAGAAATCGGCCCATGTGAGCTGAAACAAGAATTTGGTGAGTAAGAGCAGTTGAACTATAGGACAAAAGAGGTAGGACTCAGAACAGGAAAATAAGAAGAAGTGTTATGTAGCGCCGTTTATATGGAAACCTATGTCGCCAACTTCAATGACACTACATTGTCAGCATAGTGTCAACGGTACACGGTCTAGCTATCTTCGGTGTCGATTAATTATTACGACGATATCGATGTATTTTGGTATGTATTTAAATACTATTAAAAGAATGAAATTGATAATTAATAATATTACAGAGACTAACAAAAATAACATAAAGGCCGAAAGGGGTTGAAATCATCCATGATTACGAAAACTTTTATATGAAACCAACTCAATTCGGCAAAATAAATTAGGAAAAACTTTTACTATGGGAATCGTAACTAGGAAATAATTGCCTAGTTATGCTTTTGCCAAACAGCTGATTATTTTGCCGAATTGAGTTGGACCCATAGTAAAAGTTTTTCGTAAGTATGGATGATTTCAACCCCTTTCGGTCTTTAAGTTAGTTTATTTTGCCAAACAACTGATTATTTTGCCGAATTGAGTTGGTCCCAATGAAGTTTTTTTGTAATCATGGATGATTTCAACCCCTTTCGGCCTTTGAGTTATTAATTTTGTATCGAAGTCTTTAGATAAACATGCCTACCTATTATAGTATAATTTTTAAGATTCCGAACCCAAAAGATAAAAAAGGGACCCTATTTCTAAGACTCGATGTCTTATTGTCTGTCTCAAGTAGGCCTACTACGAAACCGTTTTGAGACTCAAACAATCGGACGAGAATGCCACGTCCTTCTCTAACAACGTCATTTCACATTTGTTAGAGTAGGATGCGGCATTCTCTATCGACTTTTATTACTTTATAAAAACAAGCTATCTAATTCTGAAAGAATATTAATTCAAAATTTCAAATCGTACGAGTAGTTCCTGAGATTAGCGCGTTCAAACAAACAAACTCTTCAGCTTTATAATATTTGTGTAGATAATAACGCAACCGCATTAAAAATGACGATAAAAATATCGATACCAAATTCTACATCACACCACATCACTAGTGCCTTAGTTTGATAGTTCACGGAACATCAAACGGCCTGAAAATGGCGGTGTAGCGGCGAATATTTTTCGTGAAGAATAATTGATTTTTAAATTAAAACGTCGTATAAATTATAGTTGGCTGTGATTGGTAACCCGCAATTTTTTTTTATTTAAAGTTTCGCTGCGATTTCTGCACGTAATTATTGCACAAGTCGGCAAGTTTGTTCACAATTTACAACGAAGTACAACGTGTAAGCCGTGGAGCGATTTACATGTGACTGACAACTAGTGCCCGAAGGGGCAAAATTTGGCGACATGGGCCACGCCCACATAACATATCTCTTACTTCTATAATCTGTGAGGTAGGAGTTAGGACTAAACTATGAGGGGCTTCATCACTATCCACAACTTATGTGACCGATACTCCATACCTCATCTGTTAGATAAGTTGTGGATAGCCTATCCGGTACTTATCAGGAAGTGGTAAAACAAGCCTTAAAATAAATAACTTCAAATGTACTGCATTCTATGTATATTCATACTAATACTTAGTATAAACGCGAAATTATTGCCGTCTGTCCATTAACTCTTCACACTCAAACCAGCTGATATGAAGTTGGAGAAATAAGAGGGGCTGTTTTTATGACGAAACAAAAACTACGCAATAAACGAACGAAACGCAACAAAGCTTTTCATAATATGACTCAAAGATACCCAAACGAATAATGCCCATTTAGATCGATGAGTTACAAGTTACAACTAACCTAGCGAAATTCAAATAATTTTTTAACAGCATAATCACGGACGTAAAAAAATGTATAATCACGAGTGAAGCATAGTTATGGCCGCCCGTGTTGGATGTGTGCGTATCATTGGCGCCGTCACTCAATGTACAACGACAGCGGGTTGTAGTACCTAGTTGCGTGTGTGAGTGTCGGTCACGTGTACAATAAACGAAACTGTCGTACCTTGCATGCTTCACCTCTTTGTAGTGTAATGCTAGACATCAACTACGATAATATGGCGCGCCCCTCCAAAATTCAAAACTTTTGAAGTGCGTTGTCAAGATGTTTGAAGTGCGTTATCTTGCGCGGTAGGCTAGTTATGATTAGTTGACCAACAAATCTTGGTAATAAGTGACATTAACTGAAATATTACGTGTACTGTGATTGGTTGAATACTTACTACATACAAACTCTTTCATTAGGATGTGACTACACACATTGAAACAGTCATTTGGAGGGGCGCGCCAAGTTATCGTAGTCGATCTCTACGTCCGTATTTTTTTTTGTCCGTGAGCATAATATTATTATAATTAAATGATATTGCAGAAATAAATGCCAATGATGAAATGAAATAAAAATGTTTATTTCTAAATATGTTAACAAAGTTAACACTTTTAGAACGTCTACATGAGGCCTACCACCGGTTCAGGAACTAACCCGGCGAGAAGAACCGGCGTAAGAATCTCGCAAATGATGATAAAGAAATAATAATATTAGAAGAAATAAATAAATATAGATACTGCGGACAAGTGTTTGTCTGTTGAGTGTTGATTCTAGAACAGTATTATCACTTGAAGAGTCTCGACAGACAAAAACAATATGGTTGAATTACTCGGTGAATTAGTATTAACTATTAAGTATGTCGTTATCAAATCAATAGATCAGAATTAAGTATTAACCCATCAAGCCCCGTACGAGCACCGGTGATTGCGACAATAGAATACAATGGCATTTCCGAGAATCTACGGTCGAAGGATTAAAGTGACCTAACCCAAAAATCATTCCCAACAAACAAACTAACCTTATAAAATTAACTCAATAAGGTCTAAACTCTTATACTTGTTATAAAAGAGCATTCATTATGCCAATTACTTATAATGGCACACTATTAGGAGATTTGGCTAATATTACCTTTATTCTTATAATTTGGTTGGGTAAACGTTAATAATTTTAATTTATATTTTATACGGCAACTATAAGGCTTCGAAATATGTTCATCTTATAGTGGCTATTTACATTGCTTTTTAGCCTTACAATATTCAAAGAAGTAATGCACAAGGTAACTAATAATGCTTTTAACTTATAGGGGCATTTAATAAGACATCTAACCAACAAACGAATGCTAACATTTTATATGACCTTAACAAGGATGAAAGCAATCCACATTCCCTTAAACAGTGATTATAAAGATATTATTCTCACAAAGGTTACATTAAAATGCTTTACATAACTAAATTCGCCATTTTAAACGTACAACAGATTGTGTGAATTTCTTGCGGAGCGGAATGATCGACCAAGTGCGAGTCGGACCTGTGCACGAAGGGTTCCGTACTTTCATAGAACAAAAAAGGCGATTTTTTTTTAAGTTTTTAGGCCTTTGTGTAAATTTCAGGTGCTTACCTGTTACCATTATTGACAAGCAATAAAAGCGAAAAAAACATGTTTGCTGTATAGGAGCCCCCTTAGATATCATATTTTTCCATGTTTCTTATAAGTTGAAGTACCTTGTTCTTGGTCATTATATAACACGTATTAAGGAAAAAAGCGGACAATAAAGCAACTATAAGGAGGGTATAAGGTTATTATCATTATAAATTGTGCCCAAATGCTCCCTTATTGGCGATAATACGACTCCTATAAGAATATTATTTTCGGCTATATAAGCCACTACAAGAGCATTATTTGTTAGTTGGGTTATTACTTGGTAGGAATTTACAAATAATCGGCCAAGTACGAGTCGGACTCGCGCGCGAAGGGTACCGATTAAGAGCAAAAATGGGCAAAAAAAATTGAATTTTTTGTATGGGAGCCCCCCTCAATTTTTTATTTTATTTTAATATTATTATTAATTATTAAAGATCACATATAATCAAGGATTTTGTGAAAGTGTTTTTTTCAAGTGTCTTACAGTTACCATTTTTGAAATCGAGCAAAAAATCCAAAAAAATCACGTTCGTTGTATGGCAGCCCCCCCATAATAATTATTTTTATTTTGTTTTTAGTATTTGTTATTATAGCGGCAACAGAAATACACAATCTGTGAAAATTTCAGAAGTCTAGCTATAGCAGTTTTTGAGATACAGCCTGGAGACAGACAGACGGACAGACAGACGGACAGACAGACGGACAGACAGACGGACAGACAGACGAACAGACATCGAAGTCATCAAGTCACAGTAATAAGGTCCCGTTTTTATCCTTTGGGTACGGAACCCTGAAAAGGGAAGGTAGGGGCAAATTATTTATTTAATAAAGATTAGGGGCTGTTTCACCACTTCCTGATAAGTGCCGGATAGGCTATTCACAACTTATCTGACAGATAAAGTATGGAGTATCTGTCAGATAAGTTGTGGATGGCCTATCCGGCACGTTTTATCAGGCAGTAGTGAAATAGGCCATTAGTCTCTCTCATAAGACTATCTCTTTTTCAACATACTTTTAAAATAGGAACACGGGCAATTATCCTATAATATTTGACGTGTGTTTGGTGATTAGTTAATTATGGTGCTCCCACACCGCAGTTAGAAAATGTTTAGTAACGTTACTAAACATATTTTGTTAGCAAACATTTAATCACAAATGTTAAAAAATGTAAAAAATGTTTTCATGTTAGAAAATGTTTAGTAAACGTAAGTTAACAAATTATAGCAAAAGAAATTAAAACAAAATAAAACATATTGTGCAACATTTTATTTGTAAACCTTTTTTATAGGTCGATGGGGTATGCGGTGAGCCAATGCCAGATTTAAATGTTATAAAATGTTGGTAATCATTAGTAAACATTTTTATTAGTGTAGGAGCACTCATAACATGTAACAGTTCCTAACAAAATGTTAGTAAATGTTTTTATGTTAGCAAATGTTTACAAACATTTTCTAACGGCGGTGTGGGAGCACCATTAGTATAACTTCAGTAATTCTTGACGAATATCGTGTCATTACTTTATCATTTAGTTCTTACTGTATCGTCATATACGACAACAGCAATCGATATTCGATACCACACGGCTACTGAATTATTGTAATAACCTTGACTTGCGTGAGGGGAACAATAGCAATATGTGATTGTTATGAACACCTACGTAGCTAGAAGATAATATTTTACTGAAATGTCATGTAAATTGTAATACAACAACTTTTGTTACTTCCGAGAAAAAGATTAGGCAAAGTTGCTGCTTGACGGCATGGCATGAGAAAAAGGAGTTGTGGGCGTCATGAAATCCATACTAATATTATAAATGCGAAAGTCTGTCTGTCTGTCTGTCTGTCTGTCTGTCTGTCTGTCTGCCTGTCTGTCTGTCTGTCTATCTGTCTGTTACATCTTCACGCCCAAACCGATTTTGCTGAAATTTGGCATGGAGATACTGTGAGTCCTGGGAAAGGACATCTAAGGATACTTTTTATCCCGGGAAATGTACGGTTCCCGCGCGATAAACGAGTTTTGGCGCAACGGAGTTGCGGGCGTCATCTAGTATTTTATAAAATGTAAAATATGGTCATTTAGCCGAAACTTTTTCGTTTTCGCTTCGTTAAAGAATCGCCGATCAAAATGTATAGGGACCGTGCAGAAACTATAGAGGGCGTCGTAATTCGACAGCAGCGACACGATGCGAGTAAAAAAAGTAACTTGTGAGTGATTTTGGCTTCGCATTCTCTTTGACCCCGGCTAGTTTATAAGTGATTTTTTTATGTTTTAGACTATAAAATGATTTAATACTTACACTCCCAAGTGGCCACATGCGGCCGCGAGAACAACAACAGATTTCCAAGAATCCGCGATCGAAGGATTAAAGTAAAAAACTGATGACGCCCGCAACTCCGTTGCGTCAAAAATCATTTTTAGCGCGAGAACCGTACATTTTCCCGTTATAAAAAGTATCCTATGTCCATTCCCGGGGTTCAAAGTAAATCCATACCAAAGGAGAATGCCCAAGGTCGGTACCATTAATTCCCATGCGCTTTGATGAAAATAATACAGTAATTATTTTTAGATTTTTTTACGTAATTACACGCCCGGAATCCAATTTTTAAACCCGGGATTTTATTTAAAGAATAAAAGTTACTAAATAACTCTCTCCACATCTGGTTAGTGATGTAGTGCATTATTAGAAATACATCAAACAATATATTGTAACAATATCGATTCATTCGACTCAAGCAGTAATTGCAATCGTTATTCCAATTTTTAAAAAATAAAAAAAATTAAAAATTGTTTTATTTCTGAATAGATTTTAAAAAAACACTTTCAGAACGTTGATACTACTGGTGCCTACCACCGGCTAGGGAACTAACCCGGCGAGAAGAACCGGCGTAAGAAACTCGCACGGGGTCCCACTTTTTACCAAAAAAGTGAGAAAAAAATTAATCTTTTTAAAATAAAATTTACAAAATTTGTAACTTAAAAATATACAATGTCAATTAATAATTAAATTACATAATTATTGTAAGTCATATAATAATGTAGAAGTAGCCTTGCAAGCAGCCATCCTACTCCCAAGATGTGCCATCGTTTATGAAATCACTGACCTTATAATAGGCTTTGGCACACAAACGCTCTTTGACTACTTTCTTAAATTTAACGTTTTCTGGGATTTTATTGAAAAGGCGTATACATTGACCTTTAAAAGATTTACTGACTTTACTAAGTCTGATCACTGGCAAATCTAGCTTGTGCTTATTTCTGGTGTTTCTACAATGAATGTCACCTTTGGCTTTAAATTTACATATATTTTTTCTAACATATAATACATTATCCAAAATGTATTGAGAAGCTACTGTCATAATACCAATTTCTTTAAACTTTTCTCTCAAAGATTCAAATGTAGACATTTTGTAAATCGAACGTATAGCTCGCTTCTGCAGCACAAAAATAGTATTTAAATCGGCAGCGTTTCCCCATAATAGGATACCATATGCCATTCTACTAATACTTTATAAATATTACTTGCTTTAATAACAATTTCCGAATGATATTATTTATTGATATCATGTATTAGCTTCTCTATATTATGTATGTTAATTAACAGTAAATGAAGCTAATCCATTACACTTAATCGATTCTGTGCTGCTATTAAATATAAAATCGTTTTTTTTCATAGACTTCGATTTATCGACTGGCATCGCTATCATTTTTTCTGACATCTGTCATTCCGACATTTGCATATTAAAACGTATTAGGTAATGCCTAACATATTAACAAACAAACATATTTATAAGGAACTTATTTTTCAGATATTAAAACTGTTATAAGTTGTAACGTAGCGTCAAAACTAGCGCGCTTGAACGAATAGAGATTTCATTCGTTATAACGTAGCGTCAAAACTAGCGCTTGAAAAATGTACCGTATTCCATCTAGCGCGCTATGAAAATATAGCCGTTAGGAACACCACTAGTATTTATTATTATTATTATTATTGAATACATTCTCTTATGCAATTTAAGCAAAAATGTAAGTAACATTTTAGTAACAATACTTTTCACAATGGACACATTAACCCAATAGCCGCGTACTAGACCAAGCGAGCCGCCTTGCGAGGCAGCAGCCTCAGTTTAGAAATCTCGATTCTTTCAAGCGCGCTAGTTTTGACGCTACGTTATAATGAATGATACGTTATAACGATCGATTGGACACGTTGTAAAGTTACCGACATTATTGAATTCTTTCGTTAATAATTATAACGCGGTGAGCTACGAATAATAAAAACTAAGGAAGAGTAACTCCGTCAAAAAGCATTCTCCAAAATACTTGTCAAAAAAAGTGTACCTTAGGTTCACTTTTCATACATTTGCAATATTTAGGTGACCTTGAGCGGTATAAAGGCTGACGTTACATGACAGTTCGAATGGAACCAAATTTAAAACTGTATTAGTATGGGAGTTACGTTTCCTTAGGTTTTATTATTCGTAGGCGGTGGGTGAGTTAATATAATATAACGTGTTTGTTAAAGATAATAACTTATAATAATAAAATCGTTTGAAGGCGTTATTGTTTATTTGGTTAATTTTATTATGTTTGAAATATTTTATTTTTTATTTTTTGGTAATAAGTATACGTCTTAAATTATTTTTACATCTTTTTTTACATTTAAAAATATAATAATGTATCCAGATTTAGAAAAAATATGTTCACATGGAACGGAAGTTACCATTATATTACAGTACAGTGCTCTTGGGAGCAGGGGGTCAATTACTGATGATTATAAAACATTATAATTTACCTATGCACGCAATGCAACACTGAAAAAATTATGACAGCCGAATTCACCCGATTTGGACCCGAACGACACGACAACGAACCAACGAAAGTCGCGCGCGATCGGTAGCGCGGGCAGCGCCGCGCTAGGTCAGTGACCGCGTTTTGAATACTTTTGCCAGGAAAATAGTAAAATTTTACATCGTTCGATTTGCCTTTATTTTTCTTGTACGTATTAGAACATCCGGCAATACAACAATGAATTTCAATTCTTGAAAATACTCAAATTTCTCAAGAAATCTTATAATTTTCCGTAGCTTGACTTGGGCTATTCGTCACTAGTGGCAGTGTCATCGCTCTGCACGGTCCCTATGGAATTGACATTAGACGAGCCGAACGTCAACGTCATATTAACGCTTATGTCAATTCCATTTTCATCGACTATTCTATAACGAAGCGAAAACGAAAAGATTTTGGCACACCCCAGGCCCATTAGCCAAGACCTTTTCTTTGTAGAATTTTAATAGAATCGCCGATCAAAATGTATGGATTTGACATAACTCATAAGTCATAAGCGTTCGTTAATAATATTAATATTGAAGTTGACGTTCGACTCGTGTAATTTTGATCGGCGATTCTATAAGTTATAAAGAAGCGATAACGAAAACGTCTTGGCTACAGGCTCAGGTAACTTACCTTGCCAACAGCGAGATGTCCTTTATTCTTCTTGATGATGGCGTCCAGCTTCTCCAGGGCTCCGGGATAGAAGTTCTTGGACAGTTCAGCGTGTTTCTTCTCTCTCACTTCTTCATTGTCCTCGTATTGGACGGTGGCGGCCTCTGGAATAGTAGAAAGGGAATCTGAGCACATTCTGTACGCAGTACAGTATACAGGTGTAATAAAACTAAGTGATAATACTTTAGGGTATGTATGTGTTCCTTGTAGAGAGTTCACTGTGAAAATAGCAGCGCTTAAAGAGTTATTTCTTTCACCTTCGGTATGGGAAAATGCATGACGCTCGGGCGCTTACTCATACAAATCGCAAAAAAAATTTGCTCTTTCGGCGCTGTAGGCCATATTTGTACTGTATACTGTGTGTATGTGTCTAAACACACTAGGCTGAATTACGCCGGCGTAATTTCCGCCGCAAATGTCAAATGCATACAGAACGCGACGTAGAAGATCAACTACGATAACATGGCGCGCCCCTCCAAATGACTGTTTCAATGTGTGTATGCCACATCCTTATGAAAGAGTTTGTATGTAGTAAGTATTCAACCAATCACAGTACACGTAATATTTCAGTTAATGTCATTTATTACCAAGATTTGTTGGTCAACTAATCATAACTAGCCTACCGCGCAAGACAACGCACTTCAAACGTTTTGACAACGTACTTAAAGCGTTTTGAATTTTGGAGGGGCGCGCCATGTTATCATAGTCGATCTTGTAAGGTACTTGTTCAGTACTTACGTTACGGGTCCAAAATGAAATGCCGGATACGGAACCACTTAGTTTATTCACCTATTTACACTTTAAGTCTTTGTACATACAGTCACACTAATTGTCTAAAGGTTTGAAGTTACTTTACAATAGTTAGTTACTATACAATTCACTAACGCAAGTACAAGAATATTAACTCCGCAATAACAATTAATATCGGTAGGTAACTAGTACTTCACGCGCGACTGTTACCAGCTATATTATATTCAACTCACTTATTATCACGACTGACTAACAATATTTTACGGCCTCACCTTAGATAGGCGACGACCATAAATTACGAGTGTTACTGCGGACGGCCGGTGTCGCCAATAATGAAAAATTATTCCGCCCAAAATCTGCACGAAAAAGTCGTACAAAATAGAATTTGCGACGTAGTCTAAATCTGATGTAATATTATTTATTTGGTACCTATTTATTTTATTTATGATGAAATATTATGAAATATTTATTATTTGATTTACATGTTTATAGGTACTATACTATACTAATACATTGTTCTAAGTTGCAGTAGCTGCCACAATCTCTAATAGTGTGTCATATAGTGTGTTTAGAGCCTATGACTGACGACTGTATATGAGTTTCCCTTTGATATGTCGATATATTGTTTCTGGAACGAAGTTCCTTATCGCACGTTGCGAAAGGAGGCTAGTCGGAGTTCCTGCGCTGTAGGGGCAGAGGGCGTTAATAGTATTGCTGTGCGTCAACTAGATGTCGTTTTTTTATAACTTCGTTCCATCCGGGTGTCCTTTGACACCTCTCAAGTCTTTTTCGCTACTGTGTCCGTACTCCGTGTGTATGTACTCACTGGAGCGGATGTCATGCACGAAGTCCACGTGCTGGTCGATCTCCAGGTCCTCGTCAGCGTTGGCGCCGGCGAGGCCGTATTTGCGACCGAGGTAGCGGGCGAGGGCGGTGCTCTGCGCCAGCTTGCGCCCGTTCATCTCGAGCACCGGCAGCTGACCGAAGGGGGTCGCTGGAAGATGTATATAATTAGGTCCACTTGCTAGCTCTGGATTTATGTATAGGCAGTATATAGGCCACGGCCTATGGAAGTATGGACGGCAGCATCCTATGGCATCCTAGGGGGGCCGGCAGCGTCCTAGGATGATGGCAGAGTTCGTAAAAAAGGGCGGCAAAATAAAAGTGGTCTAGGGGAATTGTGCTGATGACATACTTTTTGTTTGAAGGTAAATAAGTCACATGAGATCAGTAACTTACTTTCTTACTTCTAAAGTGGTAGTGAACTCAGATAATAAGTTTTCATATGAAAGTTTGGGGGTTTCATCGTTATTTTAAGAACTGAAAGAATGATATTATGCAAATTCTATTCATGATAATTCAGTAATAATATTATAGTAAATTAGTAATAAATAACGACGTGTTAAAGTAGCCATTTCATGACAGGTCTGGTAGTAGGGTATGGCTCATGGCTTTTGAGACATAGCATAAAACTTTTTTGAAAACTGCCTGAGTATAGGTTATAGTTTCATACCTAAATCCTATATATCTACAACTGACAGCTTATGTTTACCAATAAATAACTAAAAAGAGTGAAATTATTATTTTTAACAAAAAATTAAAACCGACTTCCAAGGTAAAAACAATAAGTATTAATATGAACTAAAAAGTATTAAATAATTCTTACTCTTTAATAGTGCCTCTTTCAGAATTCGTCTAAATCTCAACTACTTCTGTACATACTATAGCTTCATTACTTTGAAGTCGGTACCAGTCCCAAAAGTTTCATATATTCTGACATTGACTGATTAACTCACGATTAAATTAGCTGGTAGTCAGGTACGTTACCTACCCAACCTACCCAAGCTTATACGTAGGAGAGCCATGCTTCGGCACGAATGGGCCGGCTCGACCGGAGAAATACCACGTTCTCACAGAAAACCGGCGTGAAACAGCGCTTGCGCTGTGTTTCGCCGAGTGAGTGAGTTTACCGGAGGCCCTATCCCCTACCCTATACCCTTCCCTACCCTCCCCTTTTTACTTCTCATCCCATACCTATCCTCCCCTATTACCCTATTCCCTCTTAAAAGGCCGGCAACCCACCTGCAGCTCTTCTGATGCTGCGACTGTCCATGGGCGGCGGAAGTTGCTTTCCATCAGGTTTGCTCGTTTGCCCCCTTATTTCATAAAAAAGGGTTAAGGACCAAGATGATAAGCGTTGGAAAAAACGCTATTGTATTGGAAACGATTGGTTCGAAGTGTGCGAAAATCTGTGTAAGACATTAAAATCATCAGATCATCAAGCAATCGCTTCTAGGTAGGTACTAGAGCCGAGAGCGTAGATTACAATATTGTTGTGTGTGAATTGTGATGCTAGATAATGGATATGACCTCTGGAAGCCCGGACACAAAAAATAAATGTCACTAGGGATAATGGTCTAATACTTCAAACTACAGATAACTATAATCAAACCAAGATACGAAGTCACAAAACTTCATAGACGGCTAGATGACGCCCGCAACTCCGTTGCGCCAAAATTCGTTTATCGCGAAGGAACCGTACATTTTTCCGGGATAAAAAATACCCATCAAAATCGGTTCAGTGGTTTGGGCGTGAAGAGGTAACATACAGACACATAGACATCGTATAGCTACGGGTTCGGACCCGTGACAAGGTTTATTTTGTTTTTTTAACCATTTTCTCAAATAATTTAAAGTTGAAATATGGTAAGCTCAATAAGCACCTTAACAGAATAGGTGATAGTAGCTTAACGACTTGCAGATTCTGCGAGGAGGATGGATGGATGCAGGAGGATCTATACACCTTCTCCTCGACTGCCCTGCTCTACTACAGAGCAGGAACAGACGCCTTGGTTGCTACGAATACTCATCCACCGAGGAAATTCGTGGCACCAACCCCAACCACATCGTCCAATTTATGAGCAGCATTGGGTTGGGGACGGTACTCTAATGCGAAGGAGTCACAATAGATCCTCAAGGGCCGCAATGACATCAGAGCTACTTGATCTGCCTTCAGCAAAAAAAACGGTACCTACTGAACAGCACCTGCCAAAAGTCTTATCAACATAGCAACGTATACGTTATAAGTTACGATAAATTCAAACGATAATACTGTGATTACTGATTACGTAACACTTATCAATACCACACGCGAGGCCAAAATTTAACTACTTACGTTTATTTCATTTGCTTCGCGAAAATCGACTAGCCAGAGTCGTCAATCTAATACAAATCTCTCTGTTACCTCTTCACGCTTAAGCCGCTGAACCGATTTTGCTGAAATATGGAGATACTTTGAATCCCGCGAATGTTCAAAGAATACTAGCTACTACAGAATACAGACCTGTCTTTTAATCCCGGAAAAAATACGGTTCCTTCGCAAACGAGTTTTGGCGCAACGAGTTGCGGGCGTCAACTAGTACTTTAGTAATTCTAGTACTATAATGATAGGGATGTTATGACTTATGAAGAAGAGTTCCTCAGGCGGCATGTTGCCGCAACATGTCGCAAACCAAATGTTGCATAGTGGATACGAGGCATAATCACATCCTTCCACGCACTCAACCATCTATGACTCAACTATTTTATAGTAATTTTCAAATTGACCAACGGAATCCTAATCCATTATTATTTATCAGAATAATATATATATATATATATATATATATATATATATATATATATATATATATATATATATATATATATATATATTTAATGATATTTCAATATAATTATTATCAAATTTGTCTGTATTCTGTATACGTGACACGTGACAAATTATGATTAGGTATAAGTATGTACTTAATAATTTTAATTAGACAAGGTTTGAATTTTTATTGCATAATGGAATGTTAATTAAAGAATGTTAATTATTTTTATACAATATACAATGACTAAAAATGTTTCACATACCTGTGACTGTGCAGTTATTTAAACAATGTTTCGTTTTACACGCTGCAGCAGTAGTTTTAATGAAAAAATCTTAATTTCACAGTGAAATATTCTTGTAATTTTGGCAGTTAACCCTACAAGGCGCATTGGGATATTAAGATAAAGTTTGTCCCATTGCTTATTTTTCCAATTTCTAAGATTAATCGCTAATCGCTAAGCTGTGAAGAATAAAAGCTGCATATTAAAATATACTCAGCCCTGGATTTATAAATAGGCCGTGTAGGCCGCGGCCTGAAGGTGGCCGCGTGCTAGGGGGGCAGATTTTATACATGGGGCGGCGAAAATACAGTGGCCTACACTCATAAAAAATAAAATCTGCCATTGAATATTCTAGGTTCTACTTGAATAGACTGCACGTTCCAGGAGGCACTTCATCCGGCCAAAAACAGAGACAAGTGGAGAACCCGGTCCCGGAAAGCAAAATATAATAGTGGTCACTTCCCTCAGCCATGAGGAAGGAGACTGAGACTTTTGAGCGACCGCAGACTTACAATTTCAAGTTGGCCGACGAAATCGTATAGTACTCGTATACCAATAATTATTATAGCTATAGACCACACACCAATCGTATAAGAACCGATTATCTACAATTAAAAAGTTGTCCAATTAAACTACTACTACGCAATTTAGTTGTACGATCGTCGGCCAACTTAAAATTGTTTATCTGCGGTGACCTTTATCTACACTAATATTATAAAGAGGTAAACTTTGTTTGTTTGTTTGTTTGTTTAATTGTAATGAATAGGCTCAAAAACTACTGGACCGATTTAAAAAATTCTTTCACCATTCGAAAGCTACATTATTTACGAGTAACATAGGTTACAGTTTATTTCGGAAAATGTAGGGTTCCGTAAGATATTTGGATTTTTCTGACACAAGGTGAAAAAAATCAACCAGAAAATTTACTTATTTTGCGTACGCGGCCTAAACTATAAAAGATAGAACCATACAATATTCTAAGTAAATGTAGATCTTTTAAATATCTACAAAAAAGTCCGCGACACACTATACCTATCTATGTCAAGTGAGGTACAACAACCATTATTTATTTAAAAATCTTGATTTTTTTGGACTACATTTAAACGCATTTATTTTACTCATGCTATTAATCTTGATCAAGATGAATTATTTCATCACTAAGTACAGTTTATGTAGATAATATTTGGTCTTTGAATGATTAAAATTGGACGTTTGGTTTAGAAGTTAAGGCGAAATTAAAAATTGCGATTTACGCCCGTTTCGAAGTGGGCGCTACTAAGGCGGGGGTGCACAGTAGCGAAGATTATGACCGGCCCTGCAGCTGGTGAATTGGCTCATATACCAAGAATACCAATGATCCCTACTGATTTGCCTATACCCTTCAAAAGGCTCCAATTTCCTGTAAAAAATATTTTGCACTAACGATAAATATTATGTAAATCCCAGGGCCAAACATTCAAATTAGTAGGAATAGATTTATGAAAAGAATTTTTTGCTCTATCACGAGTCGGGGATCCCGACCATCAGTATATTTTGTTACCTGAAAATAACTTAACGTCAATTAATGATGTTAATAGAAAAGCTCTACAATAATCGCTTTAGTTATTTATCCTAAAACAACGGGTTGCACTCCGGGACTACCGTTCGAACTTCGAGGTGAAAACTTATTATTTATTAAATTTAAATATTCTCATCATTAACAACTTTAACATCCACAGAAAGACAATATGTGCAGCCTGCGGAAAATGACTGCATCGTCGATGTTTCTGTGAATTGACCTGGAAATCATTTTGCTGGCCGTGTCTTTCCTGGGTAGGCTTTTTGCAGCGGTAACCGACATCCACGCGGGCGGAGCCGCGGACGACCGCTATCTATACATTATAATAAAACTGTAGAAATGAAAATTCTGTACATTAAAAATATTCAAAAAATAATAACCGGGGGGTGTCACTACATCGCTATAGAAGCCAAAAATGTAGTTAGTTTTTTGTCTGTCTGTCTGTCTGTATGTTTGTTCCACTATCACACGAAAACTACTGATCCGATTTGAATGCAATTTGCACAGATATATTTGCCTTCTTCCAACTTAACATCTGGTGTATAAAAAAATTTCCCCCCACACCTCTAAAGGGACGAAAGAGGAGATCAGATTTTGTAAAAGACTTTTGCTTTAACACGAAAACTACTGATCCGATTTGCATACGGTTTTCACAAATATATTTGTCTTCTTTCGTTCCGACTCAACATTTGGTGACTAAAAATCCCCCCACCCCACCCCTCTAAGGGAACCAAAGAGGGGGTTAGATTTTGTATCAAACTTTTTTCTTTAATGAACTTACCAGAGGCGGCGTAAGACGTGGGCGGCGTGGGCGACCGTCTGAGGGGCCTCGCGCCCCTTGGACCACAAGGTTTTTTAAGGATTCACTAATTTTGATACTCAAATATTCATAATTAAAAAGGTTCATACATAAAAGTTTAAGTATCAAAAAGTTATTTCTCATAACAAATCCATCCTCTTGCGTCATCCATCAGGGGGCCTCGCAAAATATATTTTTGGGGGCCTCGCAAGATATATCTCGCCCACATCAAATTTAGGTCTTGCCCCGCCACTGGGACTTACTTTGACATATTATTAACTGTTTTTTCCAACTTAACATCTGGTGTATGCAATTTTTCGCCCCACCCCTCTTAGGGGACAAAAGAGGGGGTAAGAATTTGTATCAACTGATGAAGTAGAAATATTTTAAATGGCAAAACAACGTTTGCCGGGACAGCTAGTATAGTATATACTCACTGGGCTTGATAGCCATGAACTGCTCCTTGTCTAGGCGGACATCCTCGAAGTCCTCTCCTCCGTAAGCCAGGAGCAGACGAAGAGGCTCTCCCAGAGCCTTCACCGGGAAGTAGGTCAAAGTAGTCTTAGGCATTTCTGTAAAAAAAATAAAGAGCATAAGACTAAATTCGAACGACTGGCACTCTCCTACTTGTAGCACGAATCAGGCAGTAGGTACCTACTACCTAGTTTAATGCAAAGGTTACTAGAATAGCATACAAAATTTTCGTAGTTTGTTTAAAAACCTTTTTAAGGTTCCGTAGTCAACAAGGAACCCTAGTTTCGGTCTGTCCGTCCGTCTGTCCGTCTTTCCGTCCCTCTGTCTGTCTGTAATAGTAATAATAATATATGGTATGGTACCCAATAAATCCAATTAGTAGCTGATTATTTCTCTACTGCTCATTGCCAAGCCACTATAATAATTATAAAATAAAGAAATATATTGATACATTTACTGAATGTTGATTTAAATTACAAAATAAGTTGATGGCTTGGCTTGAATGTGATCTGAAAACTTTTTACGACAGGAGTATTGAATTGAATAGCTATGCAATATTTTGCTTGGCTCCTTTTACATTTCATGTTTTGGTGGGATTTCAATTCTTTTTTGAAGGTTTTTTTTTCTTTTCTTTTCAGGTCACGTTATATAATTACTTTTCTGTACTTATCTTAGCACCCATTCCCTATCTCCTTTATATTTTTTCTTTGAGGCTTCGTTAGTTCTATAGATGGACAACGTAACGTAAATACTTCTGAGTTCCGAGTTCATAATATGTAATTGACTCTTAAGCTAATACTTGAAGGTGGTCATTTTTAGCATTACCCGTTGAATACATAGCAGCACTGTTGTAAGCGTCTTGACGTTCTTCGCAGAAAGGAGCACACCTTATTTCATGCGATAACTTAAAACTCCCATATTATATCGAGCAAGTAAGGAGTGTATACCTCAGTACTGATTAGTGATTACATTTATAATATTTAAATCGAATTTAATTATTGTTTCATTATTAACGTTGTTAATATTATTTTTTATTTAATTTATACCATTTCATTAAGTTCACAACTAACTTAAAGTACGTTAAACAAATATGCAGTCGAAACTCATACTGTTCTTGCAAAGTTACAAAGATAAAAACATTTTATTTTATGTAATACTTACTTAAAGTATTATACTATTATTTTTCAATTTCAGTTTTTAGGTTTCCTTGCCCAAAGGATGAAAACGGGGCCCTACTATTAATAAGTCTTCGCTGTCTGTCCGTCGTACATCCGTATGTCACCACTCACCAGGCTGGATCTCGAGAACCGCAATAGCTATATAGTTGCGATTTTCACAAATTATGTATTCTGGTGTCGTTATAAAAGCTAATAGTCTAATTAAAATAAAATAAATTATTAAAGGGTATACTCATCAAGGGTATACAATCACGATTTTTTTCCCTATTTCTGCTCTATGTCCATAATGGTAAGACTAAGGTTTTTGAAAATTTCAGGAAACCCTCAATTTTATGTTAACTTTAATAATTAATAATAATAAAAAAATAAACTTATTATTAAAGGGTGGCTCCCATACAAATTTACGGTACGGAACCCTATGTACGCCAGTCCGACTCGCACTTGGCCGGTTTCATAATTTTTCCTTTCATTGTGAACAAAGACCTATCCGAGTACCAAATTTCAAGGTTCTAAGTCTGCTAGAAGTACCTTAGAATTTTGATGATCTATATGTCAGTGAGTGACAAAATGTAGTAACTTTGACCATCCATAACTATTAAACTATTTATCGAAATTTCATGTAATTTGGAGGTTAGCTTAACGTTAACGTTTTAATACTTGCTCCTAGTGACCGAAATTTGAAATCCCTAGCTTTGTTAACATCGAAGATAAAGGGGGTGTGAAATAGCCGCGAACCGCTTCGAGAAAAGTATGGTACGGCCGTGCCTTTGCTAAAAAGCTTGGCTGGGGCACTGCCGTGCCCCCAGATTAAGTACTAGCTAGCTATCTCGTTTAAAGTAAAAGCCACAAACTGCGTAACAACAAACGTTTGTCAAACTAAAAGCGATCGACACACCTCCAGATTTATTAATAAGATTGTTTTATTAGAACCGGTTCAAAATGGTCATTCACTTTCGATGACTACTTTTTCTTTACGTGTGTGGGTGCAGCTGCTCTGGCACTATCTCGTCCGACATGAAAATGTGGCATGTAGGGTATATAATATATTTTAATTTACTTGCTATGATATTTACAAAGTATGTAATAAGTTTTGTAGAATAGTTACAACAGCATTTACTTTTTTGTGTCACGTCGCGGCCTTGAATACCGGCAGCCGGCTTTTTGGCCCGTTGATAGTAATTATTGATAGGTACATGTTAGAATCATTCATGAATCATTCAAAGCGCATCATCGCAAGCTTAACTCTTAATAGAATACCGTGGAATACAATGGTGTTCTCCAATTTAATTAAATTAAATACGATTAAGAATTAAATTAAATACTGACTGTTCAAATCACAGATTAAGGATAGTGTACCTCCATGGTTCAAATAACATACATTTTAAAAACAAAATAGCTAATCAGGTTATATTTTTAAGTAGTGCAAAATCAACGATGTCAATACTAATAAATAATCGGCCAAGTGCGAGTCGGACTCGCGCACTAAGGGTTCCGTACCATTATAGAGCAAAATTAGGCGAAAAATTGTGTTTTCTGTATGGGAGCCCCCCTTAATGTTTTATTTTATTTTAATATTATTATTAAATAAGTATTAAAATTCACATAAAACTAAGGACCTTGAGAAAAAATCAAGTACCTATCTGTTGCCATTATTGACATAGAACCAAAAAGGCCAAAAAATTACGTTTGTTGTAGGTACTGTATGGGAGCCCCCTTAAATTTTTTTTTCATTTTATTTTTAGTAAGTATTTGTTGTCATAGCGGCAACAGATATACACAATCTTTGAAATTTTCAACTCTCTAGCTATTACCGTTCTTGAGTTGCAGCCTGGAGACAGACAGACGGACAGACATCGAAGTCTCAGTAATAGGGTCCCGTTTTTACCCTTTGGGTATGGAACCCTAAAAAACTAATAATAAAACAAAATAAAAAACAAAGAGTTATTAATTTATTATCGTAGTATAGGTACATACCTAATAACTCTATGATAAAAAATAAGGTTATAAAAATACAGTAAAAGCTATATTAGCTTTGAGCTCTAAAACAGAACAAACTCGTATATTTCTGGCATAGTAGATAATATATTTGGAAATGTTAGACGAGCCTCTATCGTTTGCATTAAGTAATAATTATTACATCCGGCAGTTTCGATAAAATATTTAAATATTTGAACCTCCTTTTACTAATATGTTAATTGAACTACAAAATCCATGTACAAAATATACCACAAGTACGTGTACAGTCGTATAATTTTCTTTATTATTAATTAGTAAGTAGGTAACCTATCTTTTATATTAATAATATCATATAATATCTTGTTCTCATCATTATGTAACGCCTATTAAAATAATTATAATAAGTAATAACGAAATTATTGTATACGTACCGAATAGTCTTTACCGGAGGACCGACTCAAATAAATTGAGGAAAATATCGTAAATCGTTGTACCTAATCGGCGTGTTGTACAAGCGAATAGCGATTGACAATTAACTATGATGTCATTCACTTGACACTTCTCGCAACGACTATAGTGCGTTTCATCGAATAGTTCCTTTGCCGTCATGTTGGCATTCCTGTCTGTCAATAATGTAAACAAGGTTGACATACTCTGCGAGTTTTCATAATTTTACTGTGATTTCGTGAGAAAATCATGCCGAAAACATTAAAGAGTGGTGAAAGAATGATGGTGCTAAGAGTGAAAGAGTTTTGTGAACGTGAAAAACGTAACTAGGCCCCAATAATTCCATTAAACTGGGGTTGCCGCCATTACGGCTTAGTGAAATAGGGTTACCAGCGTCAGTTCAGTCACCCTTAAACACAGTAAAACAGAATACATGCAGAGCGTGTCTACTGTCTACCGTGTTTACGTTACTAACAGAGAATGCCAACATGATGGCAAAGGACCTATTTGATGAAACGCACTTCTAGTAACGAAAACTACATACTACGTGAACGAAGGCGCGGGTAAAAGCTAGTACAATAATATTATCAGGGCAAGCGAAGCGAGCCCTAGTACTTCTCACAACCTGTACATTTTGTGGTAGGTACACTTTACGGACAAACTATCACGCCTATTGATTTGTGCTTTAACATAGTATTTACATGTAAATGTGTTATCATCAGTCAGTGAAGGTGTGATGACGCGAGCCCTCACAATGCTCGGCTTTTAGCTAGTAAATGCAAAAGTGACTTTGCTGGTTAAGCCTTCACACATAAAGCACTAAGCGGATCATCATAAAACGTTCATAGGTACACGTTGTCTGGAACTCTGGAGTATGGAGAAGGACATAGGGTACTTTTATCCCGGGAAAAAGAACGGTCCCCGATGGATAGACGTTAACGTAGGCAGAGCCGCAGGCGAAAGCTGTTAGAATTATGTACAATTTTCTTGTGTTCAATTTTCAAGTGCATTTTGTGATAAGATAACATATTATCTCCCCTAATTTAAGGTAGCACAGTAAGGGTAGTGTGGCAACATTAATTTGCATTAGTGCCAATATGACGGCAAAGGAACTATTTCATGAAACGCACTATAGCATCACATCTCCGTTTAATAGAGGTCAGTGACTAGCATTCATTCCTATTTCCAATCATTTGGTTTTTATTAAACAACATGATCAGAGATAAAAGTTAAGTTAATTACATGTTTTTCAACAAAATCTATTATTAAATTATAAAGTTACACACAAAATCACTCTTTTATTAAATTAATAAAAATAATTTTATTTTACCAGACTTTACTTTATTTTTTATAAAAAAAATCTTTGTCAAACTAGTGTCAAATGTCAACGTCAGTGTGATGTGGCTGATGGCGCCGGGCGCGAGAATTTTGTACGCATCGCCTTTTCGAAAATGGAACACGTGGTGGCGGTGTTCTTGGACGTATCATCTGCGTACGATAATGTCAGACTTCCACTGCTCAGGCAAAAATTGCTTCAGCTGAGCGGCTCGACAAGGATGACAAACTATATCTGTAACTCCCTTACTCCCCGTTCTGTAGTCATCTCTACCCAAAATTCCCAATTACCTCCTAGAACAGTCTATCAAGGCCTCCCTCAAGGTAACGTCCTCAGTCCTAAACTTTACACTATTTACACCAATGACGTTGACCTCGTAGTCTATAGTTTTTGTGAGTTCCTCCAGTACGCAGATGATTGGGCCTTGTACATAGCTTCAAAAGATATTGCGGAATGTTCCGCACGTCTCAACTCTGCCATAAGCTATCTTACCGAATGGATGGATAGACATGGCTTGTCCATCTCTATCGCCAAAAGCTCTGTTGTTGTGTTTTCTCGTTCCAGAACCATACCAGATCTCAACATCGGTCCAGGCGAGCAAAGTTTTCCGGTAAAGGATAATGTAAAATTTTTAGGTGTATACTTAGACTCTAAGTTGACAGGTGTACACCACATCAATCACATAGCACAAAAATGCGAAAAGAATATTAACATCTTACGTTCTCTCTCAGGTGTCTGGTGGGGTTCACATCCTTGCACGCAGAAGCTTATGTACAATGCCTTAGTCCGTAGCCACCTAGACTATGGCTCCTTTCTTTTAGAGCCGTGCAGTAAAGGTTCGCTTAAGACTCTTGACAAAATTCAGAGTAAATCCCTGAGAATTGTAATTGGAGCAATGAGATCTACACCTATTAATGCTCTACAAGTTGAATGCGGGGATCCCCCGCTTAGCTTGAGAAGGCAGTACCTGTCAGACAGATTTGTGTTTAAGTTATTCCAAAACACATCCCATCCACTTCTTAGTAAACTTCACACCCTTTCGCAATTAGTTAGCTCTTCAAGCTACTGGTTGCATAAGGATCCTCCTTGCCTCCTGATTAGCTACCATAAACTCACCCGTCTACCTTGCCCTATTTTCCAGGCTAGACTTAACCCTATTTTTTCCACTCCCTATAATGCACTTACCCTCCATCCAAAAGTGCTTCTAAATTTTCCAATTGCTAAGGGCTCTGTCTTTGCTAATACCCAGTTTAATCAAATTATTGATGAGCACTTTAGGGACTGGCTGCTTATTTTTACGGACGCATCTAAACTCTTGGAGGACAGCTGTGTTGGAGTGGCGGTATGGATCCCGAGAGTTAATGTAGTTCTAAATTTTAAGTTACCTCCAAATTCATCCGTATTTACAGGAGAAAACTTAGCCATTATGGAGGCACTATCATTTGTTGAATCACACCACCTCAACAAATCCATTATACTCTCGGATTCAAGAAGCGCCCTGGAGGCCATTAACTCTAATCAGTTTTGCTCCAAGTGCAGATTTCCTTTAGTCTTAAAAATAAGACAGCTTCTCTTTAGATGTCACATACAAGATATCCAAGTTGCTCTGGCTTGGATACCAGGGCATAGTGGAATAACTGGCAATGAGAGTGTAGATGCATATGCTAAGGCCGCTATAATAACAGGTACAACTAGTCACTATAAGATTTATTGCCAGGACTTAATTCCTCTAGCTAAAAAAGACTTGTACACTAATTGGCATAATGAGTGGTCAAGAACCAGTGTAGATAAGGGTAAATACTATTTTGAAATTCAAAATAGTATCCCCATTAAACCGTGGTTTTTTAAATTTAAAGATGCAAGTAAAACAGTTTGCTCAACAGTTTGCCGAATCAGACTGGGTCACTGTTGTTCACCTGTTTTCTTAGCCAAAATTAGGGTTAGAGACAGTTCACTATGTGAGTGTGGCATAGACGAGGGCACTTTAGACCATATTTTCTTTTCCTGTCCAAAGAACCAATCCTCATTATATGATATCCTTCCTCCTACAATCCCTCGCCCTACCGATTTCAAATCTGTCCTATCCTTTGTAAATACTCCCTTTGTAAAAACTTTATGTACATTTATACATACTAACCAAATTAAATTATAAGGTGTGGTACTAACTCTTTGTTTGTGTTTGTTCTAGGTTAAGGAATTGTCAACAGACACCGTACACGTTCATAATTCACCGTACCCTTGTTTTTTCATAAAACCTACTCATAAGGCAGAGTTTTCGTCAACGCACTCTGACATTGGCGATTCACTAAGGAGCCATTAATAAAAAAGAAGAAGAAGAGAATTTTGTAAATAAAGTGTCTAACGTGCCGCTGCCGGCTGCGGTCGCTTAACGATGCCCGCTAAAATACCGTTGTCGGCATAATAAGGAGGAAATCGCTAGTATCCCGCTAGTGGTATTTTAGAAGGACGTGGCTAGCGTGCCGCTAGTGGTCGCTTAGCGATGCCCACTAAAATACCGTTGTCGGCATAATAAGGAAAAAATCCCTAGTATGCCGCTAGTGGTATTTTACATTGTTTGTACAACAAAAAAAGAACTACTCAAATCGGACTTGTAGTTACGGAGATATGCGAACATAAGCATACAAACATACACTTGAAATTTGGCACATTTGTTCAGACGCGTTCTTTACGTGGTAGAGCCATTTCCGCACGCTTAAAAGGCCAGCAACGCACCTGCAGCTCTTGTGATGTTGCGAGTGTCCATGGGCGACGGAAGTTGCTTTCCATCAGGTGACCCGTTTGCTCGTTTGCACCCTTATTTCATAATTTGGTACATATTAATACATACATACGCGTCGTATCGATAACCTCCTTTTTTTGAAGTCAGTTAAAAATATTGTAATGCTAAGCCTGAGTGGCTACAGCAGCAGACTAAACACTATGCTTTATTTTACCGCCATCTGCATCGGTTTGTTAGCGCACACTAAAATACCACTAGCGGCATACTAGCGATTTCCTCCTTATTATGCCGACAACGGTATTTTAGTAGGCATCGCTAAACGACCACTAGCGGGCAGCGGCACTCAGCACGCTAGCCACTTCCTTCTAAAATACCACTAGTGGCATACTAGCGACTTCCTCCTTATTATGCCGACAACGGTATTTAGCGGGCATCGCTAAACGACCGCTAGCGGCACGTTAGACACTTCTTTTGTAAATTGTAAACATATTTTGTAATTTCTAATATTTTGTTTTGTTTTGAAATGTTTGTGAAATTGTTGTAAATGTAAATAATAATATTGTTACTTTTATTCTGCATACAAACACAAACTGGTAAAAACTCATCCTAAAGACTAAAATTATCGCTGATAAACTATAAAACATCAGCAATCACGATTCACGACAACTTTACCAACTTTTATAGGACTTGTGTCAATCATAAAAGTTTACTTGCATTGTGGATACCACGGATTTAAAAGTGGATACAAGATGAGCCAACGAAGAAGTAGAGCGACGAACGAGGTCGACTTATCACCGCTACAAGACGCCATAAAAGAATGTGTGAGGTTTGTCGTCTGCCGCGAAGGTAGCAAGTTACCGATCAAGAGGGCTGAAATTATAAAGCACATCAATACCAACAATCAAACTCCAGCAAACCAAGTAAACGTCGTAATAGTTGAGGCAAATAAGATACTGAAACGTGTGAGTAGCTTACAAGAAAATTAGTAATGTATTGAATGTATTTGTAGTGTATGTACACCACCTCCCTCCTATATAAGGTAGATTTAGTAATAATTAAGTTAGTTAATAAAGATCAGTCGCGACTAATACATCTTTCAATTAGTCTCCCAAGCCTGCAACATTGCATGGCGACCCTGCCAGTGCTGCCTTGTGGCAGCGCTGCGCAGCAGGTACAGGGGATGTATAAGTGAATTTTTATAATTGGACTTAAAATCAAAATACATTAAAAATGCAAAAAGTGTAATTAAACAGTGACTGATAAATGTGGACATAATATTTTAGTGGTAAAAACTGAATGGCCATTAGTTTTAAATTAAAATAATGCAGGATTAAAAAATATGAATAAATACCGTAGAGACTAAAATAAATACAAATCTGTTAAAATGTGATAAAAATATCAATAGTAATAATAATTTTAAAAAGAAGACTCGGTAAAAAATAATAAACTAAAAGAAAATACATCGAAATGTTGCAAGAATAATATTTGCCGTTCGCGTTGCTAAAAATCTGTGGAAGAAAAAATTTAAAACTTTGGAGTGGAAATGTAAAGCAGGCAGCCGGGAGTTGATGGTGTCAGATGAGTGGAATATGCAGGCAGCCGGGAGATGTTGGAGTCGGATGAGAGGAATGTAGAGCAGGCGGCCGGGAGATGTTCGTGTCGGAAGTGGATGCAGCCGGGAGAAGAACAGAGGATGGAAAAATGCGATTTTAGCAGTACTTGTTTTATGTCAAAATTTTAAAATAAAATAATATGTCATTCATTTTGTATCTACAGCGGTATGTAATGGAAGAGTATATTAATTATGTTTCAAATCTTTCTAAATTTAAATTTTATGTTCCGTTTGAAAAATATAATTACAAATATAACATACAGTAAGTACATAATAAAAATAATAGTAGTAGAATTTCACTTAACACTTAACAATATATTCAATTTTATGTCTAATATTTCGATTTAACATAGTTTTGAGTAAAATAAATTAAATTTTTGGAATAAAGATTTCGGTAAAAATAAGTAAAGTGAAAAATTAACAGTTAATTAATTAGTAGAAAGTCAGATTGCTTTATGAAATAAATTAGTTTTTGCGAAATTTTTAATGTTGGTAATATTTTGATAATATGTTTTATAATAGGTAACTGTCTTATTGGCATTTTCAAATAGTTGCAGTAATTAATATATTTAAGACATTTACCCCAGGTACTACTATTTTTTTTTTTGTGTGCATATTAGCATAATAATCATTATCAAATTATTCAGAATCATTTTTGGATAAGGTTTTTAGAGATATAACGCAATAAAAGTGTTTTTGAATACCTTTACATGTTTAGTATTTTGAGAGTAAAATTAATTTTAAATAATGGTATTATTCTGCAACTTGCAAAAATTTTGTATTCTTTTTTTTTTTTGGAAAATAACGATTTAATATAACATTTGAATGAGATTAAATTAAAAGAAAATAATGTTAATTGAACAAGTATTCGGAAATAATTATTTTTAATTTAGAATGTGGATTTGATAAGTATCTAATAGTTACTGTGCTGTTGTATGGAAAAAGTTAAAAATTTAAAACAGGGTGTTGACGATGAATTTTCATATGAAGTAAGTTCTGGTATTCATGAGTAGTACAAATATATTTTGGTTTAATCGTATTTTTACAGTACTTATATTAAGAAATAAATATGTGTGGTATTACTAAAGTAATAATTAAATAGGAAATTGTGTAGAACGATGCTACTTTTGAAAAGTTGAAGGGTTCTTAAATTTGTTTTTGGAATAGAGGAATACATAGCAACTCATAACTAATTGAATATTATGAGCAGTTGGTTAAAACAGGTAAGTAACACCTCAGGTAAGTTTCCACGACATGCAACGCCTTTGTGGGAAAAGCGTCAAATGTCCGCGGTGCCAAATCAGCATTCGCGCAACGAAATGTAAGTAGAAACTTTTTCTAACCGACTTTACAAAAAGAGTAGGTTCTTTGTTCGGTCAAATATATTTTAGGTTTGTACCAAGTAGATATAAATTTTGTTAAAAGAATTTTAATCAACATATTAAATTTCTTAAAAAGGTATAGATTACGTCTTAGAAAGAGGTTCTTTTATGAAAAGATTTTGGAGATTTATTGTTTTTTCAAAAAAAGTGTTGTCTTAAATAATATATTTAAATATCTATTTGCAAACTAAAATAGTTTCATGTTTAATCATTTTTTTAATTCAGTAGTAGGTAACATTTCTTTTTGTCGTTTGTGTAAGTAATTTTAATTTTTCAAAGTTTAGTAAAAGTGGTAAAAGCTTCAAACGGGTTAGTAGTTACGTAAAATGTTAAATTTATTTTGTTTTATATGCAAAAATGCAATGTAAGTATTGGTTTTGTGTCACAATAATGAAACATTAAATTTATATTAAGTACAGTACAGTTTGCATTATGGGTGGTCCAAAAGAGATCATCATATTTTGGTTTCGCATAACAATATCAAAACGAAGTGTTTTGATATTGTTATAGTGTGCATCATATTTGGTACAAAGAAACGTGATGCAATGAGTTTATGCATCCAAATACGTCATGTAAGCGCAGTCCATATTTACCAGTATGTTTGAATATGATTCCAGTAATTTAATTCCAGTAATTTGTTGCAAAACTAACAATCATAATTAGCATACATTCCAGGGCATGAATTTTATTTAATTTTTTAGAACGAATATTTTAATAACAAAATGTATGTTTTTAAATAACATTTAAAATTAGTTATAGATTAAAATTAACTTTCTGTAAGATACATTTAATTTTCTAAAATGATTTTTGTTTCTGGTCGTTGACAACGCGTCAACTTTCGTCAACCTACGTGACGAAGTTGATAACATTTTTTTTTTTTCAAATTAGATAGTTAAAATTTTATTTTTGAATGTTCATAAAATATATTACTCATTTTAAATAGTTTGATTTTTAAAAATTAATTAGGAAGTATGAATTCCTTTTGAAATCTATTTTCAATATTTATTAATAATAATTTTACATTGGTTTATTTTTAGTTGTCAATTTATGACTGTTTCAAATTAAGTAACTGAAAATGCGCAATAACTTAATTACTTACATAACAAATAAAAAAACATTTCATGTAAAAACATAATAAGTAAAAAAAATACTAAATTTAAAGAATAAAGAATATTATATTATACTTTTAAATCTAAAGCATTAGAGGCGTATTTGAAATAACTTTAATAATAATTATAGGTGCATTAAATTAACGTAAATAAAAATAAATAAGTTGGTTAGTTAGATGATGATTTAATAAAAAAAGTAATGTTGCTATGTACCTATATCAATTCAATTATTTAATTAGAACTTAGAAGTTAATAATGAATAGTTTTGTAATTAAAGAGAAAATAATAAAGAAATAGAAACAATAATAACTTAAATATATTTTGTTAATAGATAAAAGAGGCACTTTAAAAGGAATAGTACAATAATTAATTAATGCAATAATAATAAAATAGGTCGTATAGAAATAAGGTTTTTATTATCATAGAATGTTTTGTTGCTATGTATTCCGACACAATTAAATTCAGTAAGATTTTAGAAGTTACATATAAATTTTTATTAAAATTATTTTGAATTGGTTCCATGGTTACTTTGTAAATCTTAATGTAAAATTAAAGGTAAAATAAAAGTGAAATAGTAAAGAAAGAGAAATAAAAATAAAAGATGTACTTAGATAACAATATGTTAAAAAAGTAAATTATGCTATGTAAAATAAACATACTTTTTCAGTGAACTTATGAAAATATAGAGAAAGGGAGAAATAATTCTTGAAAATGTATTAAATTCTTTTTAACTACTTTAGTAAGTTGATTGGCTACATTTTCTAAGAAATGAGACTGGATATGACTACACGGATTTACTTAAAAATATTTACGAGATATGACGTAATATTAGAACGTACGAATATGTAGAAATGATTAGGAATGTGATATTTGGTTTGCAAAATAGCTGAAAGCTATTATTTAGGTATAGAAATGGTTATTTTGAAGTTAGGAGTAAAGGTTTTAGTGTTTTAGTAGGTATTTGATTGAAAAAGGATTGTTTTTAGGTCGATAGGGTTGCATCAATGTTTAAAATGTTTGGTAGCTGTTGGCCTGATCACCCAATGGTTAAGGATATTTTAAATATTGATTGCATAAAATTATGGAATAGGTTTCTTTGTTAGGAATAGGAATAGAAAGGGTTAAGAATGCCATAGAGCATTATAAAATACTAGCTAAAATGCTACGTATATTGAGAGAAAAAAAAAATGCCGAGAGCATTAAAAAAATACGCAAGGGAATCCTTCATTCGATCACGTTGTAAACGAGTTTTCTCTGTGAGAATAGTTGGAGGTCAAATAGCCTTAAAAGATCCTTGGTATTAAATATGGTACAAAATGGTACAAAAATAAATGGTACTTAGAGCATGCTCGGCGGGAACAATCCTTCATTTAAGTAAAATGGTTGGAGACATTATTTTTTTTTTGGTGGTTAGTCTTAAAAAAGGTCCCGTTTAATGTTGTATAAAATATGAATGTATTGTACCAAATAAAAGTGCGCACATGAAGTATATAAAAAATATGTACCATTATAATAAATAAAAGAGTCGACTATAAATAAAAGTATTATAAAAATAAATGTACCATTAATGTTAAAAAAAAAAGTAGGTAATATAAATAAATGAAAAGGCATGCATGCATAATAATGAAATGACAATAAGAACTAAAGGTATATTAAAAGGTATACCTAAATATGAAAAGACAATTATTATTTAAAATGTAAGTGACTGGCCAGTCCACTAATCAAGAGTATTAGTAAATTATTGATAATTTAATCATTTAAATGAGATGAATAACTATAAACCTATTGAAAATGAAATTAAGAATACAAGAATTATTAATGTGATAGACTAAACATACTTAATTGTTATTAATTTGAATATTTAAAAGGTTTCGTACATTAATGAGTATTATGGCGAATATTTGACAATGAATTGAATAAAGATTGCATTTTTGTAATTAAAGAGTTTTTGTAGTTAATAAGTAAAAGAGATGTAGAGTTTATATTTTAAAGAGTGTAAAAAAAAATAAACAAAGTAACCATGTGAAAAAAAAAAATTTAACAGTGAGGAAATGTTTAATGTTCAAACCTTTTTTTTAAGAAAAATTTGAAATGTGTAATGTTAATTTTTTTATTATTAAGAATTTCGTCGTCAATCACCCATCACTGAAGTAAAGAAATAATTTTAAGTACTTAAATAAAACAGATTTGTATTTAAAGTTAGCTAGAGTAAGATTACGGTTTAAGTTATTAACGGATATTCTATAAAAACCTAAAAAGCAAAAGTTTACGCAAAAAAAAAATTAAAGTTCCTTATTCGTAAGTTATAAGTTTAAGTAATATTTTAAAGTATATTAGTTATTATTATTTTATAAAAGTAAAAAAAAAAGATTAGTTTGTTACTTTTTTTTTTCAAAAAAACGGGGGAGGTGTAGTGTATGTACACCACCTCCCTCCTATATAAGGTAGATTTAGTAATAATTAAGTTAGTTAATAAAGATCAGTCGCGACTAATACATCTTTCAATTAGTCTCCCAAGCCTGCAACATTGCATATTTACAGGAACCAACTTGCTAGTAGTTTTTAATAACTATCACTTGTTCACCTATGATTACCTAAGATGAACATTTTCGATCAATTACCATTGCAATACCATTATTTTTCGTTTCTTTACTTACCACATATATATTATACCCAAGTATATCCAAATATCATCATTTATTTTAGGTGTATGGGTATAAGCTGGTGCAAGTTGAAGCTAAGAGTGGTATTCAATACATAGTAGTACTAGACGAGCCATGTCAGGATGCACCATTGTCTAATGCCGTAGACCCACATCAACGGAAACTTCTAGTTGCTGCCCTTACACACATTTACATGACAAACGGACCAGTTAAAGAAGGTAATGCTATCATTAGAGCCCGGATTTATATGTAAATACCATAGACATAAGAACCTATATCGACGGTGGAAATTTCAAATGTCGTAAGGGACAAACCCCGACTTTACAGGAGAGCAAAAAAACATTTTTCTTATTTTTAAACTGGCATAACTCTTTCATTTTACAACCTATTAAAATAATTTCTAGACAGTTTTGTTTCGAATTACGTCATTTACAGCTATAAGTCAAGTAATCCTAGAAAAGCGCAATAGTTTAGGAGATGATGTCCCTTACACACGGGAATTTTAGAACAAATGCCCCTTACACGTGGCCCTTTTTGAAGTATTTTGTTGTAACCACAGAATAGTCTGAATCATCTGGCACAGTGGTCCCCAACCTTTTTTTCATGCTGGCCTCAAACATGTTTTGGTCTAGGTGTCGCGGGCCACAACAACAATTTTTTAGGGTTCAAAATAACATTCTTCAAAACTTACGGTTAAAAGTGAAAAAAAATTCACGACTATCATGACGACTTAACATTATTTTGCCAAAATAGTTTAACATCACGTGGGCCACAAATAAAGTCCGGGTTGGGGATAGCGGATCTGGCATTTTAATGTTGTAAAGCATACTTAATAATCAAGATAATGAAGTAACTTCCAAGAACATAATTGTTTTCATTGAAATTACATCATAGGAGATTGCGAAATACTAAATTTTAATTATAAAATAACTACAAAATATGAGTTAGCTGGAGTAAAATTTTCATAAGCTTCCTAATTTAACTATAATTCATTTGGTATGTAATAGCTGGGTTCTTGAAATACTCTAAAAATCAGCCAAGTGCGAGTCTGACTCGCACCTAACCAATTTTTAGAGTATTCCAAGAATGACTTAAAGGATTCCGTACGGTTAGAAAGCGAAAAAATAGTGTTTTTTGTAGGAGAGCCCCCTTCAATTATTTATTTTATTACTATTAAATAACGAACATAATTAAGAATTTTTGTGTTTACTTCAAGTGCCTACATGTTGCCATTATGGATTACCTACGAGTAAAAAAATTCAAATAAATCACATTTGTTGTATCAAAATCCTTTCTTAGCGGATTAAGGAGGGCTCTCCTTAATCCACTAAGAAAGGATTTTGAACAATTCTACCCCCGAGGGGATAAAAAAGGGGATGAAAGTTTTTATGAAACTTTAATAATTTTAAACTGATTGGGCTGAGACTTTGCATGTATTAAAGTATTATTTATTCAACAAATGCACTTATCAATTTATATAGTACCGAGTAGCCGATTCTCAGACCTACTGAATATGCATATAAAATTTGGTAAAAATCTGTAAAGCCATTTCGGAGGAGTTCGTGGACTAACATTGTGACACGAGAATTTTATATATAAGATAAAAATATTCAAGAATATTATATATTACTAGCTGTCCCGGCAAACGTTGCTTTGCTATAATATATTTGCCATATTATTTTGTTGAAGTGACTAAATAAGTATGTCACCATGGCAACGTCGATCGCTAATCGCTATCCCGTCGCACAAACAACGGTCGCCGTCAGTCTCAGGTTGTAATTATTTACTATTATTTATTCAACAAATGCACTTATCAATTTATATAGTACCGAGTAGCCGATTCTCAGACCTACTGAATATGCATATAAAATTTGGTAAAAATCTGTAAAGCCATTTCGGAAGAGTTTGTGGACTAACATTGTGACACGAGAATTTTATATATGTCGCAGGGAAAAGAGGATATCAGGGATTTCACGATATCTAGAGATATCACGAACTCCCGGTAGATGCCGAATATTCTTGTTTGTTACATCTTCTTACTAAAAATATCTAGTGATATGTCATTTCACTAAACTAAATCTAGTGAAACGTCAGAAAAGCGGACACCGCCGAATAAAAATCAAGCCACGCATTTCTCTCGCTTGCTGTAGTATACACACGGGTACTTTGATAGGATCATATCTAACATCTGAATCTGACAAGTAAGATGTTAGATGATCCATGCGTCGGATGGGCATGTAAAAAGTCGGTCCTGCGCCTGATCTCTCGCCGGTCGTGTCAGTCTTCCATCCCACCGGGTTATGCGAGTAAAGGAATATAGAGATTGCTCTTGTGTACTGCGCACACACTTGGGCACTATAAAATTACTCTTGGCCTGGTTTCAATGAAACCGGCCACCATCACCAAAACCAGAGTGGGAGTTATTATTATTATTATCACACGTGTAATGCAACTATAGCAGATCTGAGGAGGCATCACCATATCTCTGAATCGTACAGTTGAAACCAACTGAGGGTTTCTTCATCTGATACTTCAGACCTTTGATTTTTGACGTCAAATGAAGCGGCCGACCAAGTTGAATATTTTTTGTAAAGGCGGCATCTCTAGTTTGGTTAGGCTCTTGTACAGGCACAGGTACTACAGGTTTTCCAGCTCTTCGATTATCCTAGTTTTTACGATTCCGTACCCAAAGGGTTAGTCTGTCTGTCTGTCTCCAGGCTAGACGAGCCGCGCCAGCTCGAGCGATGCATTTGTTTCACTCCCACTAGTGCCCGTGTCACGTGTGGGAACTAGAGCGAGCGAGAGAAATGAGTGGCTCGATTATTATTCGGCGGTATCCGCGTTTCTGACATTTCACTAGATTTAGTTTAGTGAAATGACATATCACTAGATATTTTTAGTAAGAAGACGTAACAAACAAGAATATTCGGCATCTACCGGGAGTTCGTGATATCCCTAGGGATATCGTGAAATCCCTGATATCCTCTTTTCCCTGCGACATATATAAGGTTGTGTATATGTTGCTAAAGCAAGTTATATAATATTTCAAATATTTGCAGAAGACATGTGGAAATTTCTTGAAGAAGCAAATTTGTTGGAAGAAAATGATCATACTGGAAGAAAAATATTAACTAACACTTTTACAAGGCAAATGTATTTACAGTATCATAAGGTAATTAATAGTTTTAGTATAGGCACACTGTGGTTCATACATTTCCCTTGAAAATTATTTGAACCACAGAACAATAGTTTTTATTGTTCTGTGTATTGAACTGCTTTTATATTTCCACAAAAGATTAATAGCTTTCTTCCTCAACAAAAAGTAGCCAGTGTTTCCCATAGTTGGCTACATATAACATATCTGTACAACTTTGTAAACTGGCACTGTAGTTTTATGATCTCTTGAAAGAAAAAATATTATGAGCGTAAGATTTTTTTTCTTTTTGCAGGTCGGAGAGGGAGACCTAGCAAAGTATGTATTTGAATGGGGACAAAGAGCGGAAGAGGAAGTTCCAAAAATGTTTTTATTGAATAAAATGGCTGAGGTTTGTGTAATTTTAAATATTATATATTTTTTAAATAAGTTGCTCTTATATGTAAGTATTAAGATGTTTATTGTTTAAGAAAAAAATTTGCTTGCTATTGGCTATAATAGCAATTAGCAATATAGATATTATATATAGATATACAAGTTAAAATGTTATAATATCTTTAATGCTGCGGCCGCACGTGCCTAGTGCTTCGTGCTTGAAACGATATCATTGGACGATCTGCGTGTATCGTCCAATCACAATGGTGTCGTCTCATAGCACGAAGCTTCGTCACGATAGACGCATGTGCGGCCGCGGCATTAGTCTAAACTCTAACATAATATTCGGTATGACAGTGTTATTGTTTTAATTTTAGGCATTGGAAAAAGAACCCAACCATTGGTATGAACAATTCAAAATAGCTACGGATCAGCAAGCTCCTGCAGAATAGTTATAATCTATTCTGTCATGTTTTAATATTTTCAAATGTCGTTTGATTGTATTAAATAATTTTGTTTTGTATTTGGTTCTCTTGTTTATTGCAATAAGCCCAGTAGCCAGTAACTTGTAAGATTTATGTTTTATTCTCACATTTGTTAAAATAATTTTATTTAATAGGGGGGTATAGATAAATGGCATAACATAATATGTATATTCTTCAATGTTTTACTATGTATACCTATGTTACTGTAAAAGCTCGAATTGCAGTAAATCCTAAGATTTTCAAGTAGGCTGTAGCCAATTCCTAATGGTGAACGTCCGAAAAGGTTTGCGATACGAACTTTTACCACCATATAGTTGGTAAATCTTAGGATTTGTGAGTGGTTGACCAAAAAGGGACCTGAAGGTAAATAATTTGATTTTGAGTAAAACGCGTTTGAAGTTTCGTGTTTCGACTCGTGCGCGGTTCAAAAAAAATTCATTAAAAAAAACTACGGCACCTAAAAATATTCTGGTTAGGCCAAAAGAAAGCTAAAAGACTATGGATTAAAAAAATTAAAATATAAAAGAAGGTACCTAAATAATTTGATTCGAGTAAATCGTGTTTGAAGTTTCGTGTAGAAACAAGTTACGACTCGTGCGCGGTTCACAAAAAATTCGTAAAAAAAACTACGGCACCTAAAAATATTCTTGTTAGACCAAAACAAAGCTAAAAGGCCACGGACTAAAAAAATAAAAAAAACCGTTTCCAATTCTTCAGGTCCCTTTTTGGTCAACCACTCACGTTTACGTTAATGGCACGGTATAATATTATGTTGAAAACAAAACGGCCAAGTGCGAGTCGGACTTACGCACTAAGGTTTCCGTACTGTTATAGAGCAAAACAGGCCAGAGAGTGTGTTTTTGGTAAGGAAGGCCTCATAGGGAATTATTATAAATTATTAAAGTAGTATTGCCCAACAATGGGACACTGCAGGGAGTGCAGACTGCAGGCTGCTTATAACTAATAATAATAAAGTGGTATTAACCCTGGGAGAGCCATGCTTCGGCACGAATGGGCCGGCTCGACCGGAGAAATACCACGGGCTCACAGAAAACCGGAGTGAAACAGTTGCGCTGTGTTTCGCCGATAGAATCGCGATCACCGGTGTTCTTATGGGGCTTGAAGGATTAATTACATCAATATTTTATTGCCTTTTTTACATTTTTAAAAATCAAATATAAGAAGAATAATGATAGTAGCCTAGCTGGTAAGCATTATGTTCCTATTTCGTTGTCAAATGCCAAATAGAGAAGTACTGATTCAGTTAGATAGATATGATAGAGATTGAGATATTCAGAGATGCTGTATGTTATAATGTGTTGTGTGAAAATAATTCAATAAGGTTAGTATTACTACTATCGTATATAATTATTATAACTATATGTACCTACCTGTTTTGTCCAATAGTTCACGGTAAATAATTAAGAATTACTTGCATTGTTTTATTCCTAAAACTAACATTTACCGTTGACAGTAGAAAAACCTAGCATATACCGAATTGTAATGGTAAATGTATTTTTTTTTAAATCCGTGGGTAAATGTTCGAAAAAATTGTCATATTTTTAGAAATACTTACATTTACCAACTCGTGTCGGTAAATCCTAAGATTTACACTCAAATCTTAAGATTTACCGAAGTTCGTGCTTTTACAGTAACATACAGGGTTACCTCGTAAGTCGACCTAGATTCTTTATGGGGGAGTTGCTATCATGGGCGCCGGCAGGGGGGTGCCAGGGGGTGCACTTGCACCCCTTGGGAATCTCGGGATCAACAGGAATTATTGAAATAAAAAGCATTTTGTAACCCTATTACCATGCCGTACAAGGATAGTTCGTAATGTTTCGGCACTAAATGTATTCTGTTGACGTAAATAGACAGTCACTGTTGTTCGTAAAAAGTAAATAGAAAAGAAAAGAAAGAAAACTAAAATCTGCACCCCTTGGAAATTATTACTGCCGGCGCCCATGGTTGCTATTGCCAACAAAAAACATGTCGCACTTGAAGAATGAGCGGGGTGAGAGGCGGGGCGGTGATGGCTATAGATCAGTACCGCAGAAGTGACAAAGTTTTGTGCCTACACTCGAATGAACGCAGACAGAAGAAATATTTTTACTAAACATTATTAAAAGCTATTATTTAACTTGCTCTGTATATTATTATTTAGTTATTTACATTATTATGTAAGTTCAGGTGGAATTTTTGAACTCAATTTTGAAGTAAGTTTGTATGTACATATAATATTTTAACCGATTGAGGTGAAATTTTGTATACACGTTTGGTTTGAATGACAATGCACGATACAGTATGTGACATCACTATAAATAAAATATAAAACGACCGACCATCCAAGATAGCGGAATAGTTATTTTCTATGCCGTCCTATAATAACAGTATGGATATTAAATGAAAGAACTTTTTGAGAATACTCGAAAACGAATGTAATGTCATTCTACATTCAATATGGCGGCTCATATAAAATAGGGGAATACAAAGTTTCGTTTATTTCTGCATGACTAAAGAATTGGATTTCAGTTAAAAATAGTTAAGTGAAATCCAACTTTTAAGTCAACTACAAGTCGCTCAATATAGGCACGGTTTTTTCACTAATCAACATCAAGTACGATTTCTCAAGGACTTAGAAGTTAATTAGATTTCCGATTTTAAATATTCTTTCAGTTTTATATAGCCCATTGATCGAGGAAGGCTTTAGGCTATACTTTTCTACTATACAACTAATAGGAGCGAAGAAAAAAGGAATATTTTTCTACAAATAATAGGAGCGAAGAAATAGTTGAAAGTGTGGAAAAAACTTATTAGTGACAAATTGGCTTTCAAATAATTTTTTCTCCAACTTTTGAAAAAAAAATTCTCTGGCTTCATACTAATCTGACCACCTCATCATAAGAAAATCGTTATAACTTCTAAACTATCTGACTTAGAGCATGGAAGTAAAAGAATTTTAGAAGATGAAAACTTCCTCTATCTTTTAAAAATAAAAAAGAACCAGTTTAATGTGCTAGATTTTTCACAAAAACCCATTAATAAAAAATACACAATTTTTTATTCTTAAACTTGGGTTTTTCTATGTTTAATTCTACGAAATTTATAACATATTGCCTGTGTAAGCGTAGTCCACAAATTTAGCTATCAAATGAGACCTTTTTTATCTTCATAGGATATTTACAAGAGCAGTTCTGGTCAGATTAGTGTGAAAGCCCGAGAAAAACTAAAATGGCTGCCATTTTACAACATTGAGAGAGAAAAAAAAAATTGAGGGCCAATTTGTCGATAAAATATGCCATAGATCATGACATTAAAGGATCGGACACCGGTGTCGGGACACATTGTATATTTAATATTTTAAATAATTCGGTGGCCATATTAATCACCAATTGAAAATGTTTAAGACTCCTGAAGTGTAAGTTTTATGCAATGTCATAAAACTAACAGTGTACACGTAAAATACGTGACAAATAAAGCCACTTTCACTGAGGGGAAACCTCTGAAAAATGTAATTTCATCATAGTTTTACAGGTAAACATTTTATCTCCTCTCGGGCGTCACCCGCCATACAGAAAAGATACCCATGGTGCCTCTGCGGCGACATCCGCACGGAAACGGATAAATGGTATCCTCGGACCTCGATGATAACAGGGCTTCAAATAACGTTATTTTTTCATAACGTTATTGCTTCAAGGGCATAGATAACGTTATGAAAATTTAATCGATACTAGAAATAACGTTATAAATTTATTTAATAACGGTGAATGTTATAACGTTATATAGGATTTATGACGGTAAATATATGTTCTTTGATAACGTTATAGTCCGTCAAGAAAGTCATGACAGGCGGGAAAATTTTCTAAACGTAATCACGCTTTTAAGGTGTATTTTTTTCTTTGTATTTTCACAGAGAACGCTTATTACATTTGAAATATGAGTGAGATTTGGTGCACCGTGCACGATCGCATACCTGATACCAGAAAATAACGTTATATTTACCGTTATTATTATAACGTTATTTTTTTGTTATGCCATAACGAAAAAATAACGTTATAATAATAACGGTAAATATAACGTTACTTTACTAGATATCGTTAAAAAAATAACGTTATCTGGCTACCATTATGAAAATAACGGTACGTAACGATGTTTTTTCTGTTATTCGATAACGTTATGAAGCCCTGGATGATAATAATATTATGTTTACCTAGGTACTACAAAAAAAAAATACCTAACCGTCATTTTGCCAAACTGCTGTCATAAAAACTGTCGTCTGTCAATGTCATTGTCATATGTTTCACAAGCCTTGGCGCTGCGCGCTGCAAAGTTTTTAAAATTTGGTTACATATGATTATTTGGACTGTTTACAAAACCGAATATTTTCGAAATTTTAAATTTATTGAGTTGTAACCAGTTGTAACCTAACCTTTTGTTGTATTGACTGTTGTGACCTGTATAGAGCATAGTGTCCATAATAAACTTTTATATTTCTGTGGAAAAATGTCTCAGGCGGTTGCAGCTCCACCAAAGGAGCGCTACGTTCCAAATGGACTGAAATTCGCCTTCGGTGGCCTTGCCGGGTGAGTACTTTTTTTTTCTAACAACCTTTCCAATGTCCAATGTCATGGACTTTCTATTTGGTACCGTCGCAGTGAAGCATGCTGAACATTTTGTAAAACATTCCAACAGTCTGAAAATAAAATAATTATTGTTCTAATTTACATTGTTAGGTTTCAAGGGCAAGTTAGAGTTTAGGTGCTAATTGTGTGACAATATTTCTGCAACTGTCACTATCTGTGTTTGGAAATTAAGATTATGTAACACTGACATAGGTCACGTCCTTGATAAACTTTTACGCCATGGAACTTTTTCATTCGTTAATTTTCCCGAATGATGTCTTTGATCGATGAACTATTTTTATCTATGATTTGCAGTCAAAATTTATGATGTTCTACTACTGGAAAAGGCTTCCTCTCTATTTTTCCATAAATTGCGATCTCTCGGTAAAATACCTATTCCGTTATCCCTTGTGGATGGTTTATACGGTATAACAAAAAGTCTTCCCTACTATTCCACGGATGCTATGGTATACCTATTGTACCTAATATTAAGACATTTTTTTTTCAATTCTAGTATGGCAGCCACCTGTGTAGTGCAGCCATTGGATTTAATCAAAACGAGAATGCAGTTGAGTGGTGGAGGCCGAACATCATTTGCAGTAGCCGGAGAGATTATAAGCAGAGAGGGTTTCCTGTCTCTATACACTGGATTGTCAGCTGGTCTACTCCGACAAGCGACATACACAACCACACGGTTGGGGATATATAGCTGGTTGTTTGATTCATATAAAGAGTAAGTATCCTTAATAACATAATACTGAATGTCCAGCATGTATAGTGTACAGATTACTATAATAGTTATTTTGTAGTGTGAGGCTCACCTCCCTGCTATTAGCTATATAAGATAATGTAGTTACTTCATAAGTTATTACATTATCTTATATAGCTAATAACTTCATTAAACATCTTTCACGGTAACAACTCATCTTTCATTTAGTCTCCCAAGCCTGCACATTGCATGGCGACCCTGCCAGTGCTGCCTTGCGGCAGCGCTGCGCAGAAGGTACAGGGAATGTGTTTAAATTAAATTGGACTTTAAATTGAAATATAAAAAATGTGACTCTTTAGAAAGTGAACTTTGATAATGTGGACAATAAAGGTGCTAAAAATTGAACTTTGAGAATAGAGACTTATCGGCTGTTAGTTAGTGATTTAAAATAGTATAGGTTAAAAAAAGGTGAAATATAGTGTAGAAACTAAAATAAAAAGTAAATGCAAATCTGTTGCTAAAATTAATTAATATAATTGTGATAAAAAAAATGACTCAGTGATTCAGTGAAAAATTAAAAATTTGTAATCAGATATCAAACTCAAAATTAAGTTATAAAAATTAGAAAGTTGCAAGAAGAATAATATGTATTAAAAACCAAAAAAAAAAATGCTGCTGAAAAATAAAAATCGACAAAAAAAATGACTGGATTGGAGATAACAGCAGGCAGCCGGGAGTTGATGGTGTCAGATGTGTGGAATATGCAGGCAGCCGGGAGATGTTGGAGTCGGATAAGAGGAAGATAGAGCAGGCGGCCGGGAGATGTTCGTGTCGGAAGTGGATGCAGCCAAATGCAGAAAAATGCGATTGAAGTTGTTTTGTTTAAATTTAAATATAAAAATATATTTTGATATGAAAATTACATAGAAAGTTCCGTTTACAAAAATAAAATATGATTTTAAGCAATTTAACAAAACATTCGGCATTCGGCGAATTTGGCTCAAACTCAACTTTTTCTGTACTCAATCTTCATCATTTTGAAGTCGGTACCAGATATAGCTGAATCTTCAGTCTGCCAAAATATTTCAAACTTTTGTAACTGGCACCAACTTCAAAATTATGAAGATTGAGTACAGAAAAAGTTGAGTTTTAGCCGAATTCGGAAAAAGGCACTAATAGATAGAAAAAATTATTTAATACATTTTAGTTCATATTATAAGGATGTTATTATTGTTTTTACCTTGGAAGTCGGTTTTAATTTTTTGTTAAAAATAATAATTTCACTCTTTTTAGTTTTTAGTTACCTATTAAACTATTGCGTACTATGTACGTAGAATAATACACCTGTATAATATTATTCTACGTATCTTATTACAAGCTCACAGGTGAGTGAGATACAATAGACTAACAATAGATTTCCAAGAATACACGATCGAAGGATACAAACTAGGTATTAGCAACAAATTATAAGTATCGTTGGTATCATGCAGGAAACCGAACGCTTCGAACGTTTCAACTTCCAAGCGGCCACATTGTGGTGTTACACGAATTCAGACATCTATTAATAACCGGTCCCACTCGTTCGACTCTAACAATCTTTGCACGAAATATTTTGAATGTGAAGTTTTGAGAATACACAAACTGTGTTATGCTCCTAAAAATCTCATAATTCGGTATTTTATTCGAAGATGAACTTTTGTCACATTCTGAGAATTGGGCCCCAGGTGCGCGTGGTCTATGGCGGTTGCATACTAAGGTATAATATAATATCTATCTCGATGGCCGTCGCCGCTGCGGTCGTGGCCGCTAGTGCGCGCCCGGTCTGGTAGGTACCCGGCCCCGCGCCGCGCCGCCGCGCCGTCGTGCCGCTCGCTTTCAGACAGCCCTAGCAGATTGTAGCAAGCGAGACGGCACAGTTATTGTACTATGAACGCTAAACGCAATGCAAAAGGTTGAAATTAGGTTGTTAGTGTTGTTGTGAGACAGGCATGTTACTTCTATTATCGAAGCAGCTTACTTCTCAGAAGTAATGTCAAATGTGTGCCTTATGCTCTGGACTTAAGGCTGAATTTGATATGTTCAATTTTGGTGACATTGGTGACCCTGATGTGGTAATGATGATGATGATGATGATGAATGTATTTGCATAGTAGCATATGCTTTCAGTTCTTAAAACAGCGCCTAAACCCCCAAACTTGTATCTATAAGGAATCCGGAGTTCTCTTAGTATCTTCGCAACCATAGTATACCTCGGTGCAAAATCTTGCGTTTTGGTAGCATATGCTTAGGATACTTCTCATAAAACCAAAATCACCATATGTTTCCATATAAATTTCGAGTAGTTCCCTCGATTACTTATGGATCCCATCATCAGGTCACCACTTTTGTGAACATGGTACCAAATTGGACCTAATACAACAAAACAAAAATTTCGAAAATCGGTTCACAAACGGCGGAGTAATCGTTGAACATACAATATATATATATATATATATATATATATATATATATATATATATATATATCCACAGCCGAACATATAACCTCCGTGTTTTTTGGAAGTCGGTTAAAAATAAAGATTTCGGTAAAAAATAAGTAAAGTTATAAATTAACAGTTAATTAATTAACGGAAAGTCAGATGGCTATGAGAAATAAATAAGTTTTTGTGCGAAATTTATAATATTGGTAATATTTTCATATTATATTATGTTTTACAATATCTGACTAATTGGAATCTTCAAAATGTTGCAGTTGATATTTAAGACATTTTAGTATTGTTTTTTTTTATATTTACATAAAAATAAAACAGTAATAAGTATTCTGTTTATCTAACATGAAATTCCTTAATTTTTTCGCGTCCATATAACTATTTTTCATTTCCATCCAATCCTTTAAATTTCCATCTTATCGATTTTCATTTCCGTCTGTTACATCATTACCACCCATCTATTTATATCGTAAATATAAATAGCAGAGTAAGGCAATTCAAGGATCAGAGTAAGTATACATACACAAGCTTAAATACAAAAATTTGTCGTAATATCTTTAAAAAAAAATTGATTCTACAAAAATGGCCAAATGGGACCGAAAAAATAGAACCACCCTAAATAGGTACAAGACTGACAGACAAACACAAAGCTCTCATTTATAATAGGTATTAACCATTTACACAGTACCTAGTATATCTTATTCAAGGATAATATAATAGATATCATATTCAAGGCATTTGTCAAAATAATCTTTAATATATATAAATCTCGTGTCACAATGTTTGTCCTCAATGGACTCCTAAACCACTTAACCGATTATAATAAAATTCGCACACCATGTGCAGTTCGATCCAACTTGAGAGATAGGATAGTTTAAATCTCAAATTATAGTCGCAATTTTATTTTATTGCAAATTATTTGTCTATAAAGAGCGACCATTGTTTATGCGACGCGGGTCACGGGATAGCGATGGACGTTGCCATGGTGACATACTTATATTTTAGTCACTAATTCAATAAAATAATACGGGCGATATACTTAATATAATATGGCAAAGAAACGTTTGCCGGGACAGCTAGTATTCCTATATATACCTACAGTGGACACTGGACACATTATAACATAAGTATCAGACATCAGTACTTATACTATTTTTAACTATAATATTCAATCAATAGATAACAGCTTCGCGATTGACGTAACACAAATAAAAATATCTTTGTCGATGATGAAATATTTATACGAATAATTGGAGCCAGTGCACAGTGTGATAATAAATACTTACCTAATATTTATAGGTGTACGACATCGCCCGTGCAAACCGAAATAGTTAACATACCATTTGATGGGATTAAAAGTAGCCTATGCCTTTCCTCTGTACTTATAGGCTATAGGCTATAGCTCAAAATATAAAACGAGGCAAAAAACTTCAAAGAGACAAATTGTTATGAAATGTTGTGCCCCGACTGATCGTTTTGACTACAATCTCTTCAAAAACGATAAAAAGTTTCCTATTGGATATAAACGCGACAATAGCAATAAAGTTCTTATAATCACCACCACCACACCGGTGATCACGACAACAAGAATACAATAGCAATTCCTGGAAATTCCGACTGAAGTATTAAAATGAAATCAAAATGTAAAATTTTGTGTCTGATCTAATTGTTTAATAATTCCTATTCCATATAAAGTAACAGCAGATTGCTTCCTGATTATTGATAAAGATAAGATAAAATTAAGAGCACTTGATACTCCTAAGCCGGGGGTGTCCACTCAATGATCAATCACATCCTATCAGATTATGCCAATGGCTTTGTTATTGCCACAGGTCACAGGTTCGATCTTGAAGATAAGAATAAGATTTTATGTGAAAATGCAGATTTAACGCATATTACTGGAATGATTATATTTCTTCTCAGATTTTTCCCACAATTAAAAGTGGATTTACGTATTCGTAATCAAAATGACTTCCCTGTCATCTATTCTATATCTGTGCCCAGCCCCGGATTTATATGAATATAAATAGGCCGTTATAGGCCACGGCCTAGGGGCAGCAGCGTCCATAGAGGCCCTACAAATTACGTTACGCTTTTCCTCTTTAACAGCAGCATAAAGTATACAAGCACCTGAGAATTCACTGCTATATAACGTCCGCTGTATGACGGCAACGCTACAATATGTTGGTATGTTTCAGACGGAACGGCGGCAGCGCTCCGGGCTTCGGTATGAAAACAGTACTCGGCATCACTGCGGGCTCCGTCGGCGCTTTCGTCGGCACACCTGCTGAGGTATACCCATCAAGCCTATATTACGATGAAACCTGCAAGTCAGTTGCGCCGTAATTCGTTTATTGCGCGGGAACCGTGCATTTTTCCGCGACTGAATCTATCCTATGTTCTTTCCCATCCTTCAAAGTACCGCCATACCAGATTATTTCTAATTTGGTTTCAGACGTTTACTAGTAAAGAGGTGACAAACTTATTTAGTAGTTTGTTTTTCTCACTAGATGTTTTAGCAACGTTTGGTCGAATGTAATAAAATATTTGTAAAATAAATGCGAATGCGTCTGTCTGTTACACGTTTTGATGAAATAGGGTAAAAATGTTGCAGTTTTAAATACAACTTGTTTAAATTCTAGAGTCTAGGGCGTCAGAAATATTCATACATATACATGATATACATAATAATAATATCTATGGACGCTTCACACCTGACACCACGTCAGTCTGGTCTCGTGCTAAGTACCTAAAGGACTTGTTTTACGGATACCAGACAACGGTAATATATTTACAAAATATATAAATATTATACTATTTTAACTAGGGCATCGAAACCCGGACTCAATTTTCAAAACCCGGGTTTTCGGGTTTTTTTAAAATAAAAACCCGGGTACCCGGGTTTTTCGGGTTTTTTCGGGTTTTCTTAAAATTAAAAGATTAACGATGCGAAAATACTTTAAATATGATATTCAGCGATTGCCAGCACCTTTCCAGTAAAATACTATTTAAATACCATAGTGTGCGGTCACGGCAGTGCCCAAAAAAGTCTCGGGCACGGCCGTATCATACTTTTATAGAAGCGACTATTTACCTCCTCCTATTATATATTTATTTATTTATTTATTTACAGTTAATTAAAACGGGTGACCCCAATTACATTAATTAACCTAAAACTAACACATTAATAATACATGATAATAACTATATATATATTGGATCTTATCAAAACTAGGGATTAAGATTTTCGGGCCAAGGTTAAGTATTACAACAAGCTTCACCTCCGAATTACATATATTATTAAATGTATTTGTATTTTATGAAATATATAAAACACTATCAAGAATTTTTGAAGACAATAAATGGAAGAATAATCTGAAATATAAAACGTATGCCAACAAATCTTCATTTAATCTTTTACATTTTTATTGCTGATTGCCAAGTTATTAATAATTATTTAGTCCTATTCGATGTTGGCATACTTTACACCTGCAATTAGACTTTTGTGCCCAGTTTTTACCTGAAATTGCCTTTTGTCTGCCTTGCTACGGTATGAAGCCGAATGATCTTTGCAATTTAAGGTAACTTTTCTATCATCTGAGTGGAAAATCTTACATTACTGAAAAATCTTACATTACACTACACCTCAAAGCTTTAAGTAGTAATTAGTTCTAGTCACAGTAGACAAAATTCATGCCAGATTACCATATAATTGACCAGACCAGAACATAATATTATGGCAAATGCGGAAGGTTGCTTTTAATGAATTTGTAAGATTAACCATGGTGGCTCTGGCGCTGGTGCTGATAAAAACTCTGTTTGTTATATTTCATCTCGATTCACTACAATCACGTGTTTTAATAATTCCGCAGTGAGTAAGACATCCACGGCCGGCTAAAGAAAGCCACCATTCGTCCTATTATGTGTTACAAACATCAGTCTCTCAAGCAATGAAAAGCAATCTGCAGTATTTGCCAGACCGCAATACAAAAATATGAAACTGAAACTCCTCGGCATGGTTTTGTCAGTTTCTAGGGGCTGGTTGCTCTCCTGGAACCTTTTTACTGATTGCATTGTCTTAATATTGTCACTTTTTGTTATGTTGTGAATATAACAAATAATGAAAAAAAGCGTAACGATAAACAAAAACCTTTATGTGTTTTTAGTAATAATAATAATAATAATAATAATAATATCTATGGACGCTTCACACCACGTCAGTCTGGCCCCGTGCTAAGTACCCGAAGGACTTGTGTTACGGGTACCAGACAACGGAAACATATTTAATACTGTTATACTATACATATATTTAAGATTTTTATTATATGATACACATATTTAATATACATCCATGACCCAGGAACTTTATAAACTTTTTGTTCCGTCGGCGGGACTCGAACCCGCGACCTCCGGCTTGAGCTCAACGCGCTCACCACTGCGCCACGGAGGTCGTCATAAGTAAGTTAAACGACTTAAGATAATGACTTTAAATTGCAAAGAAGACTGGGTGTCATACCGCAGCAGGACACAAAAAAAAAATTTTTGTTAAAATACTGTATGCCGAACATCGATCAGTATAAATTATTGCTATTAATTTGACAATCAGCAGTAAAAATATCTCATTCGAATGAAATTTTCAGATTATAAAATGAAATGAAGATTTGTTGACTTATTATAGATTTTTATGACTGTAGATACAAATATCCCGAAGACTTTGTTGATGGGTGTATTTTATCAGCAACGGTCCATACAAGTTTCAACGTTTTGTCACCTAGTGGCTGACTTGCCCATCATCAAGAGCCTACGGTACTTTCAGCAGACTTAGAAGTTAGAACCCTTTGAAGCTGTCCACACTTTATTTTGTAAACCTTTGATCACATAATAAACAAAACTGTAGTCAATCACTGAATGTTGATTGAAAACTATAAAATAATTTTAACAAGACTTGGCTTCTATGAAATTTGAAAACTTTTTGCGAAGGACAGATTGTTTGAAGAGACTTGGCTTTTTTACATTGAATAGTTTTGCTAGGATTTTTAAAATATGTATTATTAATTATTATTAATAAATATTTTTATGACTATTAGTCTTTAATGCTCAAGCGAAACTTTTCCTTTAAAATATTATATTTTGTTTAATTATGACCAATATAAATAATTAAACCTATACAATATGTTATAAAAATAAATAATTTGTATGTTAGTTGGTTATAAATACTTTTTATCAGGTCTGGCCTTTAATAATTTTCAAAAAAACGAATAACCCGAAAAGCTCGGAAAACCCGGGTTCCATTTTTGAAACCCGGGTTTTTTATGATCCCCAAAACCCGGGTTTTCCCGGATTTTCGAGTTTCGGGAAAACCCGGTCTCGATGCCCTAATTTTAACATACTGGCAAAGTCAGTGATAACTTAAGCAACTGCCAATGACCTTGATATCGCATCACTCGCACCTGTGTCGATTTTCATGCCAGAGAGACAGAGATGTGAAGTGTTCACTCGGTATAGTCGTGCAATCCATGAAGACGCGCCCCACCATTCTTCCTAATCGTTTATAGTATATGTGTGCAAGCTTTCGCCAATGTTTGAGTGTTATTGGTACACCCTAATTACCTACGAGTGCACGCGCATACTACAATAAATATACCAATTAAGAAAAAGCGTCACGGTCAAAGCGAATTATGCTCACCCAAAAATTGGTGGGGCGCGTCTTCGTGGATTGCACGGACTATAGCGTGGATACATTTTTCGTTTATTAGAGATACCTAAAGAACGTTTCATTTCGGTTTCGTTCGGAACGGAACGCTATTCGGAACATTTTTTGAGAACGAAATGATTTTTTCGTTTTTGATCCTTGAAACGGTTTTAAACGGTTTTTCCTGTTTCCTCGATCACAAGTTAAATATATAACAAAAACTATTATTTTTCGGGAATTCGTTTGCAGTATCACGGTGAGGCAATAATCGGCCAAGTGCGAGTCGGACTCGCTCATGGAGGGTTCCGTACCGTTACAGAGCAAAATAAGGTCAATAATTGTGTTTTTTGTAAGGGATTAATTTTATTAATTTTTTATTAGTTTTATTAATTAATAAAGAACTCGTATAGTCAAGGACTCTATGAAAATTTCAAGAGCCTACCTATTATCGTTATTGATATCGAGTAAAAAAGGCCAAAAAATTACGGTTGTTGTATGGGAGCCCCCCTTAAACATGAAATATATCTTGTTTTTTAGTATTTGTTGTTATGTATATGTTACTCTTAAATTCACTTTCAATTTTTAACTTCCGTTTATTTTCTCAATTTTAAAAAGACACATACATGACGTGTATTTACTATTTACTAAGGACTAGACTCGACTGCCCCTAAGTATACTGAGTCAACTAACAAATTTTCCAAATTACACTTTTTGGTATATTTACAGTAATTAGATCATATTCTACCTGCTGGCTGTAAAAAAAAGTTTGTATCTTTATTAATACCGGAAATAAAATGACGTATACAGAGTCAAGTGCATGACTACACTTTTTGCACATGGAACACTGAGTCAAGACTCAAGTTGTATTCTACCTATATACGCGGGACGCGATCGCGGGCATTTTGGTTGAAATTGAAAGTTGACTCAGTATGTATTTGGTCACCGCGGAGTGAAAAGACCAAACTACCACTTATTTAAGGTAGTTAGGGAGCCCAAAGTGCTATTTATGAAGTTAATCAGCTGTTTTGTAGGCCTCGTAGTTCTGTAGATTAGGTATAACGGATAAAAAAATATATAACTCTCATATATTTTATTCTAGCGTTGAGTTCAGAGGCTACAGTCGATTTCAAGTTATGAAAATATTGAAAAAAATATATTTTTATAGGTAATTCATTATAAGATTTTAGTTGAAAAGGACTAAATCATTTAATTAAGTGTAAACCATCCACCAAAACCAAAAACCATCTGTAAAGCTTATTTTCTTAAAAAAATAAGTTTTGTGTTTTGAAATTTTAAAATGTCCCTGCAGGCTTACTTTTCCTTTAAATCTTTATGAGCAGCTTCTTTAGAGTATACTTAATATCCTTTATTTTAATCTTACAGTTTCACGACATTTCAATACTTAAAAAAAAAAAAACTTTTCAATCCGCCAACTAGAATATCACATTGCATTCACCCCCAGGGTAAAAGCGCAAGTAGGTAGTATGCCACTTTTATTTCTTAAGTTATCCCCTTATACTCACCAAAGAAAATCGATCGAGGTTCAACAAAATCGGTGGTGAAAACCTTTACTGACTGCCCTATGTCCCACTGTGTGGATTTAACCGTTTTATTTCGGTTTTCAAAACTTTCTCAAATACGTTTTTGTTCCCAAAAACGTTATTGCAATGAACCGTTCCGAACGAATCAAAACCGTTATTAAAAATAACGTTTTCGAGCCCTGGTTTAAAATTCCTGAACGATGTGACTTTGGTATTTTTTTTCATCCAGTAGGAGAATATTATTTTATTATTTAAATTCGAAAAGCTTTTCCAAATATAATCAAAAAACACATATTTTTTTTTTGTGCCAATCAATGAAATACATACGTCTAGAAAACTGCACAAAGATGTCGAATTGGCAGCTGTCTTCCCCTTAACAAGAAATACGAGTTATTGTGTGACATCTATAACGATTCATTTAAACATGCAGATAATATGCTGTAGAGATCAACTACGATAGCATGGCGCGCCCCTCCAAAATTCAAAACGTTTGAAGTGCGTTGTCAAAACGTTTGAAATGCGTTGTCTTGCGCGGTAGGCTAGTTATGATTAGTTGACCAATAAATCTTGGTAATAAGTGACATAAGACATTAACTGAAATATTAGGTGTACTGTTTGGTTGAATACTTACTACATACAAACTCTTTCATAAGAATGTGACTACACACATTGAAACAGTCATTTGGAGGGGCGCGCCATGTTATCGTAGTTGATCTCTATATTAATTTACATTACGTCATTACAATAACGTTTTTATATTATAAGTTTTTGGAAAAAAAAACAGTAACTTATTGTTTCTAACTTTAAGTTATGATTTATAGGTGGCACTTATCAGGATGACTGCAGACGGCAGATTACCAGCGGAACAGAGGAGAAACTACAAGAATGTCTTCAACGCACTTACTAGGTATGATACGGATTTATGATTTATCGCATAGAGGTCTGGAGGACCTTTCCAATTCTTAACGTTAGCCTACATCTGGTGGGCTATTATGACCTCTTATTTCCAGCCAGTTTACGCCCAAAATGTACCGTTTTCGGGCGTAAACTGGCTGGAAATAAGAGGTCATAATAACCCACCTGGACCCTATTCAATCAATATACAGGGTGCAATTCACTTTACAAAATTGTCCGATTGCATTGTTGATCAAATGGCGCCCAAAGTTTTCATTTTGCTATTATTTTCTGTAGTCAACGTGTAATACAAAGACAACATTAATTGTGAATTCCGTTGTGTTAAAATATTGATAATTCAGTAGGCTAAGGCACAATGCGTATTAAGGCGATATATCGAAAATAATTTATACCGCAAGGGCAATTTTATACTTAATTTGTATGTCTATAAAGTCGAGAACACGCTGCGGCCAGAAGCTATCGGCTCGCTCGGAAAACTTGCGACAAAACGTAATTTTAATTATTAAAAAAATTACTAGGAGCGTTTAAGCAAAATGCTTCTATACGATTTTGAGTTGCAAAGGTGTCTATTAATTAGACTAATTTCCTACAATACATCTATTTTCGTTTAAAAATAATCTTCAAATTTCGTATTTTTATGAGGTCATTTCGAAAATTAAATGTATCGAGGCAAAATACATTAATCGTGTTTCTAGTTCTTCTCAAACCTAGATAAGGCTATGAAGATATGTATATCTCATTACCAGATTTGTAACATTTCTGAGGGTCCTATAGTATTACTTCAAAAAGGACAGTTTTTTCAATATAGCGCCTTAACTACAATAATGTTCTGTTTCAGGATAATAAAAGAAGAAGGCATACTCAAGCTGTGGCGCGGCGCCACTCCCACCGTCGGCCGCGCGATGGTCGTCAACGCCGCGCAGCTCAGCACTTACTCACAGGTACTGATTGATATTCGTTTTTAAAAAGATTGGGTTTTTCAATTAGAACTATACTTCTCACATTATATTTCTCAACAACAGGCTTAGCATGGTCGCCAAAGAAACAGTTTCTTTCTACCGAAGAACAAACAAAGTGACAGATTGACAAAGGAAATCCGCCATTTTATCACTAAAATCTGTCAGTACGTCAATTTTCTCCCGTTTTAATGTTGTTATGCTAAGCCTGCATAAACCAAATAAAAAGATCTATCGCCACGAAATATATTATTTCCCAGATTAACAAAGAGAGTTCTCTGGTCAATTAGGTAATTATAATAAAGGTAAGCAATCAAATATTATTCTAAATTTTCTGTAAGATTGTGTCTACGAATATTTTTGTAAATAGAAAAGGTTCCCTCCCCTTCACATTCACTGGGGAAACTGAGCAGAATTTGAACTTGGGTGCTGCTGTTAGCTTAGCACTTACAGTTCCTGGCAAAAGTTCTGTCGTTTAATTTGTAGTTAGTGAGCGCGACTTTCTTCTCTCTCTTTTATTTTATTATCGTAACTGTCAAAACAAAGGATGCGCACGGCTACAGACTGCATTCGAAATGTAGTAAAATGTCACAGCTATTACTCGATAACCCTTATGTTTTGTAACTGTTATTGTGATTCTTGGTCGCATTTCGGAACGCAGCATTAGTGAAAGATGTTGTACTTAAATGTACCGATGATATGCATCATAACTAGATCTTAGGTAAAATATATGCTATTACTTCTGAGAATGGCTAAAATATGCAAATGCATATAATCCGGTCTCTACTTATAAGCTTTTAAAATAGCCAGTTAGAAAGAGAGATCCGATGTGACACGTCACATTAGAATATACACTGCATAAAAACTCCGGTACTAAATTTCGTTTTGCGAGAAAGAGATAGATTTTTTTTTCGTATTATTTTTACATCTTACTCATTTTTCAACAGAAAGCTGATCGCATTCGTCCGCACCGTACACGCATTGCGGCGCGTACGGTGCGGGCGAATTTGTGAGGTTTCACATCATTTCATACAACGAAATCTAAAATGCTGCGCGTTCGGATCTCCAAACCAACTAGCAACAGACTAGTTATAGCCACGATTAAACTACCATGGTCTTAACCAGACCAGTAGCTTAGACCCTTTCGAAAAAAAAAAAAATGCGCGTTCGGCTCACCACGTACGCACAATATGCGATCACCTTTAACCGTTTTGACTTGTCTAAAAGGGGTGACACACGTACGAACTTAAAGTACGCGGGTTTTAAGTTCGCGAACTTACTCGGCTCGCGTCGGTGACACACGAGAATCGCTCACACTGGATTACCGTGCCCCCAGGCTCGCGGCTCGCGGTGCGCGGCTCGCGACTCTTTGCTGACACAGGCGATTAAGATCGTTGAGCCATAAGTCCACGTACTTACTCGCGTGTCTGTCACCCCCTTATAAAATACTTTTTGCCCCACCTACTTTGTCTCAAATTACCTAACGTGTCACTAATTAACAGGCTCGCGAAGTGTTCGCGGCGTACGTGGCGGAGGGCATCACGCTGCACTTCTGCGCGTCTATGGTCTCCGGCCTCGTCACCACCATCGCCTCCATGCCCGTCGACATCATCAAGACCAGGTGAGGAGAGAGAGATACAGTAGCGGCGTTAGTGGGGGCGACGGCCCAGGGCGCCGGATAAGGGGCGCTGAAGGCGAATAAAAGGGGCGTCAAATTTTTTCAGCACTGCCAACACCCTATGCGCCGAAGAATATAATCCCTTATCTCTCGAAAACGAAGATGTTATGTTTGATCTAGAATTGATTGTAAATCAGAATTTGCCGAAGCCGTGTTCTAGAGAGTACATATACAACGTAGAATCGTGTAGTGTCGCTAATCGCTCTTTATAGGGCCAACCCACACGTACCACAACCACACCACGTGGTCGAGTGTATATTTCGTATTGTAAATGAACTGGACTATTCACACGTACCACATTTTGCAGTCGTTTTCGACCACTTGTGTGATACCGGCACCACATTGCAACCACAACGTTGCGTCGATGCAATGGCAGTGCGCGCACACCGCCCGCGCTCTTCCCCCGTTTCATAGACTTTCGTACGTAACCACATCGCAACCACTGGCGACAACGCAACTACGTCGACATTTTGTCGGTACCACAACGCAACTACAAAATGCTGCAGCGACACCATTCACACGTAACCACTGCTTGACGGTATTTTGTCGTTGCGACGTGGTGTGGTTGTGGTACGTGTGGGCTGGCCCGTAACAAGAAAGTTGTTGCCGAGTTAACTTTAAATTAGATTTGCGCAAGTAGCCTATATTTAAAGCTACGACTATAGCCGCAGAATTTTATAATGCAGCTACAGAAGTTGAGTTTTACTTTTAATTGTTGTAACAATTAAAACTTTATCCCGCATACGAATATTACAATCGCATTTACACAGCTGCACTCTTTGAGAACGCGGCAATATTTCATAGGCAAACGAAAAAGGGGCTAACGATAATTTATGTGCTCGGCGACCCGTCTATAGCTTTTTTTTTGTTTCAGAATCCAAAACGCGGCAAAGGGCCAGTCCCAGGTCGAGGTAGTGACGTCACTACTCAAGAACGAGGGTGTCTTCTCCTTATGGAAGGGCTTCCTACCCTACTACACCAGACTCGGCCCTCACACAGTCCTGACCTTCATATTCTTGGAGCAGATGAATGCTGCCTACCTCAAGTACACATAGGGTACTTTACATTGGCTGTGCTTCAAGATGCTTTTGGTTGAGAACAGTGTTGGCTATATTCCTAAAGCAGAATGCTTGAACACATAGGCTACATAGAAAGTGCTTCGACATAGGCTGTTTTTGGTTAGTATGTTCAACTTATTCCTGAAGCAGACGATTGAACACGTAGGATACTCTACAAAGGCCGTGCTTCATAGGCTGCTATTGGTCACACTGAACTTATTCCTGAAGCAGAAAGAATACCTAAAACACGTATGCTACACATAGGCTTTTTATGCATAGGATCAAGTATGAAATACGGAGGTATGTATTTATTTTTCGTACAAAATAGCACAATTTTTTAAACATATTAAAAGATTGCCTTTTAAAGGTCAGAATTGTTTTTTTTATATATTATTTTTCTAATATTATTAATTTTGTCTTTAAGCTAAAGATAGGCTCGTTAATAATCAAAATATTTTATCTTTATTTTATATATTTTTATATAACTCAAACAAATACTTTTTTTAAAGATTATTTTGCATGCACAAAAACAAAATATCTTTTTATTAAACTTTTTTTTTTTCTTACAGTTTACACTTTTTATATTTTTTAAGGATTTGATCATGTGTAAAATATTAGGAGTAAGAAATAATTTCTGCAAATAAAAAGATTTTAATGAGACATTTTATTTTAATATTTAAAGTAACTATACTGCCTGAGGCATTCGAACTCTATTACATTTAATCAGTGACGGGTTAAGACTACTTGATGCCCTAAGCAATCCATGTCTTTGTTCCCTCCCTTATCCGTATGTCAACTAGAATCGGTTTTTAAACTTTTACCATCTAAAAAAATTAGTTTTTTCCTAGAAACTTTTTTGGTGTGGTTTTTGGTGACGTGAGAGCGAGACGGGATGCCCTAAGGACGGATGTTTTTTTGTCCTTCTTCTGGTGCCCCCTCAGACGTGATGCCAATTAGGCAATTGAGTATTTAAAAAAAATTATTATCGATTTTTTAAATGTATTTTAAAAAACCTTATTATTAACAATATCGATATTTAATGCAAAAACCTTTGAAAAATGTTTTTTCAATTAATTATCAACAATTAAAAATTCATGAAAAGTCACGTGACTTATAAACGCGCCATGATTGAGATGTGGCGTCACAATGTTAAATACATTTCAATAGTATACGGCAATATTAACCTTATTTCGTTGAAGTTTAAGGTCAAAATTGTTTGCGCTAGCTATAAGGGAGCATACCCATACTACGTGACCTACTTTTTAAGATTTTTTGACCCCCTCCCTCCCCCTTGTGACCACGCTTAGTATATGCCAAGCCCCCCCCCCCCCCTTCAATTGTTCACGTGGTATTGACAAGAATATTTTTTAATCATTTTGTAAGTGAAAAGAGTAGATAGCAAATGAAAATAATTTGACTCGTGTTTGTGTTTTTTAAGTTATTTAATACAAAAGACTCTTTACGTGTTTATATTACTACTTATTTAAATATGGGAATAAAAATAATGATCACCAAAAATACTTTGAAACCCAATAGTTTGCCAAAAAGAAATACTTGACACCACAGCTTGACACCAATATTCGTCCGCGTGAACTTCAGCTTATAGCGTGCGGTGTCAACAAAATTGGTGTCAAATTTAAAAGCTTTTTAAAACCCTGGTACCCCTTAAATCAAAATTTCCAAAAACAGCTGTGCAGACTGTGCAGTGTGCACATAATATTACATTTTTTAAAATTAAACTTTATACAAATACAACTTTAGTTTTACCCATAAACTATTTATCATTGATAGGTTTAAAGTTACGTCACTGCATAGCTGATAAAGTACTGAGCAGTGAGTTATTTAAAAACGTGTATGACAATCGAAAGAATCGAAAAATCTAACTTAAGAAGGTACCACCTCTTATAGAAAGACGTTTGAGTAAGCGCTTGTTTAAAACATTTGGTCTTTCAGCGCTGTTACTTTCCGTAAACCAGTTAGACTATTAACAAGGTATTCTGCAGATTACCTGGGTGAATCAGATGAAGTGCTAAAAATTTACTCTATTCTCATTAAATTACATAAAACAATATTCTTGTTTGAATAAAACATGTTATTTAGTGGTAGAGAATTATTTAATATAAGTTTTGGGCATAAACGAAGGAATAAATTATTAAATTTGAAGTAAAATGTTACTCCACTAATAAAATATAACGGATCATAATATTATAAACTTGAAAAAAATAATCTAAACAACAACAGTCTTAGGTTGACAAGCTTAAGTTAAAGTTTTTGAACTTTTACGCAGGTAGAGAACGCAATCTAACTAGATAAAGTGCAAATATAAGCTTTTCATATAAATTACCCACTTTAACGGATGGTATCCGGGAATCTGCAGACTATCTAGGTAATGTGTACGTTAACGTATTCCGCATTCTAACGGTAACATATATAATAATAGTCTAAAAGTACAATAGAACAATCAGAAGAATTAATTTCTAGGCAGATGGCGGACCTAAGTAATTTGGTCGCGTTTTCACTTAAACCCAACCGACAGATCACAATTAACATTGAATTGACATGATCCGACTACATGACGTTGGTCTGTCAACTACCTAGGAATCAATTTCCTCGATGGTACATACTAGCTATTTTAGTCACGGCTGTAGTTCAAATTGTAATCGAACACCAATAATTAATATAGTAAATGATCACCAAGCTTGACAGCTTCACCAAACTTCAAAATGCCTGACAAGTGACAACAGTGCCTGTTTTTTTTAATGGCTGTTGGGTACAAATAACGATAATAAATGCCAGTGTCAAGTATTAAATGGCGAGAAAAAAAATCATATTATGACGTTTCTCTCGGCGAAATTGACTACGTAACAAAGCTCTAGACCCTCTCCCTCTCTCTCCCCTCTTGTGACCGAGCGTAGTATTTTGAAGACCCCCCTCCCCCATAAATGGGTCACGTAGTATGGGTATGTTCCCTAATATGCCATGTACGTAGCTAAACTTTTTAGTAAATCCACAATATTGTTGCGTGCTAGGGTTCGAGGTTTCGGAGAGAAGACCTGGTGATTAGGGGATTTATGTTGTTTGTGTAGAGTGTCCTCTCGATAAGTTTTCCTGGTTCGACGCTAGATGGCTCTGTGTGTCCGTATTCGTAACAATATAAACTGATTCTCTTATGACTCCAAATAAGAAATGTCTTAAGTGCCCGTTTTGTTTATTGTAAAACAAACTCTATTTCAAGTACGGGTGTATTTTGGTTTTCAGTTTAATAAATTTAAGGCTTTGGGCTTAGAAGTACGCATCCATTAAAAACATTCATTTGTTAAACAATTCATGGTATGTTAGTACTACTGTTTTTATTGTTCTGTGGTGAAAATTAAAATTATGACGTCACACGCGCTCGGGCTAGTGCCGGAGCTGTCGGCGTGTCTTCCAATTTTTACTTTGAAATAACTTTTGAATTATTGCGAAAAAAATAAAACAAAAATGTTTTGTTATAAAACATAAATAAGATATTTCCATTTATAAAAAAAAAAATGTTTTTGTTGAAATACTCAATTGCTTGATCCGTCACTGCATTTAATACAATATGTATTTCAAATGTGTGCGATATGGAATGATATTGGAATGAATTGCATTTTACAAAATTTAATAATAAAACAAAAATTCCTTCCCCAGTTCTTACTTTCTATTAGGTGCCAAATTTTAAATAATAATACATGAGAGTGAAAAAATGTAAGTACTTAGATATTGTCTTATTTTGTTTATTGGAATTTGGAATGTTATTTGTAATTTTTTAAACAAATTATTTACTAACAATCTTTGAAAAAAAAACTGCCTAAAACTGTTGTGTCACTGTTACTATACAGCATGACTGGTGAGACATGATCGATACTTAAGAGCCCGGGTAACCCTCGAAATTCTCATACATACGTAATACCAAAATCTTTTTGTCATACGAAAATATTTAACATGTTTGAGTTATTTTTCAGCATAAAATAGTAATTACCTAGGTTCCTGAACAAAAATTAACTTCAAAATATTTAAACACTAAAAAAATTTTTTTAATGTAAAATTTTTTTTTACTGAATTCACTACTAAATATTTAAACACTAAAAAATAGAGTAAAACACTAAAAAATATATAAAAAAATAGTAAATTTACTACAAAATATTTCAAATCGAAAAAATATTTTTTAGTATTAAAATATTTTGTAGTAAATTTACTAATTATTTATAAATGTTTTAGTGTTTTACTCTATTTTTTAGTGTTTAAATATTTAGTAGTAAATTTAGTAAAAAAAATTTATACACAAAAAAAATTTTTTTAGTGTCTAAATATTTTGAAGTTATTTTTTGTTCAGGAACCTAGGTAATTACTATTTTATGCTGAAAAATAACTCAAACATGTTAAATATTTTCGTATCACAAAATTATTTTGGTATTACGTATGTATGAGAATTTCGAGGGTTACCCGGGCTCTTAAGGAGAGTACTCGGTACTCGATTCTCATTATAATTATGTAATAAAATTAAGTACTTAATTTTTGACCAAATTTCCCTTTAAATAAATGAATCATGGTCCATGGACACTACTATAAAATACTATACGACCGGCGCCGCCCACCCCGCGCGCGGTGTCCATGCGTTGGGTAAATAATTATTTAACTTTATGCTATATTTACTCAGTAATCGATTGATATAATTTTTTTTCAACTTATATAATACCCAAATATCACGTCCTCGAGTATTGAACATGTCTAGCCAGTCATACTGTATAAATTAGCCAAGACAGAGGAATATTTTATATACTTTCTATGAAATAGCTTGAGTTACAAAAGTATGCTGTATGAGTTAAGTATAAATATTGATTTTTATGTACAAATTTTATGGTTCCTTTTCTGCTGAAATAGTTCAAAATTATTGCTTACATTCGATTACTTATGCTTGTAATAGTGTAAAATATTATTTACTTTTATGTTTTTATGTCGTATAAGTATCTTAAAATGTATTTAGAATTATCTGCATATTTAGCGCAAAACCTGTCATAGAAATTAGAATACCAAATATTCTATAAAAGAATATATAATACTAGAGGTCACTGTGAAAGTGGCAGCACTAAAAGAACAATTTTTCTTTTAACTTTTTTATGGGAAAACTTTAATGACGCTGGGCCGCCCATAAAAATCACAAAAAATTGCTGTTTCAGCGCTGCTACTTCCACAGTGAACTCTATACAGGGGATTTAAACACACCCTTAAATGTTATTACTTTGTTTTGTTACACCCTATAATTGTATACACATTGTATATGCATTTTGTACACAATGTTTTGACCTTGTCTTGTAGCGACATCTCAAAAGTATCAGTCAAGGACAATGGCGTAACTAAAAAGAGTCTATAGAAAACACGACAAAAACAATAAAAACTTTGTTTTGTATCTAATAGTTAATATATATTTTGTATAGCTTTGTAAAAGATCTTATGATACGATATTTTAATGCAGATTAGTAAGTTCTGTTTCTCGCTCTTTCACGTGAAAGAAAAGGCGAAAAGAAAGAGAGGTCTGATTTTGAATGGCAGAGATTCCATATGTTATATTTTTATAGAAGATTTATGTGACTATCTTAGATTTTTGTTATTAAACATTGTTGTATATTTGATTGTTTCATTGTTCTCATGAGTTACTCAAAATTGTTTTTGAGCCGTAAAACTTTACTGCTGCATTCAGAGATGAATATTATATTCGTTTCTTCAATTCAGGTTTCAAGTTGGCCGACTATCGTATTTAAACTAAATTACTTACGTAATATCGCAATTTAATTGGGCAACTTTTAAATTGTAGGTAATCGGAAAGGAATCGAATTTAGTTGCAAAAATGTGCGAGCTCTCATAAGTCGCTATAGCTATAATTGGTATGCTGTGCGACTTAGTTGACCAACTTAAAATTGTAAGTCTGCGGTCGCTCTTAGGCCGGTATAAATAGTCAGTACTCAAGATGCATCTCGGTCTCAAGACACAGTTCAGGCTCTGGTTTTTCAAAGGTTGGTCCAAATTTTGACAGCCAACCAATCACAGAGCCTGAACCGTGTCTTGAGACCGAGATGCAGACCGAGAGTAGTCTACGATTTGTCTATAGACTTTATAGCTAGAGTTACTGAAATTTAAGTTCAATGCTCGTATAAATACAGTACATTTTTGCCTGTAAGGCTAATCTAGACCAGATTATAGGTTATTTTAAAGGGATGTAGTATGTAGGTAATCTTATAAGACCTATACAATGATAGCTACAGCTCTGTGACAATGTATGCAGTACTTACTTGTTTATCAAATAGCCCGTCTAAGAAAAGATAATGTCCCAATATTTGCCCTAAGATGCTGTTTAGTGTAAATAACGTCAAATATACCTACTGGCCAGAAGATAAGATAGCTTTTTAACGAATAAGGGTCAGCACACATCAAAATATGAAGGTGCATATTATATATTTTTAATTACAATAATATTAGTCGTCTACGGACTTTTCGCCTATAACCTTTTTGTGTCGCTCTCGCTTTTGTTAAATTTTGTCGTTCCAAGGCTTACAGTTCATGTTATTATGTATTTTAAGTCCACCAAGTCTAAGTACTATGGTACTTACTATATTTTTTATATTGATAGAAGATGCGATACAGAATTAATGTAGACATCAATGCGTAGCGTTTCGTAGCCATGTGAACTAACCCTAAGCAACATAATATTCTGACCACGCTAAATCCCCGTAAGGGTATTACTGTCATGGGCTCAGTCAATGTCTTCCAGCTGATTAAATATAAATTTAAATCCAATTAAGCTCAGGTCGAATTAAAATGAAAATTGCATAATGCTGCATAATCCAATCAAATTGAGATGACATAATAAGTTTCGTATAAATTAATTGTGTTTATATACGATTAAACTTAACGTGGGCGGGCAAATTCCGCACTTGTCAGTCTTCCATTTGAACTGACATAGAATCGTGAGTTCTTCGTCCAAACGCCCGCGTGTTGCCTTCAAAGTGATATTGCAAAAAATGTTTAACCTCTACCAGCATTTGAAAGCGGAGGGGAAGTCTGAGGCGGAGACGACGGGACATGATAGGTTCTACCAGGAGAGGTCCAGGTCTAGTTACAGGAAGAAGAAGCGTAAAGGCGCCTGCAGACGAGCGCAGTCGGCGGCGGAACTGGACCCGGAGTCGGTGGCTGCTGCCAACAAGAGGAATGCTTTTCGTATACGGTCTGTGTCCACGGATAAAGAGGATAGTGAAGGTAAGCCTCTTGCCATGTTAATTTGATTCCTGACTGCCAGGGGCCCAGGGCCCGATCTAAAGGGGCGAGCCGGGCATTTGCCCAGAGCAGCGAAATTGACTTATTCCTATTTTCCAACCTAGTCATTAGCCATCCATACTTCAGGTTGGATAGTGAAAATATTTAAGTAGTTTACTTAAATATTCCCCTCATCATTGCCTAACAAAACTAGCTCATGACTTGTATGGTTTTCTGTATGTAAAGAGCGGCAAAAATGATATTTACTCTTTGCCCGGAGCGGCTAAATGGCTAGATCAGGCCCTGCTGACTGCACATGAAAAATTAGTGATGTAACTTAAAAAATGTAGTACGTATTCACTGACGGAATTGTGCCGTTAATATTTGTAACTTAATTGTAACTATATCGTTGTGTTAAGCTTTAATAATGTGGTCTTCTATACTTATTATAAAACAAAGTCGCTTTTTTTTCCTCATGTCCCTTTGTTCCCTTTAATATTTAAAACCACGCAACAGATTTTGATGATTCTTTCAGTGTTAGATAGTCCATTTATCGAGGATGGCTATAGGCTATATTTTATCACGCTAAGACTAATAGGAGCGAGGAAATAGAGGAAAATGTGAAAAAAACGGGGAAAATTATTTGAAAGAGCTAACTTGAACGCGCTAATCTCAGAAACTACTGATCCAATTTGAAAAATTCTTTCAGTGTTATATAGCCCATTTATTGAGAAGGCTATAGGCTATATTTTATCACGCTACGACTAATATGAGAATGTGGAAAAAACGGTGGAAATTATTTGAAAGGGCTTATCTCGTGAACTACTGGAGCAACTTTTATGTTATTTGGCACAGATAAGAAGTAGACCACGTGAGGGATCATAGGCTATCGACTTTGATCATTTTTTCAGTGGCTATATATTTTATACCCGTGCGACGCCGGGGCGGGTCGCTAGTACGTTATAAATATCAATCTAGACAACATTTTCTTATACTCAGTTATCAGTGTCGCTGACATGGTTTTTAGATAGTCAGTGTCACTTTGAATTTTGAGCTTGCTGCAGTTTTGTTGTTGTCAAAATATAGTACAAACTAGACGTTCCGCGCGGCTTCGCCCGCATAACTTAGATATTTCACAGAAAAATTAGTCCACAAAAAATAGCCTATGATAATTCACGTGGTCTACTTCCTATCTGACCCAAATAACAGAAAAATTGCTGTAGTAGTTTATGAGATAAGCCATTTCAAATCATTTCCTCCGTTTTTTCCACATTTTTATCTATTTCTTCGCTCCTATTAATCTTAGCGTGATAACATATAGCCTATAGCCTCCCTCGATAAATGGGCTATCTAACACTGAAATAATTTTTCAAATCGGACCAGTAGTTCCTGACATTAGCGCGTTCAAATAAGCCCTTTGAAATAATTTCCCCCCGTTTTTTCCACATTTTCCTCTATTTCTTCGCTCCTATTAGTCTTAGCGTGATAAAATATAGCCTATAGCCTTCCTCGATAAATGGACTATCTAACACTGAAAGAATTTTTCAAATCGGACCAGTAGTTCCTGAGATTAGCGCGTTCAAACAAACAAACTAACAAACTCTTCCGCTTTATAATATTAGTATAGATAGGCCATTGCAGCCTAGCTCAGTTAGAAATAGTGTTACTTTGAACGAACATGAACCATCGGTTCATATTTTCAACCCTTGACCGATATTTTATTTAAGCCGCACTAAGCCGTGCAAGTACGCTACGGTGTATGCTATTTGCGATGTACGATAAAAGTACACTACAATGCAATATACCAAAGAACTACTCTGCTAGCTTGAAATTTCGAATTTGCAAAATGCCTTAGTAAAAGCTATTGTTTTCTTTTCCGGGAAGAAAGACAAAATCATTGTCTGAAGATGAGGAAAAGTCCTAGAACATAAAGGTTGTTACCTAATACCTCTACAGTCTACACCTTTTTCATAGGAGGACCATCGAGAGAGAGAAACCAATATTTTAACCCAGATCACCTGTTCAGATACCTAATCGCCTCATTCTCTTTCTTCTAGAAGAGAACTCCGAGAAGACTCCACTGGTTGCACAGAAGATAGACTCCCTGGCGAAGCTGCTGTTCAACAAGTCGATCATGGGTTCAAGCTCTGGCAAATCCTCACCCTCGGAGCCTTCAGCATCGCCGCGGTAATTACTTCTATTATCCGATGTCCGACTAAAAATGAGCGTATTAGGTATAGCAACTGCACGCTCTGTGTGTGTAACTCTGTAGTGTCTTTGGAGTTTGGACCTGAGCCTTGACCATATAACTTTAGGCATCTACGTGAAGCGTTGCGGTCTGAATTGACCCTAATTCGCAGTGTCTAATTTGACTGAGAGTCAACTTGTTCGCGGCGCGCCTAGTGTTGATCAATAGCCGAAAGTTGTGTTTTAAAATTCGAGTTTAACGGAAATTATGAATAATCCTGCTGACCAAAATGCCTGATTTCGCCATTTTTTATGTTTCAAGAAAATGTGATTGTAGGACGTGTAATTTTTGCTGCAATCAACAATGCATTATCATCAGTAATTATTATCTAACAACAAGGTCAATACGAAGACATTTTTTTATTACTGCTTGCCGACAGTGGCAGTGTAGGGTGTCACTTGAGCCACCTGTTGGAATTATTAGATCAATAATAATTATAATTGACACCTTACACCGTCTAAGCGGATTATATTTTCGGGTATACTGTAAGGGCCTTGTTATAACCTAGTAACTACCTAGTGTGGTGAGTCAGCTGTACTCTCGACCAATCAAATTGTCTGATCGCACTGTCTCGCTACTCTGCTTACAGGTAGAGTAGGTTACACGGTCAGTCTGGCATCAGTTCAGTCCATCAGTCTGATCCAGACTGACGGGAGATTGATCGTGTAACCATTTGACTGACGGACTGATCATTTTTTTATTACGTACTTTCCGGCTATCATTCTGGTGTCAGTATCAGACTGATACACTGATCTGATGCCAGACTGGCCATGTAAGTTGTAACCGTAATCACGATAAGTTGTTTTTTCAGGTACGCAGACCGATCGATGGAGAGCTCGGTCGCTTTGGTCATTTGTAACGAGTACTTATCAGCCACTCCAAGGTAAGTATTGGTTATTTAGTTAGTAACTTAATTTCATAAAATCACAATTTAATTTATGACAGTTACAGTTAATAGTAAAATGTAATATAAAACATTTGCATACAATAATGATCCCACTGCTGCCACCAAATTTTCTTTTTTTTTTAAGTTTTATTTTTAACTTTTTTCAGATATGACCTCATATCTCCGCTCAGTTGTATCGGCTCCAGACCGAACAAGCACTGGTTCGCCATCCACGACAATTCCATCAAAACCGAACGATTGCTTTCGCTGGTAAGACTTCATGAGATTAATTATTAGGATTAGAAATTTGAAAATACCTAGAAATGGAAAATGGCTTTACTTTATCTTTATTCAAATAATGCCTGGTTTCTGAGAAAAGAAGTTTATCTCATCACTGTAATTATTGTTGATTCGTTTACGTTTTTACGCCAATCAAATGTGCCTGTGAGCACATACACTCCTGCCCAACTTAACAGCATAAATTACCTAGAACTATTGAGTGCTTAGTCAGTACATACATTTTACGCATTTGACATAACTCATCGCTAAGTGCAATATTATAGCGCTTGCAGAGTAGACAGAACAAAGGAGTACGGACTTAAAACAAACGCGCGAATATACGCGAGTTGGGCGCGAGTTCCACTTTCGACATGTTTCACAATGCTGACTAACACACGGCCGATATGACATAATTATACTACTTTACTCCGGTAGCTTGCGAAGCGTTATATATGTATCGAACGGGGCCAACTATCGTCTCCATAAGTTATACAATGTGTGGTGTCCCGACACCGGTGTCCGATCCTTTAATGTTATGGTCTATGGCATATTTTATCGACAAATTGGCTCTCAAATTTTTTCTCTCTCTCACGGTTGTAAAATGGCAGCCATTTTAGTTTTTCTCGGGCTTTTACACTAATCTGACCAATGAAGATAAAAAAGGTCCCATTTGATAGCTAAACTTGTAGACTACGCTTACATAGTAGGGGTCGCAATACCGGATCATTTAAGCAAAACCGGTATTTTCGGTATTGGCTCCAGACCAATACCGGTAATCCGGTATTTTCGATATTTCCGGGATTTAAGCTAAAGTTGTTAATTTTTTTTGTTGTTAATGTTTAGCACATATTTTAAATAACATGAACTGTTATTATAGGTATCCAATAGGTAAAGCATAGAGTTTAATACTTTCTCATATTAATATTATTTTATTTCTACAAATAAATATTTCGATTTTGTATAGAACTTGGCACTCATTTAGATCTCAATTCGTTTTGCAGCGAAGCCCACAGCCAGGCTTAATTTTTATATTGAACTTGACTTTCCTTTTTATTTTTTTTATATAAAATAAGGAGGCAAACGAGCAAACGGGTTACCTGTTGGAAAGCAACTACCGTCGCCCATGAACACTTGCATCAGAGGAGCTGCAGGTGCGTTGCCGACCTTTTTAGAGGAAATACGCTCTCTTCTTGAAGGTTTTCAAATCGTCTTGTCCCGGAAATACTGCTGGTGACAGTTCGCTCTAGAGTTAAAACTCTACACAGACACTGTAAACAGTGTCTGTGTACTGTCTCGCACTGTTAAGAGGCCGGGCTACCCTTGTAATTCTCATACATTCGTAATACCAAAATCATTTTCTCACACGAAAATATTTAACATGTTTGAGTTATTTTTCACCTTAAAATAGTAATTGCCTAGGTTCCTGTACAAAAATTAACTTCAAAATATTTAAACAGTAAAAAAAAATTTTTGTGTATGATTTTTTTTACTAAATTTACTACTAAATATTTAAACACTAAAAAATAGAGTAAAACACTAAAAAATATATAAATAAATAGTAAATTTACTACAAAATATTTCAACTCTAAAAAATATTTTTTAGTATTTAAATATTTTGTAGTAAATTTACTATTTATTTATATATTTTTTAGTGTTTAAATATTTAGTAGTAAATTTAGTAAAAAAAATTTATACTTACACAAAAATTTTTTTTTAATGAAAATGATTTTGGTATTACGTATGTATGAGAATTTCGAGGGCAGCCCGGCCCCTTAAGAACACCAAGCTTCTTCGAGGCTAACTTGGCCTTGCCCTCTAGATGATATCGGAACTGGACTTCGCTCGATATGTTTATGCCAAGTATTTCAATGCTAGGGGAGATTGTTAAAGAGAACCCTCGTCTCAAATGGTCGTATATCCTTTCGAATTGGACTAAGTTACGTCTACTTTTTTTCGTTTCTCCAATGAATTCTCTATTTTAAATACAAGTTCGTTTCGACTCTCAATGACGGAGAAATATGAGATATCAGCATCAACAGACTCAGTTTCCAAGCATTCATCGTCAACTACGACCTTTATGCTTCTATCTGCTGAGAAACTTGACCCACTTGCATAATGTCTCGTACGGGAGCCCGTATGATAGCACTGCTTTATGCCAAACCCGAACTTCGCAATGTCCAAACCAAGTCCATCTAGGGTCGAGTTTAACGCAAAGAGCTTACCCAGAAGATCGGCTCTGTATTTTGCGTCGTGGGCCAACGATCCATTTCCTACGTGTAGGTAGGGATGGTAAGTAGCGATGGCTTGCAGAAATTCCCTTCAATAGCTTTGGCCAACGACCAGAATGCACGCTTTCCCGAGGGGAGGCACTCGAGTCTCTTACTAATTCTATTGACGTGCTGTTTCTTTGCCCGAGTGATCTCTCACTTGAGAGACCTAGAGGCAAGGTTGTAATCCATTTTATTTGTGCTGGTATTTAAATCCCGAGCAGACAGTGCATTGGCCCAGGATTGGTAAGCCTCCTGGTACCGGCCAGCTTTTTTTGGAGGATGAACCAAACCAGGGACGAAATCTGCCACCGGTTGGCACTACAGAGGACGGAATGAAAAGCTCCATCATCATTGGCAACAGAGTTGGCAGTGTTGTCGCGATTATCGGGATGCAAAAAATGACCGCATCCCGTCCCAGTCTGTTAACTTGCACACAGGACGGTAATTAACAGTATGCTGTCGCAATACCGCAGTTCTATGCCACTGCATAGAACTCCTAATAAGGCAATGATTCGATGAACCAAGTGGTGCGGTCACGGATACTTAGTAGCCATCAGGATTTGAAGTCAGCAGAAGGTCCAATAGGGAAGGATTCTGACCGTCTACATTTGGGATTCGCGTCAGCGTAGCAACCAGTTGTGTTAAGTCGTTCACAAGGGCAAAGTCGCAAACAGATCTCCCAGCATGATCATTTTCCAGGAATTGGATCATTTATGTTTTTGGTAGAATATCACAGCTTTTTCGATAGGTGTTTTGAAAAATTGAATCTTTTAAGTTAAGCGTTATAAAAATTTTGGCGCTACTCATATGTATTTATAATAATTGCAAGTATTTGAGTTTTATGAGTTCAAGAGTTGTTAATAAATCCGAAGTTATGATTTTATGAACATAACTTTTGAGCTTTCCGAGATAGACACGAGAAAATTTCGGCATTTGGGGACGTAAAATAAGTAGTATAAAGCTGTGGGCTGTGGCTGATAAAAGATCCACTTAATGTGAATATTTTTGAAACATACATAAGTATTAAGTGGGTACTTATTTAATAATTATGGTTACCAATCACTAAAAAGGGCGTAACTTCTTTTTTTGTATTTGTTTTTCATTTATTTTAATAAAACCGAAGGAAGGAAGGAAAGTTATAAATTTCGTGGAATTAAACATAGAAAAACAAAAGTTTAAGAAAAAAAATGGTGTATTTTTTATTTAATGGCTTTTTGTGAAAAATCTAGCGCATCAAACTGGTTCTTTTTTGTTTTAAAAAGATAGAGTAGGTTTTCATCTAAAATAAATTCTTTATTTCAATGCGCTAAATCAGATAGTTTAGAACTTATAACGATTTTCTAATATTCACATCAGTATGAAGACAGAGAACAAATATTTTTTCAAAAATTGTTGAAAAAAAATTGATCTCGTGATTTATGGCATATTTTAGTGACAAATTGGCTTTCAAATATTTTTTTCTCCAACTTTGGAAAAAAAAAATTCTCTCTGGCTTCATACTAATCTGACCTATACTTCATAAGAAAATCGTTATAACTTCTAAACTATCTGATTTAGCGCATTGAAATAAAGAATTTATTTAAGATGAAAACCTACTCTATCTTTTTAAAACAAAAATGAACCAGTTTAATGCGCTAGATTTTTCACAAAAAGCCATTAAATAAAAAATACACAATTTTTTTTCTTAAACTTTTGTTTTTCTATGTTTAATTCCACAAAATTTATAATATGCCTATGTAAGCGTAGTCCACAAGTTTAGCTATCAAATGAGACCTTTTTTATCTTCATAGGATATTTACATGAGAAGTACTGGTCAAATTAGCGTGAAAGCCCGAGAAAAACTAAAATGGCTGCCATTTTACAACCGTGAGAGAGAGAAAAAATTTGAGAGCCAATTTGTCGATAAAATATGCCATTAAAGGATCGGATACCGGTGTCGGGAGTCGGGACACATTGTATATCGTCTCCATAATGCTGGATTTACACGGGTGACTAAAGCCGCACGATTTACGAAAAGAAAATCGACCGTCTAAATGGCAGTTCGACTACGCTGCATGCGGCTAAAGCCACAAGCCCCAAAGTCGTGCGGCCAATGGCCACATACGGCTGGTGACTAAAATCGGTCGTGTAATCGCTCAGTCGCAAGCGATCGCTTGCTGCAAATACATAGTTTGTCGGCACTAGTCACAGGCGATTTTTGTAAAATGTGTAAATGGGGTGGCGATTCGGGTTGGACAGGCGATTCGACTGGTGACTTGCCGCGCGACTAAAATCGACCCGTTAGTCACCCGTGTAAATCGAGCATAAGCCATCTGTCTCCAGATCCCCCTCCCGCCCAACTGCGTGGTGGAAGCGAGCGAGCAGTCTCGCGGTTTGATGCTGGAGCTGTTCCGCGCGCTGCACCACCCCTACATCTACCCCGTGCTGAACCTGGAGCTGCGCAGCGGCCACGCGCTAGCTGTCATACCCTACAACCCCAGTGGCAGCCTCAAGGACCTCATATACAAGGTGAGGATGCTGATGATGATGATGTTGAGGAGCACCATCCACTATCATTACTACATAGTACATAGTGTAAAACAAAGTCGGTTTCCGCTGTCGGTCTGTACTTGATGATGGTGGCGTTTTTTGTGGAGGATCCCTAATCACCATCCATTACCATCACATACGGAAGTGTGTCTGTCTGTCTGTCACCTCTTCACGCCCAAATCGCTGAACCATTTTGCTGTGATTTGGTATGAAGATACTTGGAGTTCCGGGAAAGGACATCGGATACTTTATATCCCGGAAAAATTACCGTTTCCTGCGTGATAAACGAATTTTGGCGCAAAAGAGTTGCGGGCATCATCAACAAGTCACTTATAAATATTGTGCGTTGCGGAATTTATGATACTTGTGAAGCCCCCACTTAACATAAATACCCCAATTCCAGAGCACCTGGAGCGAGGAGTACTCCCGCAAGTATACCGCCAACGGCGCCGGTCTGCCGGTCTCGCAGGTGGCGCGCTTCGGCCGGCAGCTGCTGGAGGGGCTGCTGTTCCTAAGGGAGAAGGGATTCCCTCCCTTCTGTCATCTCCACACAGGGAACGTGATACTGCAGAATGGGGTGGCACGGTACGTTATATTTAAAACCTCCTTTAAAACTATTGACAAGACGAAAAACTATCTGTATGATCGACTTTCTTTGGTACACAGGAACCGAACGAACTTTGAATAGTTAAATAGTTATAATATGCTGCTCTTCAATAGCTGTGAAATTGTGCTGCATCGATATTAAAAAGAGAAGAAAGGCTCGTAAGGTATAATACCTTTATAACTAAAACTAACACTAAGCACTAATACGTATTGTCTGCGACGTGGGGCGCGACGTGTTGCAGCTCACTATTAGTGTTAATTCACATTGCAGCGTCGCGAGGCTTTTGCGATGCATTTTTGATGAGTCATTAAATTTGAAATTAGCAGCGCAGCGCAGCAGGCAGTCTGTCAATTCAATGCGTATCTTCTCTAAAAAATTGAATATCGCGCGTCACGCTGCAATGTGATTTGACCTTTATTTTGTACCGCTGACAAAACATTGTGGCCTCTTTTTGTATTCGAACTTAACTCGTATCACCCTACAATTGAAGTTCACATTACAGTATCAGCGGTCTCGAGAACACGCTGGTAGCGGCCACACCTCGCCGGTCACTGCCGCTGCGGCACGCGGAGGTGCTGTCGCTCGGACACGTGCTGTTTGAGATGTGCACCGCAGCTGACACTGATCTGACGCTGCTAGCAACGCTATCGCCGAGTTACTCACAAGTAAGACTTACACAGCAGAGTAACTTCACAGTGTCTTTGAAATCAAATGCTCTTTACCTCAACATCACCGAAGAAAATACTAGATGAATTTTGGACTCCTCTCTCGCGAGTGTCCTTAGAGCTGATCGCACACAACGTACGCGCCGAACGCGCGGATTTTTGACAACGGATTTAACCTACTTCATGAGTCATGACATAGGATTTGAAATGTACCATCGAGGAAATTGATTCCTAGGCAGTTGACAGACCAACGTCGTTTGGTCGGCTTATGTCAATTCATTGTTAGCTGCATAAACGTATGATGCAAAAGACCAACAAAGAGTGCGAGAGAGAAGAAAATCCCTTATGGAATTATAACAAGATGAAAAGAGAGAGGCAGTCTAATGAAAACTTTAACCACTTTCATTTGACAGGTCGTCAACAAGTCGTCAACCGTTTTTATGCCCTTTCGGTATTTGCAATTTATTGTTTAAATCCTTTATTATTTTCGACAAATACTATTACATATAACAATGGTAACTTGTTCTGTGAGTGATTGCAGTATAAATCATAGGAGTAATCCTGAAAAATATACATTTCACCATTGAGATGTATGGAGTTGACACCGCAACGTAATGTTTGGTCACATTCAACATAATCTATATAGCCGCAGTGCACTTAGTCGCACGCGAGCTCTTCTGCACGCCAGACGCACAACAATAAAAAACAAACACAAAAAAGTCACAAAAATGGGTTAAGACATTGCAAAAATTATTCCAGTAACACTTCAAAATGCAACGGAATAACATTTCATCGGTATTAGCATTCTTATTTAATTATTTTCAATTAAAATACGAACATTCAATTACTAGGCGAAGACGCGCGCCATTTGCATTCTCATAGAGTAGTAGATTTAGAGTGGAATGTAGGCAGAATACTGATCTATGATAAGAAGACGATGAATGAAGTAGTATATACATAGACGAGTTTGTGTTTTGTTAATATTTAAAATATTACGTATAATAATTTTATTATTGTAATACAAAATACTTAAGTAATTTAAATAAAGTAATTGGCTATAGTGGACTGTGGATCCATACTTAATAATATAAATTTTATTAAATAGTAATTTTTATTTTTATTTCATCCATTTACTCAAATACATTCTGCATTCATTCGAGTGTAGGCACAAAACTGTGTCACTTCTGCGGTACTGATCTATAGCCATCACCGCCCCGCCTCTCACCCCGCTCATGCCTCAAGTGCGACATGTTTTTTGTTGGCAATAGCAACTCCATACATCTCAATGCATTTCACAGGTCTTCTTCATGTCCTAATTGCTACAATGTGTTTATTTTCGCTATATTCTGTCTTTAGTTCTCTATTTCAAATTAAATATTGTTAATCCTCCCCTTTACTTTCATATTTTGCATAACTAAAGGCACTATTCTTCTTAAATTACACTATTTTTGAAGAAAAATTTTTCATCAAAATTGTTTACATATACGCTAGGGCTTGAATCAAATTTATCGATATGCCTATCGGTATTTAACAAGAACATAAAACTAATCTAAACATGTAATGGGGGTGTAAACCATTATGATATGTATTTAATTTAAGAATAAATAATATACTATGTTTGTCGTTTACTTTCAACTTTATATTTTTTACATAATTTTACATTTCTATTAATGTAAGGGCTAATTTGTCAGATAGTTTTTACCTGAATAATAAGTAAGTAACTTTAAAATGTGTAAATTATTTACCCTTATAAGAACCTCATATTATAACATATCCGACGATTGAAAAATCACCCCAAACAAAAATGTGTACCTACTTTTCAATCGCAACCTTCTTTCTGCCAAATAAAATATATGTATACCTAAATTGAATTACAAAATCTGTCAAAGTTGCATATTATTTATTTCTCATTTATTTCTCATACGCAGGTAAAATAACTGGATCGGACAATACTATCGATAGTAAAATATACATCACTAGCACACGCACACATTGACAGATCAAAAATCGTCACGCATTTTCGGGTTGTCAGGTGGTCTATACGACAGTATATATTATAAGTCTATGATTAGCTGTGATCGGTCGGATGGGTTTGACATAATGCGACCAAATTACTTAGGTCCACCATCGGCCTAGGATTCAACTTCTCTGATAGCACCTCTTATGTAAAAAATTAAGTTCAAAGTAAAATAACTCAAAAATGCAGCGTCGCTTCGCGTATGTTTTTGCCGCGGTATGAACTGGCCCTAAAGCTTTAACTGATATTGCAGGTGGTAGACATTATGGGGCAGATCTTCGGGCCGCGTCCGCCAAACCTGCATGAGCTGGTGATGAGCGAGCTGTTCCGCAAGATCGATCTGCGGGAGATGAAGGGCTCCTGTCTGCCGGTCAGTACCGCTCAAACCACTGAATGTGTCGCACGAGCTGGCGATGAGCGAGCTGCGGGAAATGAAGGGCTCCTGTCATGCTCCTGTCATGGTCAGTACCGCTCAAACCACTGAATGTGTCGCACGAGCTGGTGATGAGCGAGCTGCGGGAGATGAAGGGCTCCTGTCTGCCGGTCAGTACCGCTCAAACCACTGAACGTGTCGCGCGAGCTGGTCATGAGCGAGCTGCGGGAGATGAAGAGCTCCTGTCTGCCGGTCAGTACCGCTCAAACCACTGAACGTGTCGCACAAGCTGCAGGTGCGATGGAAGCGCCACTTTGCATGAGGCCAAAATGTAAACGCTCCCACTGACGTTATTTTGATCAACAGCTGCGTGCGAAGCAGGCCACGCCTCATAGCAATGTCAAAGCAGCCTTGTAGGTCTATAAAGTGACGTAGCGCTACATAAACTAAAATTAAATAAACGCTGCGACAGACATGTTTTCTTCTATCCAGACTCATCTAAATATTAAAATAATTCACAGAACTTCAGCCAGCGTCTATCTCGCTCGTGTCTATCGCTACTGAGCGACGTGACACGAGCGTGCGAGCCGCGCCGCCCCGCCGCGCTCCCCGCGCCCCCCGCACCCGCCGCGCCGCCCCTCGCGCGCAGGTGAGAAGTCCGAGTGTCTGTCTCTGTCTAGCGTATATGTTATTAGTCACTTATTAGGCGTTATTCGAAATTCAAAATTACAATGTCTGCTTGACAAAGCCAGCGGACCTTAGATTCGTTTACATTGCGAAACTATCAAAATTATTATGTTTTGTAAGGGTGTTAGAATTTAAAAATTCTGTAGGTAATACAAAGTAGGTACAAACCATATTTTTATTTTTTAAGTTAGTATTTTATTTTCTCTTTACAGAAGACACTTATTAAAAGATCAAGACTACACGGAGGAATGGCAGCAATGGTGAATATTTTTATTGTACATTTTGTAATAATTAAACAATATACTAAATTTTTGCGTATTATTTAACATTTTAAGAGGCCGGGCTACCCTCGAAATTCTCATACATACGTAATACTAAAATCATTTTCTCATACGAAAATATTTAACATGTTTGAGTTATTTTTCAGCTTAAAATAGTAATTACCTAGGTTCCTGTACAAAAATTAACTTCAAAATATTTCAACTCTAAAAAATATTTTTTAGTATTTAAATAATTTTTTTTTAATCTTTATTTATTTTAAAGGGATTTTTGTGCAAAAAGACGATGTCAATCCCATCGTACCTTATATTTTGTAGTAAATTTACTATTTATTTATACATATATATTTTAGTGTTTTACTTTATTTTTTAGTGTTTAAATATTAAGTAGTATAAATAAAAATAAAAAAGCCTTTTATTTCTTGCTAAATTACAATTACAATTTGCTCGATCTAATAACATTGCAGAGCAATGAAGCAATTTACATCATTTTGTTATTCAAAATAGCAAATTATTAGATAAAAATTAAACATATTGTCATAACTCACAGCAGTAGGTCAAAATATTATAATTATTATGTTCAAATTATTAAATTAACAGAATTTATAATAAACAAAGTTGTGACGTAAGTCGAGTCGAAAAATATTAATTAATGTCATGTAATTTGATACTTTTTATATACAAAATTTAGGTAAGTGTGAGCAAGAACCCCTTCTCAGGTGAAGGCCTCCTCCAGAGAATGCCATACATTTCTATCACCCGCTAATTCCATCCAATCTGGTCCGGCTATGTTCGTGATGTCGTCCGCCCATCTTGCTTGTGGTCTGCCTCTTTTCCTGTAGCCTGCTGGTCCTGGCCAAACAGTTGTCCGTATGGTCCACCTATCATCGGTCATTCTGGCTACATGCCTGCCCATTGCCATTTTAATTTTTGGGCGTGCTTGACGGCGTCAGTAATTTCAGTCTTCTCTCGTATGACTTTATGAGGTATTTTTTGTAATTTTCTTATCTTCATCATGCTTCTTTCCATACCTCTTTGACTGGTCTTGATTTTGTTTTTTGCCTTATGAACTTCCAAGTTTGGCATGCATATGTCAAGGAAGGTAAGATGCAGGAATTCATTACTTTTTTTTTTAGTTTAACGGGAAAGTTACCTTTCAATACTTCTTTGTAGCTCCAAAATTTATTCCACGTTTTTTGAGCTCTTCTGTCTATTTCTTGCTGGTTGTTGTCGGAGCTGAATGAAATTTGTTTGCCAAGATATATATAACTGTTCACATATTCTAATGACACGTCTTCAAGTTTTACAGGTTTCTGTATGCTGTTTGTCATTACTTTAGGTTTATTTCAAGGCCGACCTCCAAGCTTGCTTTATGTAGAGCAGATATCATGCATTGTAATTCTTTATAATTGTCGCTGAAAAGAACTATGTCGTCAGCGAATCTTAAATGTGACAGACACTTTCCCTTTATATTAATTCCCATATGTTGCCAATTTAGATTGCTTATGACTAACTCTAGCACAGCTATAAAAAGGCGGGGCGAGACGGGGTCACCTTGACGAACTCCCCTTTTGATTTTTATAGGAGAGCCCACTTCTTCCAAATGAACTCTACTTTGGCTCTTCTCATATAGGTGTTTTAGTACGTTTATATATCTTTGATTTACATTTTGGTCGTGTAGAGTTCTCCAAATAGCAGAGTGAGATATTGTGTCAAATGCTTTTTGATAGTCAATAAAAGCCATGTAGAGCGGTCTTTGGAATTCTTGAAACTTCTCTATTATTTGTTCCAGTGAGTGAATATGGTCTGTTGTACTAAAGCCTCTTCTAAAACCAGCTTGCTCTATGGGTTGTTTGTTGTCAAAAGTTTTTCAAATTTTTTTCTCTAAGATTGAAGAAAATATTTTGTATAGCGTAGGCAGTAGGCTTATTGGTCGGTAGTTAGAGATATCCTTTGGGTCACCTTTTTTATATAATAATATTATATGGGATTCAGTCTTCAGACCACTAATAGGGAGTATATGTAGATTCTATAATCATATTGAACAGTTTTGTTATTTGGCTTTGCTATTAACGGGCTTCCTAATTTTATGATTTCGTTAGTTATTCTGTCTGGGCCTGGACTCTTTTCCAACGTTAACTTCTTTATTTGTTCAATAACTTCTGTTTCTGATATGGGTTCGACATCTTCGTTGTCATAACGCGAGGGATATTCCTGAGGAGGTAGAGGCGTAGAGCAGTTATATAATTATCTGTAGAAGCGTGTTGCTATATCTAGGATATCTTTTCTGCTTTTATGTATCTTTTCCTGGCCTTTTAATTCCTATATCCAGTTTTTATGTGTTCTCAATTCTTTAAAAGCTCTTTTCAGGCTACCTGTTGTGTTTAGATGTTTTTCTATTGTATGTGACCTGTAGGCAGTATAATCTTGCTTTATATATTTACTTGTCAGTTTATATAATGCTTTTAACTCATTTCTCATGCTTCGAGTTTTAGGTTTGGTGTTCTGTAGCTCGTGCCGGCGGCGTATTAGTTGTCGGGTACGGTCTGTGATAATGGAGTGTTTTGTCTGCTTGTTGTCTTGTCTTATGGGCTCTCTGCGAGCTGGTATCTATGATGTTTATAAGCTTATCATAATATTGCTGTATTGTATAGTCAGTTTGGTCTTGTAATAGCTTATTTAATTCTTCCTGTAGATAATTGCGAAATGTGGAGGTTTGTTCGTCAGACTTAAATTGGTTTTTAATATTTCTATTGTAGCTTGTTCTGCTTTTGTGAGGTTGCTTGATTTTTACTTTGTTTCAGATTGGTCTATGGTCAGAAGGGTATTCAATATTTAACACCTCAATATTCTCTATATTCTGGGGAAAGGTGGACAGTACATAATCTAATTCGTTTTTGGTTTTACCATCGGGTGATCTCTCCAAGTCCATCTGTTTTTGGGTTTTTTTTTGTCAAAGAATGTGTTAATGACTGAGAGCTTGTTTTCAGATGCAAACTCTACCATTCTTTCTCCAGCAGAATTTCTGGTGCCGTAGCCAAATTTCTTCATTATCATGTGTTCCTCCGGTTTAGGGAAGCCAATTTTGGCATTAAAGTCGCCCATTACTATAATATTGTTGTAGTTTGCCATCGTCAGTGCTTTATCAAGTGTCTTATAAAATTTTTCTCTTTCGTTTTCTATTGCAAATCCTGTTGGGGCATATGCTTGTACAATGGCGAGTTTAAAATTTAGTAGAGCAACTCGTTCTGACAAACCAATTATTGACTCTATATATTTTTTCAAATGTTTAAAAAATATTTTTTAGTATTTAAATATTTTGTAGTAAATTTACTATTTATTTATATATATTTTAGGGTTTTACTCTATTTTTTAGTGTTTAAATATTTAGTAGTAAATTTAGTAAAAAAAATTTGAAAGTAAAAAAGTAAAAAAAGCTGTTAAAACAATTAAGGTTTGCTTCTTTTGACAATTTTATTATTCTTTGTATAAAATACACCAAATTTTCTATAAGTTATGGCTTTATATTCGGGTAAAATAAAATAAAAAAGGGAGTTCAAATCATGTTTACGTATTTAAAATTCTTTTGGAAAATTACAGCTGTAGCAAATTTAGGGGTGTTAACAACTCTAGATATATATTTTGAACTGGACGCGACTGCACTCTATTGAATTTGAACAACGACTGACATAATGTCAAATAGGTGTGTGCTACAAAGATAACGCTCTATGAAACCGAAATTAGCCGAATGTCTCTTTCCAAAGGTCGAGTGCAATATTTATTGCCGGGTATTGTAATTACTATTTCAAGCTGAAAAATAACTCAAACAAGTTAAATATTTTCGTATGAGAAAATGATTTTGGTATTATGTACCTGAGAATTTCGAGGGTAGCCCGGCCCCTTAAATATTACAAGTAGTTTCTAATATACGGAGTGTAACAAAACAAAGTGATAATAATATGTAATTAATACTTGAGTTGAATGTGTAAGAGTTTGTGTGCCCCGTGTATATATTTCTCTATGAGTTTGTGAAAGTAACAGCGCTAACTTTTTTTTAGGGTTCCATACCCAAAGGGTAAAAACCATAGTCTTATAATTATATAAGTACTTAGGTTTATGGTAAAAACGGGATCCTAATAAGACTTCGATGTCTGTCTGTCTGTCTGTCCGTTGCGGTTGCGGTCGTCATAATTATTCATATTTTCATTATTCTTATTAGGACTCTGGTAAACAATACTGCGCTTATATCTGTATGTATTTTGTACATAGGTATAAAATTAATTAATATTCATCGGCTAACCTTTAGCCGGCCGATAAGAACCTACACAAACAATAAAAGTAAACTTATCAAACTGACTGACAGTTCTCATACTTCAGAGGTGGTTTTGGTGTTTTGTAACGAATTTTTTTTTTTTTTGTTTATTTGTGAGTGTTTTTCATACAAAATGGGTGATAAAAAAGGAAAAATGCCGGCTTGGGTGAATTTTGTAATCGGCGGATCGAGCGGGTAAGTCATTTTATTTATATTATGCATGCATTTAATGTCAATGATATGATTATAAGGTTGATGGTTGATGGTCTCTTAAAAAAGTATTATGCACATACATCGCAATATTTAGGACGTATTTTACTGGCAAATCAATGAGTTTCTAAAATACTAGAGTAGCAACGTCTTACAAACGATTCTCATAAATGCGTAACCACTTGATAGTTCAAAGGAAGATGTCAAGTCATAATATCATTATTCATTAAGTATGTCATTTTGTAAGCCAGATATGCCTGCAGGCATCTTCGAAGTGGCAACACGTTGATGCCGTAAATTGCCAATCTAATTACGTTAAACGGTCCATTCACTATCCTGCATTGCAGTCCGCCGTGCAGGCCTACAACACCATTCACTATCCTGCATAAGCCACCGTGCAGTCCGCCGGCTTATGCAGGATAGTGAATGGGCACTTAACATAGAATATCATTGTGGCAAAACTATAAATATTTAATCAAAGTTTCGAATTAATTAGATTACTGGAGATAGGTAAAAATCGTGCTCAAAGATTCCGTTACATGCAATTATACATACAGCCCAAGCTTATAAAAGCGTGGTAAAAATATATACTATTAAAGCCTATCAAATGAACCAGCATGCTGGCGATCTGCGTGGTGCAGCCAGCTGACCTGATGAAGACGAGGATGCAGCTGCTGGGCCAAGAGCGGAAGTCGCTGGTCGCGGTCGCGGGCGACATCTTGCGGACGGAGGGCGCGGGCGGGTTCTACAAGGGCCTGACCGCGGCACTGTTCCGACAGGCCACGTATACAACGGGCAGAATGGGGTGTTTTAATAGCGTGTCGGATTATTATAAGACGTAAGTAATTGAGATGGTAATGTGAATACTGGCGATTTTAATATGAAACTAGTTACAACCTAGCATGATCAGATGATAGTAATATTTATTTTATATAAGTACGTAAATGCGACCGTTTGTCTGTTACGTATCTCTTCAGACTGAACCACTGAACACGGGAAACACTGAAAACTTCAGTGTTTCCCCTAACAAATAACCGACGAACAGATTGAAATAAATTTTTAACCGACTTCCAAAAAACGAGGAGGTTACTGAGGATATATATATATATTTTTTTGTATGTTCAACGATTACTCCGCCGTTTGTGAACCGATTTTCGAAATTTTTGTTTTGTTGTATTAGGTTTCACTCCAATTTGGTACCATGTTCACAAAAGTGGTGACCTGATGATTGGATCCAGGAGTAATTGAGGGGACGCCTCGAAATTTATATGGAAACATATGGTGATTTTAGTTTTATGTGAAGTGTACTAAGAATATGCTACCAAAAAGTCAAATATTCGGTCAAGGTATACCATGGTTTCGAAGATGCTGAGAGAACTCCTGACTCTTTATAGATACACGTTTGGGAGTTTCGGCGTTGTTTTAAGAACAGAAAGCATATGCTACCATGCAATTCAAATTCATCATCATCATCATCGTCATTATCATCATCATTACCACGTCGTGTTAAGGTCACCAATGTCTCATGGCACAAAATAGATAATAGTACAAGGCATAGGTATGGATACAATAATAATAATTATATACATAACAACACCAATTTTTTTATAATTTTGAAGTCGGTGCCAGAAACCTGTCAAAGAAATAAAGATTCACCTATATCTGGTACCGACTTCAAAATGATGAAGATTGAGTACAGAAATAGTTGAGGTTTAGCCGAATTCGGGAAAAGGCACTACATATTAGATAGGAAAAATTATTTAATACTTTTTAGTTCATATTATAAGGATGCTATTAATATTGTTTTTACCTTGGAAGTCGGTTTTAATTTTTTGTTATATAGATACAGGATAGTTATTGTGGTAAAACACAGGTTCTGCGGTACGTGGCGTAAAGTAGCAAACAACGTCTAATTAAATTTAAATTACTGATAGGTACTTACTTATCGATGTGACCCTATAAAATCCCGTTATAAAGACAATGGATACTGGACGCTCAGGGGCGTCTTTCCCTTAGGTGCAGGGTGTGCGTTGCACACGGGCGCCGCGGTCCTAGGGGCGCCGAGCGCCGCTCGCAAGGGAGGCGCGCCCGCGTTGGCCGGCCGCTACGTTTTAATGACCAACGTAAAAATAACTCCAGTTTGCATACATTTTGTGTAGCATTTGGATCCTGGAGCTATTCTTATATTTGTCGTATAACAGCAAAGCAAGGCACGCGACGAGTCAATATATAAACTTTATTTTTCAACGTGAAATGAACCTTAAAACACATTAAAACCTGAAAACCTGAAAATTTGAGTAGGACTGGCACTGGTCCTCACCCTTAAGCGGCCGGAAAAACTGTACTTGTACTCTGTACCCACTTCATTTTGACCGCGCGCTTGATAGGGGGCGCTAGGGTAATATTTGCACACGGGCGCCACATGGGCTAGAGACAGCCCTGTGGACGCTAGACAGCATTGAAACAATATGTTTATATAATATCTACCTACAAAGCTCCTCCAATTAACCAGACCATCCAACTAAAGGTGGCATCCTCCAGTGATGATATGGAACATAAAGAAGGTTGTCATCATCATGATGACAACCTTCTTTATATACATGTCCTGTTTCATTCGTCAAGCGTATCTTGAGAGGGGATACGATTGAGGAATGGGACAGGAGATATGAAGTGGGAGAAACGGCCGGAGTCACGAAGTTCTTTTTCCCAAGCGCTGCTGCTGCATACAAGATAGTCAAAAAGATAGACATCACACACCACACCACACTGACTTCTGACTGGCCACGGCGGATTCGCCTCCTACTTGCACAGATTCAAGTTGAAGGAGGATCCGTCGTGCCTGTGTCAGCCAGGAGTCGAGGAGACGGTTCCTCACCTGTTACTCGAGTGTCCAATTTTTGCTAGCAATAGATATGATATTGAACAAAGATTGGGCACATCGATGACGGGTGAGAATCTGCCTGCCATCCTGGGGGGGAAAAAGAGGGATTTGTTTCTCTCTTTCTGTAAAAGAATAGTGTGTGAAACAAATAAGAGAAATTCGAGTATGTTATTGTGATTCTTTAGCTGTGATATTAGGGTAGTTAAATGTTGTGCTGTATTTTTATTGTTTTTAATTTTGACATTTATAATTATTTTAATCGGAATTTTAATTACTTATTTGAAATGTTAATCGCTAGTCGTAGTTAGTTTAATTGGAATTATTTTATAAGAATTTTATGTCCAGGAATATTTTAATGTAGTGTTAACAACAAGCCCTGACAACGTTAGGGGGATGAAAAAAAAAAACCTTTATGTTCCATAGAAATGCATAAATAGACAAATCTAACCCAATTACACTGAAGATGCTGACAACCTTAAACCTTTATATACCATCGAAATGCTTACATAGACAAAACTAACCCAATAATGCTGATCTCAATATTCCAGCAACTACGGCACCCCTAGTTTCGGCACGAAGATCGGTATCGGCGTGGTGTCGGGCGCGGTGGGCGCGTACGTCGGCACGCCCGCCGAGGTCGCGCTCATACGGATGACGGCTGACGGTCGCCTGCCGCCGGAGAAGAGGAGGAACTATAGGAACGTGTTTAACGCTCTCGGCAGGTAATTATAGAACCCGCGATCCTGTAGATGTAACAAAGCTAAGTGATAATACTTTAGGGTGTGTATGTGTTCCTTGTATAGAGTTCACTGTGAAAGTAGCAGCGCTGATAGACCAAATTTTTTCACTTTTGTACGGGTAAACGACCCAGTGCCAGTAACAGCGTCACTCGAGTTCCTCCATACAAAAGTGAAAAAATGGTCTTTCAGCGCTGCTGCTTTCACAGTGAACTCTCTACGAGAAACAGGTACACATCCTATATCACTTAGTTTTGTTACATTCTGTATATTCGTTTGGCGAGAATTTGACTCTACCGACGACTACAGACAAAAAGCGATGCAGAAACGATTATAAAAGAGGTATAAGACGTTTACAAATTACAATCATTTAACACTGTTAGAAAACAGCTCCAAATAACACTTTTTTCACACATTTTAAGCTTAAAGACCAATTATTATTAAAGAAAGCTCCAGTCTTTCTATCTTTTTCTCCCTTCCTCTGTTATTCAATGTTATAAACGGGACAAGCAGAAAACCTTTTAAGATCAGCGTTCATCTTGAAACGTCGTTTCAATCATTCACTCTAAGTAGCCCTAGAGACTAGAGTCTAGGGCCTAGACGATGCAATACCATTGAACAATACTATTGAAGAATTTACCTATTTGACAAATGACAACAAAATTGAAAGGTGGGCGCGTTCAATATCAACCCTAGACGGTCAATAGTATTGCACAATACGTGATATTGCACAATAAAGTTGATCGTCTAGCTAGGGACCCGCTAACACACTAATTTACTGTCTTTTAGAATCGTACGCGAAGAAGGACTGTTCACGCTGTGGCGCGGCGCGGGCGCTACCGTCACCAGAGCTATGGTCGTCAACGGCTCACAACTCGCTGTATATGCTCAGGTTTGTTATGATAGCAAACGAGCAGAGGGACAGTATAACAGAAAGTGGAACATCAGGGAATGAGCAAGAGAGTTGTCGGACTTCCAAAAATAAATCATTAACCCATCGATCCACAAGCGGCAGCCGGCTGCCGCATAAAAATTGAAAATCTATTGTGTCTGCGATACTGAGGTGTTAAACTTGTTACTCTCATTTGTCACAAACACCTTTTAAGACCTAATTATTTCATAAAATAAAGCCTATGAACATTGTCAAATTCTCCGCTAGAATCCATACAAGGCTGCTTAATCTCATCTAAAACCTATTAACCTAGACGTTTGTCTAGGCTAAAAAGTAGACAATCAAGAATAAATAAGTATACTATTTAGGGCTGTGACAACAACTATCTATATAAAACATTGATTTGCTAGTAAATCACTTAAATAAAATGATTGCATACCTATAATCTACTTATATTATGTAGAGCGGTTATAAACTCTACAATCTACAAAATTCTACATTTAGGACCGGCCGTCTTAAATGTAGAATTTTGTAGATTGTTCTTTGCATAAACACGTTTTCCGTACTCGGAAATCCGAATGCATGGAATCAGTAGAAAATACATTAACTGCCGCACACGTTGGTTTTTCATACGGAACGGATTTTGCACGTAGGTTGTTAAACTAATAAGTATTCTGTGACGTAGGTACGTTTCAAGTGCAAGCCGCGCGGTGCGTTCGCGAGTGACGAAAAACGAACGTGTACGCTAGTCTCACGGAATTCCAAATCGAAATTCCGCATTAGGAAAACGAAAAACGTGTGTGTGCGGCCAGCCTAACTGAGTTATTAATGAAATTCAAAATGTAAAAAAAATCGATTAACTCTAGACATGAGGAGTGACATACTCTACGTGAGGACTTAGTTACAGTCATAGATAATACAGTATATATACCTACTGAGAGTTACAGTGTTGATGAATTTGCCCCTAAACTATTCTCGAAATAGAGTTGAGGGCACATACCACCCGGAAATAAAACCACTTAACAGTCCCTTCAACCCCAAATTGTCATCCAGGCCCGGGAGATGCTGCTGCCGCGTATAGGCGAGGGCATCTCTCTACACTTCGTGTCCTCCATGATCTCCGGCCTGGCCACCTCGCTCGCCTCCCTGCCTGTCGACATTGTTAAGACCAGGTAAAGAAATCATCTGATAGGAAACTTCTCTTCTTAGTTCTTCATACTTTACGCGAACGCATATAAATCGAACCAAAAAGGTTTTTACTGCGTGGTCAAAATTGGAACTACCGCCACCACGTTGTAAAATGTCGCTTCAGAATGTGCTCCAGTCGTAATTCATAATTTGAAAGCAAAATGCTACAAACGCCTATATAAAACGCGTTTACATTGCAATTTTACACATCTTTTAGTGAAAAAATATAATTGGCTATGTAATATGCCTCTATTTGATTGCTTGTTTTATAAATATCGTCTACATAACTTTAATGACTTAAAGCCATATATGATATAGGTACGATAACATGGCGCGCCCCTCCAAAATTCAAAATGTTTGAAGTGCGTTGTCAAAACGTTTGAAGTGCGTTGTCTTGCACGGTCGGCTAGTTATGATTAGTTGACCAATCTTGGTAATAAGTGACATTAAGTGAAATATTACGAGTACTGGTTGATTGGTTGAATACTTACTACATACAAACTCTTTCATAAGGATATGACTACACACATTGAAACAGTAATTTGGAGGGGCGCGCCATGTTATCGTAGTTTACCTCTAAGTCAAATCTTACATAGTTATTTTGTTTTACTTTACAGAGTCCAAAACGCGGAGAAGGGCACTAGTCAACTGAAAGTCCTCACGAGCGTGATACGAAACGAGGGAGTTTTGACCCTATGGAGTGGATTCATCCCCACTTACTGCAAAATTGGCCCCCACACTGTATTGACTTTTATATTCCTAGAACAGCTGAACAAACTATACTATACCTATGTACAGAATGAATAAGAAATAAGCTGTACTGTTCAGTGTTCAACTTTAACAAAAGTTATAAGAAATTAGACTGATCAGAAATGAATTAGGGAGAAAAATCTGTTTAGTACCAGAACGATTACTAGGTAAAGTAGAATTCTGCAGAGGCTAGTCAAACTACGCCTTGTGTAAACGAAACTACGCCTCTTGTAAGGTGCCTTTGAAAGATGGTCAGTGTGTGTTTTGTCTGTATGTAGGCCGTAAGGTCTTTATGTCAAATAGTTGAAAATGGCCATAGATATTCCGTGCTAGAGGGCCAATACCACAGTATAGCAATATCCCTAGACCCTACAGTAACGAAACGCCGTTGATGTCGCACGATGCCGCCGCCGGTGTAGGTACCGAGCAGATATGCCAGGGTTGCCACGAAACGGGAAATAAAATAAAAATTAAATATTGTGCTTGTAATGTTATCATTTAATCTGTTTAATGAGCGTGTTATATTTACAAATTATTATGCCGTACTGCCAGATATTTACGTGAAACTTCATTTTTAGATGATTTTAGTTCTCTATTTAAAAATTTAACTAGCTATGTGACCGAGCTTCGCTCGGTATTCAAAAAATTCAAAAAACACAATCAAATTACATTTTATGAAAATGATTCCTAGCTAGATCGATTTATCGCCCCCGAAACCCGAGAATTGGATGGAAATCGTTGGAGCCGATTCCGAGATTCCAATTATATATTTATATAATATATACAAGAATTGCTCGTTTAAAGATATAAGATTAACCCATCAAGCCCCATAAGCTCACCTATGAGCGAGACACAATAGAATAACAATAGATTTCCAAGAATCCACGAATCACGATCGGAGGATTAAAACGCATTCGAATATACAGGTGTAACAAAAATAAGTGATAATACTTTAGTTTGTGAATGTGTTCCTTGTAGAGAGTTCGCTGTGAAAGTCACAGCGCTGAAAGACCAAATTTTTTTTTTCACTTTTGTATGGGAAAAGTCGTGACGCTCGGGCGCTTGCCCATACAAAAGTGAAAAAAAATGGTCTTTCAGCGCTGCTACTTTCGCAGTGAACTCTTTACAAGGAACACATACACACCCTAAACTATTATCACTTATTTTTGTAACACCCTGTATAAAATATCCAATAATTAATCACACAATTGAGTAAACCGTATGGTATCGACGTAAATAACATTAAAATAACATTCATATCAGCGCGCCTTGTACAGTGGCGGTTACGACGCTCGCCGCGTCCTTGATAGGGCGAAATAGGAGAAAATTATAAATTTTATTTTATCAATGACCGAATCATTTATTAAAAAACTATTCCGTTATTTCCTTAGAACTATGACAAAAGCTATCCTTGTTGTAAAAAAAATACATATCATTGTCATTGAAAATTACGAGATATTCGAATTTGAAGTGTATTTTTATGGTGATATTCAAAATTTTTTTACAGAATTACCATGCCATTTTTCAATATTATGTTCAGTTATTTTTTTATTTTGTTCCTTTTTGAGTCTACGTTAATTTTGGTGTAAGAGAATTCCACATAATTTCTTCATACTGAAAGCCTAAAAATCAGTCTTTTCGAACTGGCCGGGCCTTAAAAGATATTTTGTTTCCAACACTTCATTTTACGCAGTTACGCAAAATTGACGTTTATTTTACCTTCCAGGGGGGCAGCTGCCTTCCAGGGTTGGGCAGCTGCCAGCTGAATTACACCGGCGTAAATTCCGCCGCGTTTCAAACTCATACAAAATACGGGCGGAACGCGAGAGACGACACACTATTCCGCCGTATTTTGTATGCGATAACATTTGCGGCGGACACCACTTCTTACAACGTAAACAATAAAACAGAGATGCAAATAAATGCCGCCAATGCCAACACAATTATATAAGTGTGAACTGTTAACGATATTTATGAAAATTTAAATCCTTTTTGTTTTTTGAATTATTTATTATATTATCCCATTGTTTATAAGACAAGTTATCGTTTTACAACACAAAATTCGTAGACAACGCGCTAACGTCATCCCTGCGCGTGCAGGTACACAAACTCCGCGAGTTTGTGTACGCGGGCCCGCGCCGCCCGCTTCCCCGCTGGTACCCCCTCCGTTGCTCTGCGCAAGTACATTCGTTTCACTACTGTAGGGATATGTCATATTGCTATACTGTAGTCAAAAGATCGGACTCGGTCATCCATGTTGTAATATTATGTTCGTATATAAATATATTTTATTATTTATCTTCTCTTAAATTACGTCTAAGAAATATATTATATAATTGGCATTAATGTTTTTTAATTATAGTATAGCTAACCAGTATAAAAATACATAGCTATTATAACTATGCTTACTAGTAATTATTCTCTCTATGAGTAAATATAAAACGTAGCTGCAGCGTAGCATCGCTTTTGTGAGACGTCCCGCCTGTATTCCTTGCATAAATAAAAGCGAACAAAAATGTAACAACAATTTTATTTAATATTATCACAAACTTTCAATTCCTTATTTTAGTCCGTTTAGAGTTATTTTACCTTATTCTTTGAGATTTGTAGTTGGTAGTAAAGGTCGTAATGAAGGAAGGATAACTCAAAAACGACTGTAGCTTACATTAGCGGGATATAACCTTATGCTAGGACTAATACGCGGCAAAATTACAGAGTTCTAGAAAAATTAACAGCACTGAAATAATTATTATTACTCTGCTCTAATCCAATACAGTTGAAAATCGAAAAGTCAAAACTTGTGACGAATTTTTAAGGCTAATTAAAACTAATACAGTCATAACACTTAATTAGATACATTATAAACTAGGTAGTTAAAGCAGTGTTCACATAATATATCCTCCATTTTTGGAAATCGGTCACAAAATGAATGGATTACCTCTAAAGCTCCGTTTAGACCAAACGAGCGAATGCTCATTCTAGTAAAGCTCTTTTGATGTAAACTAACAACGAGCATTCTTTCGTTGTTCTAGTGTGTTCGCCACGTGTTCGGCGGTAAATAGGTAGAATGCTCTAAGAATCTCGCTCGTTTGGTGTAAACGACGCAAGAGCGCTCGAGCAATTGCCTAGAGCGTTCTTTCGTGTTCGGACGTGCTTGCTCTTCGAGGCGGTCTCTTCAAAGGGATTCTAGTGTTCTTGATATTTTTACTTTTTGGCGGCTGATTTTAGGTAGTTTATCAAAGGTTATTTCGTAAATATGGATATTAATTGGTGTAAACGATCTAAAGTATGTTGTATTATAGTTTACACTAAACGAATACGAAAGAATGTTCTTGTGCTGTTCTTGTTCTATGTTCTTTTGGTGTAAACCTACCTTAAAACAAAACATTCTAGATATTTTAAGTTATAATTTATGTTAAAAACTATTATTTACAAGAATTATTACAACAAAGATGATACATATAATTGACCAATTAGAAGGAATGTCATTACTAAAGTAATATTTTTACAATGGCCAAAATTCGTCCTATGGCGCTATATGATTTGATAATAAGCTACAATTGGACAAAACTCAATAAATTCTTAAATTATACATCAATTAGTAAAATATTATGCGTATTTTCATATTTAGTTACAAAAATATAACTATTGGTTTTATAATAAGGTGTGGTAAATTATTATTATAATCGATTGAATCACAACATTTTACACAATAACTTCTAATTTATTATGTTTATATGATTACAAAATATATTTAAATAAGTAAAGTAGATACAGACAAAGACTATTTAAGTAGTTTATTGGCACTGCTTTTATAATTTCAGCTAAAATATGGTTTTATAATTCGTTGTAATGTGAAAACATATTTTATATTTCAAGACAACAAAACAATAATAGATTTTTAGATCGATTCGAATATAAGCATCGGCAAAAAATTTAGTTCCTAAAGAATCCACCAGAGGGACACACCACACATGGATACGGAATAGTGCTTATCCTGTTAAAATATCGTGCCTTGAAAAAAGCCAAAAAGAGAGATAGAAACGATTTTACCAATAATTAACTGTAACAAATAACTGCTTAGAATTTAATTTATTTTACAAATGTCTGCGGATTTTCCACAATATCAATTTAATAAATTTTATATTATGCAGTTAATACCCTGCCGTTTTCAAACAGACGTACTGTCATATTGTCTTATTAAGCTTGTATTATATTTCACAATATGGGGCGTGTTCCGAAACTCTAGCCGCCTTTTTACAGTTATTATCTGTCAAATGGCTTTTCCAACGTACCAATAAAATAAAAACAGCAAAATACAACATAATGACATGAAAGAAAGATTCCAATTAGATAATACTTGGATGGATTAGTACAAGCGTGGTGTCTTTTTACTTAACTTTTAATCGCATCATTATACTGTTACAAGCTTAGGAAAACACAGCCTTATAATTTATTTTATATAAATATAAATAAATACCGTCGCGTGCGGCGTGGTTAATTTTATGACTTTATAAAGCGCCATCTACAGTTAAACGAATTACTAAGAAGACCGTTCTTAAGTACTTTGGGCCCATAAATACAATAAATTACTCAATAAAACAAATATTAATAATGTTAAAACAGTGTTGCCTGTGGGCTGTAACACGAATGAATAATTGGTAGCTTAACTTAGCTTGGTTGACATAACCGACCAAATCATGTTGGTCAGCGAATTTGCCTATATAAATTAATTTCTTAGATATTGTACTCCATCGATAAAATTTCTGCTGGACCAAATAATTTTGCTTTTACAAGTCCGCATCAGAATATATACAACAAAGAAATTGTCACTTCCTATACAAAATTAAAAACACTTAGGGCCTGTTTCACCACTTCCTGATAAGGCTATTCACCACTTAACTTGACAGATAGAGTATGGTGAATCTGTCAAATAAGCCTATCCGGCACCTTATCAGGAAGTGGTGAAACAGACCCTTAATGTGGTACGTCGATTTAACGCTGTTAAGCGTTGTTCATCGTATGGTCGAGCAGCAACTCTACCGACTTTGGGAGGCCACCGTAAAAATATTCGGGGGCCCTCAAATAACTAGCTCACGCAAGGTAACGGTAGCTACGCCCCTGCCACCGATAAGTACATCGGTATGGATTGCGCCATAACAAAAATGGCTAATTTAAATTATTAATATTATGTTTCCTTGCATCACTCCAGTGGAGCCAATATTTGGAATTTTTCGCATTTGCCTCCGTTTTCTCATGATTTTGAACTTCTTATCAGCCGTTTAAGTCTGGAAAATGCCAAAATGTTGATATCAATATAAATTTTACATACTTAATAATATTACAATGTCCTTTGTAAACGTTTTTTTACGCATTTTGTTGTAATATAAAAGTTATTAAGTACAAAAGAAGAGTAGTTCAAAGCTCATAAGCATGGCCAATAACAAAATGGCCAAGCCACCTGTTTTGACTAATGTGTAGAGTTTTTAGATTCTTTTCGTGCGGCTGACACATTATGTCAAGTATTTTGCCGCGATTTATGTGTAAAATTAAGGTTTTTAGATTTAGGGCTGAGTGTGTAAGGTTTGAAACTTGGCTCTACATGAGATCTCACTACTTTTTGATACCACGAACTATTATGTTCTCATCTTGGCAGCATTTTTACATGAAAATGTTTTTTGGTGGGATTTCATTCCTTTTTGTAAGTTTTACCACAAGTTTATATGAAATTAAGGGGCATACCGCATACGAGCATGTGCACTCGCATTATTAGAAAAGTTGCAAGTGCTTTGCCAACCTTTAAGAGGTGATCGGTTATATATAAAATTAGGGGACAAACGAGCAAACAGGTCACCTGATGGTTTCCATACTACCGTCGCCGAGTTGCCATTCTTTCAGAAAGAAAAGGCTTAATTAAGGGAATAGGGAAAAAGGGTATCCCTATTCCCCTGTTCTCTTTCCCTTTTTTATGAAATTAGGGGGTAAACAAGGAGACGGGTCACCTGACGGAATGCGATTGCCATCGCCCATGGACACTGTAACATTAGAAGAGTTGCAAGTGCGTTTTCGGCCTTTTTAATTTTTATGAAGGAATAGGCTAAGGGAATAAGCAGAAGAGAATAGGGACAGGGAATAGTGTATTGGTATAGAGTGCAGTTGGGCCTCCGCTAAACTCACTCACTAGACGAAACACAGCGCAATAGCTGTTTCACGCCGGTTTTCTGTGAGACTGTGGTCTCTCAAGGATAACACGTATTTTTTAGAGTTCCGTAATCATAGGGTAAAAACGGGAACTATTACTAAGACTTCGTTGTCTTTCCGTCTGTCCGTCCGTCCGTCCGTCCGTCCGTCTGTCTGTCTGTCTGTCTGTCTGTCTCCAGTCTGTAATTCAAGAATAATAGCTAGAGAGTTAAAATTTTCACAGATTATGTATATTTTTTGCCGCTATAACAACAAATACTAAAAACAAAATAAAATTAATATTTAAAGGGGGCTCCCATACAATAAACGTGATTTTTTGGCCTATTTTGTTCTATATCGATAATGGCAACAGGTAGGTACTTGATTTTTTCTCAAAGTCCTTAATAATAAGTCTACTTTAATATTTAATAATAATATTAAAATAAAATAAAAAATAAGGGGGGCTCCCATACAAAAACACAATTTTTGGCCTAATTTTGCTCTATAAGTGTACGGATATAGGTTATGTTGGGTTTGATATTTTTTTTGTTGTTTCTGTACTAATGGTATGTTACATACCAAATTTCAGCTTTCTCAGACTTCAGGAAGTACCCTAACAATTTTGATGATATGTATAAATTGTGCCAAAATTGTGGGTTTTTGGACACCTATAAAAACTAAAGTATAATAGCTACGATATTCAAACTTTGCGCATTTCATTATTTCACTCGTGTCATTATATCCTAAAAATTTGAAGTATCTGGCATTATCCAAACCAAAGTTACGAGGGTTCAAAAATACGACGAAACGTTTCGAGAAAAGGTAGGTAGTGCCCTTGCGCGCTTCGCTTGGCTCATTTTGGCGGGGGCACTCCCGTGCCCCCAGATGACAGTTACAAAACATAAGGGCCATCGATAGTTGTGACTTTTTACTGCGTTTCGAAGGCAGCAGTAGCCGTACGCATCTTTTGTTTTGACAATTACGATAATGAAATGAAAGAGACAGAAGAAAGTCGCGCTTGCTAACTACAAATTAAGCGGCAGAACTTTTGCCAGAAACTGTAAGTGCTAACATAGCACCCAAGTTCAAATTCTGCTCAGTTTCCTCAGTGAATGTGGAGCGAACCTTTTCTATTTACAAAAATACTCTAAATGATCGTAGACACAATCTTACTAGGTACTGAAAATTTAGAAAAATATTTGATTACTTACCTTTACAAAATTTTTAAATAATTGTTATGTCATATTATAAGTAATGTTACTGTACGGTCTATTATCGCCTATCAAAAAATAAATTACTAATTGTATATTTACATATTCTGCCAATTTTCGTGCATATTTCAAGCATTTTTCATGCATATTTGCATGCATATAACATGCTTTTTATGTTGCATATAATCCGGTCTCTAATTATAACATATTGCATAACATATAGTTAAGTACCTAATTATTTTAGCGCTATCATGTTCTTATCTAAGCAAGTCACTGATAAATATTAAAAGAATGAACCAAGATAGGTAGGGTCAACAATCAACATATACCAACAAAGATGAATAATTATTTATTTAGTATTACCAAATACCAAAATATCTACTATTTGGGAACATACCCATGCACTGGCAAAGAATTATATTTCTACTAAGATTCTTCTTCTTCAACCTGTATCCCAACTGTAGTATATTAATGCAATATTATTTTTGCAGATTCGCTCCTTTTTATTTTCTATCAAAGAACAAATTCCTTTGAAAATATGCCATTTAACATTTCATAAAAATGTTGGACTATTTTCCCTTTTCACTAGCCACCTTTTGTTTGTAAGTACTAACTACTAAGCTATCATAAGGCACTATAATGGAACTATATTGAGAATTCTAATCATTTCTTAACTACAGGTCGACTACTACACTTCCCGCGCCTTAGCTATAATAATAATTTAATAGTAAGTATGTGCACAGTGTGTGCGACGCTGGGCGATCGCTCAGGGCGCCGGATAAAAACGGGCGCCGAAGGCAAACAAAAAGGGGCGCCTTTTTTAGCACTGCCAGCGCCCGGCCGGGGGCCGAAGAAATCTCGCCCAAGGCACACAAGTAAAAAAGCAGCGATGGTTACTGACTAAAAAGCATTCTATACAGAGTTTAACAAAACTAAGTGGTAATACTTTAGGGTTTGTATATTCTTATATAGTCTGTGAAACTAAAAGCACTGACAGAGTGACTGTTTTTTTTTTAACTTTTGTATTGCAAAATCCATGACGCTGCGGTGCTTTCACAAACAAATCACAAAAAAACTCCGAGAAACACGTACCAAGGTATTATCACTTAGTTTTCTTACACCCTGTGTATTGTATGTGAAAGATAAACAGTATATCAAGTATCAACCGTAAGCGACTTCTTCGACAATGGTCTCCCAGCTGTCGGTGGACTCCGTCTCCCACGACGACTCCTCCACTGAACCCTCGTCATCATAGAAGCCCAGCTGAAATTAAAAAAAAGGTTTAAGAAAAGTTTGATTGGAAACATTACGAATCGGAAACCGTATATATTTTCAACTACACCTCACTTGCATGCAGTTAACTGGAACTGCACTAGCCACTACCAGCGTCCTGGGCGAGATTTCTTCGGCACCCAGGGTGCTGGTGGTGTTGAAAAGGCGCCCTTTTTAGGGTTCCGTAGTCAACAAGGAACTCTTATAGTTTCGGTCTGTCCGTCCGTCTGTCTGTCTGTCCGCAGTTTAGCTCAGAGACTATAGGACCTACAAAGCTGTAATTTGGCATGAATGCACATATTAATGATGGCAACAAAATGGTACATGAAATCTTAAAATAATATTTTTTATGGTACCTTCCATACACTATCAAGCGGGGATGAAAAATTTTTTTCGCGTTCACACCATCGTGTGGGGTGTCGTTGGATAGGTATTTTAAAACTATTATGAGTTTATATATATGTATATTTATAGATAATTTTCCGATTTAGGAATCCGTTTGTGAAATATTAAGTTTTAAAGTGGAAAAAATCGTTAGAGTCCAGTGTCTGTCCAGCTACTCTCACACACACATCACATCTCGGACACGTGCTTTGTTTTTCTCTAAGACTCTTGTTCGGAACATTCCAGGGGTGCTACGTTCTGGTGTAGACCTCGTGCTACGCTCCGAGCAACTCCTCTGCTACGCTCGGAGCAACTCCTCGTGCTACGTTTAGACTCCTCGTACTACGCTTGGAGAAACTTCTCTGCTCCGTCTGGAGCTGCTACCTCGCAGCAGAGTTTGGCCGCCTGGAGTCGACCACGTGCTGCCCATGCCGTCTGATTGAGGCATCTCCCCGAGCCACACACTGAATTTGCTGCCGCCTTCGCTTCAACTTGGCCACCAACACCTGGCAATCGACGCCGCGCCTGTCACCGGGATCACGGAGACTTGAGGAGCTGGAGTCCCGCAAGTCGCTGCCTGTCCCCAGATAAGTGTCGTGTCCCTAAAACCCGTGAATTCTAAAGACTGAGAAATAGACTGAGGCTAGGCTACGTTCCCGCGTTCCCCACTCTCCGACTGACTAGGTTTTCTTTTGTTTAGTATTTATTGTAATAAATTTGTAATTTGTTAAATTCTTTTTTTTATTTATCTCTTCTAAATTTATTGTCCCCGTACCCGGGCTACGGGACACACACATTTTCAGAAGCAACCGTGTCCTGTCTACCAGCTAAACGGTTGCTTCTGAAAATGTGAAAAATTCACGGGAGTAGGAAATATGCTGAATTTAAAAGGAAAATTATCACGGCTAAGAAGACTTCATAAGTTATTGAGTAATAGTCGATCAACTAAAAAAATGTATTCGGCGAAGTATAAAGGAACTTTTCGTTCAAATTCCTTTGAAAATAACTGAGATAATGTTGTTAGTAGTGTAAAACACGTTATAAATGTTCATTCATTGACCACACAAAAATTGAAAAAAAAAAACTAGCGGTATTACGGAACCCTATATTGCGCGTGGCCCGACACGCACTTGGCCGGTTTTTATAGTGTTATTGTGGTTGTAGTGATAATAATTAGGGCGCCTTTTTGTCCGGCACCCTGGGCGGTCGCCTAGCGTCGCCCCCCCTAATGCCGCTACTGGTTGCATGCTTACATCGTTCTCATGCAGCCTGTGCACCGTCTGCACCCTGATCTGGAACATCCATGCCTGGCCGAGCAGCGCCACGGTGCCGCTGAGCAGCAGCGGCATGCTGTACCGGCACCGCCACGCCAGACCCATCAGGAATATGAACAGCGACTTGCGGGACGCTGTCATCGTGCTGTAGAGTAGAAAGTTACTATCAGAGAAGTTTATTCCTAGGCATATGGGGAACCTACATCATTTGATAGCGTTATACCTACTGACCTCTATTATACAAGTACGCTGGACTTAATATGATACCCTTTGAAATGACAGACTTTTTTGTGCCTATTTGAAGCGGAATCAGCGCCCCCAATGCTGGGGATGAGAACTAAATCTGACGTAAAAATGACGTTTGAAAGTCGCCATATTGGCGCTGATAACAGTAGTGGGAGTACTTGGAACTAATACTAGTTTCTAATAAGAAAATGCCAACATTTTGACAGGGAGTCACTGACCGCCACCGCCATGTTTTGCCAAGTAGGTACAGTATAGGAATATGAATAGCGACTTGCGGGCAAAGTATGTGGACAAAGTACAAGTTGATTCAACAGATGGCGGACCTATATCATTTGGTATCGTTATATCAGACCCATCAGGAATATGAACAGCAACTTGCGGGACGCTGTCATCGTGCTGTGATGTAGAAGGTTTTAACGACGTTAGTGGTGTCCGAAAACTGAAAAGGAAGACCTTCTGACCATGGGCGTAGCCTACAAGAGCGATCGGTCGCTAAATATTCTCACGAGTTTCATACCTAAACGTGGGGCGGATTTCCCCTAAGGCCCAGTAGGCCCGGGCCTAGAGCGGCCAGATATAATGGGCGGCAAATAGTGCAAAAAAAATATTGTAAAGGCCTAATGGGTGCGGAGTAGTGTGTTTTCGCGGATTCTGGATCACGATTCTGGGTCCACCCCTCCCCCCGCTCGCAGCTCGCAAACTTTCTCGATCACTTTTTGTCGGTTCGAGTGGCGACGTCGCCTAAAAAAAAAGTTTGGTGTCAAAATAGGGGTTTTTGACCATGCCCGTTCGATATATGCGATCCGTTTCTGCGTATTTGCACTAGTTTCAAAGTTAGCTTTTGTGTTTAACCCTCATTATCTACTATCACCACGCTCCATTGTTCCTTCATAATAACAATAGCTACTTATTGCATTGTTATGCTCGCCTCGGTGTCCTATTGTTCCTAATGACTACCTGGGCTTATCGCTTACATCACCTTAATTTCTTACAAGATTTTAAATAAATATGAATGATAATTATCTAATGAATTATTGCAAATTAAAAGTATCTAATAATTAATTATGTAGGTCACCCGATCATTCGATGGACTTCGTAAACACACGACGACGCGGTGCGCAAACTGAGTCTTTTAGATTTTAAATAAATATGAATGATAATTAACTAATGAATTATTGCAAATTAAAAGTACCTACCTAATAATTAATTATGTAGGCCACCCGATCATTTGATGGACTTCGTAAACACACGACGACGCGGTGCGCAAACTGAGTCTTTTAGATTTTAAATAAATATGAATGATAATTAACTAATGAATTATTGCAAATTAAAAGTACCTACCTAATAATTAATTATGTAGGTCACCCGATCATTCGATGAACTTCGTAAACACACGACGACGCGGTGCGCAAACTGAGTCTTTTTTTAACAATATAATTAAAGCTAAGGTTAAAATAAAACTAGTTTACTTTCAAACAAATGATTTATTTCGTATTACATACCATAGTTCATAAAACAAGATTCAAACATTTTATTCAAAAACATATCATTTTTTTCAGTCTGAAACTCTGACAATATACTTCTTTAAGACATGCATGTTCGTATGGAAATATAAAAAATTATTTACTACGGCAGGGGAGATAAGTGATCGCAGTAGACGGGACCCCCACCGACTAGTAGTGAGCGAAAACCCTAGATTAAGCAAATTTAACAATAGCTGTATTAATATGTGTGTCCAGGTATACAATAGAATACCGAAATGTATCAAGTCGCTCAGCACAAGAATGTTTAAAATTAAATTATATGAATGGATAGCTAACCAGAATTTCTATAGTATTAAAGAGTTTTATAATAAATTGACTTAATAATATCTATATCAAGATTAAATCGACATCTTTTAAATATAATTATGAAATATGTGTTAAATTAATTGTAAACTAAGAATAATGAACTTTATTAATTTCATATTATATGTAGATAGAATCTAGTAGCAGGACTAAAAAAATATTATATAATTTACAACCTTATGTATAGAGACTCTGAACAGTGATAAAATCAAAATAATGTTTATTTTTAATATTGCACGCTATTGTCATAGCAAAACATGCCGCACTGTAACAACTGTAACAACCTATGTAACCATGTTTTTGAGCAAATAAATGTGATTATGATTATGATTATTATGATTATGAATGACTTGTTATGAAACTTGTATAACAGTTACATTAAACAGCACTCTCCACACATAGAATCCCAATCATTTTGTAGCCTGATAGTATTATAACGCCATGTATGTAGGGGTTTGAACATATTATATTATATAGGTAGACGATACGCAGAGATCTTCTAAAGTCTAAACTTTCACAAATTCTTCTCAAATAATTACGGATCTCTATTGTGTTCATACCGTATTATCACATAACCAAACTGGTATATGAATCTTGTATAATAATGATATGTTACATATCCGTATAATGTATGCTTTATGTATTTACTAAGAGGGGTATTACATATGAAATAATGAATGAATAAATAAAAGAAACATAACTTTGGTAAAATATTTTATTTCATAATATCTACACACTATTAGGTAAACACTCACACATACACACGTTACACATTATAACTCAAATATATCATACATGTGACTTTTCTTAGCTTCTATAGTCTACAGTTACATTACGGTTTTTATCTAGTTTTCTATAACATTATCAAACTCTGCAAATACAATACAGTTAATCGTTTGAGAGAGACTAGAATCAATTGATATCCCATTTCCTTCATTAAGGAAATGTATACCAGTGCCGGAAAATAATGTATGAGAGACTGAAGTGAACATATTAGATACCATTGAAGGATGGTTGTAGAGTTTTTGAAGGCACATGTTGTCCATCTATGTATAAACCATATGAATTCATACCATAATTTTCAAAATTGAAAGGATTCTTACTAATGATTAAATGCTGCGTTATTTACAAATCCTATGATAAATCTTTTGAGTACTTGCCCCAAGAATATTATCAAGCGTTTTTTTTTTTTCTCATCAGTGGATAGTCGTACCTAATATCATAAACGTTATTCACAATTACTGAGTCATCCTAAACATCCATTTAATGGTAAAGCATACAATAGATACACTTTCACATTCTTTACTGATTATTCCTATGAGTCGTTAAAAAAATAGGATAACATTAGATAAGATTGTCCTCCTCATATTATCATTTTTATATTAAAAAAATATACTTAATAATATTTATTAAGTTTTCCTATAACAAAAAAAAAAACACATAATAATTCTATAACTAATTATATTCTTAATCGTATAGCTTATGTTCCTTTATTATAGAGCACAAATAATATATTTTCTTAATCCTTATAGTTACCTAGATACATATTTTACATTTATCATATTTGAATTCTATCAACGTTGGCCTTCAACAACATACTGAAAGCTACCACCTCAACCCCGCTGCAATGACAAAGAGAAGTTGTCAACTTGTAAATAACGCAGCATTTAATCATTAGTAAGAATCCTTTCAATTTTGAAAATTATAGTATGAATTCATATGGTTTATACATAGATGGACAACATGTGCCTTCAAAAACTCTACAACCATCCTTCAATGGTATCTAATATGTTCACTTCAGTCTCTCATACATTATTTTCCGGCACTGGTATACATTTCCTTAATGAAGGAAATGGGATATCAATTGATTCTAGTCTCTCTCAAACAATTAACTGTATTGTATTTGCAGAGTTTGATAATGTTATAGAAAACTAGATAAAAACCGTAATGTAACTGTAGACTATAGAAGCTAAGAAAAGTCACATGTATGATATATTTGAGTTATAATGTGTAACGTGTGTATGTGTGAGTGTTTACCTAATAGTGTGTAGATGTTATGAAATAAAATATTTTACCAAAGTTATGTTTCTTTTATTTATTCATTCATTATTTCATATGTAATACCCCTCTTAGTAAATACATAAAGCATACATTATACGGATATGTAACATATCATTATTATACAAGATTCATATACCAGTTTGGTTATGTGATAATACGGTATGAACACAATAGAGATCCGTAATTATTTGAGAAGAATTTGTGAAAGTTTAGACTTTAGAAGATCTCTGCGTATCGTCTACCTATATAATATAATATGTTCAAACCCCTACATACATGGCGTTATAATACTATCAGGCTACAAAATGATTGGGATTCTATGTGTGGAGAGTACTGTTTAATGTACTTGTTATACAAGTTTCATAACAAGTCATTCATAATCATAATCATAATAATCATAATCATAATCACATTTATTTGCTCAAAAACATGGTTACATAGGTTGTTACAGTTGTTACAGTGCGGCATGTTTTGCTATGACAATAGCGTGCAATATTAAAAATAAACATTGTTTTGATTTTATCACTGTTCAGGGTCTCCATACATAAGGTTGTAAATTATATAATATTTTTTTAGTCCTGCTACTAGATTCTATCTACATATAATATAAAATTAATAAAGTTCATTATTCTTAGTTTACAATTAATTTAACACATATTTCATAATTATAAGTATATTTAAAAGATGTCAATTAAATCTCGATATAGATATTATTAAGTCAATTTATTATAAAACTCTTTAACACTATAGAAATTCTGGTTAGCTATCCATTCATATAATTTAATTTTAAACATTCTTGTGCTGAGCGACTTGATACATTTCGGTATTCTATTGTATAACTGGACACACATATTAATACAGCTATTGTTAAATTTGCTTAATCTAGGGTTTTCGCTCACTACTAGTCGGTGGGGGTCCCGTCTACTGCGATCACTTATCTCCCCTGCCGTAGTAAATAAATTTTTATATTTCCATACGAACATGCATGTCTCAAAGAAGTATATTGTCAGAGTTTCAGACTGAATTTGGTAGTGACACACTTAAAAATGATATGTTTTTGAATAAAATGTTTGAATCTTGTTTTATGAACTATGGTATGTAATACGAAATAAATCATTTGTTTGAAAGTAAACCAAAGTTTTATTTTAACCTTAGCTTTAATTATATTGTTAAAAAAAGACTCAGTTTGCGCACCGCGTCGTCGTGTGTTTACGAAGTCCATCGAATGATCGGGTGACCTACATAATTAATTATTAGGTAGGTACTTTTAATTTGCAATAATTCATTAGTTAATTATCATTCATATTTATTTAAAATCTAAAAGACTCAGTTTGCGCACCGCGTCATCGTGTGTTTACGAAGTCCATCAAATGATCGGGTGGCCTACATAATTAATTATTAGGTAGGTACTTTTAATTTGCAATAATTCATTAGTTAATTATCATTCATATTTATTCAAAATCTAAAAGACTCAGTTTGCGCACCGCGTCGTCGTGTTTTTACGAAGTCCATCGAATGATCGGGTGACCTACATAATTAATTATTAGGTAGGTACTTTTAATTTGCAATAATTCATTAGTTAATTATCATTCATATTTATTTAAAATCTAAAAGACTCAGTTTACGCACCGCGTCGTCGTGTGTTTACGAAGTCCATCGAATGATCGGGTGACCTACATAATTAATTATTAGGTACTTTTAATTTGCAATAATTCATTAGTTAATTATCATTCATATTTATTTAAAATCTTGTAAGAAATTAAGGTGATGTGAGCGATAAGCCCAGGTAGTCATTACGAACAATAGGACACCGAGGCGAGCATAACAATGCAGTAAGTAGCGATTGTAATTATGAAGGAACAATGGAGCGTGGTGATAGTAGATAATGAGGGTTAAACACAAAAGCTAACTTTGAAACTAGTGCAAATACGCAGAAACAGGCATGGTCAAAAACCCCTATTTTGACACCAAACTCTTTTTTTTTAGGCGACGTCACCACTCGAACCGACAAAAAGTGATCGAGAAAGTTTGCGAGCCGCGAGCGGGGGGAGGGGTGGACCCAGAATCGTGATCCAGAATCCGCGAAAACACACTACTGTGCGGTCCTGCAGTGTGAAGCTATAAATGGCAATGGGCGCGACTCTTTAAGTATCAAAAACTAGCGGTACTACGGAACACTAGATTGTGCGTGGCCCGACACGCACTTGGCTGGTGTTAATGTTTTATTTAAATTCCCAAAAATATTTTAAACTAGCTTTATAAGCTAATACTTTTAGTTAATCCATTTTCGGAATCAATTAGAAATGGGAATAAAGTAATTCATTAATTAGGTATCTGGTAATGATGGGTGCTGAGAAAGGGGCGGCACATGGCCTGGGGCCTACAGCGGCCAGGACTGCAAATCCGCCAATGCCCTCCTCCCCTCTATATTGAATCCTGGCTACGCCCATGCTTCTGACCGAGCGAGATAGTGACCGAAGTCATTTCAGACGTTTCATATAATATTTTGCCGTTCTCCGAAACTTCGATAGCACGATGCAGGATGTAGAAGTTGATTCATAGGCGACCTTAGGGCCTCTTTCACCATTTCCTGATAAGTGCCCGATAGGCTATCCACAACTTGGGTATCTGACAGATTCTCCATACTCTTTCCGTCAAGTTAAGTTGTAGATAGCCTAACCGGTTCTTAATTATTTTAAACCAGATGACGCCCGCAACTCCGCTAAACTTCACGCGGGAACCGTACATTTTTCCGTGATAAAAGTATCCTATGTCCTTTCCCGGGACTCAAAGTATCTCCATACAAATTTCAGCAAAATCAGTTCAGCGGTTTGGGCGTGAAGAGGTAACAGACAGACAGACATCGAAGTCTTTAATAGGGTCCCGTTTTTACCCTTTGTGTACGGAACCCTAAAAACGGGCTTTTACGTCCGTCTTTTATAATTACTATAATAGACAAGCTCAGTCATAGTCGGAAATTTTGGGGGTCATGAGTTTTTGATGGGTCAAAAATAGTTAAAGGCACAAAACACAATGCATGTGCCTGAATAAGACTTATAAAGCCTAGATTTTTATATCCCCTGTGAGTTGTGACCGCGCATGTCTACAGCTCGTTAATCGTGCACATGGAAACTTGGCTACATCTGAGCAACCATTCTTACCACATGTTGTCTCTTTCAGTTATGCTTGGGCCACACTAATGAGAAATGCCATTAATTATTGCGATAATGCTAAAACATGTATTATCGCCTTTATATTATGCCATTAATTATTATTATAGGCAGTACCAGTTTAAAGTTCACTGGCAGTACCTAATGCTATAATCGTCTAAAATTTTGTCAAAATAATCAAGAGCATGTCAAAATGGACAAACTGGCTGCGCAGTACTCTTCCAAGAGTTTTGATAAGTTCTGGAGAGGTACTAAGCAACTAAAGGGTAAAGTTAGGCTGCCTATTAGTATTGAGGGGGTGCATGATCCAATTGGGATTGCGAACTCATTTCGAGAGGCTTTTCAGATGAAATCTTTATTGCCGCTGGCTCTCGACACTGAGTGCCAAGTTCAATCGGGCCCAGCGATTGGTTTCTCGAGTAAAGATGTGTCCAAGGTGATAAATAGTATGAAGCGGGGAAAATCGCCTGGTCACGACGGACTCAGTGTGGAGCACCTGCGGCACGCAGGCTTTCATCTGCATAGAGTATTGGGAATGTTTTATACGTTTTGTATCCGGCACTTCTATCTGCCAGCAGACCTCATGAGAACTATAATTGTGGTCCCTATTGTAAAGAATGCTTCGGCGGATACGTCCAGTAAGCGAAATTATAGACCTATTTCCCTTGCTACAATACTAGCAAAAGTTCTAGATGCGCTGCTGGATACGTTGCTAAAGAAGTACGATTCGATTGGGGACACACAATTTGGTTTTAGAGAGGGAGTGTCTACTGAAAGTGCCATACTATGTTTGAAACAGACGGTTGATTACTAGACCAAACGAAAAACGCCGATCTTTGCATGTTTCTTGGATTTGTCCAAGGCATTTGATAGAGTATCGTATGGGAAGCTTTAGGCAAAGCTAAGAAAACTTAGCGTATCAAATGATATAATTGAGCTATTGACGTATTGGTATAGTAATCAACGGAACTGTGTTAGGTGGGGTAATGCACTCTCTGAGGATTACTCCTTGAGAGTGTGGGGTGAGACAGGGGGGAAAAACTTCGCCCCGATTATTCAATATTTATGTAAACCAGTTGATTGAGGAGCTCAGCTGTACTCATACTGGTTGTCATATTGATGGTGTATGTTTGAATAACTTAAGTTATGCTGATGATATGGTACTGCTGAGCCCCTCAATCGGTGGTCTTAACAAGCTGTTAAAAATTTGTGAGAGGTACGCTATTGAACACGGCTTAGAGTACAATGTTGGTAAGTGTGAGTACATGATATTTAAATGCAATAGTAAGATTTTCAATCATCAAGATTGTCCACCACCTTTACTTAACGGAGTACCTCTGAGTCGTGTTACGAAATTTAAATACTTCGGTCACGTGGTGACAGATACTCTCAGTGATGAGGAGGATATAGAGAGGGAGCGCAGGGCGCTATCGATCCGCGGTAATATGCTGGCACACAGGTTTGCCAGGTGTACAGCGCCTGTCAAGATAACGCTTTTTAAAGCATTTTGTCAGACGTTTTACACCTGTGGTCTGTGGGCCAGCTTTACTCAGCGGACCTATGGCGCCCTGCGGGTCCTTTACAATAACATATTCAGGTCTCTATTGCAGCTCCCTCGATACTGCAGTGCATCCGGGATGTTTGCCGATGCGCGAGTCGACGATTTCTACGCGATTATGCGGAAAAAGGTAGCGTCAGCAGTGCATAGAGTTCGGGAGAGCCGGAATGGGGTCCTGAAGATGATGGCGGAGCGAATTGACTCTGCACTCCTTCGCAGACTCACTGAGCTACATGTCAGGGTAGCAAGATGAGCTGCATTTTGATTATTTGTTTGTATAATATAATTTTACTGTCACAAAATCATTTAAAATATGGACTTCTTTGTCTGAAAATAAATTATTTTTATTTTTATTATTTTTATAATATTTTAGCACTATCGCAATAATTAATGGCATTTCTCGTTAGTGTGGCCCAAGCATTAGAAGACAAGTAGTGAGAGGATAGCCAAAGTGAAGTTTTGCTATATTTCATTTAACACCCTTTTATGACCATTAACTTTTACAGGCCTTATTAAAATTGGTATTCTGTTCAAGAAAACATTGAAAATATAAATCAGGTTGGAATTCAAATTATAGGGTCAAAATATAAAGGGCAATAAAAAATGAATGTAACTCATATAAAATAATTGAGGTTAAAAAATAAAACAGTTCCACATCAAAGCTTTTATTTATATGAATTGCATTCATATTTTCATAAATGTAGACGCTAGAAGTAGATTTATATTTTTTCTATTTTGCATAATAGTAGCAAATACCTATTTCTTCGATTACATAAAACTGAAATTACTCTATAGTATACAATAAACTCTACATTAATTAACAAATTTCTTTTCTATTATTGATATTCCTTCTATTAATAATAAACATGAAGTTAATCTGGATAAATATAAATCTGCTTCTAAGTAAACATGGAATGTTAGTGAAGTTACATAAATACTATTACAAGATACATTTTCTTCTAATATTCAAAGAGTAGAAAAACTAAGTGTTGAGCGAGCTACATAGAGAGCGAAATGCGAATATCTAATCAACAGAGATTACTCATCATCAAAGAAATCTACATGCTCTCCGGGGCCAAATTTACCCGCGAGCAACACTTTAACACACTTTTTAGCTGTAATTTCTGGCTTCAGCAGTGAGCCTTGATTTTTAAACGAGTTAAACACGTCTTTGAGATTATCATTTACAGCCTCGGAGACAATGTGATCAATCATGGCCGTCTCAACTGGCCCGGGAGCATAATTAAGTACTCTGATGTTTTTCTTTTCCTCCGCCAATACCTTAAAGTACATTTCGCGAGCGGCTTTCCCACTGCAGTAGTAGGCCATCCCACCCATCGGTTTTATCGCACAGAGAGAAGTGATATTCACAATTATCACTCTATCCTCCACATCCTCAAATATTTTAAGGAACTGAGTGTTTAGAGAGATTACTTTGAAAACATTCAAGTCGTAATATAGTCGTAGTTCCTCAACATTTTCCATGCGGAACGTCTCCACCGCTAAGTTGCCGAGGGACCCCACGTTATGGAAAATCAGGCTGTTGGCAAAGTCCTTGGGACTGTAGCCTTTTAGTGCCTGTTTGAGTACATCACTCATTTCAGCTTCAGTAGCTACTCCAAGGTCAATAGATGTGTGTATGACTTTTATGTTGGGTGACTCACATAGACTAGCGGTGATGGCCAATTCCTGCTTGTTACGAGCTAGCAGTAGCATGACTGATTTGGGACCTAATAATTTAGCAACTTCAACAGCGATAGCTCTACCGATTCCTTGTGATGCACCGCTGACGACACAAAATGATGATCCGGACAGGTCAATAGCACACGAGGAGGCCATGATTACTTACAATATTATTTATACTTGATCTTGAATTAACTTCTCAGATTCAGTATCCCCAATAACTGGCTCAAGATCGCAGCCGTCTCGCATTAATCGGTTAATACAATCTTCTCTATATGCAGCTAGATTTTCAACCACTTTGTTCTTCTTCCTCAAAGCTTGAAGCTTTCGCTCTGTAAGTAATACAGTTCAAATGAGTAAGTATATATTTTGATAAAAAATTTACTGCCACTGATATACAATTTAAAATGGCAAAGTAACCTTAATATGTCACTGTAGCAAATTATGAAATAACTGAGCGAAAACTGAAATCGCTCGAGTATTAGTTAACCTTGATAACCTTTTGTTTTGATAGACAATTATTATCTACTAGTTTTAACTTTTTAAACAAAATTACCACTAACCCAGTATCGCGAGGTATTCGGCGCTATCGGCAAGCTTATTGTCCTTCTCTGGTTTGAAATTGTCTTCGAATTCTGATATTTCCTTTCGCTCTACATTCGCACCGCCCCACGGATCCATTCAAATTCTGTAAATGTATGAAGAGAATGTCCTAAAACTAATATCATTTCATAGTACACAACAGCCTTGAAATGTATAATACATTATACAAAAAGCCTACTCTTTGCTTAGTCTTTATTATCTATAGAGCGCATGAGATTGTATGTAAAAAACAATGATTGCAGATACAAAATAATGCAGGCACGAAATGCAGGCACATACTTTTTAAGGAGTTTTGCTGATTGATTAAGCAATACATAACTTACTTAAGGCTACGAACTATACTAGAAAAGAAATGAACCCAGATTATTATTTTACAATAATTATTATAAATAACATTGAGATGTTTAAATGATAAATTATTAGTTAGAGATTTTTTTTATTTCAAACCACAAAGTCTACGAAACGAACGTCAAATTCAAATCAAAACGTCAAATTACCTCATTACAATCACTGACATTGACAGTTGACACAGGTCAGATTTTTTTTTCTTATTATGGCACTTTGGCTATTTATCCATGGCCAGTGTCAAGTATATTATGCTGCTATATTAATACAATTTTCAGCAACATAATAATAAATGTTATGAATAATAGGATAAAATCTAAACACTAAAAATACAATCTAAAACAAGGGTGGCCAACACGCGGCCCGCGGGCCACATGCGGCCCGCTGTTTGTTACCTTGTGGCCCGCGGAGCTGAGCACTTTTTAAAGTAAAAAAAGTTAATACTAAAATTACCTTATCATACCTACTATAAAAAGCAAACAAATTGCTATCCGCTGTGCCATGTTGCTCCCAGCTCTGGGGTCTCTGGTGGCTTCAACAAGCTTCTTAAATATTCCTCTAAAAAGCTTAAGTGCCCTCGGACCCCATGCGCCTAAAGTTTCCACCCCAAACGGTTCAAATATGAGATCTCCGTTGAGGTTCTCATATTTGCGCCGCTTGAGTTTCTCTGCTCTGCCCGCACAGCTCGAGGTGCCCTGAATATGGGACGAGGCGAGTGTGTCGACACTTGGTAGCATCCCACACAATAATGGCCCGTCCCACATTCCAGGGGACCAGGGTCATTCCATCGGGTTTCTTGCCATCGTCGCGCGCCAAAACGGAGGGCTCCAGTATCGCTGGCACGCCGGCAGTGACAACCGACAAGAGTCCGGCGAATGGGGGACGACATGGGGGGCACCAAGACGCAGGGCGGTGGCAAGACGGAATGTATTACGGTCCAGCAATGTTCCTGTGTTTTTAGATGGTAGTGACTAGTGCCTGCAGCCAAGCTCTCGACTCCCACCTATCCACAGGAAAAAGTCGAGCCCGTTCTACGGCGCTGGTAGACGTGTTAAACAGTTTATTACGCACCAGTTCGCAGATGGGCTCGTCCCAGAGCCTTTGGGAAGATGTGTTCTTGAGGACCTCGCTGCCGGCACTAGCAATGTCCCAGGCGTCCTTGGCAGTTAGCCTCGTCCGCAAAGGGTATGGCCTATGGGAATGACGAATGGGCAAGATGATGGCTCTAAAATTTTGGCCATTACTGCGCGATTTGCGTGGACTGAGGACAAGAACGCCGGTAATGTGTCTGATGTTTTTCGTATTCCCAGGCCACCGAACCTTACTGGTAGTGTAGCTTGGGTCCAGGAACGTTCATCAAAATGTTTAAAATTGTGGAAAGCGTATATGTTTGTAAATAAATAAAGTAGAAGGGAGTTAGCCTTCCGTGATGTGATCCGTCTATTATAATCCGTCTATATTTTTACACAACAAAAAATTAAAACCGACTTCCAAGTTAAAAACAATATACTTATACTTAATATAAACTAAAAAGTATTAAATAAGTAATGTGACCTAAACCTCAACTATAATTATTTCTGTAAGTACATAATACAGTCTTCATTATTTTGAAGTCGGTAGCAGCTAATTTAATCCTGAGTTTATTATCAGAATATCTGAAACTTTTACCGGTACCGATTTCAAAGTAATGAAGACAGTATTATGTACAGAAATAGTTGAGATAGACGAATTCTGAAAAAGGCACTATTAACGTAAGAGTTATTTAATACTTTTTAACCGACTTCCAAAAAACGAAGAGGTTATAATATGTTCGGCTGTGGATATTTTTTTATATTTTTTTATTTTTGTATGTTCAACGATTACTCCGCCGTTTGTGAACCGATTTTCGAAATTTTTGTTTTGTTGTATTAGGTTTTACTCCAATTTGGTACCATGTTCACAAAAGTGGTGACCTGATGATGGGGTCCATGAGTAATCGAGGGAACTCCTCGAAATTTATATGGAAATATATGGTGATTTTAGTTTTATGAGAGGCATCCTAAGCATATGCTACCAAAACGCAAGATTTTGCACCAAGGTATACTATGGTTCCGAAGATACTAAGAGAACTCCGGATTCCTTATAGATACAAGTTTGGGGGTTTAGGCGCTGTTTTAAGAACTGAAAGCATATGGTACTATACAAATTACATTCATCATCATCATCATCATTACCACGTCAGGGTCACCAATGTCACCAAAATTGAACATAACAAAATATTCAACCTTATCTCCAGAGCGTAAGGCACACATTTGACATTACTTATGAGAAGTAAGTTGCTTCGATAATACAAGTAACATGCTAGTGCACTATCACACTTACCAATCGCGGCCACGGGCGGCCGTAGATTTCTCAAGCGATACTATGTATTACACTAATAAATATAAAGTTTATTAAAATCATATTATGATACTGAAAGCCTCGCCGCTGCTAAAATTTCGGTTTGGCGCGGCCCTAGCACGTGTCAACTTTGATTTTTTAAAATGTATTGTTTATTAAAATTATCTGCCGCTGATATTATATTTTGTAAGTGTGACTTTTAACAAATTGTAATAAGATACGTAGAATACAGGTGTATTAGGGCCGATTCACACCGGAAGGCGCGGCGGCGTCGATTTCTCAAGCGATACTATAATGTATTACATTAAGATAAAGTTTAAAATCATATGACACTGAAACTGCTCCCTCGCCTCCGCCATTCCGGTGTGAATCGGCCCTAATCTACGTATAGTACCCAATGATTTTACTAGGTAACTAAAAAGAGTGAAATTATTATTTTTAACAAAAAATTAAAACCGACTTCCAAGGTAAAAACAATAATAACATCCTTATAATATGAACTAAAAAGTATTAAATAATTTTTCCCATCTCATGGTGCCTTTTTCCGAATTCGGCTAAAACTCAATTATTTCTGTACTCAATCTTCACAATTTTGAAGTCGGTGCCAGTCACAAATGTTTCAAATATTCTGGCATCTGGATTCAGCTATATCTGGTACCGACTTCAAAATTATGAAGATTGAGTACAGAAATAGTTGAGTTTTAGTCGAATTCGGAAAAAGGCACCATGAGATGGGAAAACTTATTTAATACTTTTTAGTTCATATTATAAGGATGTTATTATTGTTTTTACCTTGGAAGTCGGTTTTAATTTTTTGTTAAAAATAATTAGTTCATATTATTATTGTTTTTAACTTCTTTTAACTACTTTTTAACTAAGCTGCCTCACTCAGAGTCTCGGATGAAATTGCCGATCAATTAGCAAAAATAATGTGGCGTGAGGAGTATCAGGTGAAATCCAAAAACGTTTCCTACTGATCAAGCTGTTTAAAGGCTGTGTCTGTCGCACTTAGCCTACCTTAATCCTTATGTATCGTCACTCGTAAGACAGCGTAAAATATACTGTGTTTAGTAATAAAACCGATGTAAAATATACTGCGTAGTGCGTTCTTTATTTTATAACCAATTTCTGTCCACGTGGCACGTGCAACAATTTTAACTAAGCGTGATCTAAAGCCTCCCATTATTACAACTGTCAACGTGACTTAAAACCAAAAAGTTGCCATACACAACACTCGTCCCCTTAAAGAGTCTCATTATAATAAAAACTTAATATTTTAAGTAAATAAAAATAACTGAATAAACTTATAAATCTAAACGATCAGGTGGTCTTCTTACTCTAGATGATCTCCTTAACTGAGGAGATGAAGATGCTGGAGATGATCCAACAGTTGGACCTGCTCCCATGGGCGTAGCCAGGATTCTATGTAGAGGGGGGCCATAGGTCTTTGGGGGGTTAAAAAGAGGATTAAGAAAATCCTATACTTCGAATCTCACAATAGTATCGAAGGAGAGGTAAAAATTAAAACAAAATATTATGAGCGAGCGAACTGGGATCGTATGCCTCCCCTCTCACGTGCCTCTCACCTCTTTCCGCTCTAATTTTATTTATGAAACTCTTGAGCATTTGCGACCGATCGCTCTTCTAGGTTGCAGCTGCCCGTACCTCGCTACGCCTATGCCTGCTCCTTCATCATTCGTCATCAAGAGAAACATCACTAGAACATTAATCCTTAATTCTCATCTCAGAATTAACTATGCTAGAATAATTAGTTTGAATTTGAACCGGTGACTCATTTTCAAGAGTTCTCATCTCCGATTCAGGCACACTTTCAATATCAGGCTGGGAATCGACCATGTAATCAACATAAAGCCTCAAGGAGGATACATGATTTTTCTTTTATTAAATAAGGGGGCAAACGAGCAAACGGGTCACCTGATGGTAAGCAATTACCGTCGCCCATGGACACTCGCAACATCAGAAGAGCTGCAGGTGCGTTGCCGGCCTTTTAAGAGGGAATACGCTCTTTTCTTGAAGGTTTGCAGCTCGTATAGGTCCGGAAATACTGCTGCAGGTGACAGTTCGTTCCATAGTTTTACAGTGCGCGGCAGAAAGTTACGCGAAAAACGCACTGTGAAAGACTGCCAGTCTGCCACTCATCAAGGTGATGAGGATGGTATGTTTTTCGCGTGGGACGATAATATTTATCCACCCCTTCAACAGTTACAATGTATCTGACTGTATTCAATTGTTTTAAAATAACTCCCTTAACCCATCCTTTTCCTTTACTAAACTCTTTACACCACACTTTTCCCCCTCTTTAAAAGTAATGATTGATTTTAGTTTTTAGGGTTTCGTAGTCAACAAGGAACCCTTATAGTTTCGGTCTGTCCGTCCGTCTGTCTGTCTGTCCCTATACAACACAAAAATAATTTTTAAAATCAAATCACAAACGGCTGAGTATTCGTTTAACAAACAAAAAAAAAGATACCTACATACAGCCGAACGTATTACCTCCTCCTTTTATTTATTTTTTAGCATTCTTCAATACATAATATTAGTAAGTACAAGACAAGTACTTAGTACTACAGCCTTGAACTCTTATCTTGTTTAATTTATTTAGGTCAGTGTTTTTCAACCTTTTTCAAGACATGACCCTTTATTTATACTTAGAATAATATTATAAATATTAAACTAATTTAGTTATATTTTATTAATGTAAGTAGTTAAGTCAAAACCTTAGATATTAATTAGTGAGACGGGATTAAGTCTAAACCTTAGATACTAAATGAATGGGAACAGTAGAAAATTATTAATTCAGTATCACCTATGGTATCACAGAAAAATATAGCGACAAAGTTGGACACCGTACCAGATTATAATAAACAGGCACTCAGCAGGCCGCGCGATTACAAAACTCTTTGTTAGGAATACTGCAGTGGAAACTGTACCGTGCTGCGAAGATAACAAAAGTATTTTTTGCGTGTAGCACGAGTATTTTATATTAATTCTGCGAGCATAAATGAAAATGTATCTTACATTAGCGATATAAGGCTTAATGTTGGTTGCACGTGATATATGACAAAAGCAACTCGTGTAGGTACTGCCAGCGGTCGTACTAGACGCAGCTGCCCCCTTCTCCCCTCGTTCCGCTTCGGAGCCCCTCTCGCGACCCGCGCATTCCCCGCGCGTGTCGCGGTTTCAAAGAGCAGATAAGAACAGAGTGACACGTGAAAAAGAAGAGTCATCATCATTTTATTCTACTCAACATATTCTCCCAAGATACATTTCCAAGAATCCGGGATCGAAGGATCATGACACCAACACTATAATATTATATTACTAGCTAAAAGTTGAGCTTCGTGAGGGCTCTCATCATAGATATCAGAAACAACAGTTAATACCTGGTTTAATACCTCTGTGGCTCTCATCATTTTTCTGCGAAAAATAGCCAAACCTTGACTGACCAATGATAACACATCTAATGTATAAATAAAAATCGCTATATTGTGGTGCAAAAATCACTAGGCGTGATAGTTTTTCCGTAAAGTGTACCACAACGTGGTCAGGTTGTGAGATATACTAGGGCTCGCTTCGTTCGCCCTTATAATGCGGAGCTATAGATGATAAATTCATAATATTATCTCTTGTATGAAAAAAATATATTTATAAATTGTTACTAATTATTATGGGAAGTTTGGGTACAATGATGGTCCCTTAGGTTCAGTAACAGTCATTATGTCGCCTTCCTCGTCGCCCCATCTTGTCCCTCCGCCCCCTTATTTTTTGCTAAAAATAAAAATAAATTATATTATATATCACTCATAAAGCCCGTCACAGACCTAGCTATAATATATATTAATATGTTTATAGCTAGGCATATTAATATATATTTTCTATACTAATTTTCGCGTGACCACACACTCAGCTATAATATGTATATATTTCTGTGACATGAGGATTAAGTATAGAATAATATGCCTTGCTATAAATATATTAATATATATTATAGCTAAGTCTGTGACGGGCTTTGTAAATCATTATTATTTTAAACATATTATTATAACAATATTACAGTAAAAGAACCGACCAGAAAAAAATATTTATCTGATTTCTTATTAGGATTATACTAGGTAAGTACTTATTAGATTCATTCCTGTAAGTGACAAGCTTGGGTTGTTTGGTCATATTAGTTAGGTTTAAGAATTGAATTCTACTTAATTCATTATGTCAGTGCTTCTAAAACGGTGGGTTACAACCCCCCAGGGGGTTTCAGTAAAAGAGATATCGCGATTTAACATAAGGGGTTTTCCAATAAGGACTTTACAACTTCACAACTTTACAACCATTTGAGATATTCCAAAAATTTTAGTATCGGATTAAAGAACAATAAAATAATTTTAATGGAACTCGATTTCGCTCATATTATGGCCACGGCAGGCACGTTTGCAAATTGCAGCGGTGATTCGTTGAACCCAATTTTCTATGACTCGGTCACACATTTTGGCTATTTCGCGTTTAATTTTGACTCTGAGCTCTTCCAACGTCGTCGGCTTATCCAACGACTTGACGCAGCCCCAAAGAAAAAATCTAGAGGCGATAAATCGCACGAACGAGACGGTCAATCGACTGGTCCATTTTTGGAGATAAAACGCTCATCCAACTTGCCCTTCGATAAATCGATTGTAACGTGTGCTGTGTGGCTTGTGGCGCCGTCCTATATACCTCGCGCTGCCCAAGACAACATCTTCCAATCCGGGCCAAAAATAATCTATAATCGTGGCCTATCTTCCTGTCTACAAGGGCGAGAATTACGACCGAAAATCGGAGTTCAATTAGCAGCCACGGAATGACATGATTTTCAACTTAAAATTTAGTTTGTCTAAATTCAAAATTGTCAAGTCCCTATTGGAAAACCCTTTACTTAATATATTTTTAATTATTATATTTTTATTTCTCTTATTTGCATATTATTAAAACAGTAAAATATTCAGGTTGTAACAAAACATAGTGATAATGCTTTGTTTTATTTTATTTATTTTAAGATACTTGAAAAACTTACAGCTATGGTTACAATAAAATTATAAGACGGAATACATATTAAGGAGTATAATATGACGATTGACGAATAATGACGATTGACGATTGAATTCTATTTACAGAGTTCAATACAAGTTGCAGTGATGATCATCAAAATGTTTGGCTAATTCCTAAAGTGCTGGAAAGCTGAAATTTAGTAAGTGTAATCTAAGTTTATATACAACCAACAAAAAAATGGAGTTTATAATATGAGACTTTCACTAATTTTATGAATTAGGACATAAGAATTTACACGGTACTGTAGACAGTAACTAAAATACCTATTAATAAACACTTACAAGAACCAACTTACAAAAAGAACTATAATCCCACCAAAAACATTTCTTGTAAAATGTAGCCGAGACGACCACATAAGATCTACCCTTTGAAAAAGATATGAGATCTCATGTAGAGCCAAGCTTCTGAATCTACACGGCCTAACCTAAACAAATATTACATAATACTATTGTAAATGCAAGTGTGTCTGTCTGTCTGTCTGTTACCTCTTCACACCCAAACCGCTGAACCGATTTTACTGAAATTTGGCATGGAGATATTTTGAGTCCTATGTCCTTTACATAGGATACTTTTTATCCCGGAAATATATTATGTAGAATTTGTTGAAGTTAAGGTCGGTAGAGTTAGGCCGTGTAAATTCAGATGCTTGGCTCTACATGAGATCTCATATCTCTTTCAAAGGGTCGTCTCGGCTACATTTTACAAGAAACGTTTTTGGTGGGATTATGTTTTGTTACACGCTGTATAACACAACAACAAATAGCGAACCTATTTGTTGTTGTGTTATACAGCTCCAATTTACTAATTAATAACAATATAATGTGAGCAGATAAAATGTATTACTACTGACGCTTCTGTGTACGCTGCTCATTGTGGCGGGTGGAGCGCTAGCGGAGCCGCCATTCTAGATATTTTGACGGGAAGGTCGGTCACGTGACGCGTCGCGGCGGTCCGGGGCGCGGGGCGCGGGGCGCCGGCTAGACTCTCCAGTAGCCGAGCCATCCGTCTGCTGCCTCGACTGCGCTCGCGAGCGGAGGAACACACGCCCTCGTTTTTCGCGCCCGCACACCTCGCCTCGACCGGCACGTCCGATGCGCGACCTCTCCGCCGCGATCGAACAGCGCCGACCGACTCGCGGCGAGAGCGGGGAGATTCGGAGTCGGTACTCCGCGGCACCTCCGTTCGCGGAGCGAGCGGCCCTCGATCGTGTATTTTTGCACGGTTTCGCCTCGGGCGCGAACGGCGCGCGGGACGAGGGGCGGGCGAGACGCGGCGCGGCGCCCGCGGCAGATATGGCCGGGCCGCTCGCCGGGCGCCACGCGCGCGCGCCCGCGCCACGATAGAGCTCCGCCATGGATGTGGTGACGCCTCACATCACCTCCGTGCTGAGGACCTACCAGGCCAGCGCGCCCCGCAGCCTGCAGGGCCCGGGCCAACGCCCGCCGCGCGCCGCCGCCGCGCCGCCGCCCCCGCCCCCGCGACCCGCGCCGCCCATCCTGCTCGCCGCCGACCCGGTGCTGGGCGAGCGCGGCGAGACCGCCCTCGAGGGCGAGCCCATCTCGTGCTTCAGCGTGGGCGGCGAGCGGCGCCTGTGCCTGCCGCAGATCCTCACCTCGGTGCTGACGGACTTCAGCCTGGAGCAGATCAACCGGGTGTGCGACGAACTCCAGATCTACTGCTCGCGATGCACGCCGGAGCAGCTGCACGAGCTCAAGTCGACGGGCGTGCTGCCGCGCTCGGCGCCGTCGTGCGGGCTCATCACGCAGACGGACGCGGAGCGGCTGTGCGCCGCGCTGCTGCACGCGCCGGCCGGGGCGCCGCGCAAGCTGCCCGGCTTCCGCGTGTACCACGAGTGTTTCGGGGGCGCGCGAGGCGTGTGCGCGGCCGAGTTGGGGCTGGTGCAGTGCTCGGAGTGCCGCGGGGTGTTTCGGCCGCGGCGGTTCGTGTGCCACTCGCATGGCACGGAGCACCGCACGTGCCACTGGGGGTTCGACTCGTCGCGCTGGCGGCGGTTCCTGCTGGTGGGCGAGGAGGAGCGGGAGCGCGAGCGCTGCGCCGCGCTGCTGGACGACGTGGCCGCGCGCGACGCCGCCCCGCCGCCGCCGCCGCCGCCGCCCCCGCAACAGAACCACCATGCTACACTTAAAAGAAAACAGGCAAGTCGAGCGTTATTCATTTGTCAACGTTATCAATGGAAAAGAAACCACGTACATAACAGTCTTTACGAATTTTCTCTACTTAACCATTAATATGTACTTGGGTAGAGTTATTCTTATTAGTTAAGGTAGAGTTAAGACTAAACACTCTCTAATCTCTATATATTATCTCTGTCCACTTTAGAGCAATATTATTTTCGCTAAGTTATAAGTAAATATTATAAAATAGCAAAAAAGCAAGGGTTTCAAATGTCGAAACCTGCGGCTCTACATTGTAGAGTACCCTACGGTCAAATTTCCACTTCCTATCGGGTAACCGGCAACCGCAACGTAATTGTAGCGGTAAACGATTACTTTATATGTGTAGTGTCAAATGAGCAGGAAACCCTTTTTATAATCTGTAGCAAAAATAGGAAAATTCGTGAAAATATACATTTAAGCATTTACCGCATTCTTATTGGATGCATATTGAAATTTGAATAAGTATTTGCTCTACAGCCGTATATGTCCATAATGCTGACACAAAAGTATTATTACTGAGCAGTACTAATTAAATAGTACATTGCGCACCTTTTTTTATTAAGTATTTTGGCATTACCTTTAAACGTTGCAAAATATCGTCTTACGTCTTATCACTAAGTACCTACGGTGCAACTATACCGCACTTTCCCCTAATCGTCGCTACTCGCTACTCACTCGAAAACGCGCGGCTTTTGTTTTTTTTATTTTTTTTTATTAGAAAACGTTTGACGTTAATGTGTTATTAGGGTTCCGTACCCAAAGGGTAAAAACGGGACCCTATTACTGAGACTTCGTTGTCTGTCCGTCTGTCTGTCACCAGGCTGTAACTCGAGAACGGTAATAGCTAGAGAGTTGAAAATTTCACAGAATGTGTATATCTGTTGCTATTATAACCACAAATACTAAAAACAAAATAAAATTAATTTTTAAGGGGGGCTCCCATACAACAAACGTGATTTTTTGGCATTTTTTGCTCTATATCAATAATGGCATCAGGTAGGTATTTGACTTTTTCAAAAAATCCTTAGTAATAATATCATATATGTGTATTTTAATATTTAATAAGAATATTAAAATAAAATAAAAAATAAGGGACAAACAAACGCAATTTTTAGCCTAATTTTGCTCTATAATGGTACGGAACCCGTGTTGCGCGAGTCCGACTCGCACTTGGCCGATTTTTTATTTAATGACGTCGTCGGCTTGTGGGCGGTGAAACGAGACCCAGACATAAGTGTAATTATGTAAATCAATAAACGCAATGTATCGCGTGAATTCTTCAACAACGGTATCTAAGTATGAAAAGTGCGTCGCAGTAAAGTGTTGATACTTTTATACCAATTTCATTTTGTTTGGTCTAGCCGCTAGCGCATCGGCTTTATCAATTATTATCATAATAATAATATTATTATTATCGAGTAGGTTACATGTACTTACTAAAGAGGACATTATAATATTTCCTAAAAAAATGGATGAAAAGTAAATAGGATGAAAACTGACAGAAAATAGAGATTGATTTGATTAAAATCAGCCATGTGACATGTCACCTTGCAGCGTTTCCCAAACTATTTCCGTTGAAACCCCAATTCGGGACAGAAAATAAATAAAACGTTATCATAATTATTTTTAACTGAAAAATAACAAAATTAAATTATAAAGACAGAATTGGTTTTTCAATTAAATGAACTGTTATGGGTTTATTATATTTTTAAACATTGAAACAGTGACAATACTATTAAGTATTGTGTTGTTTAATTGACACTATAAACGTAAACGTATGTGATACAAAAACAGATTGTATTACCGTGGGAGGACTGTGAATCGGCACGAATAAGGGAGTCCATATAAACAGGGTGTAACAAAACTAAGTGATAAAACTTTAGTTGGATATATGTCCTTTATTTAGAGTTTACTATGCAAGTAGCTGCAGCCTGCGCTCAAAGAGGTACTTTTGACATCTATGTTTCTAGGAGAAAAGCCACAACGTCATTTGATCATACAATAATAATAATAAAGTTAGCGCTCTTATAGCGCTGCTACACTCACAGTGAACTCTATTGAACTCATACACGGTATTGAACGGCATTTTGACAGTCAAGTGTATTCAATATTTATACGTTTTGCAACCTAAAAAACAACTAAAACCATCTTAGCCATCAAGTCCTCAGAGCTCATCTGGGGTCTCACAGAAAAATAGAAAATATGTTGGTAACGTTGTACATATTCGAATCACTAAATTCGAGCAATGGTTTTGTGGAACCACAGGTCATTACAAATCACCCGTTTTCCAGATCTAAATCAAAATAATCAATATATAATTTATTATTGTTTATAGCTCATTTTGTAGATAATCATGTACGTTCATAATTAGGTCGAATATTCGAAAGCGTCGTTTTTGATAATAATAAGGAAAATATACTTGTTTGTTTACGTTGAAGTCTAGGTTTGAGTGTGTCATCTGAATTTAAAATACGTCTGTACTTATTTATTTACTTTCCACTCTGCTTCTGTAATCAAATGAGGCACATCAAAAGGTTATCAAGAAATGTCAAGGAGCGCGATAAAGTCACGTTTTCGTATTATCTTAGTGCTGGAAACAAACACAATTTTCATTATTACTGGGGGTTTAAAATAAATTTAGTTTGAGAATATACAGCTTTAGGCAGGGCGTCCCAGGTCTACAGCTCCACTCCTTACATTGAGAAAATTTATATAAGTTCCTGGAAAAAAGGTGTGGCTTATGAGTTAACTTTTTGATTAAATTTAGCTTTAATCATAGACTATCCCCCTTTTAAAAAATATTTAAAAGGGGGTCTAGTCTGTGACTTTTCCAAACTATTGGACAAAGACAGTATTTGACCTAAGCCTCAGGTATTTTTTAAGGGAACTTGGACTCTCCAGTTTTTAAGTATTATTAAGTATAAACCTTTAAATTAGAAGACTTTTGCAGTATCTAATAACTACCCTAAGGCATTTCTGCTAACTCTTTTTTTCAGCTGTCTTCGTCAGTCTAGCTCTAAGCATAGCAGACACTTTCAATAAAGCTGGCATAATATTTAAATATTATCTGCGACGGAACAGCTATTCAGCGTGTAATAATACTAAAAAAAGTATTTAATATATTTTACATAAAATATGGAAATTAATCCAATCGGTTTCTTATTCTAATTAGATTCGAATTAGTTAGGAATACTGATATTATGCCACTTATGCTACTTTAAATATTTTTTGTAACATGTTCTTTTAATTTTTAATGTAATGCTTACATAATATTTTGGTCCCCCGACATGGCCCACGGATTTTGCTTAAGGGGGTCCCCGGAAAAAGTTTCAGTGGCACATGACACATCGTGTATTAAACTAAGTATATTTTTTATACGTTACGTAAACACTGTGTAAACGCACATTAATGATTTGATGAACAATGAACCGTTTGACGTAGCGATGTTTATTATTGTAATCAGCTTTTATCGGCCAGACTTTCGAGATTCGACTGCAAAACATAATTATCACAACCTCAATGATATCGTTATCTTCGCCATAATCATAAATTGCAACTAGTGTTTTTATTGTATGACATACCTTCCATAGACTTGAAAAGATAATAAACTATAAATTTCTTCTTTCCTTATTATCTTATTTAAAGAAAAATTTCATCATTTTGTAAAATATTCTGAAGCTGCATAACACTAACGAAAACGTAGGAAACTACACACATTTTGTTACTTCTGCAAGAAAACCTTAAGCCATCATAAAATAAATTAACTACAGCTCAAAATGTACAGTAGGTAGCTTGTAACGCTAACTTGCAGACTAAGCGGCTACCTGGTGAATATTAAAAAGAAAGCGTCAGCATATTCGGAATGGATTTACGTATTAAATGTACGATTTACAATGCGAAACGGCGCGTGACCTAGGCCCTAGCTTAGATGCGCAGTTGCCAGGTAGTGTATAGCGAGGTTTACGGCCTAACGCTTTAATCCAGCCTTTACAAAAGTGGGCGATAATGCCCCCTTTTGGGCGCTGAAGGTCTAAAGGGGGGCCGGGCAGTGTGCGACCCAGAAAAAAATGGGGGCGTTGTGTAGAGGTTTGGGGGTGATTTATTTCATCTGAATGCATTGAAACAATGGGGGCGCTAAAACATTATTTGTTCTCATAGTGCGCAGTAGACAAAATAAGTTTGGGAGCCCCTGATTTAACCTATCAATCCCCAAGCGGCAGCCAGCTGCCGCAAAACAATTGAAAATCTATTGTGTCTGCGATACCCACGGGGCCACGATGGAGTTGTTAAAATTGAAATTGATGGGTTTGGTTGGAAAGAAACTGATTCATAGGCGATAGGCATATTATGGCGGACCTAATTCGGTCGGGCTATGTCAAGCCCAGCCGAGAGATCACGATTCACTACAGACATTGCTACTTTAATACATAACTAAACCAAATAACGTAGGCCCGCTACATTTTTCTAGTGGTATGAAAAACTACTATTATAAATCTCTTCCATGCTGTGAGGTTATGATTGTGGTCAGTGCAAGTGGGTGATGAGTTCTAACTAGGGTTGCCATCCGTCCAGATTTCCTCGGATTTGTCTTAGTTTAAAGGGCGTCCGGGAAGCGTCCGGCAGGGTTTTTGAAAAGTGTCCGGGTAAAATCCGGACACTTTTGTTGAGAGAAATTAACTTTTTAGTCATGACTCATGCCGCAATAAACGAAAAACGAAACACGTTAAGCATACACACGGTTTCTTGCACGGACTTTGAGTTAATGAGATTTTCACAAATTCTTGTTGGAAAAGCAAAAATTGGCGAGACGTGAACGTAATATTAACAGTTTAAGAGGACGTCTCCGGGGAAATAACCACATTTCGGCCAAATGTCCGGGAATTTTGTCGTGCCTGACCCGCGATGGCAATTTAGGTGATGGCAACCCTAGTTCTAACTGATATGATATTAAGTGTCATATTAACACATTTGATGTCAGCAATTCTCTTCTCGGTAAAACTACGCAGTAGCACTAGACGACGTTTTAGTGACGAAATCACTAATTCACACATTTTTTTAAAGAGGACTATGTTCACATCTCCCAAATGGCTCAACCGATTTTGATGTGGTCTTAACGTTGGCAAGCACATGATTAAGAGCGTTTTGAGCTAAAATTCGTTATCATCAACTCGTTAACTTCTTGGCAGTGATGGGAGTTATAGTTTTTTAAAGTGCCTAATAGACTACATTTGCGTACTAATTTCACCATCTATATGCCTCGACTTTGTCTGCTTGGTATGCAAGTAGCTATGTCGAAGACAAGTAAGTACATGGCTAATCAAATTTACAAAGTTGCATATGCGACCGTTCTAAATTTACATGAAGCGAGCTATGACAGTTAAACACTTTTACATACATAATATACGGATTCTAATATATTATTTTGCACTTAATTATACCAAAACAAACATAGAAATACTTACAGTCAAAATCTGTTATTACTGGACTACTCATATTTAGTCGTAAAAACCGATAGTTGTAACAACCAGTGACAGGTATTAATAGTAAAAATAATACATAAATACTAGTGACTACAAAATGTTACAATTTGACATTCGAATTAAAAATCAAAATTGTGTCAAACCTTTGACTGACAAACTCGGGAGATCACGGCGTAAAGTTTGAGAAGCCCTGACTGGGCTCATGCTTGACATAATCAGACTAAGCTTCGCCTTCCATCTATCTCATAATATGATAGTACAAAAAATTACTGTTTGATATCAGCTTTACCCTGTTTCTTATGTTAACGGCTTTACCACTACCTGATGTTCTCTAGCACAATGTTCTAAAACCTAATCTCTCTTAGCTTCACATTAAACTAGTTGATAAACACGGTGTAGTGGTAATAAAATTGCGGGTTGCGACGATGTATTTTTAGCGGCCATTCTTGGCAGTGGTTGCTTGCTGAGGAAATATTTTAGATTTTCATTTTTTGTTACCGATACCGTTTTTCGTGCACCCAACACGGCGCTCTAGTCTCTACAACAGGGATTTCCAAAATCCAAAGTGCCAAGGAACTTTTTTGAAAAATATTTTTTCAAAACCATAGAACTCGGAAATACTTACCTAAGAGCAAAGACATCTAAACCTAAAAAGTTAGATTCTTTCCTCTGAAGGCTTTTGTCTCTTCTAATAATAAATCGTTAAAAGTGACTATACACTAGAATCCAGTGCCTAAATAGCCTTTTTTGCACCCTGTGCGAGTTTCTTTAACTGCACCCTTGTTTTTAACCAACTTCCAAAGAGGAGGAGGTTATTATGTTTGGCTGTAGATATATTTTTTACTACATAAGGAAACATCTCTGGGGCGCAGTGGGAACTTATCGGGAGCAATTTGAAAAAATAAGAGTCTGCTGTCTGGCCATTTCGGTGCCCCCCAGAGTTTACGCCCGGTGCCTGGGCACCGGTGGCATCGCCCATTTACTGATATTTGATATATTGTCGTAACTTTTTTCACGAGTCACTGTTTGGTCTTGTGTACACTGTTCTTTTTAAAGCTACAGCTGTGTAATTTTCTTTTTTTTAATGCTACAGCTTCTCTACATAGTTGCAACTAATATGTTCGCTGTAAAAGCTGTAAACAGACACTAAAATATTATACCTACAGTGTTCCCTTTTAGCGTATGCTCAGGTGATGAAAATCGACCAAGTGCGAGCTGGACTAGCTTTACGTAGAGTTCTGTAGATATATTCTAGAACTAGACGTTCCGCGCGCCTTCGCTTGCGTAAATTAGGAATTTGATGGAAACTGTACATTTTCCCGCTAAAAATAGCCTTCACGTGGTCCTCTCTATATCTGTGCTATAACATCAAAATTGCTCCAGTAATTCTGGAGATTTAAAGCCGTTTCAAAAAAATTGCCCCGTTTTTTTCACATTTTTATCTATTTCTTCACTCCTATAATTAGTCTAAGGTCTTATCGTGATAATATATTATAGCCTTACTCAATAAATGAGCTATCTAACACTGAAAGAATTTTTCAAATCGGACCAGTAGTCCCTGAGATTAGCGCGTTTAAACAAACAAACAAACTCTTCCACTTTATAATTATTACTAGCTGTTACCCGCGACTTCGTCCGCGTTAGCATAGTAGACTGTAGATCACATCCCAAGTATTATTTATTGTACAGAAATATTCAATGTACAGAATTGACTTTCCTACGATTTTATTATAATTATATAGATGTTCCGCGCGGCTTCGCAAGCGTAATTTAGGAATTTCACGCAACCGTACATTTTTCTGCAAAAAATAGCCTATGTCCCTTCACGTAGTCTATTCTTCATGTTTGCTAAATAACATAAAAATTGCTCCGGTAGTTTTTAAGATAATAAGCAATTTCATATAATTTCCCCCGTTTTTTCCACGTTTTTCTCTATTTCTTCGCTCCAATTAGCTTTAGCGTGATAAAATATAGCTTATAGTCTTCCTCAATAAATAGGCTTTTTTCAAATCGCACCAGTAGTTCCTAAGATTAGCACGTTCGAATAAGCCCTTTCATATAATTTCCCCCGTTTTTTCCACATTTTCCTCTATTTCTTCGCTCCTATTAGTCTTATCGTGATAAAATATAGCCTTTAGCCTTCCTCCATCAATGGGCTATCTAACACTGAAAGAATTTTCCAAATCGAATCAGTAGTTCCTGAGATTAGCGCGTTCAAATAAGCCCTTTCAAAAAATTTCTCCCCGTTTTTTCCACATTTTCCTCTATTTCTTCGCTCCTAATAGTCTTAGCGTGATAAAATATAGCCTATAGCCTTCCTCGATAAATGGGCTATCCAACAGTAAAAGAATTTTTCAAATCGGACCAGTAGTTCCTGAGATTAGCGCGTTCAAATAAACAAACAAACTCTTGCCAATTATAATATTAGTATAGATTCTAGACACTCTATTGCCAGTATTTTTTGATGCGCAGGGGAAACCCTTTATGGGTGCCCGGGTTGGGGATGTGCCTCACTCCTCAGTTAGCTGAAGCACCCCGGGGTATGTGTCCAGTGATCGACTCCAGCGCTGGATTGCTACTGGAATAATGTTACAAACGGTCACTGGAATGCAATTCAGTGCAGTGCAGTGCATTCCAAATTCCAATGCCCGGTTACATTATTCCAGTTACCACTTACCAGTTACCAGTAGCAATCCAGCGCTGAATAGAATCAGGGCTCAGGCTATAATTAGTAGTAGAAACTAGAAAATCGTGAAAAGATTTGTGTTGTTTTTAGTAATAATAATGATTATTTATTTATATTATATTCGTATGCGTTTTTAATTGAATTTAAAAATTTAAATTAAATGTTTTAAATCAAGCTTTAAGTGGTATAGTATCGTGAGTCGTGACTAATTCTTAGTTGGTCACGTTTAACCCTTACTTTACGGAACCCTAGAAATAGCCTCACAAGTCACAACTCACAGGTGTAGACAATAATTCGTCCATTACTTGTACTTATAACTATGTATTCTATGCCATTACATAAAATATTGGTCTCCGACTTCCACGTATTGAATACGGTACCTATACTCACCATGAATAGAATAGAATAGAAAATTCCTAATTTATAAACTGCACAAGTCACAACTTAAAACAAAAAATACAATATAGGAATAATCGGCCAAGTGCGAGTCGGACTCGCGCACGAAAGGTTCCGTACGGTTATAGAGGAAAAATAGGCGAAAAATTGTGTTTTTGTATGGGAACCCCCCTAAAATATTCATTTTATTTTAATCTTATTATTAATTATTAGACTACAGATAAAATTAAGACTATATAGATAAAATTTAAAGTGCTATTACTGAGCATTGATTATTTTATAATTTAAAGTGCTTGATAACGAGTACGAGCCAATAAGGTAAAAAAAATACGTTTGTTGTATGGGAGCTCCCCATATTTATTATATTTTGTTTTTAGTACTCATTTTTTGTTATAGCGGCAACAGAAATACATAATCTGCCAAAATTCAGAAGTCTAGCTATAGCGGTTATTGACTTACATCCTGGAGACAGACAGACAGACGGACAGACATCGAAGTCTCAGTAATAGGGTCCCGTTTTTACCCTTTGGATAGGGAACCCTAATTCTCTAAAATGCTCTTTAAATGCACCATGTTCTTATTATAATATTTACAAAGAGAAAAAGCCTGAGTATACTTTTTAAATAATGTTAGTTCAAATAATTTGCTCATATTTTTTAAAATACGAATAAATTAATATTTTTATTTTCAATAAGACAGGAGGTTGGGCCACTTTGATGCTTAATGCAAACCAATTTTTCTATTCCTTATTTTTGCGTGAAAACGAAATATAAAATACTCTCGTGTAAATTGATGAAAAAATGGCGCACGCTTTCAGACGAAACCGCCTATTTAGGTCAAGCGTTAGTTTTCGTGAACTTTTACTGGGAGAGTGGGAATATTATGTAACGTCGGCTTCTCGCAAGGTTTCAGATTTAAACTCTATTCTCTGTGCTTTTACATTAAAGTTGTGTAAATTCCAATTTTTTAAACGTCAGAATTTGCAATTAGGCAAGCCAAAAATATTTTTAAAGTTTTTATTTCTATAAAACTGTAAAGAAGTGACAAATAGGTCGTCACACACTTCAATTATTCCAATTAAACATAATCATTAATTAATAATTACTTACTTAAAGTGTTGTCAGTTGACCAACCGTACACAGTTAAATGTTATTTTTATTATTCATTTGAATGAATTATTTGGAATGCGGTAATTAAAAATTAATTATAAAGAATATTTGCAATTAATTTATTATGAAGACATACGTTCAATTAATTATAACGATAAAAGAGTTAAAAATAGACGAGACAGCTGTTAATTTAAGACTAATTATTTTTTATGTATACAGTATAATCGTGTACTTATTGTTTTTTTCTTTCTATTTTAGTTAAGCATTTCTTTGTTATCTGTGACTGTGTCTGAATAATTTCGCATTTATGATTTATACTACTCATTTCATTACTTGAAAAGAAAGTTTAAGTAGTTTTATACAGCTCTAAGCTTTAATTAAATTTTTTGAACCTCAATGTAACTATTTTACAAACTTTTTGGTAGTAAAAAATAGTACAAAAATGTTATTTGAAGAATGAAACACAATAATTAAATACGGCCTTCAAACTAGATACACGTGTTGACTACGAAAAAACTTGATTTCATTTTAAAAATCTGAACAGATTACTTACATTAAAATTTTAAAGAAAAAAAAGTGTACAATCTTTAGATTTTTTACACCCTAAAACTTTTCTTGTAAGTACATATTATACTGTGCTGAAATAGTTATAAATATGAAATAGTTAATGATCTAAGAACTAATAATTCCAGTTGTGGATGACCCAAGATGTTTATAGCCAAGCCAAAGGTAACATCGTAGATTTACATAATTATGTGGTGCCAAAAACCAAATAACGTAAAATTATATTTTTCGATATTCGAAGTCTTTTGAACCTCAAAACATTTTGAGTTTTAAGCTGTTTTTAATTTTCTACTTAAGTATTTTAAATGTAGGTAGCAAAAATCTTAAAAAAACTAAGCCTAACAAAACATCTGCGGTTTTTAATTATAATTTATTCAATGGATCTAATGATTACAAACTAGTCTAGGCTTTACACCTGCTAGGTTTTTTATTTAATTTTAGAGAGCTAGATAATAATTTATAAAAAATATTCGGAGGCCGTCGACCGCTTTAAGTTTCATATCAAGATTACGATTTACACGTGTGTAATGCCTGGTTTTGAGATTTTTGACAGGAGTTTATGCATTCAATAGCGTTTCTAATTGGTTAATAATAAAATTAGCTTATCAATCTCTAGTGAATAGATGAACTTATGTCAAAACCACAGAAAAATGTTTTCTTATGTTGATTTCTAAAAATTGAGAATTATGTAGGAAGCAAATTTTTCTTCATATCTGAAAAACTTTATAAAAGCCTAACCAAATCTATAAAATAACATCACGATGAATGTGCAAGTATTTCAAAATAAGTGTCCAAAATAGGAAACTATACTTGCTTTTATGGTCAAACTTATTTTTAATAGGCAAAGATAAAACAACAATTCGATAAGGGTTTATGTGGGAATAATGTGTGGAGGCCAAAGGAAGATCTTCCGACCGAGTGAGGAGGTATGCCCGGTCAGGCCGAAGCCCACGTGACACATTTCAGCTGTCGTATATATACCGACGCGCTTAGAAAACTTCGATAGCGCGATGCAGGAATGTTAGGCGTATGTGGGTACCGCCACATCACTCCCCCCCGAAGACCGGAGGTCGAATCTTGAAGTCTTGTCGCTTGAGTCGCCAGTGCCAGTGAGTTCCAGTGAGTCGGAACTGTTGCAGTGAGTCCCAGTGAGTCGGAACTATAAGCTGCTTGCACGGGATCCAGTGAGTCGGATAAGCTGCCGTGCGGGGCCGATGCTACGTGCTGACCAGGAGAGATGTGCTCTGCTTGCTGACCGGTCGGTGTAGTGAGAAAGCCCGATGATGCCGATGCGGAGTCGCCCAGGCCGCGATACATTGCGGCTAGTGGACGAGGTACCCGATGAGGCGATGCTGGCTGGCGCGGTGCGGAGGGGCAGGGAGTGATGATGATGAAGGAGGCGTGTTCTGTCGAGGGTCACCAATGTGGGATATATGTGGCGACGCTAAAGGAAGATCTTCCGACCGAGTGAGGAGGTATGCCCGGTCAGGCCGAAGCCCACGTGATACATTTCAGCTGTCGTATATATACCGACGCGCTTAGAAAACTTCGATAGCGCGATGCAGGAATGTTAGGCGGTATGTGGGTACCGCCACATTTATTCAAAACTATATTTAACACAGTTATTCAAAACTATATTTAGACTTTTTATTATTGCGTTTTCAAGCTATCGGATAGTTTTGTGTTGTACGAAACCGTATAAAAATTTTATGCGCATTTTTTATTCAAATTTTTCGTAAGTACTTCTATTTGTAGTATTTTTTTGGTACGGCATACGCGTTATTCTGTACGCCATGATGATTTTTTTAGAGGAGGCAATGACACTTCCGAAGGATTTGTGGAGATTATGCTGGAGGTTATAATGTAACGTATACCGATGACGAGATATCCATCACAGGATGCGAGGAATAGTAAATGCGACATTTGTGAGTCTGAAATAAAAAAAAATGTTTTTGATAACAACTTTGAGATACAACAGAATGAGAAAAAACTTTGAGATACGATCAGCGATGGTTTGCTCGGTATTTTAGATTCTAAATATTATAAGGTACTAGTAGATTGGACAGTACCAGTCATTGGAAAGAGCACAAAAACACAATATTTAATAATGTTGCTTTAAAAGTTTCCTGTTTTTAAAGTAAAAGAACGCCTGTTTTTTAAGAAAAACAGTGAGTTTTTAAAGCAACATTAATAAATATGGTGTTTTTGTGCTTTTTCCAATGACTAGTACTGTCCAATCTACTAGTCATTTACCCTATACGAGCTTTTGCCCGCGGCTTCGCTCGCGTTAAGAAGTATTATTATTTACAAACTTTCATCCCCTGTTTTAACCCCGGGGGTGGAATTGATCAAAATCCTTTCTTAGCGGATGCCTACGTCATAGCATCTACCTGCATGCCAAATTTCAGCCCGATCCGTCCAGTGGTTTGTTTGGGCTGTGCGTTGATAGATCACCATGTCAATCAGTCACCTTTGAGTTTTATATACATAGATTTTTCTTATTTTAAACTTAGGAAATAGTTATTATCATACCTATTTCCTATTTAGTAAAAGTATAGTTACAAAAGAACGGCAGAATTTTAAGCTATTAATAAAAATAAAACAATAAAAGAAAAAAAATTAGAATAAGTAATTATGGAATACAGAATAAAAAAATTAAACTGAAAACTGAAACATATTTCTAAAATTATATAATTTTCAAGATAAAGGACAAAAATCAATAATGTATACCTTAATATTACCACTACCTAATATGTATTCTGTGATGTTACTTATATTTTTCAGGCTTGTATAATTACATGCTGAAAGAATTGTACCAATTCTCCTCAACCAATTTGCCTTAAAATTGTACCGCACCTTTTTTATTTTTTTCGATAGTACTTATATCAAACTTATATTATTCTTATTTTATTTATTAATTTCGGAGATTAAGAAAATCTGCCTATTATAAAAATAATATGCGACTTGATTTATGTTTATTACTTTATTCTTCAGCTTTTATATGCCACCTTTTAAATTATTCCGACATATTTTATATTTATTTATGTTTTATTTATCCTCATTTTCTGGTGCGATTTGCAAATAGAACCAGTTTAGCAATAAATTGTTGTCAGCTTAAATTTAAAATTCAGTCACAATGTCTTCAAGCCTATTCGTAGCCGGCCAAACGCGAGTCGGGCTCATACTAGTAGGCTTCCGGATAAAACGACTAAACACTGCTATACAACTAAGGCTGCGTCCCCATCAGACACGGCACGGAACCGTCACCGTGTTACGGCACGACGCCGCCACCGTGACACGGTACGGCGCCGTACCGTAACACGGTGCCGCGTACGGTGCACCGCGCGCCCCTATTCTGGGTGAAACTTCCGAACAAAAATTTTGTCCAAACTTAAACAAGGCACTTATTTGGAACACATAAAAATCGGCCAAGTGCGACTTAGATTCGCGCACGAAAGGTTCCGTACCATTATTATAGAGAAAAATAACCAAAAAATTATGTTTTTTGTCTGGGAGCCCCCTTAATTATTAAGTTTGTAAGTAATTTGTAATACGAATTTACCCAAAATTTCCTCTGTTTCTGTTTCTTTTTCAATCTTCGTTTTAGTAAAAACAAGAGAATAATTCTTTCGCAATCCATATGCAGACAAGCAATCTCGTTCGAGCGCAAATATCGACTGAATAGGGACGCACCGTACGCGGCACCGTGTTACGGTACGGCGCCGTACCGTGTCACGGTGGCGGCGTCGTGCCGTAACACGGTGACGGCACCGTGCCGTGTCTGATGGGGACGCAGCCTAAGTACTAACCTTGCTGTATGAGAGCTACATAAATAGGTAATAGGTATAGTGGGAACTGTTGCCTTAGCATGGCGACTAGTAGAAATGCGAAAGTATAAAGAAACTGGACATGAACTTAAGGTGCCGTTCCGATCTTTACCGAAGCTAATCGCGACCGACAAAAATGTAATTAAAATGCCACTTTAATATGACAGACTATCTATGTCATAGAGTCTATCTATGTCATAAAGTAAGATATCATTTGAATTTTTAGGACTATAGTCTGTCATAAAGTAGCATTTTAATTTAATTTTTCGGAACGAAATAGATCGGAACGGCACCTTAAGTTTATCTCCACAGTTTGTCTATACTTTCGCATTTCAACTGGTCGCCATGCTAGGGCTACAGGTAACAAATACATAATACAAAAGTTTAACAGTTTACCAATAATAAAAAACCTTAAAATACTCTATAAATAAAATATACAAACATATACAAACTTAGAATATAAAATTATAAAAAGAAAAACTTCCTCATGTCATCCCCATCTGGCAGAGTGCCCAGCAAGCTGACAGCATTGCCACGTTGGATTGCAATTGCTATCCGCTGTGCCAGGTAGCTCCCGGCTCTGGGGTCTCGGGTGGCTTCAATAAGCCTCTTAGATATTTCTCTAAAAACCTTATGTGCCCCCGGACCCCATGCACCCCATGCCCCCTTTCACCCAGTTTACCTATCATGGTTAACCTCAATGTGATCTCCTTTATCGAACCTTTAGGTCACGGAATTTAAAAAATCCCGTGCCTGATGGTACCACAAGTGTTTGATATTTTGTAGCTGGTAACTATTAGCGTGTAGAACTTGTGGATGTTATGGTGAAGGCTCGGTTGGTCGTGACGTCACGTCTGCCATGTGCCGCCATGTCGTTGCGCTGTCTGCGCCCGCGCACGCCACTCCCTCCCCCCGTCCCGCCCTCCCCCCTCCGCGACCCGCTGTCTGAGAGAACGGCTGACCAGTGACCTTGTAGCTGCGTCCCGCTCTAGCACGCGCGATGTCACAGGCCCGAGCGAGACGGACGAACCGGTGTAGAAATAAGTTGTTTGTGCATGAAATGTTCTCTACTACTCTCGTGTATTTGAATTGGTGTTGCATGCCCAATTTTTAATCGCTGTTGACGTACGCAATTACGACCGGCCACCGATTTTACATAACTCTTAACATCATAAAATGCAATGACGATAATAAAAGCATTGTTGTTGTACACTGCCTGGAGCTATCTTAAAGTTTACAATATAAAAAACAACTAAAATATTTCACGGTTGCGTAGAACGGACCGTGCCAAAAAAGTGACGTGTCCAGATAATCAATCATTGTTTTGAAAAATCGATTTTTGGACTCGTCTGTCTCAACTCTCATCGGTAATAATTAGTGATTTAAAATTGGCGGCGTGCGCGGCTGTTTGTTGTGGTAGGGGGTATCGACCTTGGACTCGCGCGCCACTCCTCGCAACAACCTATCTCCAATTGTTACATCAAAAAACTCGCATAGTAATTTAGTAAAAGGCCCATGCCGCGGGCGGTTGCTATGTTGTATAAAGTTGGATTAAATTCTATGCTACATTTTGATTTTAAGAATATTTGAAGTAAACGAAAAAGACGAGAATACTTTTTTAAACGCATTGTAGATTACAGTCTGTATATTTTAGGGCTGCTCTGATTGCTGTTTGCTATCATTATAATATGTTTGTGTCTCAAAAGTAGAAAATACGATGAAAAAACTCAAACAATATATAAACAATATGTAGAACTACTCTCTACATAATATAGTCAACATTTTAGGTCCGTGCAATGAACTCCTTAAAACAAAATAGTATATTCCTCTGAAGCCTGTCTCGACAACGTACTTATTGATCCCACGTTTACTTATGTTACGTAAAACGAAACGCAAATATATTGTATTACCTAATAGATGACGCCCGCAACTTCGTTGCGCCAAAATTCGTTTATCGCGCGGGAACCGTACACTTTTCCGCGATAAAAAGTATTCTAAGTCCTTTCCCGGGACTCAAAGTATCTCGATGCCAATTTTCATCAAAATCGGTTCAGCGGTTTGAGCGTGGAGAGGTAACAGACAGACACACTTTCGCATTTATAATATTAGTATGGAGAGTAGCTAAAGATGGTTAGCAGGGATGGAGAAGAATATTCTGATTTAAACACTTATGTTTTTCTTCTAAGCACAAAATAATTACTTAATATTTTACCGATACTTAAGACTTAATAGATCCAGAAATACCTACCACCCACGTATAAAATAAGTAATAACCTAATATTTTAATGTTATTGTAGTACAAGTACCTTCGTGATTGCCGCATCAGTAGTAGCGCCGTAGTAGTTTAGACTTTAAGATTACCTAGGCTAAAATATGCACATTATAATTTTGATATCTAGAATCTAAATCTGATCTCTGTGACTTGTGAGTACTAAATACCACCGGCACTTTTAGCATATCCAATGAGGTTTCACCAGCTTTCACGATAGAATTAGATTAAGTATAAAGTTAAATAAATAAATACTTATTTTTAGTAGAAATTATACGCTTAAAAATAATCTATTATCTACATAATAAAATGGCAAGGATGAGTACGTACGTACGTATTTATTTACACGGCGCGGTGCAATTCCGTATGGGAAGCATATTTAGGATTCCGTGCGAAGGCAATTTTCAGTCAGAAAGAGTTATGTAATGGTACCCACTCTCCTTTTCCTTCTTTTGTTACTACGCATGTATTTTTCAGAAAGCCTATCTCCGTAATCATTTTTTATTAGTTGTAGGTAATAAGTTATTACCTAACGCACAAAGCACTGAGATGGACTCCACCAATCAATCTTAGACTGACCGTAATCCAGAAGCTTAGAAGCAGATACATTTTGCCAACAAACGCGCTTTATCGCGCTATACAAATATGTGTCTATGGTACAGATAAAAGATAATTGCGGGGTCGTTGCCCGCTCGGGGGAGGGGAGGGTACTCCTGTCAGCTGTAAACGGGACGTCAACCTTAGGGTCTGCACGTTCTAGACGAGGGGGGTGCGGGGGTGGAACTCCATTACTAAATAAGATGGAGGCACCTTTCTTAATTTGGTGTATCACTATCAGCGTTATATCTGATATACGTGTATGAAAGACGTATTAGGATGTAAAATATCTTGTGACTGTAAATATCTAAGAGTTAATACACGAACCGTAAATTAAGGTGGTTCGTTTCCCATAAAAAAACAATCGACATTTATTAGCTATTTCATACTATTACTACATAAATTTATATGCACATCTATTTATTTTGCAATACCATTTGTGCGAAATATATTTAAAATACTTTATTTCACACAGAAGTCACATTTTTATTGATTTTTTTTTATAATAAGTGACATTTGTGGCTTGTCACTTTTTATAAAAAAATCAATGAAAATGTGACTTCTGTGTGAAATAAAGTAAATATATTTCGCGGGAATGGTATTGCAAAATAAATAGATGTGCATTATGTAGTAATAGTATGAAATTAGTTAATTAATGTCGATTGTTTTTTTTATGGGAAACGAACCACCTGAAAGTAAAGAAATATCTGTAGTTAGGTTACCTATATAACCAAAAACTGAACTGATCCATAAATAATGTCTAAATAAAAGTTGAAAAGTCGAACAATTTTGGAAATGGAAATACTTTATCTGACAGTTTATGATTTTTGGTTATACTACAAAAGTTTTAGTTATCCTTTTACGACTCAGTGCCTTAAAATAACGAAAAAATAGTACCTACTTACACTTAAAAATGTTTCCATAAAAATAAATATAACATGTAAGTAATATTATAATTTATAAGGTCATACCACAAAAAATAGTTAAAAATTGTTGTTGTACAATTGTGTAAAGATAAGATTATGTAAAGTACGAGTTACAAATAAAAATGTTAAATATTCATATTTGTTAAGTTATTACTTATTACAATTATTATTATTATCTAGAGAGCTAAAAATAATTCAGTAATTAACATTTTCATTATTGTTTTGCGGTTCCGTACCCAAAGGGTAAAAACCCTATTACTAAGACTTCGATGTCTGGCTGTGAGTCTGTCTGTCTGTCTACAGACAGACACTAAATACTAAAAAGAAAATAAATTAAATATTTAAGGGGGGCGTAACAATATTTAAGTCGGCGTAACAAACGTAATTTTTTTGCTATTTTATGCTCGATATCAAAAATGTAGGTAGGCACTTGAAATGGTCACAAAATACTCAGTTGTATAATGTATTTATACTTAAATAATTAATAATAAAATTTAAATAAAAATAATTAAGGTGGGCTTCCATACCAAAAAACACATTTTTTACCTGTGCTCTTTAATGGTGTACGGAACCCTTCGTGCGCGAGTCCAACTCGCACTTGGCCGATTATTAATAACACATCGTAGCTGTTCTTGTAATGATATTATGCTACGAAGCGTAGAGGGTCTACGCCACGTCTTCTCCTTACATCTACGTAATTAAGTCATACTTAGGGCCTGTTTCACCGCTTCCTGATAAAGTACCGGATAGGCTATCCACAACTTATTTGATAGATGCTCCATACTCTCTGTCAAGTTAAGTGGTGGATAGCCTATCCGGCACTTATCAGGAAGCGGTGAAACAGATCTTAAATATTATAGAGTAGCGCGAGCGTTGTAATTCATATAAAAGGGTAGCTTATCTTGTTTTTTCCTATTTTATGTTTCTAATAAATTCCTAGTTTATCTATACTAATATTATAAGTGCGAAAGTGTGTCTGTCTGTCTGTCTGCTACCTCTTCACGCTCAAACCGCTAAACCGATTTTGCTGTTTGGCATAGAGATACCTTGAGAAGTTGAGTACCGGGAAAGGACACGACGCGACGCCGCCGGCGGCCGCAAGAGGCCACGAGCGTCCACGGGCGGCCGTAGATTTCTCAAGCGATACTATGTATTACAATAATGAATATAAAGTTTAAAATCATATGACACTGAAACTGCTCGCCTCGCCTCCGCCATTCCGGTGTGAATCGGCCCTAATACACCTGTAATCTGTATACTATTCTACGTATCTTATTACAATTTGTTAACAGTCACACTTACAAAATATAATATAGCTAATATTAGCAGATAATTTTAAACAATACATTAAAAAAAATCGAAGTGGACACGTGCTAGGGCCGCGCCAAACCGGAATTTTAGCAGCGGCGATGCTTTCAGTGTCATATGATTTTAAACTTTATCTTTATTATTGTAATATATAGTATCACTTGTGAAGTCTACGGCCGCCCGTGGCCGCGATTGGTAAGTGTGACAGTGCACTAGCATATTACTTGTATTATCGAAGCAACTTACTTCTCAGAAGTAATGTCAAATGTGTGCCTTACGCTCTAGAGATAAGGTTGAATATTTTGTTATGTTCAATTTTGGAGACATTGGTGATCCTGACCTGGTAATGATGATGATGATGATGAATGTAATTTATATAGTAGCATATGTTTTCAGTTCTTAAAACAGCGCCTAAACCCCCAAACTTGTATGTATAAGGAATCCGGAGTTCTCTTAGTATCTTCGGAACCATAGTATACCTTGGTGCAGAATCTTGCGTTTTGGTAGCATATGCTTAGGATGCTTCTCATAAAACCAAAATCAACATATGTTTCCATATAAATTTCGAGGAGTTCCCTCGATTACTCATGGATCCCATGATCAGGTCACCACTTTTGTGAATATGGTACCAAATTGGAGTGAAACCTAATACAACAAAACAAAAATTTCGAAAATCGGTTCACAAACGGCGAAGTAATCGTTGAACATACAAAAATTAAAAAAATAAAAAAATATACACAGCCGAACATAATATAACCTCCTCTTTTTTTGGAAGTCGGTTAAAAATTCGTGAAAACTAGATGCATCTTTGTGATTTTTTTCTATCAAGAAAATTTTAAGATATCGTGTTTCCGCTAGGTCCGATCCTCGGAAATATAATGTAGTATCTATGCTTAGAAAATGAAACAATTCGGGGCTTATTTTCAAGTATAAAAATGAATTATAAAATCGACAATTTTGGGTTAGTCGCCCCCTTAATAATTATTTTCAGCCCAAGAAAAACTGTATGTATAGCGGTCTACTACGAAGTAGTATCTGCCTATCTAGTCCAGGGTTTCTCAAAGTGGGGTACCCCTAGGGGTTCGCCATTCGACGGCAGGGAGTTCGCAACGAGATTTACGTAATGGTGTCTTGATAACTCGTCGCTTGCCTTTCTAACTGACGTATCTGACATTTTTTTCGAAATTGAGTTATTTACACCATCTTAATCAATTTTGCAAGACGAATCGATCTGTTTAATCGACGTGTCTGTATGTTTTACAAGTTCTGAGATATCACAAAGGTTGGGGCAGGCGTATCTACATTTTCTTGAATTATAGAGCTCACTAAAAGACTTATGTCACTTACGACGTTTAGTAAGATTTTGTTTGCAGTACGTCTTGTAATGCTACGTTTTGATGCTTGCCGAGCCACGGCATGCCTCCACAAGCCACAAGCCTACAAAAATCTCGCTTTGCATTTGTAAGTCGTTTTCACGCTCGTGAACGCGTCAGTGTATTACGTACATCCATGCATGGCGGACACCGAACTTGTGTCGGCTATTCATTTGGTTTCCTATTATTTTTAATGCTCTTATAACCAAAAGTATCATCACATTATATTATAGTATTCTATTAATTAAAAAGATAAAATTGTACGTAATTGAGAATTAAAATTCCCTATCTCAAAAACTACTGAACCGATTTTGATGAAACTCGCACTGTTCCCTAAGTTAAATAATACCTAGTATAATAAAAAAAAACTCAAATCGGACTTGTAGTTCCGGAGATATGCGAACACAAACATAAAAACATACATACATACATACATAAACTTTTGAAATTTGGCACATTTGTTCAGACGCTTATATAGACTAACATATTATACGGAAATTGGGCAATTCTGGAAATATTACATACATACGGGTCGAATTGATAACCTCCTTTTTTGAAGTGAAGGTTAAAATAAATTAATAAACAAATGAACTTTATATCTTTATGGTTAACATCCCTGGGTTTCCAGATACACGTTTCGGTTTGGTAATATTCCAAAAACGATAAGCTCTCTTCGTTCGACCAGCCACTCATTTTGTGCATGACGTGCGTTCGTCGCGAGATCACAGCGGCTACTAAGCGCGAGCCAACGTGTGAATACGTCGCAAACGTTTGCCGCAAATGCCCTTTGATCTCTGTCCAAAAACCGACACTACTCCCGATCGTCTACAAGCGTCCGCAAGCTCACGCAAGCCAAGCCATTTTACCTGTTTTCACGCTCGGGCTTGTGGAGGCTTGCCGTGGCTCGGCAAGCATCGAAACGTAGCATAAGACAGCGCAATTGGCTATGCCTTAAAGAAGGCTGGAGATGTATTTGTGCCGTCACAGCTGGTTCCTATATACAAACTGTCAAGAAGGAGCTAGCCTTACGATGTCGTAGTCCTGAGTCATACAGATTTCCTTAACTTCAAAAAATTATCCACAGATTTACGTCTTCTCTCTGTTCGAAGTGATGATGAGGGGCTGCCAATCAATTGGACGGAAATGACCACATTTCATGTGCGTAAAACTGACCCAACAACGCTGTACTTTAAAACTGACCACCGCCAAACGTCAAGCCGTTCTTTAAGTTTAAAACGGCAGCGGTGTTCTTTCTTAAATAATGAATTAAGTCTTCTTAATGACGCTCCCCGGAAAATTGTGAAAGAAAAATATGACGACTTGATTTCGTTAACAGCAGCTGGTGATGCGCCAGTGATAAGGCTGCCGGAACATGCACAATTCTACAAATCGCTTCCACATTAAATTAATTACTGTTGCAGAAAATCTTTTAGCAAGGTTACTTTTTCATGATTCGAGACCATGTCTATTTTTCTTTGATGCATTTGCATTTTTAAGAGTTCCTATTTAATAATATGATAATTATTAGTATTTTTAGAATTTGTTTTTAGTTCTATTTCGCAGTTTTAACTGTATTTTTTTTAGATTAGTTACTATAAGTAATCGACGTACTAGGATACGTAGGTAAGTATAGGTACAAAAATTGTGATTATCAAAAGTTATGTTTAAGACTGAATAACTTAATTATAAATAAGGTAACGTACATAACTAAGATGTGATCTCAAAGATATTGTTTTATAAAACTGTTATTTATCTAATTAAACAGATGTTGATTATGTTTGAATTTTAAACAATGACGTTATAGAAAAAAAAACGGTTGTTTAAGCTTAAGTTACAAGCTCTTGTTAAAAAATTACACAAAAATTTAGGATACGTAAGTATAGGTACAAAAATTGTGATTATCAAAAGTTATGTTTAAGACTGAATAACTTAATTAAAAAAAGGTTAAGTACATTTAACTAAGATGTGATCTCAAAGATATTGTTTTATGAAACTGTTACTTAGTTGTCTTAATAAACAGATGTTGATTATGTTTGAATTTTAAACAATGAATTGACGTTATAGAAAAAAAAAAACTGTTGTTTAAGCTTAAGTTACAAACTCTTGTTAAATAAATTACACAAAAGTTTAAAATTTTTGTTACAATTTGTTATTTTTTTAAACTATCAGTATACCTAATGGTTACGTGTTTGTAATTTGTAACTTGTAATTTGATTATAACTTATTATTTCTATACCCTGAATTTTATTACATGATTTATAGTACAAATTGCCCGACGTAAGTTACAACAAATACCGTCCAAATCGAAAACAAAGTTCTCTCAAAGAGACGTATCTACTTTGAACATATTTTATTATTCAAATAATAATAACAATAGTTAAATAAAATTTATACCCACGCGAAGTACTCTATAAGATCAATGTACAGGCAGATTTTTATTTTGCTCACGCTGATAAACGTTGAGCTGCCTCCGATTTTAGGTAACCATAAACCGAATAAAGCTTGCCCTGAACATTTTGCTCAATGTCAGTTACGTCAGTTAGAGAGGCAAGCGACGAACTGACAAGCACGCATGGCACTCTTTTGCCATTGTGTGTGTTAACTTTTATTCAAATAAAAACCTTATTTTGATTTCATTACTTAGTAAAGGATTCGCATTTCGCTGTCACCTGGCTTACCAGGGGTTCGTGGAGTCGAAAGTTTGAGAAACCCTGACCTAATCTATACAGAAGAGTATCTTTACGGCTTTACGCTTCTCCTCTCCTAATTTTGAGAAAATACTAGAGAGTTTGATGTACCGCATCTTTGATGGTAAAGATTGATAAAAAACGTAAGTTTTTATCAAAATCTCCGCTTTTTATAAAATGTCTCTGAGTGAGGCTGGAAGATTAGATGATATAATAATCTGTTAAAATAAAATGGTGGGTATCGTAAAGTAAAAAAAAAAAATTGAAGTGTGTGAAAAGGTTTTGAAGTTGAGACCCTGTAGAGCAGTCTTCCCAAATGTGGGCGATAACGCCCCCTTGTAGGCGCTGAAGGTCTAAACAGGGGTGGTGTGGGACCCAGAAAAAAAAAGAGGGCCTTGTGTAGAGGCTTGGGGGGTGATTTATTTCATCTGGATACATTTAAACCTATCAACCCCCATAAGGACACCGGCGACCATAGAATAACAATAGATTTCCAAGAATCCACGATCGAATGATGAAATTGAAACAATAGGGGCGCTAAATAATAATTTGTTTTCAAAGTGGGCAGTAGACAAAATATGTTTGGGAACCCCTGCTGTAGAGTGTTAAATCATTTCGCGGGCTTCAATTTGTTTGTTCCCGGCGTCGCGAGCACTGACCTCACTCTGCTTTGTTTACCAATCATAAACAATGGTACAATCACCTTATAAGAATCCTTAAAAACTTTTATGACGGTGAAATTTATTGTTGTTACTAATGGTAATAGTCGTGTGCGTACAAGACAAAAAACGAGGAATACGGCTTTTGCTGAACCAAAGATTTCCTTTGGTAGGATTGATCTTTATATCCCTAAGATGGGTTTACGATGTGGAGCCACCTGAATATCTCATGCAGGTGGGGGAGGGGGGTTTTTTAGCTAACAAGGTATGAGGTCAATAACTGCGTGGGATTTAGGTATATAGTCGAGTTTGGTATCATTTTCGATTGAATCGAATGTTTAAATGCCAATTTTGAAATAATATTTAAATAAAAGACAGTAAAAATAAAATAAAATAAAAAATTCAGAATATATGATTTTCAACCAACGAAAACGCTGTTGACAGGCTTAATTAATATAAGGAGGCTGATAGCCGCATTATTCTGCATGCCAAAGACATGGTGATGAATGGAGCAATAAACATATTAATAATACTAGACGTTCCGCGCGGTTTCGACCGCGTAAATCTGAAATTTCACGGAAACCGTATATTTTTCACAAATTAATAACCCATGTCTCACGTAGTCTACTATATATTCGTGTCAAATAACATAAAAATTGCTCTTATTGGTCTTAGCGTGATAAAATATAGCTTATTATATCCTTCCTCGATAAATAGGCTATCAAACACTGAAAGATTTTTTCAAATCGGGCCAGTAGTTCTTGAGATTAGTGCGTTCAAACAAACAAACTAACCAACAAACTCTTCAGCTTTATTTTCACATTTTCCTCTGTATCTTTTCTCTTATTGGTTTTAGTGTGATAAAATATAGGCCATAGCCTTCCTCGATAATTAGGCTATCAAACACTGAAATATTCTTTCAAATCGGATGAGTAGCTCCTGAGATTAGCGCGTTCAAACAAACAAACTCTTCAGCTTTATAATATTACTAGACGTTCCGCGCTGCTTCGCCCGCGTAAATTAGATATTTCACAGACAAATTAGTCCACAATAAATAGCCTATGATCCTTCACGTTTCTACTTTTTATCTGTGCCAAATAACAGAAAAAATACTCCAGTAGTTCGTGAAATAAGTCCTTTCCAATAATTTCCCCCGTTTTTTCCACATTTTCCTCTATTTCTTCGCTCATATTAGTCTTAGCGTAATAAAATGTAGCTTATAGCCTTCCTTGATAAATGGGCTATCTAACACTGAAAGAATTTTTCAAATCGGACGAGTAATTACTGACTCATACTAAGATTAGCGCGTTTAAATAATGCTTCTTCTCCTTCTTCTTTTTACGTTGTTTAACATCTTTATCGTGCAAATATGAGGCCTAAAATGAATTAAGCATTCTTAAGTCATCCGAATATGGTACCGAACTTGGAATATTACCATAATTAATGCCTCTATACAGATTAAGACTCTATTTTCCTCCAGAGCAGAAGCTGCTAAAATTAAAAAAAAAATTACATCAAAAATCGCGGTGGCTCCACATCTTAAATCCATCCTTGGGCCGTAAGGACCAATCCTACCAAAGGAAATCTTTGGTTCAGCAATAGCCGTATAATTTACCGTACACACGCAACTATAATACTTTAAGCCACAAAACTGCGAATTAAATCAACATTTGTAAAACCGTGCGCAGTGCCGGTTTTAGCATTACCGCCGGGCGAGAATTCTTCGGCGCCCAGGATGCTGATATTGGCGCCCCTTTTCTTTGCCTTCAGTGCCCCTTTTTATTGACCGTGCGTGAAAAATTAGAAGCTGTCAATTAATATGTAATGTAAGCGATGAAGAAAATTATTTTCAATGCAAATTGTAGAAGCCTTGGTAATGCGATAGAAACAATCAAGTTTAGATAGATAGACTCTTTATTGCTCACATTAAATTAAGTACAATCAGTTACTAAAACTAAAACTTAAGAAAAACATAAATGTGGGCAAGGGCGGGCAAGGTTTAATATTTTAAGTTGAGATAAAATTTGTTAATCTTATACACAATATATCAGATATTAAACACGGCCAGATACAGTGTTATAAATTGTAACTATTAACCTCTACGTTATAAATAACTGATTTTTAATTATTAATAAACGTTAACAAAGGTATAGCTGATAATATACAGTGCTCGGTATCTCAGATTTTTTGATGGAAGTTTAACTATTCAATAACGTTGTTGAATACTTCAAAACTCTAGCCAATCAAAAGCGCTCTAGAATAAAATAATCGACCAAGTGCGAGTCGGACTTCTTTTGGCTAGTTTTAAGAAATGACATTTGCATACTATTAATTTAGTTGAGTGTTATGATCCTGTATTATAAAATTCTGGAAGACCTTATTGTACATTTCACTCTGGCAAATAAATATTATTATTATTATTATTATTATCATATTTAAGGCCTTCGTGAAAGTTTCAAGTTCAGTTATGATTACGATCAAAAAAGACCAAAAAATCACGTTTGTTGTATGGGAGCCCCCGTTAAATATTAATTTTATTTTGATTTTAGTATTTGTTGTTATAGCGGCACCGTAAATACACAATCTGTGAAAATTTCAGAACTCTAGCTATAGCGGTTCTTGAGATACACTGGAGTGGAGAGGACTGGCCTGGAGACAGACAGACAGACGGACAGACAGACAGACAGACATCGAAGTCTCATGAATAGGGTCCCGTTTTTACCCTTTGGGTACGGAACCCTAAAAAAACTACCAGATTATGGTTGTTTCTTTTTTTGTTACCACTTCTTTACATTCAGTTTAGAAAAACGAAATTTTCACTTCAGAATGCTGAGTCGTTTTTTCTTTGAAAAGCCTAGGGTAGCTCCTAGGTACTCTGCATTAAGCCTAGTTTTAATTACTTGTAACACTGTACCCCTTCCTATGTAGCGAGTCCCCCTCTAAGTACCCTAGGGTACATAGGGTTAAATCTCTCAACATATGTCTTAACATATGCCTATAGAAATTTTTCTCCATGCACGGAGGGGACTAAGTTATAAGTGCTTTTATACCAACTTACGCGCTCATACAAAACATTCTTACCCGAGTAAGTACGTACTAGGTATACAAGAGTTGTATGTTGTATGAAAGCACAGGCACTAGTTTCTACTCATTTTCAACTCATGTAAGGGGAATTCAAGCGGAGTTTGAGGATTCAGAAAAGCGGGATATACATTTTCCTTCTTGCGTTGGCACTCTTGTGAATTAAAGCTTCTGAATTTAAATAACATTGATATAATTAATTTTTGCACGTAATTTAGAGTACTCTGGTGTTTCGTCCCAAAGTTTTTGGGCCCACTGGGACCAATGACCAGATACGAATTTTTATCATTTTTTCATCTAGCGATTGGTCCCACTTTTATGATCCATTGTTTTCTGGGAAGAAATTTTGAAGTAGGGTTGACACAAAAATAATCAGCTATACATAACCATAATATTGTTTTGTACGCTTAAAACATAGAACTTTCACCTTAAACCGTATATTACAATTAATATTATTATTACCTAAACATACTGCTTCGAATTGGGTTTTAAAAAAATACTGCTCTATATAATATATTCTTAAATATCATAATAATATTTAAAGTACATACTTAGTGTACTAACGTTAATTATTGTTAAAGTATTTGTATAATATCATTGGTCAAAGTCTTAACTAGTCGATCGGCGCGGGCGCCCGCGCCATGCCCATTTTACTTGTTTGCGCCCGCCTTACATAAAAAGTGCAATAATTTGCACAATAGGTTTAATATGTGTGAGAGAAATGGCATTAATTTAACAAGTTTGCCCGGTCTGTGATAAATTATGGCATTTATGTTATTTATAAAATAAAACCTGTGATTTTAATTGATATAAGATAATTACTTACCTACTTTACTTTTATTTCAAAGTTTTCAAACTATAAAAAAGTACTATTTACTAAGAATCATAATATTATTATTTTTACTAATTGTTTGAAGTTTTAAATTGTCTTGAGCCTTGACCGATGACCTATTGAGGTAAATGTTTTTATACAAAGTAATTATTTGGTTTTTTATTCAAATCTACAACTTTTTTGCTAGCCCTACGGACATAAACTCGACTATAATTACTTGGGACCAATCGCTACATGAAAAAATGTCAAAAATTCATATCTGGTCATTGGTCCCAGTGGGCCCAAAACCCTTGGGACGAAACACCAGAGTACTCGTCTTTTTGTGGTTGTTTGCGGCAATTATGACATTTGAGCTGTGATATTTACGTAAACGACGCGACGTACAATTTATATTTTGTTCTTGCTTACTTTAAAGTCGCCGTGAATTTCGAAACCGTTGACCAAAACTTATAAACTTATTTCCTCAAACAGCTAGTATCACTTCGGTATTCAAATGGCACAATTTGCGTTATGTATTTGACATTTGGGTCTAGAAACAAAACTAGTTTTCGTAATAATATGTCGTAATTTAACCCGTTTATCTGAACAATGTGGATGATAAATTGCCAATAATATTTACGTTCGCACCCTTCGTTCTGCGTTCCAGTCTGGCGAGAGGTCTGGCGCCAAAAATCTTTTTTTAAATCGCATTTGACAGATGTAGATCGAGCTTTTTGCCAACGCGGCCATTAGGGTATAAAAACCAAAACCGCTTTTCCATTTTCAAAATGCACGAACATTTTTAAAACCGGTACGGCAGTTTAAGATTAAAATCTTCAATTTTTTTAACAAAAGACCTAAAGAGCCGTAGAATTTTAATCTGTGGCTCAATTATTTATGGTCTATTTACTTGGGCATCCGAACATTCAAAACCAGGGTACCATTCAAAGTGAGAATAATGAACACAATGAGGAATTGATGGCAATTCACACCAAGGATTAAGCGTTGACCCCTTTGATGGTAAATGTCGCGTGGTAACGTCGTGGTACGTTCACCCTACGTTCCTTTGACTTGTTTCGTGTTTCTATATAAATAATAACTCCCACACCGGTTTCGGTTACGGTGGCCGGTTTCATTAAAACCAGGCCAGTTCCTTTCCTTCCTCTATTCCTTTAGGCATCCATTACACGGTAGGTTCCTCGTCAGTTAATTCCATCAATCATGAATTAAGTTTGACTGATGGTGACTGATGGACTGACGAATGTATCCAGATTTTCGTCAATCACCGTCAGTCACGCTCTTACACGGTAGGTTACCCATCAGTCACAGTCATGACTGTGGTAAAACTGACAGCAAAACCTACCGTCTAAGGATGCCTTACTCTCATTACCCAGTGGGACGGAATACCGACACGACTGGCGAGAGATCAGGCTCAGGACCGACTTTTTACATGCCCATCCGACGCATACATCATCTTACTTCATACTTGTCAGACAAACAGGTGATCAGCCTGCATTGTCCTAACCAAACTTGGAAATAACATGATTCCAACGCGGGAATCGAACCCACGACCTCCGAGTCAAGTCGAGCCACGCTCTAAACCACTGCAGTACTAGTTACTACGGAGGCGATTTTTCTATAGCCCTATGATCTAAACCACGAGACGATTTGTATGACATTTTGTGACTAGCCTCTAGTCTCTACTACATTTGGGAATTAAGATGTATGTTAAGGGCACTATACTACTATCAAATAAATTGATTCGTAGGCAGATGACATACGTACCTACTTTATTTGGTAGGGTATATCCAGTCAATGATGATTATGATCTGTCTGGCATGGCTTTGCTTTACGTAATTAGTAATTAAGTTGATCCGCCATCAGCCTATCAATCAATTTTCTGGTAAATTGACTTATATTAGGCTAGATGATATTTTTAGAGTGTCACAATAATATTCCTATAATAATTTATAAATAATTTTCTATCAAATCCACAGTGCAAAATGACTTCATAAAAGCCAAATATATTTCTAGATAGAAATAATAAAAGAAAGATTGATTCTATTATTTCTGTCTTGTACGTCTTCGCGTGTGAATTCGAACTGCAACATAAAAATTTTGAATTTCTGATTTCAAATTATAAAACAAAAGACGACAGTAACAAATTGAAAAAGTCATTTGCAATATGGAGGCAAAAGAAGAACACTTGCGATATGACGTTTCAAAATGGCGCGCATAATTTATTTTATTGTCGTCGCGAGTGTTGCTTATGAATTCTTTTTTGTTGCAGGTAAATCTTCACATCTTTATGATCATAATAAAAGTAAGCTTCAAGATTGCGGCTAAAAATATTGTATTCACGTATAAGGAACGCGACCCACGCGGGCATAAAGTGAGGAAGTCATTTCACTTGGTTCATGAGGAGTATTTTAAATTTTAAATGAACAAAAACACTACCTATTATGATTCAGCAAGCTAGCTTACTAGTTGAACGGTAAGAAAATTCTTTGCGCGATTACGATCACATGAATTAACTAGCTCAAAATCGGTTTATCCTTTTTGTAGCTTCATGCTAGCATAGCTTACCTAAGTCTGCATAGCATACACAATGCTTCTGTTTTCGTCGAGAGGGGAGCTTAAAAGTACTTAATGAATTACAGTCCTAGCTACTAATAAGTACTATAAAAAAGTTAATTTGTTAAATGAGGAAACGCTTATAATATGATATATTCTTATGTGTATGACTAAGTATATTCCTAGAAACCTCACGGTAGAGTCTCTTTACAGTTATTCTACCTTCAACCTGTCCTTTAGGCTAAGGTCATAAGGTCTACTCTCAAAAGAGACTCCGTATAGTAACTCTATAACCGACTATTGCTATATTATGTAGTAACGTTAATACTTACAAGTAATACTACCTAACCTAATACTAAGTTTAGTTTTTCAGTATTTTCAGTATCTGCCCTCTTTTTGCTATTTCAATCATTTACACATCTTTTTGGAGTATCAGTAGGTACTACTTAAATCAAAAAATCAGTCTACTACTATTTTGTTTGATAAGATTCGGCATTATTCCAACTGGCATAGCAAAATTGGGGTAAATTAAAATATGACGGTAGGAAGTTAGTAGGATAGCAGGTTTTGAAAAATTATTAACAAAAGTATGTAAGCGGAATTCTACCTTATCTGCATATCTTATTACAGAATGTAGGTGGACTAAGCGACAAAGATAATTACCTCGGTTTCTCAGTAGAAAATATTAAACGCTACAAGTTATTGTTATATCAGGTGGGTGATACCACCCACAATAGTGGGGCAGAGACGTCTGACAGCGCATAGCTTGCGTCACTCTTGTGCTCCCCACACGGGCAGATCTTGTGGGACAAGTCCCTAACCAAAAACTTATTAATATCATCGAGGTAAAATTCGTTGTACTATAATTTTGGTAAACTTATTGTGAATATGATAATATATAAACAAATTCAATCTATTGAGTATATAATAAACGCTAGAAATGTATGAATTCAATGTGAATGAAGTCAGACGGTAAAATATTTTTTAAGAGCCTAATTACATGCTGTTCTACTTCTGGGCAAAGGCCTCCCCCAAAGTTTTCCAGTTCTCTCGATCCAACGCAGCTGTAGGCCAACCTGGTTCGTATTTGTCTAGCTAGAGTCTAGACTCTAGCTCATCGCGCCATCTTTTTCGAGCGCGACGGCGGCGTCGTCCATCATCTGGTAGACTGGTACCCATTCTGTGGTAATCAAAACAAAATAGGTGTAACACAATAGTAAAAACTTGCATGTTCCTTAAAACTTATTTACTTACCCACTTTAATCTACACTTGTCAGTTTAACGATGCTTAACTGTTGTAAAACAGTTTTGTATTACCTACTTTACGACTATTTTATCTTGTAAAGTAATACGTATATATCCTTTTAAAATTTCTTGCTAACAATCTATTTATACACCACTTTTAATTATAGTTATTCATGTTTATTATTGTATATTTTCCCGTGGCAAGGTTACAAGTCGACGTCACTTCACGAATCACGATACTTAGCCTTCAGCCACTTTTAAATTACTATTTGGCGATATATTTGTTCTGCGTCTGAATGTTGTTTATTTCGAAAGTACTGAAAACTACACTCAATGACAATTAATTATACTCACTGGGCTTGTCCTTCTAAACCCTAGCGTGTGGTGACCACCACGTAGTGAAATCAATGATGGCGCGGCCCAGTTGTAAAGTTGACCTTGGCGCGCTCTTGACGACCGATTGACCATGCCGAGGCTTCTAATTGAGCCGCCATGTTGCCAATTAGGTTATAGCTGTCTAATGTCTACACTGTACACATATTGACCACTGACCAGACGCTGTCTCCTCCGGGACATGGAGGGAAAGTACTCCCTTTAAGAATACTCAAGCTAGGCTCGGTAGATATTTGTTTGGATATTACAGTATCCCCCCAGTTTAATAATATTTCCGAAAAAGCGATCATAATTCATGCTCAGATGTAACAGTCACCAATTGTCCAATTTGAACTGATCAGCTACCTCAGATAAGTTTAATTTGACAGCAATCCAACGCCATTGTAGTTCCCGCCCTTTCTAATCGTATTTTATCGTCTATATCATTCTATCTATAGGCAGTAGCGTGTTTGGAAAGCGAAAAGCTCATTTCGAAGGCTAAGGCCGAATGTTATTTTATCACGCAAGCGGCGTGTAATAAGTGAGCTTCCTTGTGTATGTGTGCTCTTTGAGCATTAGTATTTACGAAGGTTTCGACGGTTAGTCCTTGCGTTTCGAAGGACCATAGAAGGACCAAGTCCGCAATACAAAGTAATATGACTTTGTGTGCCCTGCTTCTAAAGATACAAACCTACATGGCTATACTTCTCATCGTAGCAGAAATAATCATGCTTACACCAGTAATAATAGATGTAGTAAAAAAATAGGTTATTAGCTGCGGCTATTGAAATACTCTTCAATCGAGCCCCCATCTCTATACGTACGTATACGTATTGTTTTATGTGAAACACACAAAGAGTTTTATACGAGTCTATCTAGACACGGAAAAATAAATTGAACGGTTTTAATTGTAACATAAAAAAGCAATTTCGCAGCTCCCACGTTGCGATAACGAAATTGTGCCTAGCGAAAAGCGATCAAAATACTTTCCACGGAGCTCTCGCTGCGTAGTCGTAAAATATATTCCAAACGGATGCTAGGCGACCTCGTCTTGGTTCGTAAACACGAAAAAGTGTAAATCGAAAACAATAAACGCGTCTGAGACGCAACAAGAGCACGCCTCAGTGAGTCTGGTCGCTCGAACGCGGCTACTTCAAGGAGGCAGTCGGTTCGGTGCGGCGTCTAACGTCGTCGGGCCTTCTCAACTCGGTCGAATTGATCCGTGGCCGTGGGCGGTCAAAGCATTAATATGTACGCTCGGTCATGGGGTCGCCGCACCGCGCTCAGAGCCGCGCCGCCGCGTACAGATTCAAAATGGCGACAGATGGAGTTGCCACATCAACAATATTTATATTAATTCCTTAATGAAGACGCGGGTATGGTATCTTAATTTTCTAAACTTTTCTTATCTGGTGTGACGTCACTTTAGTTGAATCAGCTCCGACATTTGACGTTGAGACGAAAACAAGAAGCAAAATAATAAATATAGATAAAGCGATACTCACTTTTATGATCGTGTAACATTTTTCCGGTGCTGTTAATCCCATTATACTAGTAGTTTATCCCGATTGAAAGAAATGAGGGAAGCATAGAGAAACTAAGCCTTAGTTTGCTGATATTATCAATATTCTACAAAATATCTTCGTTGAAACCTTCATGCTCTACCACTTACCAGCAAGCATTAAGTTTTAAATCTACTTCGTTCATCTTCCTAATCATACTTACCAGCTAGCATTATTTTGACTCTGGTAAGTGGTACGCCATTATGGAGAGAAGCTATTTCGCACACTACTATTGTTTTCCTAAATGTAAAGCTTGAAAGATATCCGAGACTGCAAAGAAGTCCTGGGTAATAAACCAAGGTGTGCCAAAATGTTTTCATTTTCGCTTCGTTATAGAATCGCCGATGAAAATGTATGGAATTGACTTAAGCGTTCGCTAATATGATTATAATATGTTGACGTTCGACGTTCGTCATAAGTCAATTCCATACATTTTGATCGGCGATTCTATAACGAAGCGAAAACGAAAAAGTTTCGGCTAAATGGCCTGGAATTGAGATCGATCGAGAAATACTCGATCGGTCCTTTATTGCCACGAAGATCCTGTCAGAGGTGGTAACTGGACGTACCGACCAATTTATAAACAGTAGCCATGTGCATTATCTCCCTCCCCCCCCCCTTGTCCTGGCAACACCGTCACGTTCGCCATAATTCAGTGATTTATATTCTGTGCGGTGTCACCGGCAGATAACCTCGCTATTGAAGTGTAGGCGACCGTGTCCGGGTGTCGGGAATATTGATTCGGCGCGCACGCATCACGCCGTTCTGCATAATGCATCCCATCATTGTTATTCAAACTTTAATCGCGTGCGCATCGCGGGCTTTGAAATATGGCATAGTTTCAACTGCTGCATAAGTGCCTGATGGCTGTGCTATAATATTTGGGTCCCCATTTCTTTCTCTACGCCGAAATTCTGCTTATTGCAACCCAGCATGGGTTGCAATAAGCAGAATATTGTAAAAGGAATCAAAATTTACTTTTTTACAAAAGTTTAACTATAATTAAAGCTACTTATGTTTCCTATATTCATACCCATTTCATCCTTAGGAGGTCACTTTGAATGAATCCTTCCATTGTTCGGTTAAACTATCTGCTCGCAATCTCTTGGGTTTTGATTTATGATTCATCATTGAAGACTTGGCTCTTCATTATGATAATGATTTGCATGCTAAGAGCCGTTAATGGGTTCAAGCTTCTAATTGATGGATCAGCCAGTAACTGAAGTCTAAAGGTCTTTTTGCCTCTCGAGTCTAACCCTATTAGGTTTTTTTGTCTTTTGATCTGCCTCATTCTCGTAACTTTTGATGTTTAAATCTCTTCTATAATCTTTCTGAATTGTGACCATGTATTCAAGGCAGAAGCCTTATCTTTGAGAATATCAAATGGCACGTGTAGATGTTAGCTAATCCGTTTTCCTTCCTCGATGTCTGTGTGATAATTGCGCATTTGTAACGCAATCAATAACAATCTTAAATGTGAGTGATGGTTTTCCCTAAAGGTTGAATGATCTTGTATCTGCTTATTGATCTACCAAGAAGTCCATTGTTTATCTGAAAATTCATAAGGATGGAAAGAACTTTCTTTCATGTTGAAACTATCTGAACGAATTTTTGGGCGACTTTTTGTCCCGAATATACTGTCCCTGTGACTCCCGTGAGCCTCAGTCAAAAGAAATCGTGAAGACTCGCGTTTTTTGCTTATTTATAACAAATAAATATATTATTATGTGATGCTATTTTTCGTACTCGGTACTATCTCTATGGAAGCTTTCGTTCGTAGACTCTACTGACTTCAAAAACATTCGGGAAGTTAATAGACTTTGCTAATTGGCGATTAGCTTTTTTGTGTATTGGCGAAAATAGATCTTATATATAAAAATGGATTTTCAAATGTGTTAGTCGCGCTAAAACTCGAAAACGGCTGAACAGATTGGGCTGATTTTGGTCTTAAAATATTCGTAGAAGTCCAGGGAAGGTTTTAAAGTGACACGAAGTTCACCGGGACAGCTAGTAATACATAATTATTGAATTTTTTCCATAACACCCATCTTTGGATACAGACCATATTAAAAGTTGGAAATTTCTTGCCAATTAAGATACACTTCACTACTTTCCTTAACAATTAGGTAACTTTCTAAGGATATTTCTGTTTACTCCAAAAACAACGCCATTGGGTCAATAACAATATAGAGTCTAACATTTCCTAGGCAATAAGTATACAGAACTTTCTATATTGTTAATGACACCGTAAGATTGTAAACACCGCGAGATTGTAATATGACGAAGTGATGGATTGTAAACAAACAGTTTTCCGGCGATTTTAAATTAATTATTTCGCAATGCCAAATGGTATGAGATGTATGACATAAAATAAAATTAAGATATATTTAAAGAGCTGTTTGAATGTTCGGTTATGAAAATTAACCTAATTTATAATTCAAACTGCACTTTAAATATAATGTTATGTAATGTTATAAATATCTTTGCAAGAATATTAATTCCAATTCCAAAAACATCCTTCAGAACTCTGATCAAAAACAACCATCTTTGTTAGAACAATCTTAAGTCTTAGTACACTCCCTTCAAGGTATTCCGCCTATCTTCCCGCCTTCGGGTCATTGACCCTAACCCTCTTCCCTCTGGTACCTCGTGGTACCATCGTGGAACCAGGTCATGCGTCATACCTTATCATAGCACCAATTATACATAGATAACGAGTATTATGCGTCTTATTACAAGAGACGATTTTAATTAGTTATTAGCACTTATTATATTTTATAACATACAGTACAAATTCTGATATTCAACATGAATACAGCTTCGATAAAGTTTAGATGCAGCCAGAATATCGTTATTTATCGTAATACACGCAAATCCTGCAATTAAAGTAAAACCAACGTCAAACGCGACACGATTGGCGGTAACCAAAGGCCTTTAATTTGTCATTGGTGGTAACTCCAAAAATCTGCCATTTTCTGCGTTTGTTTAACGCATATGGAAATACTGATTTGCTGCATATATTCCGGATTAGTTAAAAGCTGTAATAATGATACATTAGAAGAAGAAAAATAGAGTACTGCAGATAATATTGTATGCCCTAAAAGTTGATATCAATTAGATTTGTCTTCTGTCATTCTTTTTGTAGTATCCAAATCCTTTGAAATATTTTTGAAAACCTATAAGCTAGTCTTTCATCTTGCTTTGCTACTTACCTAAAGCGCAATTCATACCAATGCGAGAAGTAATTCTGCCGCTACATCTCTCCCTCACCCGGAGCATTCACGTGTATATAGGGTTGCCATTACCTAAATTGCCATCGCCGGTCAGGCACGACAAAATTCCCGGACATTTGGCCGAAATGTGGTTATTTCCCCGGACACGTCCTCTTAAACTGTTAATTTCCAACAAGAATTTGTAAAAGTCTGATTAACTAAAAGTCCGTGCAAGAAACCGTGTGTATGCTTAACGTGTTTTTATCTTTCGCTTATTGCTGCATGAGTCATGACTAAAAGGTTAATTTCTCTCAACAGAAGTGTCCGGATTTTACCCGGACACTTTTCAAAAACTCTGCCGGACGCTCCCCGGACGCCCTTTAAACTAGGACAAATCCGGGGAAATCCGGACGGATGGCAACCCTACGTGTACATAATGTAACTTTGAGCATTCCATAGCAAGTTGACTTCAAGCTGTCACGTGGCATTGATGTTACAAGTTGCATCTAGATATTAATTTTATCATTGTATCATTACAAGGTGCACAATGTAATGCTCGGCTCTCCTCCCTCACTGATGTAATGCTCGACTCTTAACGTTACATTACAAGCGAATTCTACCGAGCACATTAAGAGCCCGTCCTCTATTTTCTACTGCTCTCTTCACACTCACGCCCGTCTTTCATATGCCAGGTGAAAAAGGACGATCGCCAAGTTAGCGGGCAGATACAGGTTTTCTGTTTTTAAAGGGTTTTTTATATTGAAGTGGTAAAAAGTAATTCCAACACTTTATAGACGACTTTCTCAACAGTACATTGTATTTTTTTCATACCGTTAAGACGTCAATACAATCCATAAAAAGGTATATATATTCTAAACCTTTTACAGCAAAAATCACAAAACAGTCGCGGGTTTGAGTTGGATTATTTAAAGATACTTAAAAAAAAACAAAAAAATCTAGCTCCAACACTATATTATAATTGAAATGATCTTACATGTTGTGCATTAAAACTTATAGAAATACTGTATTGTAACTGTTAAATCACGTCTGTTAAATGAGCGAAATCGGCAAAATTTCGTATACGGACTCTTAATGGAACAATCGCCCAAATATTTCGCAATTTCTACCAAAGCAAGATCTCTTTGCTACACTCATTCTGTCTAATTACAACAATCGGTGTAGTAATTAAAGATCGTCCACAGCGCGCAGGGTGAGATGTGTCATTGACCGGCTGATGGCTGCCCTGCCTGATCTGCGAGCTGATAACGCTGTACTCGCTAGAATATTATATATATACTGAATACTTCGTATTAAATGTTATTAGATGCAAAAGATTCAATAAATCCTGGAAAAACTGTTGGAGTTCAAAACAGCCCCCCTGTTTTGAACTCCAACAGTTTTTGGATCAACTTTTGCTCATCTAAGTCTGAAGTATGTATTTTCAGCAGTGTTTATACCTTTACAAGAACATAGGACGTGATGATGAAATGGATAAGCGTCTTAAAAGATACATGACTGGCCAAGTCGTCCTTAGCGGTCTTTTAAACTAGACAAGCGACGCGACTTGGCGTTATGGATTGATACAATATACAAAAAACCCTATTGAAATAAGCGCACAATTTTAGATTGTGCGCTTATTTTATGCGGACGGTTTTGAGACGTTGACTGTGTATCTTGGGTTTTTTGTATATAAATGGATATAATATAGTAAGGACTAAGGAGTAAGCTACGTCGTTGATAAATTTAACTACTATTGCCATTGTTTAGGTAGCTTGGGGTTCAAGAAGTTGGACGATTTTAGTAGTCCTTTCACGTCTATGATCGTTCAGATTTAAACGGTATTGGAAAAGTCGTAAAACAAAAATGGCGACGCCGGTGGTCAAAGCGATAAAAAGTTAATATCTTTATTGTAGATCATAATTATACGAATACGTGATGTCATTGTTAAATCTAACAACATGGATTATGCAAATCGCTTTCTAGAAATCACGGAAAGCTTCCGTCAATAAACTTGTCTATATCCTTATAAAGCCCGGTCGCCGGAGAGAGAGAAATCGCACAAAGCATAACGCTACCTCTTTCTTTCATACGAATTTAATGCTGTCACAAAATACTGTGGTAACAAGACAGCATGAAATTGTGGGAAAATCGAGCTTCCTTTTACAGGTAGCATTAGAAGTTTTTCAAAATGTCTTACTATACAGCGACAGAACTTATACATAGATCCTTATGCTACGTTTTGATGCTTGCCGAGCCACGGCAAGCCTCCACAAGCCACAAGCCTCCACAAATCTCGCTTTGCATTTGTAAGTCGTTTTCACGCTTGTGAACGCGTCAGTGTATTACGTACAGGCCCTTTGATCTCTGTCCAAAAACCGACACTACTCCCGATCGTCTACAAGCGTCCGCAAGCTCACGCAAGCCAAGCCATTTCACCTGTTTTCATGCTCGGGCTTGTGGAGGCTTGCCGTGGCTCGGCAAGCATCAAAACGTAGCATGAGAATAATGAATGATGATAGTTTGTAACTTTCTGGAATTTGAAAAGCCTATTTATGATGCATGCTTCTCCATAAACAAAACAATTGTTGTTGGTAGAGCTTCATTTCTTTAGACATCAGTAATTTTCTACTTGATTTCAGTAGATATAAGGTACATTTGATGTCAAAAATCTAGAGCCAAGACGTGTAATGGATTCTAGGAATTTTAGTGCGGCTCTGTAATTTTTAAGCAATGCGCCTTCTAACTTGGTGCTGGTATGCCAGTAAGTGCGAATACCTCACTAGTTTCTCCGTACATTCAACTGGCTGTCTTCATTCTAAAGTGCACCTTCTAATACCTTCTAGAACAGTGTTTCTCAACCTGTGGTCTGCGGATCCCTGGTAGTCCGCGAATATGTGTACGGAGTACGGACTACGGGGGTCATCTCTGGACCATACATATTCTGATTTTTGCTGTTTATTTTATTAAGGGGGTCAGTGAAAACTGTGCTTGATTTCTTAGGTCCGTGGCTGACAATGTTTGGGAAACACTGTTCTAGACTGTTGTACGTTAATTCTAGCTCTAAGGATTCAAGCAACATTTCAAGCAAACTTGATCTACCGTAGATTAAGCGGCGATAAGAACTACCCATGTCCTGTCCCGAGACTTTAAAATATCCCCATTCCAATATATTTCATGATTTCATCCCAATCGGTGTTAACGATAAAAGAGCGAAAAGATAACAGATAGCAGACAGAATAATGGATGGAATAAATATGGATCTATTGTGGGATTGCTTGGATGTAAGGCAGATAACCTTAAACATAACCTTATGTTTGCTAGCTTTATCAATATATTATGTATATTGCTAGCTATATCAAAATCTAACATAAAAGCAATAATCTTTAAGATTACATTATAGCTAAGTAATATTAAAGAAGTTTTATTCCATTTAAAACGGCCTTAGTTTAAGTTACTTTAAAGGAAAATCACATATTTTTCATCCAAATTAAAAAACCGAACGTAGTCTTCCGGTGTTATTCTCTCACGGGTTCATTACATACATACATCACGTGCTGTGTATATTTTTTGTACAACGTCGCCAGCATACGAATACTATGTGGCTCTAATATATTATGTTCGCCAGTTAATATATGCAGGATACGATATATTAAAGGATATACTGACTAATACGCACACTGATAATATCATCAAAGGTGTACTAACGCTTGTTTCATTTACGATCAACAATATTCAGTTCAGATCCTATCCAAAGACGAATAAGAGAGAGTCATGCTTCAGCTCGGATGGGCCGGTATACATAATGGGTCGCTGATGGTCCGACATGTATGAAATTCTAGAAAGCGTTTTTTGATAACGCGTAGCGGCCTGCGCCGATATCAGCGTTGCCAGATTTTTTGTGCCAAGTCGGGAGTTTGGAACTTTTTGAGTGAAAAAGCGGGATTCTTCACTCAAAAGCGGGACAAAGTAAAAAAGGTATAAAATCGAAAGTTTTTTGATTTTTTATCTTTTTATTTGCGTTGAAATAACGTTTACGTGACAATAGATAGCAAATGAGTAGCCAAAGAAAATCCACCCCTCTACCTCTCACACTCTTATCTTCATTACGCACCTTTTTTTCTCAGCACGCTGCACGTACGTTCGGGCTTTCCCCGAAAAGCGGGACTGAGCCTGTCCCGCGCGGGACATTAATTTTGATGAAAAAATCGGGACGTCCCGCCAAAATCGGTACGTCTGGCAACGCTGGCTGATATCTACATTTTAATATTATCGCCGACGGTCAGCGAGCAGTCAGCATAAGACTAAAATCAGCCTAAACTCTACCTGCTAGCAAAGCAACTCACTCAGCTGCTGAAATAAAACTCTGCTAATATTCCGTACTCAAAGTTATCCCAAAATACGCATAAGTGTGTGTGTGCCTGATTCTGGAGGTCCAATTATGTTTTTACATTGTGGTATTGAAAAGCAAAACAAATGAAAATATGGATATTAGTCATTGTAGAAGGGACAGGTGCGGAGAGCTGGCGCGTCGCCAGATATTGTGAAACAGACAAGTGTCGTTCGCAGAAAATTCTAATATGGAACTTGAGCATTTAATCAAGATTATGATTAATTAAGTAGAGAGATAAATGTATCAATACTCAGAAAATACTACAAGCAGGAAACCTAACGGACGCACACATGATTAAATAATGAAGAGTTTGACATAATTATATGGAGCTTATGTTAAAATCTTCATTTAATTACAGCGGACCTAAAATGGTCACATTTTGCAATTCCTCTCGAAACAATTCAGAAAATGAATTGTCCAACTGACGAATGTCAAATTATTACGAATTGTGCGAATTATGTATAATACTAAAATCTAGACATATGAATTGCAAGCAGAGTGACCATTTTGCGATTTTTAAATAATCGGCCAAGTGCGAATTGTACTCGCGTATGAAGGGTTCCGTACCAATACAGAGCAAAAATAGGCTAAAAATTGTATTTTTTGTATGAGTGCCCCCCTTAAATTTTTATTTTATGTTAATATTATTATAAAATATAAAAGTACACATATAACAAAAGAATGTGTGAAAAATTCAAGAGGTAGGCCTCTTGCCATTATTGATGTAGAGCGAAAAAGCGACCCCTTATATGGGCGAGGCCCCCAATTTTTGCTGATTTTGCATTTATTTTTCTCCGCCCTTTGTATTTTAAAAAGTATTGTGTTTATCTTATGCTCGAAAACTGATTCTAACGAAGAAAACAAAGTACTCAAGCATGCATTAGAATTATTTGAGTTCCAATAATAGTTTAAAAATATATTTACAATTAAACATAAAAATAGGTAAGAAAATAGCTTAAAATATACAATCCGCCGTGGAAGAGGTGCACTTTAACTGTCACTGTAGCAGTAAGTATGACAGATTTGAAGATAAATCGGATATGCTATGAATACTTATATAAATGGCTATTACGTCATCTAATTCTTTAAATAGTATTTTAAGATAACTTTCTTTATAAACTTTTTAAAATCAAATGAATCGTTAGAAATATCAATTCTACCCCACATTTTAAACGTCATCAATAATACCGATTTATTGTTATCGTTGGGTGTGAAGGAAGGTAAAATCGCTAAAAAAAAAGGTGGCAACGCTCAGTTTTTACGTATTCTATGGAAAATCTCGTAATATTCGCCATTTCTCGACAGTTCAAATTTAAACCTCAGTCGGAACGTGTACACAGTTTTTCAAAGGAAGTTTTTTTGTGGCACAAATGTAAGTATTACTGTTTCACATAAAACAATCAATGCATTATGTGAGTAGTCAAAAGGGCCATGTTTGGGGCTATAATAAAAACCACATTGTGTATTAATTACAGAGATAAGTTTCATTTTCTCAACGCTATGATAGCCTCTACGCTATCATTTTGGTGCTTCAACGTCATATTTCTCAACGCTATGATAGCGTAGAGGAATAATTCGCTACAATTTTGGTGCCCCGACGTCACAAGCAGCGTAGATATTCGCCAATTTTCTTTCTCTCGCATAATTTTTCTGCGTCATATCAGCAAAAATTGGCGGCCTCACCCATATATTAATTTTATTTTGTTTTCACTATTTGTTGTTATAGCGGCAACAGATATACACAATCTGTGAAAATTTCAAAAGTCTAGCTATAGCGGTTCTTGAGATACAGCCTGGAGACAGACAGATGGATAGACAACGAAGTCTTAGTAATAGGGTACCGTTTTTACCCTTTGGGTACGGAACCCTAAAAATGAATCATATTATTATTCATAATAATATGACTCTCCAAAGCGACCATTTTAACCCTGCAATTTAGTAATTCGTCTCATGAGTAGCGAGTGCGGCAGTAGAGGCTGCACTGTTGTGGCAACAATTTAGTGTTTTTGGATTCCAAACTTGGGACAACCTTAGAAACAAGTAGAGTTAATGATCAATCTAATATAACTTATAAGCTTCTTATGGGGTGTACAGTTGAAAGCTTATATTTCTCAAACGCACATTTTGCCACCATAAAGTATGGTACGTGGTCAACTCTTTCATCTATAAATAAAATCTAGTTGTTTCGGACAATAAAATCTTTCCACTATTACCACCGACGTCCCGCGTTTTCATCAATCAAAGTCCAATTGACAGTGACACTATGTTTTTTTAACTCGAAGGACAAAGTAGAGGCATGACTCATAGAGTACACTGAAATTATTCATTTCGAACATCAACGAGTAGCTCTCTCGCAGAAATGTCAAATGGATTAACAGAAATAGTACGCAATAAGAGCAAGAGAGTACCCTGAATTAGACTGGCACTGTGGGCTGTGGAGCCAACTCGACGTATGCTGTACTATGTTACTGATTGTACCCTGATTGTACTATGTTAATGCAACATTAATGCTACGTTTTATACGTACTATGTTTTATACGTGGGAGAGCCATGCTTCGGCACGAATGGGCTGGCTCGATCGGAGATATACCACTTTCTCACAGAAAGCCGGCGTGAAACAGCGCTTGCGCTGTGTTTCGCCGAGTGAGTGAGTTTACCGGAGGTCCAATCCCCTACCGGCTACCCTATTCCCTTCCCTTCCCTTCCCATCCCTACCCTCCCCTATTACCCTATTCCCTCTTAAAGGGCCGGCAACGCACCTGCAGCTCTTCTGATGCTGCGAGTGTCCTTGGGCGACGGAAGTTGCTTTCAAGGTGACCCGTTTGCTCATTTGCCCCCTCATTTCATTAACAAAATAATGCAGTTTTACGAACTCTACAATCAGTAAAAAATTGGCCCAAATGCTATGTTCCTTTAAACAAATTAACAGCCCCAAAACAAGAAGACTTCGTTTGATAGTTTTCACTGCGAGTCAAATGCCTGAGGATACACAAAAGCTTCTGTTTTGGATTCAGATGCAACTGGTTTGTAGATATTAGGATAGGTCTGGTCACGTTTGAAGGCTTTCACTTCTATGTAGGTATAATTTATACACAATATTACCTCTAGATTTTCTATACGGTTCGTAGCGGATTATCTGAAAATGGAGTATTGAATACTGACAGTTTGTCAGTTAGAAGTTAAATCGGGCTCTTAGTTGGTTTTTGGGGTTGGTTAACGTTGTTGATACTGGTATATATAGGTCAGTACATGAGCTAGAGTACTCTGATGTATACTTGTGTTTATTTTATTTATTCGATTGACTAGATGACGCCCGCAACTTCGTTGTGCCAAAATTCGTTTATCGCGGGAAAGCGGACATTTTTCCGGGATAAAAACTATCCTATGGCCTTTCTCGGGACTCAAAGTATCTCCATGCCAAATTTCAGCAAAATCCGTTCAGCGGTTCGAGCGTGAAGAGGTAACAGACAGACACACTTTCGTATTTATAATATTAGTATGGATTCATATGCAGATGGCAGCTCAACTTGGTCGGGCTATGTCAAGTCAATATTAGACACGGGCCTTACTATGGCTCTACGAAATAACGTAGCCTGTCCGCACTCCGCTATCTGCCTGCAAACTAATTTCTTGGATAGTGTATTTTTCTACCCGTTCTTGTCCTAATGGTATGCACTTTAAGCTGCCTATGAACCAATTTCTTGATAGTGCTATCAAAGAAGTTAAATCCTAGGCAGATGGCGGACCTGAGTAATTTGGTCGCGTTACGTCAAACCCTGCCGACCGATCACAGCTAACATTGAATTGACATAAGTCGACCACATGACGTAGGCCAACCGCCTAGGAATAAATTTCTTTGGTATCACATGTTTCTACGTTTTCGTCCTAATGGTATGCAAATGCAGTTTAACTTCAATCATATCAAAGCGTCAAATCTTGCTACCATCTGTTTTCCAGATCTCCAGATCTAGTTTTACACGTAACTGACACAACAAGGTTCTTGTCCAGATGGTTGATGATGGAGTCCATTTGCTATCTGTCAACAAGATTTCAAAATTGCGTTCGAAATTCAAACTGAATGGGACGAAAACGGCACGTTTGTTTTGTTTGTCAAAACTAATTGTTGCCGCGAAATTTTGCCTGTCCTGCTGGAATCAATGTAAATTATGTTATAGGTTAATCCATCGATCGTGGATTCTTGGAAAAAAAGGGGCTTGATGGGTTAAAAAAGTGTTAGTAAGAAAAATCTCATTTTCTCGTTCAATTCTCATTTCTCTTCTCATTCAATCTATTCTTCAATGTGTAATAAAATTGAGTGATAATACTTTAGGGTTTATATGGACCCTTATAGAGTTTGATGTAAAAGTCTCAGCGCTAAAAGAGGAATTTTTTGTGCTTTACATGGATAAGCTGTAAGCGCTCGAGCGTCTTGAATTTTCCCATACAAAAGTAAAAAAATAAGTTACTCTTTCAGCACACTTTATATTACTTTCACAGCGAACTCGATATTGGGTGGATACCCATTACCCATCGTACCCTTAACCCTAAAGTTTTATCACTAAGTTTAGTTAAACTCTGTATTATAAATTACTAGCGACCCGCCCCGGCGTCGCGCGGGTATATATAGCCAATAAAAAAATTATGCCTATAGCTTTCCTCAATAAATGGGCTATCACTGAAAGAATTTTTCAAATCGGACCAGTAGTTCCTGAGATTAGCGCATTCAAGTTAGCCCTTTCAAATAATTTCCCCCGTTTTTTCCACATTTTCCTCTATTTCTTCGCTCCTATTAGTCTTAGCGTGATAAAATATAGCCTATAACCATCTTCGATAAATGGGTTAACTAACACTGAAAGAATCATCAAAATCCGTTGCGTAGTTTTAAAGATTAAAGGGAACAAAGGGACATGAGGGAAAAAAAGCGACTTTGTTTTATAATATCATAAATTATAGTAATTCCTCTGATAGTTTACTGCTTGTTTACAAATAATTATGTACATTATTAATTATTAAGTATGTATGATTGTATTGTATAATATATAGTTTTAAATTTTATTTCAAAGTATGACTCGGCGCCATACTTCAATAGGAGTGCCATCAATTATTTCTTCTAGTCATATCTAAATTATTTGGCACTGTGATCTGTGTAAAAGTTGTGAGAAAGTCAGTAAGAATGCGAATATTTTAAGCACGTGGCTTACTGATCACTGATCAGTGTTATTTTCATTTGTTTTTGGTACTAAAATTCAAATCATACCAAAATAGTTATTATTATTTTATGCATGGTTTCGAAAGTTTTTGACAGGATTTTTATTCACTAGCTGCAATTTTCATTGGTTCACCAATATTTTTCACGTTCGAAATTCAAATTCGATTTCCTCTCATTTACGGCGTCTACACGTCGCCATCGTCCAAACTCACTCTCTCGTAAATTCCTTAATTATATTGGAATTCGTCTCAGATTATTGTTTAATGATTCATTTTGTTGGACGACAGAATTCTTCGTCGCCATGTTGGAATCCCGACATGTTGGCAACACCGACAATGTCAGTTGATCGTAAAAATGCGCTATTTTAATACTTAATTTTTGGGCAATGACATCTTGAAAACTGTGCCCTCATTTTGAACAATATGGAATGTTGCGTTGGAACTTGGAAGCAAAAATGTGCGGGTACATTTTTTTTTCTTTTGCAGTAATAAGCAAGGGATTATCGTTACTCTGCTTCAAGTCTCAACTTCTTTTTTTGGGTTCAACGAGATCGATCGTGCGATCAATCAGTAGACGTGTCTTCCGAATTTCCGGAACTCTACCGAAGCCTTGCTAACTAGAAATATATAACTGGCCAAAACATCGCCTTCTCCGAATTCTGGAATGATCAGATGAGAATTACGGCCAAATATTTAATGATACGCGTTCTAAGTATCTTAAAAAATTGCTGAAATATTTGAATTTCCCGATGAGTCAGCTTCTATGAAGATTGAGAAAAATATTTTTCCAATAATTAGAAAACCCTAAACCGTATACCAAACATCCGGACTCCGGAGAGATAAATTTACATCAAAAGGTGATATTGGCGGCTCACCAAGAATCCAACTGTCGATTGTTAAGGCCAAAAGTGATAATTATAATGAGCTAACGCCATTAATTTTTATGACTTTCACGAATGCGTTAGTCATAAACGGTTTTTAATGGGGAATCGGGAGTTTTAAAGTCTTGCGGGAAAATTGGAGCGGTGCTAATGTTGGTCTAGTCATCTAGTTCACGGTAAAAGGAATACCTACGTCTAATATAATTAGATAGAAAAAGATTGCTGAAAAATAGGCAGATCTTCTTCTAAATATTAGATCACATGTTAGAGCATATCAGGCAAATTGTGTTGTTAAATTAATAGCTCCAATTAGGTACGTCTCGGTTACTTAATTGCGGCCATTTTGACATTTTGCGATATAAAGCCACACCCACGATGTGCCATAATTTTTGAAATCCTGGAATTGATCCTTGATGTGTTGCGAGTTTGCGACTATAGCCCGACTCCCGATGATCGGAAAACTAAATATTTCCCTTTGGGGCTTCCACTCACATTTCTACTGTTGCTAAAATAAAAATTGAGATCTATTTATCTGCAGAAAGATATATTGTACTCGACCCTGGGTCACGTGGCAAGATGGATCTCCTAAGTCCTAAATCACTTTTATACGCACTAAATTTTGTACAAAATGAAGATAAGAACTCGAATTTTGGAAGTGGGCGTCAAATATCTCCTCGGCCTTGGCACGATCATAAATAATATTAATGCGTTTACTTTTATTAAAACATCAGATTAAGATATAAAATTAATGTAGCTCTCTGTCATAAGATCCGATCTTGAGATTCGCTGCGAGACAAATAACATTTAAACTTAAAATATTACTAAGAATTATGATATCTTCCTACCGTTTCTGGAGGTATAAGAATAAACTTTACAAATAATTCGAATTGTTTTTACTAAAATAAAATTAACTTAACGGTCAATAAAAAATGCCTCTAATTAAATCGTTGACATTGTTAACAAGAGTTTTAAATGAATATAAGTTCTATTCTAATTTTAAAATTTATTTGAATTTTATGTGTGCACAAACGCGCGCACATAAAATTGCGCGAACAAAATGTCAAAGTTTTTTTTTATGCCCTCGCAAAGAGGCTAGACGTGAACATTAGGAGAGGTTCTTACAGAAGGCTGTGCGGGTTCCAGTAAGCCATTACTGTGGTCCCACATTACGGCCATTCCTGGAACTTATTCCAGAGCGTCGTCGGGAGCTCGTGAGAATGTTTTAAAAGTTACCACGAATTGGATTTTTTTTAAGAAAAACATGTCAACAAGTTTTGCTTGAAGTTTTAACTACCTATATTTATATATTATCCAATCTACAAAAAGTGCAGCTCTAAACAACCAAAACATATATAATATGTACGTACCTACTTTTTGCTCGGAAAATTTAACTTGGTCACTTAATAAAGTAACATAGTATTTTTGTTTCCAAAACAATTAATTAAGATAACCAAATGAAATCGTTTCAAAGCAAAAATGGAAATGTAATTTGGCTAACATTGGTCAAACATCAGGCGTGATTTGACAACGTGGTATTGATTTTAGCTGACGTGGAGCCCACGCAATTACAAGAACACCCCCGTCGGCCCGACACCCGAATACTACAAAACACTTTTAATTGTGGAACTCGTACCCAGTTTCATAAGCGAGCCAAATGCGAGAATCCGGCATTGGAACGAATTTTAAAATTATTATTTTTAACAAAAAATTAAAACCGACTTCCAAGGTAAAAACAATATTAATAGCATCCTTATAATATGAACTAAAAAGTATTAAATAATTTTTCCTATCTAATATGTAGTGCCTTTTCCCGAATTCGGCTAAACCTCAACTATTTCTGTACTCAATCTTCATAATTTTGAAGTCGGTGCCAGTTCCAAAAATTTCAAATTTTCGCGCGGCGCGCGACGACACCGTAATTGCCTCTGCGGCGCCGACCGCCGTGTATATTAAACAGCCTATAATAATTGGTGTTGTTATGCATATAATTATAATATTGTATCCATACCTATGCCTTGTATCTTTTTTGTGCCATGAGACATTGGTGACCTTAACACGACGTGGTAATGATGATGATGACGATGATGATGATGATGAATATGAATTGCATGGTAGCATATGCTTTCTGTTCTTAAAACAACGCCGAAACTCCCAAACGTGTATCTATAAAGGGTCAGGAGTTCTCTCAGCATCTTCGAAACCATGGTATACTTTGACCCAATATTTGACTTTTTGGTAGCATATTCTTAGTACAATTCACATAAAACCAAAATCACCATATGTTTCCATATAAATTTCGAGGAGTTCCCTCGATTACTCCTGGATCCCATCATCAGGTCACCACTTTTGTGAACATGGTACCAAATTGGAGTGAAACCTAATACAACAAAACAAAAATTTTGAAAATCGGTTCACAAATGGCGGAGTAGTCGTTGAACATACAAAAATAAAAAAAAATAAAAAAATAAAAATATCCACAGCCGAACATATAACCTCCTCGTTTTTTTGGAAGTCGGTTAAAAAATATATCCACAGCTGAACATATAACCTCCTCGTTTTTTGGAAGTCGGTTAAAAAAACTAGATGACGCCCGCAACTCCGTTGCGCCAAAACTCGTTTATCGCGCGAGAACCGTACATTTTTCCGGGATAAAAAGTATCCTATGTCCTTTCCCGAGACTCAAAGTATCTCCATACCAAATTTCAGCAAAATCGGTTCAGCGGTTTGGGCGTGAAGAGGTAACAGACAGACTGACAGACAGACAGACATATAGACGGACAGACAGACACAACTTTCGCATTTATAATATTATTTGGATCTTGGTAGATGTTATGGTATCTGCTTAATTTTCTGTCTTATAAGATTTTTTATATTAGACAATACTTGGTGATAACTTGATAAGTACCTGTAATACAACAAATATCGAATTAAAAATGTAGAGTTTTGAAAACATATATAGACAAATGTGTATATTGTTTTCGTATTTTGTTTCTGAATTCCTATAAAGAATAACGTTTCTGATACGATTTAATCAAGACTATATATTTACATGTAGGTACTTTTTTTATTCCTATTAGTAGCACAGAGCACTAATAGGAAAGTATAAGTATAACCTACCCTACAATATTTAAGTAAGTATTTTTCATAATTTCCTAATTTATGAAAAAACAGTTTTTGCTGCAGCAGAAATTACTCAAAATGTCGAAAAATTTACAATTTCATGTTAACGTTAAAACCATGAACGTCGTCCATGGTTAAAACAAAAAAGATAGTATGCTATATTAACTAAAACTAAAGTCCGCGGAGACTTAAGGGAGCATACCCATACTACGTGACCTACTTTTAAAGATTTTTTGACCCCCTCCCTCGTAGTATATGCCAAGACCCCCCTCCCCCCTTCAATTGTTCACGTGGTATTGACAAGAATAATTTTTAATCATTTTGTAAGTAAAAAGAGTAGATAGCAAATGAAATTATAAAAAATACTACTTAATTAAATATGGGAATAAAAATAACGATCACCAAAAAATACTTTGATACCCAATAGCTTACCAAAAAGAAATATGTACTTGACACCAATATTTAAAATATACTATACAAGGTGTAACAAAACTAAGTGATAATACTGTAGGATGTGTACGTGTCCTAAGCGTTCCCTAACTTGGTGGAAGTCCGGTCCCTTGTAAGGTAGACCGGCCGGTCGTGGTGGGAGCCTGTGTTAGACAGATCCAGGATATCCCTCCGTATACGGCTGAAAGCAAACCGCAGGTGGTTTTAGTGGGTAAACCCGAAGTCGGGAGTCCCACATACCCCCGGGGTGCTTCAGCTTAACTGAGGCACATCCCCAACCCGGGGCACCCTTACAGGGTTTCCCCTGCGTACAAAAAAAAATAAAGAAAAGGATATGTACGTGTTCCTTATAGTGAGTTTACTGTGAAAGTAGCAGTGCTGAATGAGCAACATTTTTTTCACTTTTGTATAGGCAAGCGCCCCAGTGTAACGAGTTTCTCCATACAAAAGTGAAAAAAACATTTGGTCTTTCAGCGCTGCTACTTTTACAGTGAACTCTATGTAAGGAACACATACACATTACACACGCTAAAGCATTATCACTTAGATTTATCATTTATGTATCTATACTAATATTATAAAGCGGAAGAGTTTGTTTGTTTGAACGCGCTAATCTCAGGAACTACTGGTCAGATTTGAAAAATTATTATATTGTTAGATATCCCATTTATCGAGGAAGGCTATAAGCTATATTTTATCACGCTAAGACTAATAGGAGCGAAAAAGTAGAGGAAAATGTAGAAAAAACGGGGGAAATTATTTGAAAGGGCTTATCTCACAAACTACTGGAGCGATTTTTATGTTATTCGCCAAAGATAAGGGTCTACACAGACCGAACTGCATTCAAACTGCACTTGAACTGCAATTTGCAGTTGAAATGCGGTCCGTCTGTGTAGACCCTAAGAAGTAGACCACGTGAAGGATCATAGGCTATTTTTTGTGGACAAATTTGTCCTTGAAATATGTGAAATATCTAATTTACGCGGGCGAAGCCGCACGGAACGTCCAGTAATATAATTATATAATAATCACAGATAATAATAGTCTAAAATTACAATAGAACAGTCAGAGAAATTAATTTCTAGGCAGATGGTGGACCTAAGCGCGTTTAACCGCGACCTAATTTAGTTGCGTTTAAAGTCAAACCCAACCGACAGATCATAATTAACATTGAATTGATATGATCCGACTACATGACGTTGGTCTGTCAACTACCTAGGAATCAATTTCCTCGATCGTACATACTAGCTATTTTAGTCACGACTGTAGTTCAAATTGTAATTGAACACCAAATATACAGTTCGACAAGGCTTTAAATGAATATGTCAATTATGTTAATGGGCACCGCTGGTAAAAGAGAACTGTCAAAAATGACGTTTTTGTATGATAGAAGCGTTACGGTAGTTCCTTTTCTTGCCACGTTCATAAACAGCCTTGTCGAACTGTAGTAAATGATCACCAAGCTTGACAGCTTCACCAAACTTCAAAATGCCTGACAAGTGACAACAGCACCTGTTTTTTTTTAATGGCTGATGGCTATAAACAACCACAATAAATGCCGGAGTCAAGTATTAAATGGCGAGAATAAAAAAAATCGTATGACGTTTCTCTCGGCGAAATTGACTACGTGACAAAACTCTAGACCCCCTCCCCCCTCTTGTGACCGAGCGTAGTATTTTGAAGACCCTCCCCCCCTAAATGGGTCACGTAGTATGGGTATGTTCCCTAACAAGCGTGACTGTTCCACTGAAAATTTTGCGCCGAATTAGATGGGCTGATTAACTTTTTTACACGCGTTCTTAGAAGTTTAGAATTAAAAAAAAATCTATAGAAATCGTAGACAACAACTTTAACGTAAAAATATACATTATAGCTGTTGTGTGTGGTATCCTAACGATTTCTATAGGAAGATGTACCTATCGAGATGTATCGTGCTATAATATGACATCTTTACATTACCCTGGCTCTGTCTGTGACAGCCTTTAAGTTCGGGTTTGCCGCTTTGGAGACGTAAGCTAGACAAATCAATAGACACTTAGAACTTAATAATTCCTGAACCAGCGATGGATTATTACTATTTATTTTCAAATCATTAATTTTCCTTCTCACAAAATTCTTATTCAATTGTGCACCGTTTCAGAAAAAAAACGAAAAGTGTAAATCTGACCAAATAGAATTGTAGTTATTACATTACTAAAATTAGTAAGTAGCAGAGCTTTGTAGTTTGCTTACACAGAATTGATAGAGTATAACTCCAACATGTAGCGATTGTAATGAAAAGTCGAAACCTAGTTAGCACAAGGGCAGAATTCATTGATTGTTAGATATTGAATCACCGCGGGATTTTGGCACATGTCTGCATGGAATGTTCAACGTTGGTGCCACACAATAGGGGTTGTATCGGCGTGGCGGGCGTTTGACCTTGAAAGCGTGTTTGGGGGTGGCGTCTGTCCGCCGGGGGGTGCGTCGGATTACGTAATAGATATATTTATACCCCCGCCATTGCGCAGTCTGCCCGCTGCCGTCGTGTGCTCGGTTATATTTTAGCGTTACATCCATACTAATATTATAAATGCGAAAGTGTGTTTGTTTGTTATCCCTTCACTCCAAAACCGCTGAACCGATTTAGCTGAAATTTGGTATGGAGAATACTTTGAGTCCCGGGAAAGGACATAGGATACTCTTTTTCGGAAAAATGTACGGCTCATCTTATTATCAGTAAAGTTTGCATTAAAGTCTGTCTAGACTCTAGACTCTAGTTGGTTCAGATTAAAAGTATTATATTTATTTGAATTCTTGGCATCAATATTTTTCTTTTCCCGACATATTTTCCTTTACTACCTTTAACATAACTCATCATATCTTCGAAATCAGCACATCAGCAGGGAAAAAGATAGGTAGTGTTATTACTTATCACTAAAAATAACAATTGCTATCTTCTGAAACGGCTGAGTAATCAAGACTTGTCTGACTGATAAGCTGAAGGTCATCTTTTATCAAAAATATCTTTAAGAACTTTGGTAGAGTCGTATTTGGTCGTTCGTTGGAACACTGAGTTTGTTTGGTAGAGTTTACAATATAATCCGTTCTGACCAATTTTTGTGGTTTTTAACAGGACTTTATCTATTCACTAATAACTAAATAAAACTATATATATAGACCAGCACGAGTCGGCGCATAAGTACCGAAAACTATTCCACCTCAAATTTTTTATGCGATCCTCTTTCCTCTTCAAATTGCACAACATGCAATTCATTTATATCATCAGGAGGGCCCTGATGATATAAATGCATTGCATGTTGCCATGGTGCAACCCGGTGCCATATTGTTTAAGCAAACATTGTTTAAGCAATTGCTAGGAATTGTTATTTTTCAACTGGACAATTTTTTTTATATTCTATATTGAAATACCAATAAAAAAGGTCCTATGACTTTTTACGTTAAAGTTAATATTTTTAAAGATATGAATTTTTAAAGGTTCGAAAAATTTCAAATTTGGGTACATTCGACCCATAAAAAATATATTAAAAAAAATAATAATGTCTAAGTAATATATATTTTGAAATGCTCTATACAATAGTTAATAATATCGTTAGTAGAGATTTAAAAAAAATTCATTGTTTATTATCTTTTTTATCTTAGCAAAAGTAGACAAAAAATTGTGTTTTTTTGTATGGGAAAACCCTTAAACATTCACTTTATTCTAATTTTATTATTAATTATTAAAGTACAAATATAATTAAGGATTTAGTAAAATTTTCAAGTGCCTAGCTGTTACTATTATTGATTACGAGCAAAAAAGGCCAAAAAATAACGTTTCTTGTATGGGAGCCCCCCAAAATTGAGGTGGAATAGTTTCCGGTACTCATGCGTCGACTCGTGCTGCACTAATACAGCTGTACTCGGCGAAACATGGCGGTAGCGGTCATTGTCAAAAACTTGTCATTTTCTATATAAACCGCGATTGAAAATGGAGTGTCAGATGTTGTCAATTGCGGCTTTGCATAGAAAAAGACAAGTTTTTGACAGGGAGTCAATGACCGCTACCGCAAGCTGAATACACAAATTCCTCTCGAAAAAAGCTCAGAATTCAGGCCAGAAATTAACGTGATGTGATAATAGTCGATTACATACTGCAATGATGATGTAATAGAATAGGTACTTTATACACAGTGATAAGCATTATCAGCTTATCACAGACATCCTTCAGACTACATAACAATGTTTTGTAAGTTGTACCTTAGGGATCTATCAGACGAAGTGCGTTCACACGGTCAAGCGTTGAAGCGGTCAGCGGGGCTAATGTGGTCGCACAGCAATTCCTCTCAATCAATTCACAAAATGAATTGTCAAAACTGTCAAACTCACGAATGTCAAATTTAGACCAATTCAATTGGTCTAAATTCGTACTGATGTGATATTCGTGACTTTGAGAATTCATTTTGTGAATTGATTGAGAGGAATTGCTAATGTGACTATTTTAGCCTCGCAGTTCTGCGTTCTTCATGTTATTTAAAATGGGATGATACATAGAGTCAGAATTCAGAACGCTTTCTGTCATATCTATGTAACGAAATATAACACATTATAATAAAGGATGCAAAACTGGCCGCTTGAACACTTGACCGCGTGGGCGTGAACGCTCTGTTTGAAAGGTCCCTTAGTAGATTTAGGTGGCAACAAGATTAGCTAGGTTGCTGATATTCTTGGTGTTAGATAATTGGGAGGAAACACAGCACTACTGTCTTGCTGACATTTCTAATATATAAAATTCTTGTGTCACGGTGTGCGTAATTGAACTCCTCTGAAACGGCTCCACCGATTTTCGTGAATCTTAGCGAGCATATCGGCTAGGGTTGAGAATCGGACAACATCTACTTTTTATATTGATAAGTGCATTTGTTGAATAAATAATAGTAAATTATTACAACTCGAGACTGACGGTGACTATTGTTTGTGCGACGGGATAGTGTTGCCATGGTGTAAAATAATATGGGCGAAATACTTCATATGGCAAAACAACTTTTGCCGGTCAGCTAGTATTTTTATAAAATTCAACCAAATCGCTACTTAAACAGTGTCGTTTACGTGGAAAGTCGTTCACTTGGCTGAGCTATCCTGTGTCATTTCCACGGAGCTAATATAGAGGTCATTTCCCAGGACTGAAAGATATTTTTTTCTTTTTATTTTAATTTCCATAGGAAATTTTATCAAGACAGCGGTTTAAGCCTGAAGAGGTAACAGATAGGAAGACACAGGAACTTTTGCATTTACAATAGTTATTAGGATGGATTTTTATTCCTACAAAGCAAAATGTTTCCAAACACACCTACGCCTGTATTCTAATTTCTAAGAGACTGTATTAGCATCTTCTGACTTCTATTATAGGGCGTCCACGAATTACGTGAGGTGTTTTTTTTAATTTTTTGGACCCCCTCCCTTGGTGATATTTTGTGAGATTTTATTCAACCCACAAATCTCACGTGAGATTTTTCAAAATGTGGGTTTCTTACGTAAACATTTGGTTTGACAGTTAGTAGATGTTCTTTCGAACGAATTTGTGAATTATCTTAATCGTATAACGATTACGCTTACAATTAAATCTTAAGCATACGTACAATCTGGCTGAAATGGACCAAAATAGTATTATTTTCTTGAGAAAAAAATTACGTGAGATTTGCCGAGACCCCCCCTCTCCCCAACATGAGATTAGATGAGATTTGACTCGACCCCCTAAACACCTCACGTAATTTGTGGACCCCCCTTACAATTTATACCATATTAAAATGCCCAAGCTTAGCTCTCCAATATACCTTAAACTTCAAACTCTACTGCCCTTTTACATTAGCAAAATGGTTCCTTCAGTGCACATTACTCTGAATATAGCATGAAACTGCGTCTGGCCGGTATAATTAGCCACTATAGTCAATAATAGTGTACTTACAGGGTAATAACGACTACAACAGCGCCCGCTATCTACCGCACTGGCGCCAGCAACTCGAAATCTGCCGTCAATTGGCCTCTGAACCATAAAACCAGCTACAATTTTGTACAAATGTCTAGGTGTTATCGAGATGTTTGCAGATTGCATAAATTATGAAAAGTGTCATATGAATTTGGAAGTCTGTAGAAGTTTTCCAAAAACTGCTTTTTAATCGATTGCCATCAAGTAAATCAGAAATTACTACACTGTATAAAATGTATTACACAATGTTTTATCCTTGTCTGATACGTTAGAAAGTACCTAGCTTTAATTGTAAATTGTATTACTATAGTTAACCATGTTATAAATTTGTCGACAAAATATGCCCTATGTATCATATTCTTATTAATGTTATAGCTGTTGCCCGCGACTTCGTCCGCGTGGACTTTAGTTTATAGTTGTTCCCGTACATCGATTGAATAGTTAACGCGCAAATCATAAAAGTATGTTGTGTGGGACAATATACTTTTATGATATGATAGATGTTCCGCGCGGCTTCGCCCGCCTAATTTAGGAATGTAACGGAAACCATACATTTTTCCGCAAAAAAAGAAACCTATTTCCTTTCACGTGGTCTATTCTTTATGTGTGCCAAATAACTTAAAAATTGCTCCAGTACGTTCAAATTAACCCTTTCAAATAATTTCCCCGGTTTTTTCCACACTTTCCTCTATTTCTTCGTTCCTATTAGTCTTAGCGCAATAAAGTATAGCCTATAGCCTTTCTCGATAAATAGGCTATCTAACACTGAAATAATTTTTCAAATCGGACCAGTAGTTCCTGAGATTAGCGCGTTCAAATAAGCCATTTCAAATAATTTCTCACGTTTTTTCCACACTTTCCTCTATTTCTTTGCTGCTATTAGTCTTAGCGCAATAAAGTATAGCCTATAGCCTTTCTCAATAAATAGGCTATCTAACACTGAAATATTTTTTTAAATCAGATCAGTAGTTCCTGAGATTAGCGAGTTCAAATAAGCCATTTCAAATAATTTCTCCCGTTTTTTCACACTTTCCTCTATTTTTTCGCTTCTATTAATCTTAACGTGATAAAATATAGCCTATAACTTTTCTCGATAAATAAGCTATCTAACACTGAAAGAATTTTTCAAATTGGACCAGTAGTTCCTGAGATTAGCGCGTTGAAATAAGCCCTTTTAAATATTTTCCCTCCGTTTTTTCCACACTTTCCTCTATTTCTTCGCTCCTATTAATCTTAGCGTAATAAAATATAGCCTATAGCCTTCCTCGATAAATAGGTTATCTAACACTGAAAGAATTTTTCAAATCGGACCAGTAGTTTCTGAGATTAGCGCGTTCAAACAAACAAACAAACAAACAAACTCTTCCCAATTATAATATTAAGTATAGATAGGCTCTGACACCGGTGTCGGGAATCGGGACACATTGTATACATATAGAGCAGCGGTCGGCAACCTTTTGGCAGGCAAGGGCCACAATGTGGCAAAACAAACAAAAGCCGGGCCGCAGACCTCATAATCGTATTAACCCTATAACCCCAGAAACTCAATATACCTACACATAATGAAAGGAAATAAGTTTTTATTAAAAATGGCACAAACAGCTACGTACTTAAGTGGCGATAACTACTGCCAGTATTAGAAAATATTGTTTTTGATACACATAACTTATTCACAAAACATTCACGGGCCGCACGTTGCCGACCGCTGAATTATAGAGTATATATAGAGATGCAATACAGATATTTTTCATCTTACCTACTTTATTAATTTATAACCACTAACTAATATAACCAACCATTATAATAGCGCTTTACTTCATAGAATTAGCCCCATAGGCCATAACCATTCTCTAAAGTCTAAAGTTCTAAACGAAAACCCAACAAAGTTTTCCACAAAATCCTTACTCCGCGAATAAACCGGTGTTATTTATGTAATGGTAAACTAAACAATGTCTAGGCGTAATTACTCGTCTGGCTGCCATTTTAGTGTTTGTTGTAGTCTGTCAAAACACACGCCTTCATTGATTCGTGACGTAGGGTTGGTAGCGCTGAGAAAAAATTAATGTAAGTTCGTAATGGACAACAAAAATCTTTTAAATTCATCAAGCCCCAAGCGGCCACATCCGGCCGCGATAGCAATGAAAAAGCTATTGTGTCTCGTTTTGCCACGATCGATGGAGAGAATCCGATGACTGCACTATGCTCTAAGGGGGTGCGTTCATGGTTGCTCCATCAATGTAAACCATAATAGTGTTTCTACCGTTGATAGTCCTGGATTTTTTAAATGTAGGCCGGCCTAGGTGGGCGGTAGCGTCCTAGGGGGGGCAGATTTCGTACATGGGGCGGAAATAAAGTGGCCTACATTAATTATAAATAAAAATATATACTTAAATCCGGCACTGACCGTTGAGTAGGAACATCTTTACAAGTGATAAGATATCGCGTTGGGGTGTAGTATACCCGTTAAAGTAACTCTTCACGTTGGGCTATGATGGATAACCATGATCGCAAAGCTGACTATATCACGACGTATAATCGACATTCGTCATACCTAGAAGCCTATAGAAGGCTACTATCCTACACCTTCGAAATCGCTTGCCTCTCAAGAGTCGATGTAGAGAGAAAAAATACGATCTTAAGATAACTTTTTTTTTTTGACAACCCTACGCACATCCTACGTCCAGTAACTGATCTTGTCTGGGAGTCAATTGATCCAGACTATTTATAGACCACCGCGTGCGATTGTCTATGCCCATTATCTATTAAATTTACACAAAATATTTGTCCATTAGCACGCTACCGTGTAAACGACGAAAGACACTGGTGCTAACGAAACTAGACACAACTATTATTTGTATTAAATGCATCAATATGTGATTTACGTCGTGGTTTGGACTGTAGGAGTCCATATAGTAGCCAAATAATATTACGGTAATCTACACGGTAATTCATGCGTACTGATAACTTGGAGGTTTTGGTACTCTAAAGAAAATTCCACTTACATTTTCTACACGTCTCAAAATATAGACTTCTTCCAGGGCAAATTTTGCAAATTCGTCGGAATACTTTATTTAAATTAAGTAATTTAGCAGAGTGGCGAAATGTTGATGTAAAAATTAAACGATTCATCCTATGACATCTCTCCTGTCGGTGAAATGTCTAAATAAAATTTCGTCGGGTTTCATTTAAAAAATTGCATACTTTCATGTAACGTTATTCTCGTTTGCCTCCGTGAAGTTAATTTAACTTAATACAGCTCAATAAAAAATATCCACAGCCGAACATAATATGTATATTATATGTATAACCTTGGAAGTCGGTTAAAAAGTTCTAGTTATTTTGGCTGTTACTGCGCAGTTTTAAGCATAGCTGATGCTGATGCTATTATGATTGTATGAATGAAATGATGTAGCTTTACTTAATCCTTCGATCGCGGATTCTTGGAAATCTACTTGGGAGTTGAAGCTTTAAATGTAAAACTCCAAAATGATAACAATTTTACGATAAATAATGGTCTGGGCTGAATTTCTAGTAAGTAGTGCCAACAAAATGCGAAGCGTCAGTTTTAATTTTCATCGTAATTATACAATTTTCCATTATATGAAATAAAAATAACTTCTAACTACTAAGTAAGTAGCGATCAAGTACAGCAAAGTAAAACTGTACTTGAGCGAAGTATTACATACAAGAAGTATTATTACAGCCCGCGCTGACGTCTACGGCGGCCATCTTGGTTTCCCAGTGACGTCAGAGCTTAAGGGATGGGAAATAGTGTTATCGATAAAATCCGGGATCGGCCCCGGTGTTGTGTTGCAGGTATTAAGTTTATTATAACATAAATCGTTATGTGGACGATATTGCGGCGTAAACATAATGGCGAATTCTTCATAATCATAATCATTTATTCGCAGAAAGGTAGCTGTTATAATTATTAAATGATGAATTAATTATAAAGAGTTATAATAAATTCATGAACGGAATGCAGAAGTTACAGCTAAAAGAATTTAGTGATAAAATAATAAAATAATGGCATCGCACTCTTTCAGCGTGTAATATCTTTATAAGAGACATACACACCCTAAAGTATGATAACTTCGTTCTGTTACACCATTTATAGCATTTTATCAGTCTCTTTTGCTTCAAATATGATAGTAGACTGAAATGATAACATTAGCATTTAGCTTATGATTAAGCTGATAAAGACAACACAGAAATAATAATTACATTTTTAACGAACGCATTGGAATATTATATATTAGTTTATTATCATTTCTGTAATCAATATTAATTGCATGTTACTTTCCGGTTGTTCAATAGGTATAAAAATATTTGTTATTTTGGATAAGTTTTTCCTTGTTGATAAGTCTGTGTTCGCGTCTGGTTTTTCAAACAATGTGATTAAGTACCTAAGCATAAAGTTGTATGTAACAGGAATGTTGGATGATGGTAGCAACTGGAAAATCAATAAAAATGTATCCATACAATTTATAGTTTGAGCGAAAAGCTTTGCAATTATATTATTTAGAATAGCTGCACCCTTTCCGCCCCAGCCGGGTTTAAAATCGATGAAATATCTCCATCCATTGAATCTGCGATACACGATAGCGCTGCTCTGTAGTTTTATAGGTTGTGAATTGTGATATTTTCACAGATATATTATTATAATATGTCTGAAAATATCACAATTCACAACCTAACAATAAGAAAAGCCTTATTTTAATGTAAAGGTCAAACCACCAAAAATCATAGCAAAATTGGAACCATGTTTTTAGCTCGAGACAGCTCACAAAGCATCTTTGCACAAGGCATTAGGTATAATTAATATTTATATTATAATGCTTTGTATAAAAATCCTTTGTGAGCTGTCTCTAGCTAAAACATAGTTCCAATTTTGCTATAATTTTTGGTAGTTTTGACCTTTACATGAAAATAAGGCTTTTCTTAATGCTATATATAATATATATATATATATATATTATATATATATATATATATATTACGCTCAAAGACCGAAATCGCTCAATGAGCGAAAAAATGGCTCACAGTGCGTTGTGGTCACAGTGAAACAGCCACGACGCGAAATTCGCGTCGTGGCTCTAATGAAAACGGCCACAACGCGTTCTGACAATCACAAAAAGTCCATAACGCGAAATTCGTGTCGTGGCTGATATGCTATTCGTTTTTCTTGATTGAATTAATCATCCATAGGTATGGAAGATTATATTTGAATTACCACGAGTACTACAAAATATTTTTTCTTTTACAAAATCACTGCATATCAAGTTTTTCATTATTATTTGTAAAATATCCATAGTTCCATAATATCCGTACTAATATTATTACTGTCTTTCTGTCTGTCTGGCACAAAGTGCTATTGTTTGTTATTGTTTTTTTTAATCTTAGACCTAATCTGATTATAATATATAATAAGTATTTAGTTTTATTTTTATTTATATATAATTTAAATATAATTCTACTAGTTGATGCCCGCAACTATGTTGCGCCAGACAGACAGACAGTAATAATAATAGTACGGATAGTATGGAAGTATGGATATTTTATAAATAATAATGATTTTAAACACGTTATGCAGTGATTTAGTAAAAGAAAAAATATTTTGTACCTAGTACACGTGGTAATTCAAATATAATATAATATACCTATGGACAATTAATCAATCAAGAACAGATCAAGAAAAACGAATAGCATATCAGCCACGACACGAATTTCGCGTTATGGACTTTTTGCGATTGCCAGAACGCGTCGTGGCTGTTTCACTGTGACCACAACGCATTATGAGCCTTTTTTTCGCTCATTGAGCGATTTCGGTCTTTGAGCGTGACATACATATGAGTATTTTTTTTTGTTATCCTGCAAAGTGAAAAGGCCTCGACAAGATAGTAAGTTCAATTAGTTTGTTTAGTACATTTAATCAATCAGACGATAAATGTTAGTCTTGTTGTGATATACCTGATTAATGACTATACTTAATTACAATATTGATTAGATATGAAATAAAAAATAGTAATTATCTGTTACAAAATAGCATTTAGTAGGTAATAATAATTAGGAATAAGTAGTTACTCTAGTCAGGTATACGTCTTATACACAAATAATTGTAAGAAAAATAAACTTATTATTTTTATAATGTTTAGTAATACCACAGAATATACTATATTAGTGCATGGGCGCCGCACCGGCAGAAATAATTTCCAAGGGGTGCAGATTTTGGTTTTCTTTCTTTTCTTTTTACTTTTTACGAACAACAGTGACTGTCTATTTACGTCAACATACTCGTAATACATTTAGTGCTGAAACATTACGAACTATCTTTGTACGCGTACGGCATGGTTAAAATGATTGCCCATAGACGGCTTTTTATTTCAATAAGTAATTCCTGTTGATCCCGAGATTCCCAAGGGGTGCAAGTGTAGAGGCCTAAAAAATGTTTTATCTACTTACTGCTAATAAGGTAAAATGTACAAAACCATTAGTAGGGCTTGGCTTTGATTCTCATAACACATTACATAACGTTCCTTAGTTCCGTGGTGAGAAAAAATAATAACAGTGTAACCTGCACATTACTTGGTTACATTGTAATTCAGCTCGCATCGCTAGTGCGGGGCAGGGTGAGGCCGCGTCTGGGGGTCGTCTGCGGCCCGGCGGCGCGGCGACCTACTTCTGGACCCCCACGGCTGGGGGGTCGGGGCCCCCCACCTGCCGGAGGTCACGCGTGCACCGGGGGGTTACGTAACCGTTTAGGGCCAGACGCATTACGCTTTTTTATTTCAATTTCACATTCGCCGACTTGTAAACATGATTCATTTGACGCGGCGGCAAAATTAAAAGCTGCAAATTGATGTTTGGCTTTCTGGTGGGCTTTTATTCGTAATTTAATCATAACAAAATATGTTCTCCTTTTATGTGAATGGTAATTTGATTTTGTAAAAATATCCTTTGAGCCTTGTGGTTTGACCATAAACAACTTTTGGGCGAAATTCGGATTTTTGGTTTGCCCAAAGTCCTTGCAAACCTAAAATAACCTAGACCCAGTACTTTTGCTAAGAGATATTGTCATATCGACTTCGATTTAAGATAATGTAAAAAATAAAACTACCTACGTACACTACATCGAATCGAACGTGGTCACGTGTCTGAGTTTAGTGTTGTAAAGGTGTTTTATCGATAAGGTTTTAGTCGCGTTATTTAACAAGTGACGACCAATGTTTATTAAAATTGCTAATCAAAATTCGAAAATGATGAATAACGAACGAAAGGATTATGAAAGGTAACATCGATGATCGAATGAGTTTACTGTGACTAAAACAAGCATTTTCTCCATTTCAGGCGGTGGAGACAGTGGTGTGCAAGCCGGAACCGCCGGAGTCCCCTCCTAAGAAGTCCCGGGGCGAAGACTATGGGTATCCCCTGTACCTGGACCCGTATGTGCACCTGCGGTACCGCGCCTTCCGGCCCTGGGGTAAGGAGCCGGCGCTCCAGCACCCCGAGCGCGTGGTCCGCGTGGCCGACTGCACCCGCCTCGAGCCCGACTTCCAGCCCAACGTGGCGCTCAAGCCCCGCACCCCCCCGGCCGATGACGTTACCTCCTCCACCTCCCCCCCACCCGACTCCGAGCTCGCCGCGCGCCTGCTCGACGCCGAGGCGCGCCTCAGCGAGCGCGAGCGGCGCCTCGATGAGCGGGAAGCGGAGCTCGCCCGCCGCGAGGCGCGACTCGAGGAGCGAGAGAGGGAGATAGAACGACGCGAGCGAGCGGGCGAGAGCGAGACGGAAGTCAAGCCGGACCCCAGCGAGCCGTGTTGACCGACGGGGGTCATCGTGAGGCTCCGCTTCTAGTGTTGTGACGAACGCTCGCGCGTCGAGTACAAAGTGACCCCGAAGTTAGTGATGTGTACGTAGCGTCGAGTCCGACTCGGCGTCCCAGGATTAGTGCCGAGCTGCCGACCTAACCAAGGCATTTAGAATAATTTTAAATCGTAAACAGTATTAGTTTAATTCGAGTTTCTGAGCCTAATTTTGAATACTATATTTATTGACTTTCTTTATTACTGTGACGCGAGTTTTTAAACCACTCGTTGCAAGTGATGTGATTTTTCTTTTGATTTTTTTATAAATCTTCACTTTGAAGTAGACGTAGACTTTTTGCTCTTAAAGTAATATTCCCAATATCTATTATATTGTGTCACTGTATTTTTTTATTTATTTACACGTTTTTCCTGCGTTACAGTAGCTAGCATGTTGAAACTGTCAAGCGCACTCGTTAGCAGTAGCAATTAATAACATTATCTTTTTATTCAATGCCTTGATTGGAACGACAGTTTCCCGAGTACGACATATTCAAATTGTTTTTTAAACGTGGAAATCGATGTACATATACCTAAAAAGTACAGTTTTTATGATTTTTCTATTTAATATACAGTTTTTCATGTAGTCTTTTTTGAATGTGTGCCATTCTGAAGGTACTCCCGTTACCTTTCCATGTAACCTCATCTATGCTTTTCCAATAATACTCACGTAATATAATAATAGATTTAAAATACAACAATAAGCATAATTTATACAGGGTTATTTTTAAGGTTTATCTATATCGACCACAGTATTCGTCTGTCTTTGTTACCAATACATTAAACCGATGTTAAGTTTTTTTTTTTTATCTGTACAATTTTACAAAATAGAATCGGCGCTGGCTAGCTAGTTCCTTTGCTTGAACTTGGCTTGACATGCTGCCGCGCGTCTAGGTCCTCAGTGATCCTGTTTAAACATAACTCTGTATAAAGTCGAGAAGCAATTTTCTGGAATGATTGTAAAAAAAAATCTTTGTACCTAAGTGTAAATCCTTATAAACTTCCAATAATATTCTGCAATATTTTGTATTGTTAGTACCGATTATCTCTGTTATGTTTCAACACGCCAGTTGAATTTTCTGAGTGTATAAAGTTTGTAATTCAGCGGCCTAAATTCAATTGAATTGACACAACATGAAATCAAAGTTTACAAAATATAAAGGGCTAACATCCCGTGTTCTACCTCATTGTAAATAAATTTATATTTGGCTAAATTAATAAGAACGTAAGTTTTTTTAAGACTACTTATTAATTTCGAGCATGTACTTTGGAGCAATAATTTGAATATTATAACGGTGTGAATTATCACTGCCTGTCTATAATAGAACTTTTCTGTCTGTTAGACTATACAATTACTTACATTTTTAATACCTAATATTTTAAGAGTAATCGGTTGTATATACGTACCGTATGGCATAATGACACTAGTACCTATGTCTCGTTCTTATCATCACAATTTAAAAATATCTTACGTCATTTGTAATGAACTAGTGATGTACCTTTAGCATTTTTTATAAAGTCGATATTTTCGTAGTTATTGCCAGTGTGCATTTTTGGCGACTGAACTATCTCCTTCATAACTAAAGTTATGATTACGCAATTTGTGATTTAGCAGATTAGATGCTTTATTTTAAACGTCTTTGTGATGTAACGGATTTTTAATGATTTCATCCCCGGTTCGTGAAACTTATTATATCGATTCGCGATATTTTGGTGTTATATAAGTGGAGTAGTGAAGGGGAATTCTTGTAAAGAATGTAGTTAGTTAACAAAATTAGTTGAGATTTATCGAATAGAGTATTCGATTTTTTCTGGCGACCGAGAGCCAGTTCTACCCGTGCTGAGGAAACGATATTGTGAAAACGTGAAATTAGATTTCACACACTAAAGTGACTTGTAACATTTGGCAAAGCTCAAACGTGTTTAGATTCTTAATGTTTTTTCTTTTAATATTTTATTCCTTTGAGAGTGCTATGTTATGTTGTAGCTAGTTTTATGAAGTATTTCAGTTAGGTAAGGTCGTATCTCTAGTCAGAGACTTTTGAGAGAAAAATTACCATTTTTAATATTATATTCAAATAGGTACTGCAGGCAAGTGAAATAACTTATTTTAAACAATAGAAATAATTGTAATCGAGCTGTATGTCAGTATGTGGTATGTATAATAAGTTGTATATTATAATGAAACTTTTCTGTCAGTACCACTGTTGGTTAATGTATTTTGGTGCTATAATACTTTTGGCTTGGCTAACGTAGAATTTAATTATTGTAAATAAAATAATTTAATATTTATTGGCAACTGTTCAGTCTAATACTTTTGTGAAACTATTTTTGTTATTTTTAATACTTAATTATTATTGGGCTAAGCCGTCTCTCACTTTACGATTGTTATCCTCCTTTTTACTTGTGGTTTGTTTTAGTTTTTTGATAAAAAATTTAAAAACTTATTTAACTACTGTTAGTTTCACTGAAGTGGGTATCTGTCGGAGTAGTAATTAAATTATAAATTATTACATATTGTATGGGATTGGTGATTTTAACATAATATGTTACATTCATTCGATATATTACTACATTTTGTGTACAGTTCTATGCTAGGCCTCTAGGTCTCTCGTAAGCGTTCAATATGGCATTCTTAAGTTACTTATATACTTATTATATTTAATCGATGGAGAAGTTTCAAAGTCTCTCACTGTCCGCTAATGAAAATTGTAAAAGTTTAGAACGGTGCTAGTTTTCAACCCGGAGTATGATTTTAAAGTGTTTTGAAAGAAAAGGTTTAACCTACAAACAAAATTGTATTTGGTATTTGTTTTCCTAGTTAAAATTATTCGAAAAAGAGGCAGTGAGAGTAAAAATGTAAATATTATCTATTTTATAATATCGTATGAATATGAGCGATTGTAAGGCTGTTTTTAAACCCTAAAGCACGAGTAAGTGCAGAAAGTACTTGTCTATTACTATCATCCACAGTTAAAATTTACGAGTCAAACATTTTGGCTTTGCAAAATCAAAACACAGTAAGTTCTAAATTATTCGAAAGAATCGATATTAAAATAGTGTGTCACATTTCTATACACTAGAGCTATTTTAGACAAGTTTTTCTTGCACTATCTGATTTGCTAGGGTATAACATACTCCTGTGATCTCAAAGTGTGAATGTATTACATTATGTAGAATTCATTAAATATGGCAATTTGGGAATATCACGTTTTATGAGCCCGATTAGGAAAATAAAAATAAATAGAGGGCGCTTTATTTTAATAAAAATGTAACAAACACAGCTAGCTGTGTTGTTGTGTCTTGTCTTGTCTTAAATCTCAAAGATTTGGCGCTTAATTACTTTTTTTTGTTCCGTAGTACCTAATTCTTAAAATATCGAGGTTTTTTATTTTCCTTCTCACGCTATAACTATGTCAAAGACCTCTCGACTTATTATATTTTTTGAAAGAATGTAAAAATGCAAGTGGATTGTTTTGTGCCAACTAAATAAATAAAGAGAAAAACGGATTTTTGGAGTGTAATCCCGGAATGTCGATAAATCATAGCCCAACACTAGTTGACTATTATAGTATTTAAAATTTATTCTCTGTTAATTGAATTCTGAAAAAATATTGTTTTATCATATTTATTAATAATAATTTATGTTTCAACTTTCAAATGAATACTTTTCATAAGATTTGTATAAAAATTATATTTGTTATTTAGACAACTTTTTCAAAAGTTGTAAAGAGTTGTATAGCCTGTAGGGGGACATGATGGGCACCTGAGGTTCAGAAGCATAATGTTGATTATGTAATTATCTTCTAAAGTCTAACTGCCGCACTCACAGTGGAATATTAATTGCTTAATTTTGACATAATTTGACATAAGCCCCTTACATTATCTGTCAAACTATTTATTAAATTGGAGGTTAATCATTTATTTATTTATTTATTTTATAGACTCACCAACAGAACAGCATTTGTGACATTTTAAATTTGTAAGTACATTTAAAAATTTAAAATGTCACAAAATGTCGTTAATTTTAAATTTATCATAATTATTTAATGTCTCTGAATACGGCGGTAAAACTTCTTGTTGCTCCACTATCCCGTATCCGTATGACGTATGTATTTTTTTTTAAATATAATATTTAGTATTTAACAAGTTACAGGCAGACAAAGTTTTTTAGAAAATCAATAATTATGTAATAATAAAGTGTAAGTATTATAAAAAAATAATGAGTCGAGAGGAATGTTTATTTGTATTTTTGTTACCGTATTTATTACCGGTTTCCCAGTTTAATTTGAGTTGGCTTCTTTATGACTTGTGTGTGCTTCAACCAGAAATTATTTTGCGATAAAAATAATAATCCATTAACATTCCGTTTTTTGGATTCGTACGAGACACAGATGGCCGTTCTCAAATCTCAAATGCTACTTAAGAGGCTCCTAAAACAGACAACCTAAGTAACATATTGCTAGTTTAGGGGCCTCTCAAGCCTTTCGGAAGAAGTGTAACATCTTGAGAACTTAAGTAGCGATTGAGCGCCGAAAATCAGCAAATTGTATATTATAAAGTACCTGATAAATTAGCGTAAGAGTATAATGAAAATTGATTTCTGTTGGCACACACACTATCGCAACGAGGCGGAGATGTGTGTTTTGGAAAAATAAAAGCTTTTAAAATGTGGAGCAATAAAACGAAATCATTTCCAAACGGATGTTTCATTTTCCCGGTTTTTCCCTACTTTATCAAAGTGAGGCCGCAAACTACACTGCAGCGAAGCGGCGCGACGCGACGCGATACGTCAAGCCTTATTATTGCTAGACGTTCCGCGCGGCTTCGCCCGCATAAATTAGATATTTCACCGACAAATTAGTCTACAAAAATAGCCTATGATCCTTCACGTGGTCTACTTTTATCTGTACCAAATAACAGAAAAATTGCTACAGTACTTCGTGAGATAATGCCTTTCGAAAAATTTCCCCCGTTTTTTCCACATGTTCCTCTATTTCTTATTCTTAGCGTGATAAAATAAAATGTATAGCCTTCCTCGATTAATGGGCTACCTAACACTGAAAGAATTTTTCAAATCGGACCAGCAGTTCCTGAGATTAGCGCGTTCAAATAAGCCCTTTTTAATAATTTCCCCCCGTTTTTGCCACATTTTCCTCTATTTCTTCGCTCCTATTAGTCTTAGTGTGACAAAATATAGCATATAGCCTTCCTCTCTAAATTGGCTTTCTAACACTTAAAGAATTTTTTAAATCTGTTGCCCGCGACTTCGCCCGCGTGGACTTCAGTTTATAGCGCGGGTGTCAACAAAATTGGTGTCAAACAGGTTACGTCACTACAATCTGCATAGATAAAGTACTGAGTAGTGAGTTATTTAACAATCTAAAGAATCGAAAAACGCGACTCAAGAGAGTACCACCTCTTATAGAAAGACTTATGAGAAAGTGATAGCGCGATGTAGGCGACTCTTAGCGCCATCTGTTATGAATTTTTGGAACTAACTTATTTTTAACAAATTTACTCATTTTCACCCCCTTACAACCCCTTTTTCCAGTTAAAAAGTAGCCTATGTCCTTTCTCAGGCTTTAGACTATCTGTGTACAAAATTTCATTACAATCGGTTCTGTGGTTTTGGCGTGAAAGCGAGACAGACAGAGATACTTTCGCATTTATAATATTAATTAGTATAGAGTATAGATAAATGTGAAAGTGTGTCTGCCTGTCTGTTACCTCTTCAAGTCTTCACGCCCAAACCGCTGAACCAATTTTGCTGAAATTTGGCATGGAGATACCTTGAGAAATTGAGTACCGGGAAAGGACATACTCAGAAAAAATATGTACGATTCCCGCGCGATTAACTAATTTTGGCGCAACGGAGTTGCAGGCAACATCTAGTAAATGATAAATTTAAGTGAAAAGACACAACAAACTTAAAAAAGCTGAAACAGTACCTAGGTACCTAAGTTACCAAGCCTTAGCACCCAGTTTTCAGGAAGCATCCATCTAGCTTAATAATTATAAATTAATAATTAATATGTTAAATTAAACGGGGTATAAGGGGCCCAACTTACACCTCAGGAGCCCAAGCCAATCTCACCTGCACGTGGTATACCCTGCTGATCAACGAACGAGGCTCTGGCGAAAACCCCCGCCAACACGCATTGGACAAGCGCGGCGGGTTATATCGTATAACCATATAGTCCATCCCCCCTCTTATCATGGCACAAGTTCACAGACGCGATCACGAACTGTGGAAGAAAAGAGGGGAGGCCTTTGCCCAGCAGTGGGACACAGTGGGCCAATAAAAAAAAAATTAAATTAAACGAAGCGCAGCACAACTTATTTTCGTATCTTATTAGTTATTACTATAAAATAATATAATTTATGTACCTACTTTAACATAAATTTTAATAAGATTTTAAATAATCCCGCTCTTTTGTGCAAATTAATGTGACACTGACATAATATAATTATTAATGACTTGTGACAAATATTATACTTTTATTTACAACTTATATTTTAAGCATTAGGAGTGAAACACTCGTTCCATTCCAGGACTTAAGAGCCCGGGTAACCCTCGAAATTCTCATACATACGTAATACCAAAATCATTTTGTCATACGAAAATATTTAACATGTTTGAGTTATTTTTCAGCTTAAAATAGTAATTATCTAGGTTCCTGAACAAAAATTAACTTCAAAATATTCAAACACTAAAAAAAATTTTTTTGTGTATAAATTGTTTTTACTAAATTTACTACTAAATGTTTAAACACTAAAAAATAGAGTAAAACACTAAAAAATATATAAATAAATATTAAATTTACTACAAAATATTTCAACTCTAAAAAATATTTTTTAGTATTTAAATATTTTGTAGTAAATTTACAATTTATTTATATATTTTTTAGTGTTTTACTCTATTTTTTAGTGTTTAAACATTTAGTAGTAAATTTAGTAAAAAAAATTTATACACAAAAAAATTTTTTTTAGTATTTAAATATTTTGAAGTTAATTTTTGTTCAGGAACCTAGATAATTACTATTTTAAGCTGAAAAATAACTCAAACATGTTAAATATTTTCGTATGACAAAATGATTTTGGTATTACGTATGTATGAGAATTTCGAGGGTTACCCGGGCTCTTAAGAAGTCAAGCCAAGAGTTAAGAGCCAAGATCTAGAAAACAGATTTTTGGATCTTTTTGGATCAACTTGTAAAATAATGAAAAACCTTTGAATATTAATAACAGTAGTAAGTACTGTTATTAATACTCTAAGCGAAAAACTAAAAAGGTAAAAAAAAGTAAAAAAATCTCGGGATTCATTGTACCAGCGTTACCTATTTAAAAAAAAGACGGGTTGCACTCCGGGAGTGCCGGCAGAAGTGAAAACTTGATTATTAACGTTGTGCATTTTTTAACCCATTTTATATGAAAATCGATTAAATTTTTAACCCATTTTTTATGAAAATCGATTAGTAAAAATCGATTTTTTTTATTAATCGAAACCCTTACAATCGATTAAATTTTTAACCCATTTTTTATGAAAATCGTTTTTTAAAAAATCGATTACTTACCCCACTCGATATGCTTGGTAGAATTTTTATTTTTTTTACCTCACAATATGGCGTCAAACTTCCGCCATTTACTTAATTTTAATTATTACTTAAATTTAATTATTACTTAATTTTAATTATAACTTAATTTTAATCATTTTTAATTATCATTTATTTCTAATCCATATTTAATTTTAATTATCATTTAATTTTAATCCATATTTAATTTTAATCCATATTTAATTTTAATTATTACTTACTTTGTATTATTACCTAATTTTAATGAGTACTTAATTTTAATTATTACTTAATTTTTATTATTACTTTAATTTTATTATTACTTAATTTTAATTATTACTTAAATTTAATTATTACTTTCTTTTAATTATTACTTAAATTAAATTATAACTTAATTTTAATCATTACTTTATTTTTAATTATAACTAAATTTTAATTATTACTTAAATTTAATTATTACCATTTATTACTTAATTTCAATCAATACTTAAATTTAATTATAACTCAATTTTAACTATCATTTCATTTTAATCCATATTAAATTTTAATTATTATTAAATTTTAATTACCATTAATTTTAATTTGTATTTATTTTTAATCATTACTTAATTTTAATCATTACTAAAATTTTATTAACCCTTACAATCAATTCGAGTTCGAGTTCGAGTTCGACACAAAACACTACTCTCCAACCGTCTTACGGTTTTTCCAAGGTTTTTCGATCAGCACGAGAATCTGACGCGAGTTTCACAGTTTTTACCCATCCCACAAAAGTGTTCAACGCCGATAAAGAAGTTTTCACTTCAAAAATATCAAAATCAATTCAGTGGTATATAAAATATATACTTACCACTGAATTGATTTTGATATTTTTCACCGCTAAACAGTAAACACTAATATTATTTAGTGTTTAGCGGTAATAGTCAAAGAGACACTCTATAACAATACTTAGGTAATTATAGAGTAGGTATGCTGTATGAATTTAATATTGTTTGTGCTCTACGTCTTCCTTCTACACTCTACAGCATTGATTCCCAAAGTGGTCCAGGTGGACCCTCAGGGGTCCACGGGATCCCGACAGGGGTCTACACTTGCGTGGAAGAAAAATCGTTAACGAGTAACGGGGGTCTATAAAAATTAGGTGACCCGACTTGACTTCTCCTATGAATATAGGCAGACAATATTATATTAGCACATTAAATATTACAGAGCGAGGAGATTTAGAAATAAGTTTACTTTTTACCACTCCGAAGTGGAAGCTTATTGGTTCCTTGTACTGTGAGTTGTGACTTGTGAGTCAAACTTACAATACAATAAAGTAAACGTCCAACTGTTGGATGAATACGTCGCTTTTTAGACTGGCCTTGAACTTGGGGGGTCCACCGGATCTAGCAAAATGTTTAAAGTGGTCTATGAGAAAAAAAAGTTTGAGAACCTCTGCTCTACAGCATGAGTCCTCTTGCTTGGCACTTATTAGATTATCTTTGTTCACAACTTCACAATAATGTGTTGGTGCTATGGATTTTCTAATGAGGTTACTTATTATCTATTATTATAATTTTCCTTCCCTATCCTTGTCAATTTCGTTAGCAGTGGTGTTCCTAACGGCTATATTTTCATAGCGCGCTAGATGGAATACGCTACATTTTTCAAGCGCGCTAGTTTTGACGCTACGTTATAACGAATTTCAAGCGCGCTAGTTTTGACGCTACGTTACAACGAATTCCAAGCGCGCTAGTTTTGACGCTACGTTATAACGAATTTTAAGCGCGCTAGTTTTGACGATACGTCATAACGAATTTCAAGCATGCTAGTTTTGACGCTACGTTATAACTTAGAACAGTTATAACTTATAACGAATGAAATCTCGATTCTTTCAAGCGCGCTAGTTTTGACGCTACGTTATAATGAATAATACGTTATAACGATCGATTGGACACGTTGTAAAGTTACCGACGTTATTGAATTCTTTCGTTAATAATTATAACGCAGTGGGTGAGTTAATATAATATAACGTGTTTGTTAAATATAATTACTTATAATAATATAATCGTTTGAAGGCATTATTATTTATTTGGTTAATTTTATTATGTTTGAAATATTTAATTTTTTATTTTTGGTAATTTATGTACTTAAATTATTTTTACATCTTTTTACAACACTTTTTTTACATTTTATTTTCATTTAAAAATATAATAACGTATCCAGATTTAGAAAAAATACGTTCACATGGAAGGGAAGTTACCATTATATTATAGTACAGTGCTTTTCGGAGCAGGGGGTCAATGACTGATGATTATAAAACATTATAATTTACCTATGCACGCAACGCAACACTGAAAAAAATATGACAGCCGAATTCACCTGATTTGAACCCGAACGTTACGACAACGAACCAACGAAAGTCGCGCGCGGTCGGCAGCGCGAGCGGCGCCGCGCTAGGTCAGTGACCGCGCGATACGTTATAACGTAGCGTCTAATGCAGTTTTAAGCGCGCGCTAATCGTTGCGAAGAAATAGCGCGCTATTTTTTTCAGCTATACGTTATTTTAACCAGTACTATTCGTTAGAGCTTATAGCACAGTAAAGATAATACTTTAATATCTTCACTGACGCTTTACTACTGTAGGTACAGCAGTCGGCACATAATAATTTATGTAGATCATACTCCTAAATTTCAGGTGGCTATAGCTGCGCCAGGTTCTAGCTTATACACGCCGCCTGGCCCGAGGAGGGCGCTCCCAGCGGACTGGAGGAGTCCGCTGCGGATGCGCACCGAGGTGGGGCCGCAGAGGAAGAGGCAAGTAGGTATTACGGTGCGCCGCTTGCCCTATCCTCTGCGGCCGAGGACGGTTCGCGGGGGGGAGAGGCATTGTGGTAGGTTGCCGCTCTCCCTACCCCCCTGCGAGCTGGCGGGGCCGTTCCGTTTGAGCGGCATTGGTGGGGCCGCAGAGGAAGAGGCAAGTAGGTATTACGGTGCGCCGCTTGCCCTATCCTCTGCGGCCGAGGTGTGGTCGGTGGCAGAGCCACAGACCTGATCTGCCACATGGCCTCCAAGTAGCAGACTCGGGGGGCGTCTGCTACAGCCCTGGTGGGGGCCAAGGAGGAGGGCGCACGTGTTGTGCGCCCATCGTGGAGTCTTCGGGCCGCTGGCGGGGTCGCAGCAGTGTTGCAGAAATGACATTTATGAAATCGGTGTTTCTACCAACTAAAAATCGTGAGAAATAGGGAGATTGCTACCGACTAAAAATCGGAAGAAATGGGGAGATTGCTGCCTAAATAAAACAAATTAAAACACGTGTTAAAGATATTAATCATTTTTATTTAGTTCATACCAATGCTTATTTCCCATTTTTTTATGGAATTCATTTTTAATTGGGAAATCATAACAATAATTATTTTTAATTATTGTTTGATTAATTATTACCACCCAGCAAACTCCGGGCGTGTTTCCCACTCTTTTATATATTTTTGTACATATATTTTTCTTTTTGTTCCGAACGTACCACGACTAGTGGTTGGAAAATCACTGTCTGGGTCTGAACTAGAAATTTCGTTTGCGTTATACAATATGGGTAGTTGCGTATCGGAATTCGGACGAATGATTAGAAAATGAAAAATTGAAAAATGAAAATTCAAAATTGAAACCTGTCGCATTCATATCCACGTATTTCAAAAAAATTAGTGGGTATACCGTGGTCTTAGCTACGGGAATCCCGCATCACCGCTCGGGTCGCCCCCTGCGCCTGGGTGGTATGCGTAATGCATTTCCCCCTCCGGAAAAAAAAAGGTTCTAGCTTATACATAAGTCAATAGTCATACTAATTGTTAGTAAACAAGATGAGTAATTACAACAACTTGACAATAACAATACTAGGGATAACCTCCGTGCTAATCATTATTTTAATTTACACAACGTAGTTTCCAATGAGAACTATACATGGTAGGCCACATAAATATAAAGGTACTATTGTAACGTGTTAACCTAGGAATAAAAAAGCCATAGATCAGCAGCTCAGCCAGCCGCGGGCCGCGGCCTAGGCGCAGCAGCTTCTTAGGAGGGGCGGTAGCATCCTAGGGGGGGATTAGTTGGGTTGGGATATAGGAAGGAAGTTGCTAAGACGTCTATGGGAAGCGATGCGGCAGTCAGCTTTTTGCTCAGCGCGTTTATACTTGAATGCTCCATGATATAGTTTCATTGAAGTGAACCCCTAGGCCAGGGGTCACCAATTAGTTTTGCTCGGGGTCCATTTTAAGAAATGAAATGACCCTCGCGGTCCACACATTTTGTAAAAAAAATATTTATTTACAATATCAATGAGAAAAGTGACAATTTTTGTTGCTTGTTTGGAGTAAAATTGGTGCAAGCTATTGACATTCAATCCTGGAGATGTTCATCAGTAAGTCAAGACCGAAATTTATTTTTAACGAAGTTCATCTTCCAAAATGCTTGGTCCGCAAACAATGGGTCGGCGGTCCAGATGCGGACCGCGGTCCGCCATTTGGTGACCCCTGCCCTAGGCCCTAGATTTTTAACGGACGAGCTAAAAGAAACTAATGATCCATCAATATTAGAATAGAATAGAATAGAAAATTCTGTATTTGTACAACTTAAAACTAAACCTTAATATTTATGCTCGGTATTTAAAAGTGCGAGAGCCATGCTTCGGCACGAATGGGCCGGCTCGACCGGAGAAATACCACGTTCTCACAGAAAACCGGCGTGAAACAGCGCTTGCGCTGTGATTCGCCGAGTAAGTGAGTTTACCGGAGGCCCAATCGCCACGGCGGGGGCTGCTCTCCATCCGCGCCTCCGGCTTAGGAATTGCACTCTAGGGGTTGACAGACAAGTACTACGTGGAGTCGGGGTTGACAGATTTGTTTCTAAGTTATAATTGATTTCATAAGCATATTTTCAGATAAAATAAAAGAGGATTTTATTTTTGTAAAACTTTATTTTACTTGATACAACAAGACTTACAAACATAAGGAGTGAGTTTACAACTTATAAAAGTTTTGTAGCTTATATTAAGCCAACAAAAAAGAAGAAGAAGAAGAAGAAGCCCAATATTTACCAAACCCATACAATTACTGTATAGTAGTGAATTTTGATAATTTTACTTAATTTTTATCAAGAAACCTTGGATTGTATAGTTTTGGAATGATGAAATATTCGTCCCACACTCACCACAGCCTTGAAAACACTTCGTAAACACCAGAGAATAGAAGACCTAACCTCGAAATTACGAAAATTTTCAATGCGAATTTCTCATAAGCGGAGAGTCTCCTGAGGGTGGAAGTCCCCCAGTAGATTTTCTCATCCAACCTATCCCTCCTCAACTCATCTCACCACCAAAATCGTTGGGCATGATTCTAAGCTTTAGCCCCCTACCCTATTCCCTTCCCTTCCCATCTACACCCTCCTCTATTACCACCTATTCCCTCTTAAAAGGCATTCAATACTGCCCACCCCCCGACCTATGCCCTCCATGGCCCCTATATAAAATCCTGGCTAAGCCCATGTTTGTGAGATTTAGGTTTCCGTAGTATTTGCTCCATTGCTGTTTTAGTGGGCGACGAACGTCTACTGCTACACTGTATTTTTTTAAAGCTCTATGACGGTTTGACCAATATTATGAGATAAAGAGGTGAGTGAAGTGTGTCTTTTATGCCCGGGACACACGAGGCTAGTTTTTCAAGCTAGAATAGCAAGCTAGTGTTTGTAAGCTAGCAAGCTAGTACGTCTGGCTTCATGTAGACAAAACTATCTTCATTTGTAAAACAGAACTAGCATGCTCCAAGCTAGGTCAGCAAGCCAGGACAGTTTGGTAAAAAACTAGCTTGCTATCCTAGCTTGAAAAACTAGCCTCGTGTGTCCCGGGCAGTATATCTGTAAATCGTCTGCGAACATAATATTATGGTAAAAGGAACAAAATATTAGGGCAATCGGAGCAATGAAAACTGAAAAAAGTAGAGGTGACAATACACTCCCTTGTGGTACACCAGCGAGTATATTGCACCATGATGTTATAGTGTTGTCAACTATTATACATTGTCGACGTACAGAAAGAAAGCTTTTAAACCATTTAAGGACTTAAGTAATAGCATTAGAATGTCGTGACTCGTGGTCTAGACTCTAGTGTAGAAGGCGTTTCTGAAATCTAAGAGTTAGGATTTTTAAATTTTGATTGACCATTGCCAGTCGAGATAATAAGATCCTAAATTACTAGACCAATTTTAACGAAACTATGCACATAATTATACACTGTGCCGCAGGGAAGGATTACTGCTATAATTGTTTGGGGATAATCCTGTGTTCGTTCGGAGTCGGGGAAAACATCTAGTATTGGATAAAGAATAAAGACGCGCGGCTAATAGCTAAAAAAGTATCGTAATTTCAAATTTGTAGGTAGGTACGTCTATACTCTATAAAAGCTATTCCCAACCCACGGGCTGCGGGTTGGGATAGTTGTTATAGACGTACCTACAATGTACCATCGAGGAAATTGATTCCTAGGCAGTTGACGGACCTACGTCATTAACAGTCATTTAGGGCCTGTATTCACTTTGATTAGTGCAAGTGCAAGTGATTAGTTCAAGAGATTAGTGATTAGTAGAAATCAAAGGACTTGCACTAATCAGTCGCTGTCCACACGTACTTTTACCTGATTACTAATCACCTGCACTAATCACTTGCACTTATTACTAATCAAAGTGAATACGGGGCTTAAGGCAGATTGCGTCTTTTATTTATAAAAATATTTACTTAGGTATTTGATAACCAGTTAAGTATGTTTTTTTTTTAGATGAATGGTTATACAACTACCTATATTATGTGGTTTAATGTGATCCTTAGTAAAAATAGGTAGGAGAGAATGAGGCAAAAAGTCGCTACGAGGCTACGACTAGTTAGTTAACTTACGAGTGTGGTTTCGAAATTATCGAACACAATAGTTACCTTTAATAAAATTACCTCTTGTCGACTTAATTAATATATTCAACTGCTTATAATTAATATGTGATAAAATTATACAGTACTTAAGAGTCCGTATACGAAATTTTGCCGATTTCGCTCATTTAAAAGACGTGATTTAACAGTTAAAATACAGTTTTTCTATAAGTTTTAATGCACAACATGTAAGATCATTTCAATTATAATATAGTGTTGGAGCTAGATTTTTTATTTTTTTTAAGTATCTATAAATAATCCAACTTAAACCCGCGACAGTTTTGTGATTTATGCTGTAAAAGGTTTAGAATATCACCTTTTTATGGATTGTATTGACGTCTTAAGAGTCCGGGTTACCCTCGAAATTCTCATACATACGTAATACCAAAATCATTTTGTCATACGAAAATATTTAACATGTTTGAGTTATTTTTCTCTAAAAAATATTTTTTAGTATTAAAATATTTTGTAGTAAATTTACTATTTATTTATATATTTCTTAGTGTTTTACTCTATTTTTTAGTGTTTAAATATTTAGTAGTAAATTTAGTAAAAAAAATTTATAAGTACACAAAAAATTTTTTTTAGTGTTTAAATATTTTGAAGTTAATTTTTGTTCAGGAACCTAGGTAATTACTATTTTAAGCTGAAAAATAACTCAAACATGTTAAATATTTTCGTATGACAAAATGATTTTGGTATTACGTATGTATGAGAATTTCGAGGGTAACCCGGGCTCTTAAGACGTCAATACAATCCATAAAAAGGTGATATTCTAAACCTTTTACAGCAAAAATCACAAAACTGTCGCGGGTTTAAGTTGGATAAATATTAAATTTACTACAAAATATTTCAACTCTAAAAATATTTTTTAGTATTAAAATATTTTGTAGTAAATTTACTATTTATTTATATATTTTTTTGTGTTTTACTCTATTTTTTAGTGTTTAAATATTTAGTAGTAAATTTAGTAAAAAAATTTATATACAAAAAAAAATTTTTTAGTGTTTAAATATTTTGAAGTTAATTTTTGTTCAGGAACCTAGGTAATTACTATTTTAAGCTGAAAAATAACTCAAACATGTTAAATATTTTCGTATGACAAAATGATTTTGGTATTACGTTTGTATGAGAATTTTGAGGGTACCCGGCCCCTTAACGGTATGAAAAAAATACAATGTACTGTTGAGAAAGTCGTCTATAAAGTGTTGGAATTACTTTTTACCACTTCAATATAAAAAACCTTTAAAAACAGAAAACCTCTATCTGCCCGCTAACTTGGCGATCGTCCTTTTTCACCTGGCATATGAAAGACGGGCGTGAGTGTGAAGAGAGCAATAGAAAAGAGAGGACGGGCTCTTAACTCGCAAACGGATGTAAGCTTGTATTATCTAATGTCAACAAAATACTGAGATGTTAACAATAACCTTTACATAAAAAGTGTAAAGTCAAAGTCTAAAGCAGCTATACTCAACCTGCGGCCCTCTGGCACTTTTTCAGTGGCCCGCGTTAAGTTGAATTTCACGCCCACCGGCAAAATTGTGCAAAGTCGTCGTAAAATTTTTCCACTTCTACATCGCTTCACGCTTCTATCTATATCTATATTATCCTCTATACTTATTATAAAACAAAGTCGCTTTTTTCCCCTCATGTCCCTTTGTTCCCTTTAATCTTTAAAACTACGGAACGGATTTTGATGATTCTTTCAGTGTTAGATAGCCCATTTATCGAGGAAGGTTATAGATTAGGAGGTCACGACATTTTTGGTAACGATATCCAAAATGACTTATTTTAGATTGACAAGATAAAGAGCAACTTTCTGATGCCAAATATGTCGGTCTACCTGCGTAAAGTAGTTGCGTTCTCTGTATAGGGCGCCTGAAAACCCAGATATCATGACCAAAAAAAAATGATAAGGTAAATGGCTGAGTAAGTTATATTAGGTAAGTACTAGTTGTTCTCATAGCAGTAGCGTAAAAACTGACCAAATATTCGGTTGCGTTATGAAGCAACGAGCGTTAAAACTTGACTTAATATTGTGACCAAAAAAAATGATCAGGTACTTAAATGGCTGAAAATTACAAATCGTAAACTGTCAGTACGTACTAGCTTATTGGCACCAAAACTAACCAAATATTTGGTTGCAATTCATAGTTATCGGCGACCTATGTCTGAACGTATATTCTTTTAAAAGTATTTTACTAGTAAAGTGCTTGGTTTGAAAACGAAAAACACACGCTTTTATGACCGGTGAGGAAACTTTTCATCGATGATTAAAATATCTAATCGCTAAAAAATCTGAAATCTCACCCTGCTCCGTCATCAGACTCTCACCACCAACCAAGTGTAGCGAATTAGGTCATCAGTAGAAAACAAATGAGCCCAAGCTCAAGGGGTTTCGCAACAGCCATGGAAGAGTTATATTGCCCACCACGACACCATCATAATATCAGAATATACGTTCAGACACAGGTCGCCGATAACCATGAATTGCAACCAAATATTTGGTTAGTTTTGGTGCCAATTAGCTAGTACGTACTGACAGTTTACGATTTGTAATTTTCAGCCATTTACCTGATCATTTTTTTTTTTGGTCACAATATTAAGTCACGTTTGAACGCTCGTTGCTCATAACGCAACCGAATATTTGGTCAGTTTTTACGCTACTGATATGAGAACAACTAGTACTTAGGTACCTAATATTAAATATAACTTACTCAGCCATTTACCTTATCATTTTTTTTTGGTCATGATAACTGGGGTTTCAGGCGCCCTACACAGAGAACGCAACTACTTTACGTAGGCAGACCGACATATTTGGCATCAGAAAGTTGCTCTTTATCTTGTCAATCTAAGTCATTTTGGATATCGTTACCAAAAATGTCGTGACCTCCCGTAATATTATAGGCTAATACTATATTTTATCACGCTAAGACTAATAGGAGCGAAGAAATAGAGGAAAATGTGGAAAATTATTTGAAAGGGCTAACTTGAACGCGCTAATCTCAGGAACTACTGGTCCGATTGTTAATTGTTAGTCCTAGTCTATAACAGCGTCTGAACAAATGTGCCAAACAGTACTTTTTAAGATAGAGAATTTTATTTAACAATAATTTTGAAGTCGGTTTGATCTCTTCAAAATACTATTATGTCCGTATTAGGTAGGTAAGTTAAGTTCCAAATGTTGATTATCTAATATTATTTTAAAATATAGTATGGTTCAGACTTCAGATAATCATTGTAAAAATTGTTTTTTTTTTTATTGCGCAGAGGCAAGTAATATATTATTATTATCTATAAAAAATAAAAATTTAACTTTGTATAAAAATATTTTATTTTATAAAGAACGTAATAAAATTGATATAGTGCATGTTGCAAAATATGGAATGGTATAATAATTATTCTTATAGAAATAAAATAAACATTTTAACATTAAATAAACAAAGTATTGGCAAATTTCATTAAAAATATGTTTTAAATCTTTATACGACAAACTTTTATTGCCGTCCTTTCTTCGTTATCTTAGCAATAAAAATAACTCAATGCACATGTATCATTAAAATGACGATACAGTGATAAACTTATTGCGATTTCTTGTGACCATCATACTGACATCTTATGCCTTTAATATCGTTTACATTAAATGCCTTAGTCCCTCTACCCTTCCCGTGTATAAAACTAGCGCTAACATTTACAACTTGGAGCGTATGGCCTCGATTCTACCGGCGGCTGATTTCTGTAGGTCCGTCAGTTTCATCGCCAGGCCCATGTTGCCTTGGATCTTGATTTTGCCCTGGAAGAACGCCTTCTGGGGGTTGAGTTTACCGGAGATGAGGTCGGCGACGTCTTCATCGTTGATGGTGAATGTGACGTCACACTTGTCCTTGCCGTTGTAGCAGACCTTGCCTTTGCCCTCCTTGGCGTTGATCACCCAGTAGCCCTCGGCGCCCTTGGGCCCGGCCTTCACTCGGAAGCCGTAGATGCCCCTCATCTTCTCGATGAGGTTTTCCGTGTCAGATGCCATCGCCTCCTCCAGGAACTTCATGTATTTGTACACTTTGAAGTCCTGAGGGTCGTCGGTGATGGCCGCGACCTGGTTGGGCACGACATTGGCGAAACCTTTGCGATACATGGCTATGACGACGGCACCTCCTAATCCCAAGTTGTGCTGAAGAGCAATTCGTGCGCGAGGTACCTGAAACGAGTAGAGAATAAATTAAAGCTATCACATCCTTATCGGCGTAATGAGTGTGGCGAAAACGTCAAAAACATGATAAGTAATTGATAGCAGTAGCCAGTAACCCTTGCACTGCTGGCTTATCGAATACGCGACCAATGTCCTCATTCTGAGATTTAACTGATACGTGTACAAGTAACAATGTTTATTGTTGTTCAATTAATATTGTTTGTTGTACACTTGTAAATGTGAAGCTGTTGTAATGTGAATGAGTAAATGACGATACGATTTAGATTCTCCACATGTGTCTTCAGATGGCGAATTCGTAATGGTTTTAGTTAAAATCAAAAAAATTAAATTTTGAAATTGAACAATTCAATTATGTTGTACATAAAGGTTGTTAAAAGAAAATAAGGAAATAGTATCCTTAGCAATAAGTTACTACGAATAATCTATTGTTGGAGTGCAAGATTACATTGATTACAAAAATAATTTATCATAATTAATTCAGCTTAATATATATTAAAAAGCAAGACTTTTAATACATGTGTCCTCCCCTGTCTAACTTATGGCTCTGAAACATGGTCACTTTTCAAAGTGCATAGAGAAAAACTAGCAAAATGCCAGAGAACCATGGAGCGCAGCATGATGGGTTGCAAACTGCAGGAGCTAAGCTGTCGGTTAGCCTAACAATTAGGATGAAAACCAAAGTAGTCGACATCCTCAGACGAATAGATATGCTGAAATTGAGATGGGAAGGGGACACTGTACGATGCAAAGAAAGTAAATGGAGTCAGAGAGTCATCATGTGGTATCCAAGAGACGGCAAAAGGACAAGAGGTCGACCCGCCATAAGATGGGAAGACGAAATTAAACTAACTGCTGGACCCTACTGGACAAGAGTAGCACAGGATAGAAATACTGGAAAGAGCTGGAGGAGGCCTTTGCCAACAGGCACACCATTTTTATAACACTGCAAAACAGACAATTCGGAAAAAAAGGCTAAATCTATACATATTATAAAACAAATTCGCTTTTTTTCCCTCGTGTCCCTTTGTTCCCTTTAATCTTTAAAACTACGCAACGGATTTTGATGATTCTTTCAGTGTTAGATAGCCCATTTATCGAGGAAAGCTATAGGCTATATTATATTATCACGTTAAGACTAATAGGAGCTAAGAAATAGAGGAAAGTGTTGAAAAAAAAAACCGGCCAAGTGTGTGTGTGCGGCACGCGCAATATTGGGTTATGTAGTACCGCTATTTTTTGACAATTTTTAATGGTCAATGAACGTACATTTATAATAGCGTGTTTTACACTACTAACAACATCATCTCAGTTACTTTCAAAGGAATTTAAACGAAAAGTTCCTTTATACTTCGCTGAATACATTTTTAGGGTTCCGTAGTCAAGAAGGAACCCTTATAGTTTCGGTCTGTCCGTCCGTCTATCTGTCTGTCTGTCCGCAGTTTTGCTCAGAGACTATAGGACCTACAAAGCTGTAATTTGGCATGAATACACATACTAATGATGCCGACAAAATGGTACACAAAATATTAAAAAATATTTTTTTTATGGTACCTCCCCTACACATCAAGCCGGGTTGATTTTTTTTTTCACGCCCATCCCATCGTGTGGGGTGTCGTTGGATAGGTTTTTTAAAAATATTATGAGTAGTCATAGATCATTTTCCGATTTAGGGATCCATTTGTGAAATATTAAGTTTTAAAGTGGAAAATATCGTTAGGGTCCAGACTCCAGTGTCCCCCCTTCTACCAGCTAAACGGTTGCTTTTAGAAATGTGTAAAAATTCACGGGAGTAGGAAATATGCTGAATTTAAAAGGAAAACTATCACGGCTAAGAAGACTTCATAACTTATTGAGTAATAGTCGATCAACTAAAAAAAAACGTTTTCGGCGAAGTATAAAGAAACTTTTCGTTCAAATTTTAAAGTAACTGAGATGATGTTGTTACTAGTGTAAAACATATTATAAATGTACATTCATTGACCATACAAAAATTTTCAAAAACTAGCGGTAAACGTACTACGGAACCCTATATTGCGCGTGGCCCGACACGCACTTGGCCGGTTTTTTTTTTTTAGTTGATCGACTATTACTCAATACCTTATGAAGTCTTCTTAGCCGTGATAGTTTTGCTTTTAAATTCAGCATATTTCCTACTCCTATGAATTTTTTGCACATTTCCAGAACCAACCGTTTAACTTAAGCTGGTAGAAGGGGGGGACACTGAACTCTAACGATTTTTTTCACTTTAAAACTTAATATTTCACAACCGGATCCCTAACTCAGAAAATGATCTACGAATACTCGCAATATTTAAAAAAAAAAACCTATTCAACGACACCCCACACGATGGGGTGGGCGCGATAAAAAAAATTCATCCCCGCTTGATGTGTAGGGGAGGTACCATAAAAAAATATTTTTTTACGATTTCATATGTAACCATTTTGTTGCCATCATTAATATGTGTATTCATGCCAAATTACAGCTTTGTAGGTCCTATAGTCTCTGAGTAAAACCGCGGACAGACAGATAGACAGACGGACGGACAGACCGAAACTATAAGGGTTCCTTGTTGACTATGGAACCCTAAAAACGGGGAAAATTAAACGTAAGAAAATGCAACCTATTAGTCTGCACGGAAAATTAATTCCCGAAGTCACGGCTGTCAAATACTTAGGAGTAGTACTAAACAAGTTGATGTCATTCACGAACCATATATCGAATAAAGCGAAATTTGTATTACACAAATTATATCCTTTACTCAACGCGAGTAGCAAAATGTCCTTAATACATAAACTCACCTTATACAAAACATGTATAAGAACGATACTCACTTATGCGTGCGTCTCTTTCGCACACATAAGTGACAATCAGATGAACCAATTGCAACGAGTTCAAAACCGTTTTTTGCGCATGGCAACAGGTGCCCCCCGTTACATGCGAAACATCGACTTGCATAGAGACTGCGAGCTTATCACTATCAAAGAACTCTCGGAGAGATTCTTTGAGAAAGGAAAAGTACATCCCAATCCACTCATTCGTAAGGCTGTGGACTACGAACATGACGCACGGACATTCCGATACCCCTTCAGGCGGCCTAAGCATATCTTAGCCGACCCTGTAGACCCCATCACAGAATACGTAACGTACTGTGTACAGTTACATAAACACAAATCAAACTCACCCGCGTGGTTAGTACTGTACCGGGGACGACGCCGGCGCCTTCCCCGAGGAATTAACACGACCCGAACGACAAACAGACAGACCGACCGAAATCCGGTGCCGAGCTCGATCCCGGGTTCGAGTTCGCATGCGGATAGCATAGGAACACACCTAAATCATGACCGCGACCGCGACATTGTCGTAGAGTGCTCTACCAATTACTTTGACATTAGAACATACACGCGTATGTCACCCCAACCGGACTCGGAAGGGGAGAGGGACGGCCCTCTTTTATTCAATAACATGAGCTCATCTACCGCGATAACTCGTACGCAGCTAGTTTGTGCTACCGCGCGCAAGCAGCCTCACTCGTCAGAGAGTGAGTAAGGGGTCGGACCCCTTAAGAGCAGGGGGGATCCGTGTCCCCACGTCAGATGAAAATAGCTTATTTTTGTAGCTCTCCCCAATATTGCCCGATTAGAATGTCACACGTGTGACTTTAGGGGAGGGGGCCCCCCTCATTGTTTATCTCCAAACCAACTAGCAACAGACTAGTTATAGCCACGATTACCATGGTCTTAACCAGACCAGTAGCTTAGACCCTTTCGAAAAAAAAGGGGAAAATTATTTGAAAGGGCTAACTTAAACGCGCTAATCTCAGGAACTACTGGTCCGATTTGAAAAATTCTTTCAGTGTTAGATAGCCCATTTATTGAGGAAGGCTATAGGCTATATTTTATCACGCTAAGACTAATAGGAGATGTGGAAAAAACGGCGGAAATTATTTGAAAGGACTTATCTCGCGAACTACTGGAGCAATTTTTATGTTATTTGGCACAGATAAGAAGTAGAACACGTGAAGGATCATAGGCTATCGATTTTAATCATTTTTTTTCAGTGGCCAATGGCTATATATTTTTATTTACCCGTGTGATGCCAGGGCGGGTCGCTATTAAATAAATAAATTCTGCTTAGGAATAAAGGAATAATTAATTATGTATTATTTAATGAAAAGAAAATTAGCTAACGAATAGCATTATTTCTCTGTAACAAGAAATAACATTACCTAGATTTTTTTTTATGGTCAAAATCATGAAGCACGACAAGAAAAATGTAAGTCGTAACTTGTGTCAATATGAAGTTTGATTTCATTTCTTAACATTTTCATTACTAGTTAGTAGAAAAATACATGTGTGTAATGGTAAGTAATGAAAATGTATAAATAATGAAAAAGTAATGTATGCAAACGAAAAGGCACCCCATCTTACCCAACAATCCAATATTCTATTTAACAAGAAGTTTATCAACTTGATTGTAAACATTTTTGTTGAATTAATACTCTTTGAATGTGCATTTTAATTTGACAGTGTGTTAACTGTCAAATTAAAATACTTATAGTTAAATTTAATAGCTGCTAATTACTCATAATAGCAGGAGCCTTGAACTTCGTGTTATGCAAATACTAACCATTCATCAATAACATCAGAATGCTGTTTCTAGCTAAAGAATATTAGCATTTATGTAACAGTTGTAACATTAGAAAGTTTACCCAGATTGGTAGGTATGGAGCATAACATGTGTTTATATTCTGATTTATGAGTTAGCTGTTGCCCGCGACTTCGTCCGCGTGGACTTCAGTTTATAGCAGGGACTGAAAGCGGTACCGTTATAAAGGGTATATACCGGTATAAAATTACGGTATTGCTTTGATTTAAAGGTTGAGTCAAAACGGTTGAACTTCACCATTGCGGTACCGCAAAATAACGAAATATACCTTTATTTTTACGGTACCGATATATCTCTTTATTTTATCGGTACCCCAACCGAAATCATTTCGGTACCGAAGAAATGCAAGGGCGCGAGCGCGGCGTTGCCAATTTTCGAATTGGCAACGCCGCAATTTGTCATGTCAAGACTTGGACAGTCGGGGATAAGTTGCATTCATTCCAGCCTCCTACAATATTAATATTTAATTCGCTCGCTTATTGAGTTGTAGTTTTAATATGTTCAGAATATTTTATATTTGGTGTTTTCTTAAGCAGCTTCCAAAAAAGGTGAGGTTATACGTTTGGCTGTATACATAACATATTTTTTTTATGTATACAGATTGTTAGGTTTAACACCGTTATCCTTAAAACCATCAAAATATAAGCTCATTTGATAGTTTTAAGGATAACGGTGTTAAATCTAACAACCTGTATACTTATTATATTCTATTAAGTATATAATATATTAAAAAAAGTCCATGGCGTGATGGACTACAATAATTACAATTAATAATATTGCATTTAAATTATCCTTGGTGCGAAAAACCTATATACAAAGATAGTAAAAAAAGGATATGGGCGAACAGCCCATAGACGGCCCCAAATTACATTAAAAAAATATATCTTTTTTATTCAACGATTACTCAGACATTTGTCCGAATTTTAAAATTCTTTTTTTAACAATGGTGTAATGGTTTTTACAAAAAATGGTGACATGATATTCATGAGAAATCAAAGAAACATATTAATCCTTCAGGCCCCGCGCGAGCACCGGTGATCGCGACAACAATAGAATACAATAGCAATTCCTGGAAATTTCGACTGAAGTATTAATATGTTGATTTAAACTTTTTATGAAGTAATCTAAGGAAACGCTACCAAAAAGTAAGATTTTGCACCAAGATATTGAGTCCTTGGTTCCGAACGGACCGATAGACCGCTAAAGTCCTTGTAGTTGTCATGTTTGGGGATTTCAGCGTTGTTTAAATAACTACAAGTATATGCCACTACGTAAATTACATTAATCATCATCATCACCACCTTTGTTACACCATACATTATCATTCATCACGCTTTGACTCTATTATTGGTATTTCTCATGGTCTTTTCAACAATACGGATGAAGTTAAAAATATGGCCTCCATGCTGGTAAATGGGACAAACTAGGTAGTCCCTCGTGAACCAATTCGGCTCAATTGTCATGGCAAATCAATTAATAGGCGCTAACGACGTTATCCTCATTGAAGATATTAACCAACTTCCTTTCATAGAGCGCGCAAGCCTCTTTAAACTCCAAACCTTGTAAACAGTATTACCCAGGAGTTATCTTGTACACACAGGAGCCTTAGGGATGTGGCTTACGAGTTACGCCCTAAGCATGGTCTACAGTAACATCTATTCATCGAAGGAAGGAGTGCGGTCCCTAAAGCTAAAGAAATATAAACAGGAGGATAAATGAATATCTAAAACCGATCTAAATACCTGTATCTCGTACACACACAGGAGGAGAAAGTAGTTATAATTAGTATAGGCTATGGATCGAGAACGGGCTCTCGCGTCCTCACAATTCACGAAGCTCAGGGATTAACGAGTCCTTCTCCTTCAGTGATCATCGTACAGACCAAAACCCAAAAACTGGGAATTCATGATAGCTTGTCTTATGCAGTGGTAGCTATATGTCAGCACACTAACACCTGTGTCTATTACACTGACACTGATGGGGACGCTGTGGCCAGCTTTATAAAAAGATCATTGGAGGTGTCAACCAATTTTATAATATAATATAACACCAAAATGGTCGACAAGGACAGAAACCAGCAGTGTCTGCTCGGGATTTAAATACACATAAAAAGGAGTACAACCTTGCCTCTAGGTCCTTCAAGAAAGAGATTACTCGGGCAAAGCAACAGCACGTCAACAGAATTGGCAAGAGACTTGAGCGCCTCCCCTCGGGAACCCGTGCATTCTGGTCTCTGGCCAAAGCTATTGAAGGAAATTTCTGCAAGCCAACCCTACCATCCCTACACGCAGGAAATGGATCGTTGGCCCAGGACGCAAAAGCCGATCTTCTGGGCAAGCTCTTTGCGTCAAACTCGACCCTGGATGACGGGGGGCAGAAACCGCCGACCATACCGCGATGCACGAGCATCATGTCGGATATTCGGTTTCATCAGCGCTCAATGCGAAAAGCCCTCCGTTCCCTTGATATCCAAAAGTCGAGTGGGCCTGACGGAATCCCGCCTATTGTGTTGAAAAAGTGTGCTCCAGAGTTGGCTCCGGTCTTGACGCATCTTTTTCGGCTCTCCTATTCCACTGGCATCGTCAACCAACACCACCAGTTCCAACTACAGACCAATCGCTATAACCTCTCTCTTCTCGAAGATAATGGAATCCATTATCAATAGCCAGCTTCTTCGATACTTGGACGGCCAGGGATTACTAAGCGACAAACAATACGGGTTCCGTAAGGGTCGCTCGGCTGGTGATCTCTTGGCGTACCTGACTCATCGTTGGGCTCAGGTTCGGCCTCATATCACTAAAGTGACTAGGTACACTTTGGGCATTTATGTGACAGATGTTAAGAACGCCATTATTTTGTGCATTGAAATTCTGGTGTAAGATTTCACCTAGTGTGTAACTAGTACTTTCATAGTTTAGAGTTTTAGTTCATTTCAATATCTTCTTAACATCTTTGAAACTCGACCCAGCTTGATTGACCCTCTCCACCAAGCCTATGCCACAACATCTAAAGGAAAAGGATAGAGCATCATACCCGAATAAACCGGAAGATGTCGCATCTACTGGCTACCATGCTGGGACCACACACGCCCCTTCAGGGTATCTATCAAACATTTCAAAATAGTAATAAATATAGTGACAAAAAAAAAATTAAATACCACCTATAGGTGACTCAAATTATTATTATTACTTTTGATAAAATGTCTTTGATTACCATTCTTTTGTCAGTTTTTATAGGATATAATTTGAACTTATTCTTACGACCAACAATGTTGAAATATCATGATATAGGATCCATGAGATATCAAAGGAGCACTTACTTTAGAGCGCCTTCACATTACGTCGCAAGCAGTGCGGCTGCAGCGCTGCAGCCGCGCGGCTGTCGCACCACTGGCGACGTAACGTGAAGGCAGCCTTATTGGGAAACATGTAGTGACAATGGTGTTGTTTTGGGGTTGGTTTGTTGACACACACACACACACACGATTTTCGATGTTTCTCTGTCTGTCTGTCTGTCTGTCTGTCTCCAGGCTTAAACGGTACGGAACACTTGGTAAGCGAGTCCGACTCGCACTTGGCCGATTATTTTTATTTAGTAATAAATGTTATTATATTTTTTGTGGTTCCTAGTTTAACAATATTAGATTATCGTCTATATATTTAGTAGTTTGTGTAGCTCAATGTAGTCGCTTCGTCGGCGTAGGTCTCCCTATACACCATTTTTCCATGACTTTCTCTGTTTGCCTTCACTTGCCGTGTTGGGTCACAATATTGTTTGAATATGTCATCTCCATCTTACTCTTGAACGTCTTTTACTCATTGTTCATTCTATTTTTCTTTGTGTATATAATATATATTCTATTGTATTTTCGTCTGCAAAAATGGCCAGTTCAATTCCATTTTATCATACGAATTCTTTATATTACATATTTTAGTCTTTTCTCCAATTTTATTATTGTATTGGGTATCTAGATTCTAGTGTCTTAGTTTTATCCCTAACATGAAGTATGATTTCCAGTTTTCTTTGTTGTATGACTCAGTGCTTTGGTGCTTTTCATCTTTTTTAAGCGCCTAGGTAACCGTACATTAAGCATGACAGTAAATTAGATTCGTAACGTTTCCTTTTGACATTTAGTTTTCATTATTAATATTAAGTTTCAGTATTTTTTCCAGCACTACTCTCAGTTTTATCGCTTTTTTCAGTTTGATTTTGGAAGTATATTAATTCTTTCATATATTCCAATATTCCACATCTTCTCCGTCTATTTCAATTTCATTATCCATTAGTTATGACTTATGACCTATGATTTTTATCTTTGTAGCGTTAAGCAGTAGTCCTACTTTGTGGCTCCTGTAACATATGGTTTAGTTCCTTTGAGTTTTCATCAAAAACCGCAACGTCGTTTGCAAACCTCAAATGATTTAGGCGCTCTCAGTCTATATTAAGGACCTTTTCTTCCCAATATAAAAATAAATATATTTCTTCCTGCACCGAAAATCACCCTGTCTGACTCCTCTCTTAACATGAAATTCGGGATCTTCTCGTTCTAATTAACTTTGACCTTCTAAATTTTGACCGTTGCTAAGCATTCAGAGTATATCATGCTGTGTAATATTTTGATATATGGTATTCTTATGCCCTTCAATCAACGGTCTCCAACATTGGTCTGTGGATGATAAAATCAAAGGCTTTTGTAAAATCGATAAAGCCAATGTACGAATTTAGAAATACAAAGTTTCCTATTGCTTTAAGCATTAGGTATTTATTCCTACACAAAATATTGCTCCCCTTACTATTAAAAATATTTACATAATTTTACCTAGAGCTCAGACCTAGTCTTTGTTTATCGAGTGACTTTAGCAATATAACATATCAAGCAATCTCGAAAATCAACGGTGTGTCTGGACACATTGTATAATATAGTCTATATACAACGTGTCCAAACACACCGGTGTTCCGATCCATTAAAAAAATTAATAATACATACATACATACAAGACTATGTGGAAACATGTTTGGTACAAACTGCTATAACACTTATGTAATGATAAATAGTATTTTCTTACCTTTTCCATCTTGGTGTCTGTCTATTTATTATTTTAAACGAAGTTACACGCGCTAATTATTATTGGCTACCTACGCGGCGCATCGTTACAGGCAGGACACGAGTGTCAGTAAAATCCAATCAAGATTCAACCGACTTAAGTAATTTAGGCTTGATATTCCGGCGGACAGCGGGGTGAAAACAAAACCTTTATTTTTTTATAAAGGTACCTAAAAAAATATCGATACCGTAATTTTTCAATACCTGTATATAACGGTACCGTTATTTAAAAGTTACCGTAATTTAAAGGTATGACGTCATACCGCTAAATTTCTCTACCGATATTTTCCGGTTATTCAGTCCCTGGTTTATAGCACGCGATGTCAACAAAATTGGTGTCAAAAGCTTTTATAAAAAAACCCTGGTACCCCTTAAATCAAAACAATACCCAAAAACAGCTGTGCAGTGTGCACATAATATTATTTCATTTTTTAAAATTAAACTTTGTTTATGCCAAATTTTAAAGCTTATTTAGCCCCCCAATTACACTCATCACTGCATAGATAAAGTACTGAGTTAATTAATAACGTAAAAAAGAAATATCAATTGAAAAAATCAATGCAAATTGCAAGATGATACCACCTCTTATAGAAAGACGTTTGAGCAAGCGTCAGCGCGATGTAGGAGACGCACGGCGCCATCTACTATGAATTTTTGGAACTAACTTAATTTGAACAAATTTACGCATTTTCACCCCCTTACAACCCCTTTGTCCACTTAAAAAGTAGTCTATGTCCTTTCTCAGGCTTTAGACTATCTGTGTACAAAATTTCATTACAATCGGTTCAGTAGTTTTGGCGTGAAAGCGGGACAGACAGACAGACTATAGAGATACTTTCGCATTTATAATATTAGTATAGATAAACATACTTTTTATACTGAGTGGCTGTAACTCTTTTATGTTCAATTTGTTGTATGGTGACAGTCTATTTTTTGTCTGACATGCACTTAGATAATTTGACATGCAAATGTGACATAGAATTTTTTTAACCCATCAATCCCCAAGCGGCAGCCGGCTGTCACATAAGATTTGAAAATTTATTGTGTCTAGGATACCCACGATGGAGGTGCTACCTACTTGAGAGTTTCAGAGAGAATTCAGTCTGAAGCCATAATACAATTGAATTCAATTATATTTTGTAACTCAGTAAAATAACAAGTTAATATTCCTCTTCCTTTATCAGGCAAGACACGGTAGCAACATAGTTATAATTTACTTGTTATTTTTCTGAGTTAATATATTATGTTACATAACCTGTACATTGTGTGAGTTAACAAAAAGTTGAATATATATAAGCCACTTTATGTGTAAGTTAATTGAGATTCAGTGAATATATAATTAAGTTAATCTGATCCTTGTACTATGACTTGCATGTTGAGTGTCATTAAACTGTGTATTTCTTATATAAAATTTTGTATACATAATCTTTTTCTATGATGAACAACTGTTGCCCTTTAACATTCAGATGAACACACAGACAACTCAACTATTACAATGTAGATAACGAACCTGTCTGTCTCCAGCCTCCCCTCTGAGCTGCCAGACTAATTCAGCGCACTGTGCCAATCCCGTAGCCCCTAAAGGATGCCCCTTAGCTATTAAGCCACCGCTCGGGTTTACAACACATCTGCCTCCGTACGTGTTGTCACCGGAATCAACGAATTTACCGCCTTCACCTTCCCCGCACAGTTGCAGCCCTTCGTAAGTTATTAGCTCATTTACAGCAAAACAATCATGAAGCTCTACAACATCAACCTGCTTTGGTGATATTCCTGTCTTAGCGTACAAGCGTTTTGCGGCCAATGCGGTCATATCGTAACCGGCAATCTTAATCAAACTGTTTTCTTTGAAGACTGCCTCAGTGTCTGTGGCCATCTCCATACCAATAATTTCTATGGCTTTGTTCTGCAGTCCATACCGAATGACAGCCTCCTCCGACATCAGGACAGCTGCAGCCGCCCCATCACTCGTCGGGCAGCATTCTAGTTTAGTGAGAGGACCATAGATTTTTCTGGAGTTCATGACCTCTTCAACAGTGTAAACTCTCGTACTCTGAGCCCTCGGATTTTTGGCTCCATGACGGTGGTTTTTGGCGGCAATCTTTGCAAAGTGTATCTCCTTTGTGCCATACTTTTTCATGTGCTCGATGCCAGCATTGCCGAAATATTGTGCGGTCATCGGTGCGCCGGCTAAGTCTGCCAGCTCGGACATTTTAAGGGTCAATTTGTCCATCGGATTCGTACGGTCCGTGTAGGCGCCGCCGCTGAGGGCACCGGGGGCCATTTTTTCGAATCCGACGGCTAGGATGACGTCGGATACGCCGCCCTCGATGAGCTGTTTCCCGAGGAACAGCGCGTTGGAGCCGGTGGAGCAGTTGTTGTTGACGTTGTAGATGGGGATGCCGGTCATCCCGACCTGGTACAGCACGCGCTGGCCGCAGGTGGAGTCACCAAACACGTAGCCGCAGACCGCCTGCTGTACTGCCTCATACTTGATACGGGCGTCGGCCAGCGCCGCTTCGACGGCCTCTTTGCCTAGCTCCGGATAATCGACGCCAGAACTGGGCTTGACGAATTTCGTCATACCGACACCGACCACAAAAACTTTTCTGGGCATTTTGATTATAATTACCTCGTATGATTTGTTGAGCTGAGATTACACGATGTCTTCGAAGACGACGTTTGTGGCTGCGTAATTAGTTTACGAAATTCACTGACGCAGCTAGCACCAAGTTTATACGTTAAATAATATAATTATTTTGCTAGGTCACTTGAAGCGTGACCCCCGTATCAAAGTAAAACTTGAAATGCAAAATGAAAAGGAAAATGAACCAAAGTCCTAGTTTGTGCAAAGTCCGAATTCCACAAAACGCTTTGCCGTTTGCAAGTCCGCTGTCATTTGTCAATTGGCATATGTTTGTTGTCACTTGTCACTGTCAGTGTCAAGTGTCATGTAAATATTTTTTTTGTCCTGTGTACTTTTTTGTGGCGAATGCTCGATAACTCATAAATCATAATCTAAATCATTTTGTACAGTACGGACTACGGAGTACCAAAGTGTACAGTTTACAAAGGCAGAAATTTTATAGGTATTTTATTTGTATGAAATGAGTAAATATTATTAATTGTTATCTATTATATTACGAATTTCTTCGAAAAATTAAATATTGGCATGAAATAAAATATTTGACTATGTAAAAATCAAAAAATAAATAACAATACACTGTCGACTTTTCAATGGCTATTTATTTCTGATGATTATTTACTATTGACCATTGACCATAATAATATAATAATTTTCTTTCAATTTTGTAATAAAAACAGAGACTGGAAATGGCTTTGGATAAACAGAAAATTTTAAATGAATTAGAGAGTGTAGTGAACCAGCTTCAAAGTGCAAATTGGTAAGTTCTTTATTTCTTGATGAAACACCCTTTTCAAATGAGTAATTATTCACATTTTACTTGAATGCGTTTTCATAAATAATCCTTTACAGTGGGTGTTTAGGCAATGTATTTAATAATCAGCAAGTATCGAGTAGCCAATCTCAAATGACGGGCTTTAACACACCACATGGTTGTGGATATAACAGTCATGGTGGCAATTGTGGTCACAGTCCAGGTGGAGCTGCAGCTGTCCAGAGTTCGTGTGGGGAGCCATGTCATAATAGTCAAGCACATGGTAACTGTGCTCATCACCATTCATCGACTTTTAGCAGCTGCGCTGCACAGAATCCCTTTGATCCGACTCTCGTCCAACCGATTGTTAAAGAAGTTTACGACGAACTTAAAACAATGACGCCCGAGAATACGTTTGTTAACTCTCCTATCGCTAATCAAATGGGTCTACCTATAGCTAAAGACCCACATAATTTTCCTAATAAATGCAACGCGACCAATATGCCTGACATGCAAAAAGCTATGGAGAATGCTAAAGCTATGCAAGCGATGGGAAATAAATTTATGAACGCAGTAAACCTTAATCAAAATGTGGCAAACGATACACTTGAAAACGCTCAGCCAAATTCAACAAAACTGTCTCCACCTCCGATGTATAATGTTATGCAATGTCAAAACTGTAGAGCATCAGCAGCACCGGTTCAACAAATTGCCAATAATGGTCTCAGTCAAGTACCTACTAGTAATATTATTCCAACCAACCCACAACAAATGCTACAGAATCACTCTCCATACGGTCAACATGCGCAAGGCATGGCAAAATTTCAGGAACTGTTTCCTGGAGTAATGGGCAATCGAGATTTAGGTTTCAACCCAATGGCAGTAGCGATAAAGATGAATCCCAACAACCAGGGTGCACAAGTACCAGTGGGGCAGAGTTTGCATAACTTTAATCAAGCCAACAGTGCGATCCCTTGTGCTCATGTTACAACAGCACCTTCGCAACAAGTAAACGCATTGCATCCTAACATACCTAACATTAGTATGCCTATGGCAAACCCGAGCATTGCGCCATTGAGTGCGACTGCAGCCGATACTCCAAAAGTACATAACAGCAACAACGGCTTGTACCCGAACGAGCAACAAGTCTACCAGATTACTCCGAGGCAGCAAACCGTAGAGTCGAAACTAACTTCCGATCTCGCTGCCCCAGGCCCTATGTACAGACCATTCCACCCTGCCACCGAAAAGCTCATGAACGAAGTTCTGCCGGGGTCTGTACCTACTTCAAAATCTGGCATTTGTGAACACGTTCATTCACCTTTACCCCCAGTCTCCAAAATACAACCACAGAAACTGGAATACAACACTCTTGGGCAACCGGTAGAAATTCTACCAGCAGAGATTTACCACAAGCCCGAAGAGAGTTTACCGCAAACATTGTCGCCACAGCCGAACAATCCTAACAATCTACCGGGCGGTCACATGAATGCCTCAATGAATAAAGAATACATAGTGAACAACATAGCATCCAACAAAACCCCTTGTTTATTGGCAAATGCCATGTCATACGGAACACATTCCGATGGGCAACTGAATATGAATCTCCCAAAGAACGACAGCAACTTTGTTGAAAGGACGGTAGGGGACACTGCAGTAAACAATCATAAATCCCCTCAACCTCAAAGTGATTTACATGCTGGGGACAAGCCAGATATTGCGCCTGGTGCAGGTGCTCCTGAACAGGTAACTTTAAATTTAAAATATTGAAAATCTTTATAAGCAAGACTGGCCCTACCAAAGGGCGATCTGACTAGCAGATTCTCAGAGGGCGCCTCAAATGGTCTAATTTTACCTATTCAAGCAAGCAAGAAGACGCTATAATCCGATCTCGCTCCATCCTAAGGCTGCCTTAACTTAAGGGCTCCATTCCACCGCGGCGCACGGAGAGACTACGCACGTGCGTCAAGCTTCGCTTTGTAAGAAAATTTAGGTGACTGTGTCCACTGCAACCCACGGACACGCTACGCACGAATTGACTCAAGTCAAAGAAATAAATCCGTGCACGTCCACGCCTGCGCGTGGCCGTGCACAGCGTGCGCCGCGGTGGAATGGAGCCTTAGTCGCAAGTAGTGCGGCAGCCGAAATCTGGCCTCGGACCGGCCTGCGACACTGTTTAAAAGTCAAGTTAAGTATTTTTATTTTATTTCAGCTATCTCCAAATTCTGACCGCAAGCACAGGAACGGTCTCCAGGATATTGTCTACACGTCGTACCCCAAGTCTACAAAGTGGTCGTTCCACGGAAACGCGCGAAAAACTTTTCCGCCTGGACAACGACCAGCTTAACTATATTTATATTTCTTTACAATGTTTTTTTTATTATTGTTTTATGTTTCTGATCTGATAGTAATATACTCTGAAAAAATGCATAAGTTTTGTATTTTTAATCTCTTTTTAATCTTGAAAAATTAAGGGCCTGTTTCACCACTTCCTGATAAAGTGTCGGATAGGCTATCCACAACTTTTTTGACAGATTCTCCATACTCTATCTGCCAAGTTAAGTGTTGGATAGCCTATCCAGCACTTATCAGGAAGTGGTGAAACAGGCTCTAACAATTTTTATTTAATATTAGTTAGCCCCCGCAGACTGCAGACTTTTAATCGGCCGATAGTTTAGCTTGGCTATGAATTATGTTATGAAGCTTCAAGCTGTATGGAAGATACCGAGTCGGCCGATAATTATTAAGTTTGAAGGGCCATGCCCATATTATGCTAAATCAGTACGAATTTTTGGTTAGCCGACTTAGCAGAAACCCGAATCGTGTAAAATTTTCCATTCAAAATTCAATGACACGAGTCACGAGTCACGACACCCAACGTCACCCGATCAAACTACGGACTACCTACAGAGTAGACAGGTAGTTATGTCTATTGTGCTACCTACGGCCACAATAGACATAACTACCATAGTCTAAGATCCCACTGCAGAATAGGCATGATGACTATTTTTTTTTCTTGTTGGTAATTGAAAGACCCTTAAAAAATAGAAACATCGCTGAAAGAATGACTCTGATAGCTTAAAAATTCACCAAGATATGACAATTTCAAATATCTCATAAAATACACCTGCCCGAAACGCTCCATACAAAGTGCTACGAAAGACTGACGTCACTCTTTCGTAGTTTGTACGGATCGGGAGAGAATTTTGTTCGGTAGGTATATTAAATATTGCGTTTATGAAAGTGGTTTTATAACAAAAGTTGCTTTTAATTGCATAAGTTATCGAATGGTATACAAATATTAAGAAATTTTATTGAAAAAAAATCGACTTGATTATCCAACTTTGAAGACGCATAACAAAAAAAATACAAATGCTATCAATCTGAAATTTTGGGAACACTTATTTTTTACCGTGATTTCTTTATTTTATTAACAAAATTCGCTAATCTTGGACCTTGTCATCATCCCAATGGGCATTGTCCAAAAAAAATCACATGTACTTTTTATTTTATTTTTTTCGTTAAAATAGGGTATTTTAAGAATATAAATTAAATAATTTTGAAATTCATTGGCTAGTTTTTTCTCAATAAATTTTTAAAGTTTCGCTCTGACGTCATCATCGGCGGCCAATTGACCTCTGCTGTATGTTTTTTTTCCTTTCAATCTTATATATAATGGCTGGTTCGTCAAATGCAAGTTCTCATTATGTGAAAGCTGATACGAGAAGCTTACCAAAAGATCGAAACGTAATGTTGGTCGAATTTATTACTAATTTAACGCCATTGAAGGTCAAACTAAGGTTAAACATATTTGTTCAAAAATATAAGTAACTAATGGGTATTTTTTTTCGTTTATATACAGAAAAACGATCACTGAACTTATTCCTCGAAATGTTTTTGTAATGAGCAAAGTTAAAAAAAATGGACAATCCCCATTGTGCAGGTATCGAGTACACGCTTAAATCCACATTTTTACCATATTTTTACAAATATTTATGATAAGGAGAATATATTTCTACTGGGGTGCCAGTCCAAATGTGGCCGCAAACATATTAAAATTTTTTTTGAAAAATTGAGTTTGCGGGATAAAATGTAATCATCAGGTATTGAAAGTTTAGAGGACCGGTTGGTCTCTCTAAGAGTTCACTAGAGGTCGGAGGAGTAAAGAATAAAACTCGATTTACTGTAGTGAACTGGAGTGATTTATTGAGAACTTTGTGCTGCTTATATACAAAAAAATTTCATAATTATTATTACCAGAAACTGTACAGAAAGTTAAAAGATTAATTGTGATTGGCTATTGCAAAACAGAAAGAGACATAATGAATGAGATACAAATATTTACAAAAGCTAGAAAGGGAAAACTATTAGAAAGGGATAAAAATATTAACAAAAGGTCGATCCTGATTGGCTGCGTCCGCGCGCCGCTCGCGGCTCGAGTATAAATATAGGAGCTAGCCCCTGCGGGGCCTCACATCGCCGCGCAGTCTCGTAGTGACGTCGTCTCGCTGCACCGCTCGCCGCCGCGCCGGTAATAATAATAGTGCCGCCATTTTATGAAGACAGGAGATGTTATATAAACGCCTTGAAGACTGCTGCTACGTTGTGAAGATCCCTCTCGATGTAGGCACGATGTGAAGACGCGTAGTGTTGTGTTGTGAAGAATTCTTATTAGAAAAAGTCCTTTTCAGGGCTGGGTCACGTCCGGTATTATTACACGGCCGGTTTCTTTCGTTATTGCGAACGTACGTTCTTTGCAGAACGATTTTCTTCTCTGTTTCAATCGGCGAACGAACGTGTAGGTACTGCTACAAAAGCAAACATCGTTCATTTCATGGCAATGAGTATAGATGGCAATGAGTTTAGTGAGATAGTTCGAAATTTACCAACTCGCCACCTTAATTATCTTATTTTAACCATTCCTACAAAAATACATTGTTGGTTTATATTATTAATTTTATTTTGTATTCTCAAAATCTTATATCTAATGCAATAATAAACTTGAATATTGAATAGCAAACTAATTATTAGCAGCAATAAACCGTACAATCGATAAATTACAAAAAATATATTTTATGTTATGTGAAAAATTTTCTCGGCACGACTAGTTACAAAGTTACGATAACTGTCGACATTGTGTGGAAATGTTACGGAAAGTTGTCACAAAGTTACTGCATTTTCAAAATGGTCTCTCCTTGATTTTCTGTTCACATTTTCTCAAACTTTTCCTGACAAAATGCTATATTGAATTCTTTTGACAAAAGAAAGCTTTTCCGAGTTAATATATCTCGTACCAAGTACCTTCAATCAATCAATCGAAATAAATATTACATAAATTAATATTAATTATTCTTTTTCAGATGATGATGCACCAGACACAAAAAAATTGAATATCAGTTATGATATTTTAGTCGGGACATTTTAATAGGCCACATTTGACAGTTCATCAAAATTGTACCAGGTAACCTTATAGCGACGTACATAAAAAATAAATATTTTCGTTTTGTTTTAACTGCACAATTGACTAACTTTTTTCAATTACGATTACATATTTATTGTAAATATGACCGATACGAATTATTTAACTATTTGCTTTTACTGATAAACAATTCTAAACGTAATAAAACAAATTCTGATCTTAATAATTGCACGTCGTCACAATGTTACGTCAGCTGACGTTTTTTCTTTTTAAACTCTAGGGAAGTTACCCTAAAAATCGAAAGCGAATAAATAGTATCGATGCATTGATTACTTGTAACGAAATATCCCCATAAATTAATAACCACGTTGTGAAAAGTAACACATATTTATGTGAAATGAATAATGATAATACTACATTTAACAGTTTTTATAATTCAAGCGAATAAATGCATTTTTTTTTTTGTAAATTATGTACTTGTCTTATTTTGCTCCTTGAATTTGCAAAAGAAAAAGTTATAATGCGACAGTCGAGGATGTTTCAAACGTATAAAATTCAAATATTTTATTTCAAGTCCGTATCGATTTGTTCGTTTTGGTCGATGTTTTTACGCAGTTCACCTCACTATGGAGATTAATCTGACAGATGTCAAATGTGGCCTATTAAAATGCCCCGACTGTAGTTACTTACATAACGTACTGTGCAGCAAAAGTACAAACGGTAATCTTGATTCATCTCAAGTAGATAATGCTAGTAAAATTATATTATAATGCAAGTGTAATAATTAATGATGATTTTGTGACTTTAAAATCGTGAAATAAAAATTGTTTTTTTCTTTAATGTTTATTTTATTATCACCCCTAACGTTATATCAATACAGGAATAAATACCATTTGGGAGATGCAGAGCATACGTCGTAGCACAAACTACAATCAAACAGACTAAGGAATCTAGCCAGAAAAGTAATCGGCCAAGTGCCAGTTGGACTCACGCACATAGGGTTCCGTACCGTTATAGAGCAAAAATAGGCCAACATTTTAGAGTGTTTTATTAAAACCTGCATTTCAAAAAGTTTTTTGATTTTAATTTATTTTATTTTAATTAAACTATAAACTGGCAGCTATCACAACACACAGTTTTAGAATGACTGGGATTTGGTGACTTACATTTATCAAAGTTAGTGTTTAATTGTTACGTAATTTTACTACACATGTTACAACCCAGTTACTACATATGTGGAAAACATGTGTACACATTTTTTTCTGTAACAAGCGGACACGGTTACAACACGTAGAAGCAAACCCCCACACAGTTGCAAGGTGTCGTATTAGCTACGAAACTGTTACGACTTGTTACAGATTCACAAATCTGCGACCGAAAATGGCTATATGGGTTAGTTACAGCCTTGAGCCTGGAGACATACAGATAGACGGACAGACAACGAAGTCTTATAAGTAATAGCGTCCCGTTTTTGCCCTTTGGGTACGGAACCCTAAAAACGACCAAAATATAAATTAAATAATCTACAAGAATTTAAAAGTTTATTCAAGTGTTAAATTGTTTGTTACATAAATATTAAATATTCAAAATAATATGTGAAATCAAACATCTACATTGGCGGTCCCCCGACACACCTTGACAATAATTACGGACTAAAATATCACTTTACACTTAGGAATTCAGTAAAATATATTATTTCATTATTTTTAAAGTTGTTTGGCGGGGGTTTTTTTTAATTTCTTAATTTAATTTTATTTCATGCTTTTTAAACGTGTGTTGGTTATAGTGCAGAATAATTGCTATCAACAGGATCATATTCTATCCCAAATCCCAATGAATACCATCTAGTAATGTCCTTTTGGATGAGTGGAGGTTTTGGAGAAACTTCCACTTTGGGTTCATATTATGGAACTCAGCTGCTATAAAATCCAGGTGATGCTGCAGCATTAGTATGCAAATATTTACTGTTTATCTCCGTCTTACTAGTTGTCGCAATTAAAATGAGCCCAAACACGAAACCTCTGCTCTAAGTTGGTGAGGAGTTGGGTATCCTATTGATTACCAGGTGATGCTGCAGCACCAGGTCAACTTTCCATTAATGTGTATAAATTCATAAATGTCACGAACTAGAAAGCAAAATATAAATCCCACTAAACAACTGCAAGCTGCTAATCGCCCCTTCACGAACCAGATGAACCGCGATCTTCCAGCACTGAGCAGGCTGATGATGATGAACTATAGCTCAGAACACTCTCGATTAAGTCAGTAAGTAAGGTTACAAAATATTATTCATAATAAAATTTTTGCTACTGATGATGCTTTGCTAGCCAATTAATTAAGTTGATTACTTACTATATTTTAGTACTTTTTTGCACATTAACGGTATAAATCATGTCAACTACCTACTTCAAAAATTTATAAAACAATTTTAAAGGTATTTCACAATTTTTTCAGAAAAGATAATTTATAAATAATTTATTTTTTCAAACATACTATAAATTCGAATTAGGTAATTCTCCTGTAAACTATGATATGTCTTACATACCATAAAAAACGTTAAAGAAGTCCCCCGTATAGTATAGTAAGTAAACGTTACAATATTTTAAAAAGGAGAAATTTCAACGTAAACTGTGGTAAGTGTTAGTTGCAATAATTTTCGTTATAGATTTTCCAAAGAATAATATCGCAACAACAATTTCAGCTAAACCAAGCTAATAATATAGTATTTAATTGCATAAGTTAATACCTAACACTATTGTTGTTGCTCATGCCAAATTTTATAACAATCGGTTAAAAAATGAAGTCGTGGTTCAAATTTGCAACTTCAAACGCTCCTCCTGTAAAGTTGTGTTTTTGATGTTACGATAGTCTACCTAGGAGCAGTCGTGATGCGCGCAAAGTTATCGTGCGCGGAGTCTACCTAATTTGAATTACAAAATCTGTCAAAGTTGCATATTATTTATTTCTCATAAAAACGCAGGTAAAATAACTCGAACGAACTATACTATCGATAGTAAAAGATACATCACTAGCACACGCACACATTGACAGATCAAAAATCGTCACGCTTTTTCGGGTTGTCAGGTGATCTATACGTCAGTATATTCTATATCTATGGAGAAAGCTGAAATTTGGTATGTAACATACTATAGTTTGTGCGGTTTATGATGATATGGGTGACACATTATAATTGACAATTGTAGGGAAGTTACGTAAAAATTTTAATCGATAATTTAAAAATATCGAATCACTTCGTAAAGGAATTGCAATCGAAATTATCGATTTCGTACTGACGTTTCAGAGTGGCGCCAGCGATTAAGATGGCTGCCCTTTTTATCGATTTGATTTCGATTCAACAGTGTCAATCTCTATCAGCATAAGTTCCGTTTCATGCATCTGACATTTTTCAAATATTTTGGTGTCAATAATTTCATGCTCCTATTTCACTGTTAATATTTATAGTTTTATATTAATAAGTTAGCATTTAGCAACTTTTCATTTTTATTATATATAACCGATCCCCTCTTAAAAGCTGGCAAAGCACTTGCAACTTTTGTAATAATGCGAGTGTACATGCCCGTATGCCTCAAACTTACAAAAAGAAATGAAATCTCAAATCCCACCAAAAAACATTTTCATGTAAAAATGCTGCCAAGATGAGAACATAATAGTTCAAGGTGTCAAAAAGTAGTGAGATCTCATGTAGAGCCAAGTTTCAAATCTTACACACTCAGCCCTAAATCTAAAAACCTTAATTTTACACATAAATCGCGGCAAAATACTTGATATAATGTGTCCAGCCGCACGAGAAGAATCTAAAAACTCTACACATTAGTCAAAATGGGTGGCTTGGCCATTTTGTTATTGGTCATGCTATGAGCTTTGAACTACTCTTCTGTTGTACTTAATAACTTTTATATAAACCGCAACAAAATGGCCAGGCCACCGATTTTGACTAATGTGTAGAGTTTTTAGATTCTTCTCGTGTAGCTGACACATTATATCAAGTATTTTGCCGCGATTTGTGTGTAAAATTAAGGTTTTTAGATTTAGGGCTGAGTGTGTAAGGTTTGAAACTTGGCTCTACATGAGATCTCACTACTTTTTGACACCTCGAACTATTATGTTCTCATCTTGGCAGCATTTTTACATGAAAATAATTTTTGGTGGGTTACCGATAGTTGTCTACCCATACGCCAATCGCCATCTAGTTACAAATGGAAACTGTTTGACAATCAAATTAAAAAAATAAGAAAATGCCTCATAAAGGGCGCACTAGTATCGATTTTTTTTGCTAATAGACTATAGAGTTTAAAGAAGTGATCTCTATAGTCTATTTTTTTTTTGCTTGTTTTGCGAATGATTGATCATTGAAGTTTGAATGTAATTTTTTGTTTGCTAGAGATTTCTATTTGACTGCAAGTTTCAATCAATAGTGCTGATTATTAACCGCCAAGAACAAAAATCTAATATCATCACAATATTGTGACGCGCAAATTCCTGCGGAACACTGCGGAATAATTAGGAAGATACATAAGAAAATATATAAACAATGTCATTATTCGGGTCCTTGATGGGAGATGTGGAAGATGACCCCTTTTTCGGGTATGTTTTATGAGTATAAACTCATATACAGTCTCAAATTTATGTAACACATAGTCTCAGTCTCAAACTATATTTCCCTATCGATTTACTACCCATGCTCAGAATACAGAGTTTTGTTCTGTATTCTGAGTACCCATGATAATCTACCATGTGTCAATTTGCTGTGTCAAATTTCACCTCCTTTTGTAACTATTGTTTCTTTTCAGGCCACACATGAGGCACATGCAGCAAATGAACAATTTCATGAGCTCCATGTTCTCTGATCCCTTCGGAATGTTGAATGAAGGACCCTTGGCCATCGGAGGCCCCCGACATGGAGGTGCACTTATGCCCTTTATGCCTCAAATGCCCCTAAACAGATTGTTCTCAGGTATTATGATGAATTATTATAGTAGCTATATTTTCTTATTATTGTCTTATCTGTAAGATGAGGCTTACAACTAAAAAGAAAGATCTTTTGAACCTATTCTCTTTGTGTCATGTTAGGAATCTACTGAACATTTGAACAGTTATTTTAACATTGAGTTGGTTGTAATACAGTAATTATGTGAGTGTTCTTTATTTTATATTACAAATATAAACATATTGTATAGTTATTAGTTATGTAAAATCTAATTGGTTAAAACATTATGTGATTGTCAATTTTTCCTTATCATGTGATTTAGTGTCCAGACTTCCACACTGAAACATCAAGGAAACTTTTGGGTTTCATTTTCAATGATTATATTTGTTTTAAAAATACTATTGTGTAATATTTTGCCATCTTAAAAGCTATCCTATGTTTATTCTCAAATACAAATAATCTCTAATAGGTTGTAGTAAAAAACTGAATTGTTTTTTGGGGCTGAATCTTAGAAAGCCAACAGATATAAAGACAGACATAATATAAATTATAGACACACTATATCTTTAATATATTAGTATACTACAGTCGGGGCATTTTAATAGGCCACATTTGACATCTGTCAGATTAATCTCCATAGTGAGGTGAGCTGCGTAAAAACATTGACCAAAACAAATAAATCGATACGGACTTGAAATAAAATATTTGAATTTTATACATTTGAAACAAATTCCTGTCCCATTATTACTTTTTCTTTTGCAAATTCAAGGAGCAAAATAAGACAAGTACATAATTTACAAAAAAAAAAAATGCATTTATTTGCTTGAATTATAAAAACTGTTAAATTTAGTATTATCATTATTCATTTCACATTAATATGTATTAATTTTCACAACGTGGTTATTAATTTATGGGGATATTTCTTTACAAGTAATCAATGCATCAATACTGTTTATTCGCTTTCGATTTTTAGGGTAACATCCCTAGAGTTTAAAAAGAAAAAAGGTCAGCTGACGTAACATTGTAACAACGTGCAATTATTAAGACCCGAATTTGTTTATTACATTTAGAATTGTTTATCAGTAAAAGTAAATCGGTAAATAATTCGTATCTGTCATATTTATAATAAACTAGCGACCCGCCCCGGCGTCGCCCGAGAATAAAATATATAGTCACTGAAAAAATAATTAAAATCCTTCACGTGGTGTACTTCTTATCTGTGCCAAATAACATAAAAATTGCTTCAGTAGTTCGCGAGATAAGCCCTTTCAAATAATTTCCCCAGTTTTTTTCCACATTCTCCTATTAGTCTTAGCGTGATAAAATATAGCCTATAGCCTTCCTCAATAAATGGACTATCTAACACTGAAAGAATTTTTCAAATCGGACTGGTAGTTTCTGAGATTAGCGCGTTCAAGTTAGTCCTTTCAAATAATTTTCCCCGTTTTTTCCACATTTTCCTCCATTTCGTCGCTCCTATTAGTCTGAGCGTGATAAAATATAGCCTATAACCTTCCTCGATAAATAGGTTAACTAACACTGAAAGAATCATCAAAATCTGTTGCATAGTTTTAAAGATTAAAGGGAATAAAGGGACATGAGGAAAAAAAGCGACTTTGTTTTATAATAAGTATAGATATGTAATCGTAATTGAAAAAAGTTAATCAATTGTGCAGTTATAACAAAACGAAAATATTTACTTTTTATGCACGTCGCTACAAGGTTACCTTGTACAATTTTGATGAACTGTCAAATGTGGCCTATTAAAATGCCCCGACTATAATATAGTTTTCAGAGTATAAAATTATATACATAATATGAATAATTTTATACTCAAAAAATTAGCTAGCTCTTTTGTGAATACACATTTTTGTTTTCTAATCATGTATTTTGAGGAAGGTTTAATGATGTTCTGTACAATCTCAGCAGATATGACCAACGGCCCACTCTCGTCCGGAAGTTCATTCAGCAGCAGCACTGTGGTGATGTCCAGTGGACCAAATGGCACCCCTCAGGTAACTTAAAGTACTATGTAATAATTATAATATTCTTTTTTTTATAAATAAGGGAGCAAATGAGCAAATGGGTCACCTGATGGAAAGCAACTACCGTCGCCCATCGACACTCGCAACATCAGAAGAGCTGCAGATGCGTTGCTGGCCTTTTAAGAGGGAATACACTCTCTTCTTGAAGGTTTGCAGGTCGTCTTGGTCCAGGAATACTGCTGGTGACAGTTTGTTCCAGAGTTAGAAAGTTATTCACTTATAAGTTATTCACTGCATAAATCCTTTATGTAGGGTTATTTATTGAATAAAAGACTGATCCAATTTGTCTTGAACATTATTGAACCAAGAAATGAGGTTGGTATACATTTTACCAGTTCAATCATTTAAATAGATATACAAATGGAAAAGAAAAAAATTGGCTTAAAGGTTTTAACAGTCTTGGTTTACATTGGTTTAACAATACATGATCAAATTTATTGATGTCCCTTCGTTTTTAGTATACTTCTTTATTTAATTTATGAACTGTATTTCTTTTCTGTGTATAATTGACCTATACCTGTAAATTTTTCCAGGGTAAAAAGTAATAGTATACTATTTTTTATCCCTGAGAAATGTAAAGTCCTTTCCTCAAAGTATCTCCATGCCAAATTTCAGCAAAACCGGTTAAAAGCTGTTTGGACGTTGAGGTAACAAATGGACAGACCGATAGACATACTTTCGCATTTATAATATTTGTATGATAGGTAACAATTTATCTTATATCTTTAAACAAGCAATTCTTGTATACTTATATATAACTGGAATCTCGGAATCGGCTCCAACGATTTTCATGAAATTTAGTATTATATAGGAGGTTTCTGAGGTGATAAATCGATCTAGCTAAGAATCATTTTTAGAAAATGACATTTTATTCATGTTTTATCGATTTGCTCGGTCAAACAGTAAGTTATAGTTGTCCAAAGTTCTCCAATCCATGTTTATAAAATAGTTGTTATTAATTACATTATCAATTTCAGGTGTACAGTTCAACAAGTAGAACTAAAATTGGACCAAACGGTGTGAAGGAGACACAGAAAACCCTGCAGGATTCCCGAACAGGTGTTAAGAAGATGTCTATTGGTGAGTTTGTCGAGGGTCAATCTTGATAAAGTATTGGGTAGCTTATTTAGAAGTTTCTGCATACTGTGAGATAGAGACAAGGCAAGTTCCTTAAGCCTATAAGCCTATAAGGCATCGTTGTGGACTTGACTTTCAAAAAGTGTATTTATGGTGCATACTTTGAAAATAACATTATTTTTAACATTTCTATCATGCTGCATGCACCTACTGTTAGCAGTAGATTGTGAAATAGGTCCTCATATTTCACAGATATACATAATATTTGTTTAGATAGGTAAGACAAAGTAGTATATTATAGTATTTTAAAACTTTTGCGTGTATTAGCTGCACAATATTTCAATTAGCACACCATGTAAACAAAGCTATTAACACCAAGCTGATAAAATTTGACAAAAATATGTAAAATGTTTAAATGTCTCAAACTAGTTATTACAATGTTAGGGCCTATATTTTTTACAGAATACAGACTGTAGAATCTACAGTGTATAATATTTGAACATTTAAACACCTTAAACCCCTTCAGGTACAAATGTTTATGTCAATAAAAATTCACATAGCCATATTGCTGGCCAGCAATGATGAAAAACTCAAAGCAGATATGTTACTACCGCGCGCGTTGTGAAGATTCAAATACGGCCCAATTGGGTCGTCTGTTATCTAGTCTGCATCGAGCGCAGTCACGAACGTGCCGCGTTTCGTCTAATCTAAATAAATTGAAAATGAAGTCGTGCGTGTTTCGAAAGAAAACAAAACACATGGAATCTCTTACCACATGTCTTGATTGCAATAAATACCTCGATTATTTGCATTTTCAATTTTTTTTCGAACAATCTGGAAAAAATCCAATTTTCGTCATAGCTCATGTGAAGAAAGAGACAGCGATACGATTCGACGTTTAAAAATAGAACTGTCTCTTTTATGTAAATGGTTTTTCGTATCTTTTGTTTCACTTATCTGTCAAATTTGTCAATGTTTGCAATTTTGAATTACATAACAGATCTGTATAAGGGGGATTCTTCCGCCACGGGTGGGACACTTGTACCTTAATTTCAGTATGTGTGACTAATTTATGCGAATTGTATCAATGATATCAAATTGGTTTTAAATATAAAGAATAACAGAATATTTTATATACTTTTATAATTATATTGGAGGATAACACCGTGTAAAATGAAATCAAAATGAGGGTAAATGTTTGCCACGGGTGGGACAAAAAATGGACATACTTGTTACACATGAATCATATTCAACAAAACTCTGCTTTCTTATTAAGCTTTTAAAGCAAACTACAATATTTGTTTGAAATAATAAACTGAACGTAACATTTCAATGAAAAACAATGCCCTATTATTAAAACATATTTTACAAAAATTAAATAAATGGTGTCACCGGTGGGACTAACAATGTCACCGGTGGGACACGTACGAATTATTAGGCAAAATACGCGCCTTATAAGCTTTTTTTAGGGTTCCGTGCCCAAAGGGTAAAAACTGGACCCTATTACAAAGACTTCGGTGTCTGTCTGTCCCTCTGTCTGTCCGTTTGTCTGTCTGCCCGTGTGTCTGTCTGCCCGTGTGTCTGTCTGCCCGTGTGTCTGTCTCCAGGCTGTATCGCAAGAACTGCTATAGCTAGATTTCTGAAATTTTCACAGATTGTGTATATCTGTTGCCGCTATAACAACAAATACTAAAAACAACAATTTTTTGCTATTTTTTGCTCGATATCAATAATGGCAATAGGTAGGCACTTGAAATGTTGACAAAATACTTAGTCGTATTTATACTTTGATAGTTATAAATAAAATTGAAAGAAAATTTCGCATATTTACATAAAGTTCGATCTCGATCTCATAAAGATCGAGTCTATGTTTGAGAGTAAGTATATAAAAAATTTAAAAAATCATAATATGCTAATAATTATTATGTTACCGTGATATTCGAAGTATTTTGTATCGAAATATAATAACACTGGTCAACAATAGTTTTGCTGCCTGAAAACTAAAAGCTGTTTCTGTAAGAACTTTGTGCCCTGATCATATGTTTCTAAGAAATTTTCTTTCTATCAGCTCAGGTTTTTAAGATATTTCATTCCAAAGTTTCAAAAATCTCGAATTTTAGTCTATCTCGGAATCACTTTACAACTATTGTAATAATTTATTAACATGAGTTTTGATAAAATATGTTTAGTAAATATACACATCTATTATTTAGATCTCAATTTAAATTGCATATTATATTTTTTTATTAAAATATGAGAGTTGAAAACTAAACTTTCTTTTTTCATATAAAAATTGTTAGTCCACGTAGTATGAGCTAGGTAAAGCATTTTAAAAACCGTCATAACATTGGGGAAATTAGTCATAACTCATTGAAACAAGTTACATTCTCAATAAGAAGTGTCTCCCTCTGGCATACATTTATCAAAACTAATAAAAATGAATACTTTCAACTGCAATGTGATTCTGAAATAGACTAAAATGCGAGATTTTTGAAACTTTGGAATGAAATATCTTAAAAATCTGAGCTGATATAAAGAAAACTTCTGAGAAACATATATCGTGCACACAAAACTCTTATAGAAACTACTATTAGTTCGCAGGCAGCAATTTTTTTTTCGATTTTGTTGACCTGTGTAATTTATAGCATAAAAACAACTTGAAAAAAAATTCGTTCCAAAACATCAAGGTTTACTTTCTCATAGAATCCCCCATAAGTAGAATATCATTGCTGGCTAGCTTCATTTTTAGATGGTCAATTCAAAGAACAGGCTTCTCAACACTTGTGTAGTATTATTGTGTAGTAAATTTTTAGGGTTCCGTACCCAAAAGGTAAAAACGGGACCCTATTACTGACTACTGAGACTTTGATATCTGCCCGTTTGTCTCCAGGCTGTATCTCAAGAACTGCTTAGCTAGATTAGACTTCTGAAATTTTCACAGATTGTGTATTTCTGTTGCCGCTAACAAATACTAAAAACGCAATAAAAATAATATTTCCCATACAACAAACGTGATTTTTTAGGTTTTTTCGTTCGTAATCAATAATAGTTGCGTGTGTACGGTAAATTATACGGCTCTTGCTGAACCAAAGATTTCCTTTGGTAGGATTGGTCCTTATGGCCCAAGAATGGATTTAAGATGTGGAGCCACCGCGATTTTTGATGTTAATTTTTTGAAATTTTAGCAGCTTCTGCTCTGGAGGATTATTTTTAACAAAAAATTAAAACCGACTTCCAAGGTAAAAACAATATTAATAGCATCCTTATAATATGAACTAAAAAGTATTAAATAATTTTTACTATCTAATATGTAGTGCCTTTTCCCGAATTCGGCTAAACCTCAACTATTTCTGTACTCAATCTTCATCATTTTTAAGTCGGTACCAGATATAGCTGAATCTTTATTTCTTTGACAGGTTTCTGGCACCGACTTCAAAATTATGAAGATTGAGTACAGAAATAGTTGAGGTTTAGCCGAATGCAGGAAAAGGCACTACATATTAGATAGGAAAAATTATTTAATACTTCTTAGTTCATATTATAAGGATGCTATTAATATTGTTTTTACCTTGGAAGTCGGTTTTAATTTTTTGTTAAAAATAATAATTTCACTCTTTTTAGTTACCTAGTAGGTAAACTGTTAGTGCCAATTCAAATTGTATGAAAAAATAGTTTCATATTGTCTTCACTAGATGTCACTGAGGCGCTTCTGTGTCGCGCTATCGCTTGTACGTAGAAGTTTTATATAGGTAGTTGTAACTTGTAACAGGTTTCTGTCGTGTTGTTGAAAGTTTGTAAGCAACTGACAACTCAACAGTGAGCTTGCCGCTTGGTGTGAGCAGTGAGCATTGAATTGACAACATAAATCATAATATTGAGTGGTAATTGATCTCGTATAATTGTTATTAAGTTGACCTCCGTCATAGTCCGCGAATTTATAAGTGGTCGTCGGTGGTACTGCGTATATTCTACGTATCTTATTACAATTTGTTAAGACTGTTAAGAGTCATACGGCATACCCCAAGGCCCAAATATCAGGTAGATACATTTAAACAATACATTTAAAAAAATCTAAGTGAACACGTGCTGAAAAATGCTCGCAGCGTGGCATGCCGCATGCCCTGACATTCCGGTTATAACTTGAATACGATGCCGACCGCCGTGTATATTAAACAGCCTATAATTGGTGTTGTTATGTATATAATTATTATTATTGTATCCATACCTATGCCTTGTACTATTATCTATTTTGTGCCATGAGACATTGGTGACCTTAACACGACGTGGTAATGATGATGATGACGATGATGATGATGATGAATTTGAATTGCATGGTAGCATATGCTTTCTGTTCTTAAAACAACGCCAGTCAGGAGTTCTCTCAGCATCTTCGAAACTATGGTATACCTTGACCCAATATTTGACTTTTTGGTAGCATATTCTTAGTACACTTCACATAAAACCAAAATCACCATATGTTTCCATATAAATTTCGAGGAGTCCCTTCGATTACTCCTGGATCCCATCATCAGGTCACCACTTTTATGAACATGGTACCAAATTGGAGTGAAACCTAATACAACAAAACAAAAATTTCGAAAATCGGTTCACAAACGGTGGAGTAATCGTTGAACATACAAAAAAAAATCCACAGCCGAACATATTATAACCTCCTCGTTTTTTGGAAGTCGGTTGAAAATAGAGTCCCAATCTGTATAGAGGCATTAATTATGGTACTATTCCAAGTTCGGTACCATATTCGGATGACCTAAGAATGCTTAATTAATTTTAGGACTCATTTTTGTACGATAAAGATGTAAAACCACGTAAAAAGAAGAAGAAGCATTATTTAAACGTGCTAATCTTAGTATGAGTCAGTAACTACTGGTCCGATTTGAAAAATTCTTTCAGTGTTAGATAGCCCATTTATCAAGGAAGGCTATAGGCTATATTTTTATTACGCTAAGACTAATATAAGCGAAGAAATAGAGGAAAATGTGGAAAAAACGGGGGATATTATTTGAAAGGGCTTATTTCACGAACTTTTGGAGTAATTTTTCTATTATTTGGCACAGATAAAAAGTAGGAACGTGAAGGATTATAGGCTATTTATTGTGGACTAATTTGTCTGTGAAATATCTAATTTACGCGGGCGAAGCAGCGCGGAACGTCTAGTAATATTATAAAGCTGAAGAGTTTGTTTGTATGAACGCGATAATCTCAGGAGCTACTCATCCGATTTGAAAGAATATTTCAGTGTTTGATAGCCTATATATCGATGGGTCCTACGTATACTGGCGTAAGTGAAAAAAATAGATTTTACAGGAGAGCCAATTAAGTTGTCAGAACCATATTTTTGGGTCATATCTTGTGACCTATTTTAACGAATTTAGTGAATTTTTGCATGTAGCCTTATCAATTAATGCTTTTCTTATTACTGGTAGCAAATTTTATGCATATTCAATATTTTTTGAGATTTTACACATCGGCCCTTTTACGTCGTCGTATTTTTATAATGATATGCTTATTGTTCAACGTAAACAGATTTAAATGATCATTCGCCCTTTTACTAGGCTCAACGTAAATATAATATTTTAAGAGATACCTGTTTTTTTTAGCACGTAATTATTTAACTGTTATCACGTTTTACTGTCTACAATGAATCAGTTAGAAAGTATTGCTCATTGTGTAGTTATTTCAGTTTAACGCAGCTACGCCCATATACTGTGCTATACATTAGAATGTTTAAGAGGCCGGGTGCCATCGAAATTCTCATACACACGTAATACCAAAATCTTTTTCTCATACGAAAATATTTAACATGTTTGAGTTATTTTTCAGCTTAAAATAGTAATTACCTAGGTTCCTGCACAATTTTTTTTTCACAAAATATTAAAACACAAAAAAATCTTTAGTGTTTAAATATTTTGTAGTAAATTTACTACTAAATATTGAATGAATTGAATTTCGATGGCACCCGGCACCTTAAGGTAAGTATTTCAACTTAAAGTGTGTAAATGTACAAATAAAACAATCTGCTTAATTTTTCATGCTTTTATTTATGATAAATTGTTTGTAGGCGGCAATATAATGAAGTAGGTTCAATAATAAACTAAAAATTTCTTCATGAAATCAAACGACAATTTAGAATGCAATCAAGTATCTACTACAAATATGATAGATAATATTATTGAATATAAAAATATAATTATGACAGCTTCTAACCTTTTGTTGACAGTTATATGATGTAAGATAATAATAAAATAAAATGAGACCACTTCTAATTCTTCTGCAAAATCAACTTTTAAAAAGTAAGAGGAACAACATGATAATCTAACCACAACTTTTACTAGTAGAGTATCTCTCAAAGAGCAAACATAACAAAAAATAAAATATTATTAAACGTTTTCTGTACCCACTGAATTTGAGACGAGCCAAGCGAAGCGCAAGGGCACTACCTACCTTTTATCGAAGTGTTTCGCCGTTTTTTTTAACCTTCATAGAATTGGTTTCCGTTGTAGCAGATAGTTCATATTTTCAGGATATAATGTCATCAATAGACTTATTGAGCATACAAAGTCTCAATTGAATATCTTCTATACTTTAGATTTTATTGATATCCAAAATACACCGATTTCGTCACTGACACACTGATGGTCATCAAAATGTTTGGCTACTTCCTGAAGTGCTAGAAAGCTGAAATTTGATATGCAATCTTAGTTTAGTATACAACCAACAAAAAAATTCATAAACTTGTGATTTTCGTCCCTCATCCCCTAAAATGGGGGTGAGTGGAATCTGACCCTCGTAGAGTTGGTTTCCGATGTGCCAGATAGTTTATATTCTCAGGATATAATGTCAATAATAGACTTATTGAACATACAAAGTCTCAATTGAATAGGTTTAATACTTTATATTTTATTGATATCTGAAATACGCCGAAATTTGGTTATACGCCGTAAAATAAGTTTAGTAATGGAAGTTTAAATAAGACTTTTATCAATTTTATGAATAACTAGCTGTCCCGGTGAACTACGTGTCACTTTAAAACCTTCCCTGGACTTCTACGAATATTTTAAGACCAAAATCAGCCCAATCCGTTCAGCCGTTTTCGAGTTTTAGCGTGACTAACACATTTGACAATGCATTTTTATATATATAGATATATTTAACTAAAAACCTCTTAATAAAAAATAATAAAAAACACTAAAAAGACTAAAAAGACTGCCTAGCAAGTAGCAACTTACAAAAAGGACTGAAATCCCACCAAAAACATTTCATGTAAAAGTTACCTCGACGACCACAAAAGGTTTGCTCTGTGAAAAAGACATCAGATCTTATGTAGAGCCAAGCTTCTGAATCGACGCGGCCTAACTCTATCGATTCTAACTACAACAAATTCTACATATCAGTATGTATGGCTGGTATAATTGCTGTCATTAATACGAGATACCTATACGTAATCATTAGCGCTTGTTAGTTGTAAGTCTGTATTAGTAAGAAGATCAAAAGACAAATCTTCAACTGCATATTCCGCACCAGAACCAGAAGGAAGAGGAGAAACTGCAATCAAAGAAAATTTATGAATACTTTAAAACCATCATTTACTAATAACCAAAAAATATTTATTTGCACTGATATCAAGAAATAGGCATACGAATATAGATTTAGAAAAAAACCCTTATAAATAATTCGCCAAGCGCGAGTCGGACTCGCGCACGAAGGGTTCTGTACCGTTATAGAGCAAAAAAGGCTAAAAAAATGTTTATTGTAATATTAGTATTAAATATTTTGTTTTTAGTATTTGTTATTATAGCGGCAACAGTTATAATACACAATCTGTGAAAATTGCAGAAGTCTAACGGTAGAAACGGTAGACAGAAGTAGCGGTTCTTGAGATACAGCCTAGCGACAGACAGACAGACAGACAGACAGATAGACAGACATACAGACATACAGACAGACAGATGGACGGACGGACGGACGGACAGACAACGAAGTAAGTTGGGTACGGAACCCTAAAAACGTACACGAATGAAATAATTTATTTACTTAATACAAGATAGACACATACGCACTTACGCCACTGTATGTTTTAATGACTTTTAATAATCACGTAATAATTTGCTTACTTTAGGATAAAAGGTGATAAATAACCATTCAAAAAAATAAATAAAAAAACCATGTTGTGTTTCATTAGATGCCAAAAATACAATTTTTAAATCAAAGGCGTAAGTGATTACCCTAAAAATTGAACTACGTAAATGGGCGAAAGCGAGTTCACGCCTTTTTACGAAGTATACCATTAAATTACTACTAAATGTTAATATTTTGCAACAGTGATATGTAAATATCACTTCACTAGAATAAATAACAACAACAAAATGGTTGACTCATCTTACCTGGACAATCAGTTTCATTATTTTCGTCTTCGGTGTTTAAATCACTACTGTATTTTCTTTGGCCAAAATTTTATTTAAGATTTTTTGAGCCCTTGTGATTGGCATTCTTTTTGCTGGCGGCAGTTTTGTTAAAATACTTATTATTATATTATAAAAAAAACATTATACTGCGCTGAAAACGAGCGAGCATACCAAAGGTAACGGACGTCGCCGCAACACAGTATAACGGCCTAAGCGGCACCTCCGCCCGCGCGCCGCTCCCCTGACGCTTGGCTTTGGCTATGTAGATGGGCGAACCGTCTGATTGGGCTTTATACGTGACGTAGATTTACATTTACGCCTTTCTGACTGAAATTTTATTTTAAAAATAATCAACAGAAAAAAATAATTCTTCACGGTATTATAGATTAGAGCAAAGTGAAATCATTGGTCATATAATTGGAAAAAGGCGCAAGCGGCAGTTTCGCCTCTATACGTAGGACCCATCGATATTGAGGAAGGCTATAGCCTATATTTTATCACGCTAAAACCAATAGGAGCAAAGATACAGAGGAAAATGTGAAAATAAAGCTGAAGAGTTTGTTGGTTAGTTTGTTTGTTTGAACGTGTTAATCTCAAGAACTACTGGCCCGATTTGAAAAAATCTTTCAGTGTTTGATAGCCTATTTATTGAGGAAGGCTATAAGCTATATTTTATCACGCTAAGACCAATAAGAGCAAAGATACAGAGGAAAATGTAAAAAAACGGGGAAAATTATTTGAAAGGGCTAATATCTCACAGACTACTGGAGCAATTTTAATGTTATTTGACACGAATATATTGTAGACTACGTGAGACATGGGTTATTTATTTGTGAAAAATATACGGTTTCCGTGAAATTTCAGATTTACGCGGACGAAGCCGCGCGGAACGTCTAGTATTATTAATATTGTGGGATATGTGTGGCGGCCAAAGGAAGATCTTCCGACCGAGCGAGGTGTTATGCCCGGTCAGGCCGAAGCCCACGTGATACATTTCAGCTGTCGTATATATACCGACGCGCTTAGAAAACTTCGATATCGCGATGCAGGAATGTTAGGCGAATTGTACCGCCACATCACTCCCCCCCGAAGACCGGAGGTCGAATCTTGAAGTCTTGTCGCTTGAGTCGCCAGTGCCAGAGAGTTCCAGTGAGTCGGAACTGTTGCAGTGAGTCCCAGTGAGTCGGAACTGTGAAGCTGCTGCACGGGATCCAGTGAGTCGGATAAGCTGCCGTGCGGGGCCGATGCTACGTGCTGACCAGGAGAGATGTGCTCTGCTTGCTGACCGGTCGGTGTAGTGAGAAAGCCCGATGATGCCGATGCGGAGTCGCCCAGGCCGCGGTACATTGCGGCTAGTGGACGATGTACCCGATGAGGCGATGCTGGCTGGCGCGGTGCGGAGGGGCGGGGAGTGATGATGATGAAGGAGGCGCGTTCTGTCGAGGGTCACCAATGTGGGAAAATGCGTGAAGGCCACAAAGGAAGATCTTCCGACCGAGCGAGGTGTTATGCCCGGTCAGGCCGAAGCCCACGTGATACATTTCAGCTGTCGTATATATACCGACGCGCTTAGAAAACTTCGATATCGCGATGCAGGAATGTTAGGCGAATTGTACCGCCACAATATGTTTATCGCTCCATTCATCATCATGTCTTTGGCAGGCAGAATAATGCGGCTATCAGCCTCCTTATATTAATTAAGCCCTGTAAACAGCGTTTTCGTTGGTTGAAAATAATATATTTTAAATTTTTATTTTATATTAATTTTACTATCTTTTATCTAAATATTATTCCAAAATTGCCATTTAAACATTTGATTCAATCGAAAATGATACCAAACTCGACTATATACCTAAATCCCACGCAGTTATTAACCTCATACCTTGTTAAAGCTAAAAAAAACCCCCTACCCACCTGCATGAAATATTCAGGTGGCTCCACATCGTAAACCCATCTTAGGGATATAAAGATCAATCCTACCAAAGCAAATCTTTGGTTCAGCAAAAGCCGTATTCCTCGTTTTTTTGTTTTGTACGCACACGATTATAATGGTATCAGGGCACTTGAAATTTTCACAAAATCCTTAATTATATTATTTGTACTTTAATAATTAATAATAAAATTTTAATTAAGTACTTAAGTAAGTAATTTATATATTTTAATACATACAAGAAACACATTTTTTGCCTACTTTTGCTCTATACCGGTATGGAACCATTCGTGCGCGAGTCCGACTCGCACTTGGCCTATTTTTGAAGTATGTCATCTCCAAGGCACCACATCAGTGAGCAAGTCTATCAATTCAATCTTCCTGCGTAGTAAATAAAGTTCACTTTTGAACTCGCAGGACACCACATCGGTGAGCGCGCGCACGTGATCGAGCGCGAACAGAACGTGTACTCGGGTGACGCGGAGGAGCGACAGGAGTTCATTAACCTTGATGAAGACGAGGCTGAGGACTTCGACAGGTATACTTCGTTATTAACTACTAGCTGTCAGCTGATGCCCGCAACTCCGTTGCGCAAAAATTCGTTTATCGTGCGGGAACCGCACATTTTTCCGAGATAAAAAGATGTATCCTATGTCCTTTCCCGAAACTCAAAAGTATCTCTATTCCAAATTTCAGCGAAATCGGTTCAGCGGTTTGAGCGTGAAGAGGTAGCAGACAAATAGACACACTTTCGCATTTATAATATTAGTAAGTATGGAGTATAAAATATATGGATACCGGTGTTTCCCAAACTTTTTCAGCTACAGACTAGGGAATCAAGAATAGTTTTCACAGTAGGTACTAATAATATTATTAATATTATTATACTTTTACGTTCCAGGGAGTTTCAACAGCGAGCTGGCATGCACACCTCTAGCTCGTCGCGTCGCGCGCTGCCCCCTGCCCGCGCGTCCCCCGCGCCGCGCCTCGCCCTCCCCGCGCCCCCCGCGCTCCCCGCCGCCGAGCCCGCCAGGTAGATACGCCACTGAATGGACGCGAAAGTGGCTGAATATGTTAACTGGTTCTACTGTGCTATGATGAGCAAGACTGTGTCTAAACGCACTAAGCCGAAAATACGCGGCCGAATTAAGTTTTAATTTAAGATTAAGTTCCGACGCATTCGGCTGATATGACACACGATAAGAACACACGCGACTGAATTTCCGCCGCAAAATTACGCAACGGAAATCCAATCGCCGCCGAATTGACGCCAAAAAAAAAAACATTACCGCCGAATCGCTGCAGAACTTACGCTTAACTGAAGTTTGGCTCTACGCTATAACACGACGTAATTTCGGCATGGTGTGTTGTCGGTAATTTAAAATACATTGCAGGCCTAATCTTGCCGAACTTCGGCCGCGTATCTTCGGCATGGTGTGTTTAGAATTTTAGATAGTATATTATGTTATATATATATTTAGTGTATTAACACACTATATATCGCTGGCCCCGGGCAATAAAGGCGTAATATCAAAAATCGTTTTGTTCAGGAGAGACAAAATAAACTAATTTGTTTATAGTGCTGCGTCCAGTGGTCCAAAACAAGTGTTTGAAGTGTCATATGAAAGTTGATTTTTTTACCTATTTAACTATATAAAAATAATTGTAATAGTGTAAAAATTTATTGAAATAATTGAAAAAATGTATAATACAACTAATAAGCGATATTGTTTCATTTGCAACATTGTTTATTGACTTTATAAAAACACCAAACCGCTTGAGATTTACGGCTGTAAGAACATAATACGACGTATTTTCGCTTTAGACTTCGAGCGTACCAGCCGATTACTCCCTTCTTCTGGGGAATCTTACAGCGAAAGCTTAGCTGTATCGTATCTTCACTGGTTTTTTTAGTTATGTTTCATAGAGTAATGCAAGAATACAGTTTTAGTTGTAAGAGAATTTTCCATTCCATAAAGCTGTTGTCACTTATTATACCTAAAATGTTATTTTAAAAATATGAAATAAATAGGGGTGATAGACTAGTACTCAGAGAAGCCAAAAATCAAATAACATTAAAAAGGGCGTAACCGGCGTTTACCGCTTTGTTGCCCGGGGCCAGCGATATATTTAGTGTATTAACACACTAGGCCGAAAATACGCGGCCGAAGTTCGGCATGATCTCAATGATATCAAAATTTATTCAGCCACTTTTGCGTGTAATTGTAAAACAATATAATTTTGTTAATATTGAGAGAGGTTATGAATACTTATTATTACTGATATACTAGATTTATATTGTATATTATTTTAGCATGATTTTATAATTTATTTAATTTAAAAAGGATATATAAGAAGTATATTTGTTTCTTTTATAGAAATGAGCATGAATTGCTTTTGCTTTTGATATTCTTTTGCTGTATTATGGATGGGAAAATAATATACTTTTTCCTATAATAATATATGCACAGTAGATACATTTTTATTGCGCAGTTTAAGTTATTTAGCTGTGTATATTGATTGTAATTGCTATATTAAGAGTCGGCGAGGTATGCGATTTATGAAATATGTATTGAAATATCATAAAATAAGCCAAGTATTGAAATGTCAGGAGCGTAGTCTGCTTGGCGAGCCAAGAATTTCAAACGTGGGCCTACTAAGAGCACGCACACATTTTTTATATTCAGAGACGTAGCTTAAAGGCTTGTCTTAGAGCAAGCAGCTGCTGTAAGCCTATTTCAGGGGCGTAGTTGCAAGCTAGTATAGGCTTAGTCAGAGTAAAGGGGCCCATCTCAGGGGCGTAGTTACGGCTTGTAGTGTAGCGTAGAGTTTGCAGGCCCAGCGAGAGAGTGGCGCGACGCCGGCCGAGCGCGCGACGACCCATCCGTTCTACGCTCACTGACAGGTATATTATATTTTTATGTAGCATATACCACAATAAAGGTATTCAAACATTACACTTACTTTAGGGCCTCTATGTTGGGCCATGGTGGACAACTTCTTGTGAAGGTGTGGCGGTACACACAATTAAGTAATTTCTGCATCGCGCTATCGAAGTTTTCTATGTGCGTTGGTATGTAAGGGAAAAGCACTAATGGCAGACACTTTACGGTGCGTCCACATTTGTATCATTTGCGCGATCAGATATCCGATCAGATCTCCGTCGCGTATTATCGAAGCGTGTCAAAATGATACGCGTATCATGATACGCCCCGATCGCTATTAACCGCGTATCTGATACGTGTCGTATGAAATACGCGCATGATCGGCAGAATGATCTAATAGGCGTCCACACTATGATACGTATACTTGATACGGCGCGATGATCGCGACGGAGATCTGATCGGAGATCTGATCGCGCAAATGATACAAATGTGACGCACCTTTAAGGAAACATAAAACATTTGAATGTTATATAATATATATTTATGAAAATAAAAGATTGATAACTTCTTCCATGTCTTCAGTTACTCTTACAAAATAAAACTTATTCTCTAACAAATCAACAAAAAATATATCTTTGTAAACTTAGTCATAAGAGCTAATAGATGACATCACAAAAACGAACATCACTAATAGTAGACACCAATATGAACTAATAGTTGACATAGAACATTACATTACATTTTTCCTATTTAAGTATTAGGTCTTTATTTGCTGTTTTTCAAAAGATTTCATTTACTTCATCATAGTTACTACATACATGCATCAGAAATATTATCCACGTTGTCTCCAGATTTTATCCATTGTTCTTCCATGCTGAAACTATCTTTCCTCTTATTTTTATTTTTCATATTTTTTCCTAGCAAATTTATTTTCAGTCTTTAGTCTCCATGCTTCTCTTGCCTCTTCTTTTTTCTTCTTTCTTTTCTCAGCTCTTCTTTTTCTTCTTTTTACTGCTGAAAAACTAAAGCAATCGATTTTTAACCCCCGACCAAAAAGAGGGGTGTTATAAGTTTGACGTGTCTGTCTGTCTGTCTGTGTGTCTGTCTGTGGCATCGTAGCATCCAAACGGGTGGACCGATTTTGATCTAGTTTTTTTTGTTTGAAAACTGACATGATCGAGAGTGTTCTTAGCTATAGTTCATCATCATCAGCCTGCTCATTGCTGAAATACCAAGGTTTATCTGGTTCGTGATAGGACGATTAGCAACTTGCAGTCGTTTGATGGGTTTTATATTTTGCATTCTGGTTCGTGACACTTATGAATATACTATACACATTAATGGAAAGTTGACCTGGTGCTGCAGCATCACCTGGTAATCAATAGGATACCCAACTCCTCACCAACTTAGAGCAGAGGTTTCGTGTTTGGGCTCATTTTAATAGCGACAACCAGTAAGACGTAGATAAACAGTAAATATTTGCACGCTGCTGTTGCAGCATCACCTGGATTCTATAGCCGAGCTCCGTATGAACCCAAACATGAAACCTCTTTCATGTTTGAGCTCAATGCTCATATTGACGGCCTCATCCAAGAGGACATTTATAGATGGTATTCATTGGGATATGATCCTTAACCAACACAAGTTTAAAAAGCATAAAATTAAATTAAATTAAGAAATTAAAAAAAACCTTGTACCTACTGACAAGGTCTTATATTACCATGTCCATTTTTCGGTACAGTAGTTCTAAGTTGTTAGTTTGTTAATAGAATTATATTTTCAGAGAATAGTGATGATATTTGCAGTAGAAAACTACAAAATAACTTTAGTATGTATTGCAAAACTAAAAGATGAGATCCATGTCATCTATTAGGTTTTTTATATTTTCAAGAACTAATAGTAGACACCCTTTATATTGTTAGGGAAAATGGATAAAAAATCATAAATAAACATTAATTAGTGTTTACAACATGACCATTAATCCAATGAAATTAATAGAAATTACAAAAAATCAAATGAATGTATTCAAAACTTACGTGCAAAATTTCGCCTTCCTTAACCTATTTGCTAAGAAATTGCCGAGCGCGTGTCGACGCGGTCACATTGTTTACGAAAACTGATCCCATTTTAAAATTTTGTTCCCGAAGGCGTCCCTAATATATTTTGTCACATCAACAAATAGCTTGAAAAGCTTATAAAATTTACAGTGTTGAGAAATAAGTAGAGTAATTCTTATTTTTATGGTGTTTTTTTTCGTAAGTGTCATCTATTAGTTCCGTGTCTAGCATTAGGTCTTTTCCCTTAAATATACCACAGCTGAAATCAATCACGCGGGCCTGCCGAGCAGAACACCTCGCTCGGTCGGAAGATCTTCCTTTGCGGCCGCCACGCATATATTTGGCAAAGGCTTGTTTGGCTTTTTGTCATATTTGGTCCATCATTGGTCAACGTGGAGATTTTTAAGTAAGATATCAAAAAGGTCATCTCCGATTACACCTACTCCACATTAGGACATAAGTAAGTGCCATACTGTGAGTTGGGTTGGTGTCAGGTGTAATGTGCGATGACCTGAACTGCTAACACACATCTACCATATTCATGTCATCTACATTTCACACAGTAACATCATCATAAGACTATAAACAGAAATACATAATATAATATACAGGATGTAACAAACTAAGTGATAATTCTTTAGGGTGTGTATGAGTCTCGTGTATAGAGACTGTAAGAGTAGCAGCGCTGAAAGAGCATTTTGTTCTCACTTTTATATAGGAAAAATTGTGACGCTGGGGCGCTTACCCATACAAATAAAAAATTGGTCTTTCAGCAATCAGCGCTGCTACTTTCACAGTGGACTTTCTACAAGGAACACATATATGTACATCCTAAAGTATTATCACTTAGTTTTGTTACATCCTGTATATTCTATAACATGTCACTAATATTACATTTTTATTGATACCACAGTTTATTCTGATAAACATTGCAATCGTTTGTGACATGCAGTAATTTTTAATTTTTCAATTCACAATGTGGTAATTTTAAGATTAATAAATTAAAATCTTTCAGATCCTGGCGAAGGCGCTACTACTATTAATATAGTAATATTATATCTACTATGCTGTACATATGTTTCGCTATGATATGTAGTGTAGTTGCCTGTAGCATGCATATTTTATTCTTGAAAATATTTGGCATTAAAATATTACTTTGGTGATATATTTCTATGTAATTCATTTGCTTTTATAACAAGCTTGAATATTTATCGCTTGCTCTACAGATTTTAAGTCGTATGAGTGTAGAATTTAAGAAAATCAACCTCTTAATAATTGTTTCGAAGTATATTGACGATGTTATGAATATTTTAATCATAATTCATATCTGTAAATAGACCATGGATATAATTTTAAAGTTTTCAAAACCGGTGCTAACTTCAATTCATTGCGTATGCATTCCAAAGCCATTCGTTAACTTACCCGACTGCTAAACAAAATAGTTATTGTTGTTAAATGATTTCAGCTCCGGGGTTCGCGAGATGTACGGAGGCGCTCATCCCCAGAGACAGAAGCCCCGTCATCGCTCCCATCGCAACCACTGAGCTCCTGCACTATAGCTCCTAGACTACTCTCCGGCTCCTAAACTACTCATCGGCTCCTAGACTACAAACTGCGTCTCCTAGACTACTCACTAGCTCCTAGTCTACTGTGCGGCTCCTAGACTATAGCAAGATTGCAGTGAGCATTACCCTTTTTTTAATTGTGTAAGTTTGGGTTATTGCTAATCATGCTTTCTCTTTCATACCAACGATGAACGAAAGGGAACGCACGATTTACTTGAACCCAGACTAACGCAAGTAGACCTTAGATAAATTCGGATTGTTACAATGAATTAAATTACCTCCTTTCACAATTCCAGTTTGACTCGATTAAAAAAATACTGTGCTGTTATTGGTCAACATTGACTCATGAGTCATGACTAAACATTGACCAATCATAGAGCAGAATGGAATTTGTGAATACCCTCTTACTTTATTGTTAAATTATATCTAAGTTATCTTAGTGTACAATATGGACTGTTTCTTTACCATCCTATGATTTTCCAAGGACGGTATGTATTTTGCTCGTACGAAAAGTTATTCGACTTGTTTGGACAAAATCTTTTAGAACTAAAATATTGAAAGTGTATATGCGGTAAATTAAGGTTGATTTGACGTTTGTCTAGGATGCTTTTTGTCGATAGTATTTGTGGTACAGTAAATCTTAGGTTCCTTCTTGTCCTACCTATATTATGACTTTGGGCTGTGTCCATACGGAAAACATGAAAGAAATCTCATAGTAGATGTATTGTAATAGGATAGATTTTAAACTGGCTTTGACATTTTCTGTTGCGATACATAAAAAATACGTGTTCCACAAATTAAAATCCATAATAATATTATGACAAAAATTTTACGAACGTATCTTATCTATTTTTTATCGCCCTCCCGTTTTTTAAATTTTTGCGTTATAAATTGATCTTCAATCTTCTTCGACAATAATATCTATTTATTTGTAAGATATCTTTTCGTTTCTATTTATTTCGGTTATTAAATAAACTTTATATACTAAGGCCCTTACTAATAATATTTACACAACAAATAAAGGGTATGCTTGCTTCTGTCTGACATTTTGGAAACGTCACATGACAAAGGGTGGCAACGTCCTCTTCTGATGAGCGACGGTAGTTAATTTCCATCAGGTGAAAATAAATAATAATAATAAAAGTGAAAATAATAAAGACAATGGACCTTGAATAGTTATATGCTGCGTAAATATTTTTTTTAGTAAGGAGGTAGTTCTAAAAAATAGGTTTATCTCTGTCATTATACTCACAACTATGGCTATTTTCATTCAAATAGAAACTTTTAACAAACTTGTTAATTGTTAAATCCAACAATAAAGTATGAAAAAGTATTTCTTACTTTTATTATTACCTGAGTACTGTCAGGGATTCTTTTATTCATATTAGCAAGTTTTTACAATCTGTTCGTTTAAGTAAGCAGCTGATATAAAGATAATTAAAAAAAATGCCTGGTTACCCAGGAATAAGACCTAGCTGTATCTTTTGAACTTACTACGTAGTCGTACTAAGTTTTACCATGTTTTACTTTCACTATGTATAAATTTGCAAAAATAAATCTGAGGACATGATAGTTGCCAGCTTGCTTTTATTATAATACGAACAAATTATAAGACCTCTTTACCTATAGTACTTCCGACTTATGAGTGTAGTTAAGTAAATAATTTAGACTTAAATCTCATTATAGTATAAAGATAGTGATTTGAATGATAATTTAAGTATTTGTGCATGTAGTATATAGCCCGGACTATTTAGACGCAAAAAAATCGTAATCTCGGAATAATTCGCATAGAGCTGAAAATTGGTAGAGACGTTAAATACACCATTATAAATAAAACCTCAAAAGTCTCCGGCGATCCTCCTTGTGCAAAAAAATTTATTCAATGAAAATTATGTTTTTCCCGTTTTTTTTCCAAACTGTACATATTTTTATCATAAAAATAGGTATGCCAAGAGTGCAGATCACAGAATTATCTACAAAAAATATTCAGACACTTTTTTCATACGACTTACCTTTCCTCATGATTTGCGGGTTTAAAGTTTGGGAAAATCATACTTATATGTGTAACATTATAAAGTTGAAAAATTTGTGGAACTGCTGGTTTGAATCGAAAAATTCGTTTTACGTTGGATAGTCTTATTTATCGAGGAAGACTTGAGCTACATAACATCACGTTGCCACCAATAGGGGCAAAGAAACAGAGGAAAATGTGGAAAAACGGGGAAAATTATTTGAAAGAGCTTATCTCACAAACTGCTGAAGGATTTTTTATGTTATTTGGCACATATATAAAATAGACCACGTGGAGGGACATAGGCTATTTTGTTTTTCGGGAAAATGTACGGTTTCTGTGAAATACATAAACAGTGCGGAGCGGAACTTCTTGTACTACAACATACGTGGGCTGTTCACAGCCAAACATACTTCTGCGTGATTTATTAATGTTACCAAATCTTATCTCCTCGAGTCGAGAAGAGCAACAGTACGCTTGCAAGGTACTCAGAAGTATGTCAGGCTGATAACATGTCAAACAACCCTAGTATGTAGTACTAGATGTTTATTATAAATTTCACGGAAACCGTACATTGTCCTCAAAAATAAAATAGCCTACGTCCCTCCACGTGGTTTATTCTAGAACTGTGCCAAATAAAATTAAAATTGCTTTAGCAGTTCGTGAGATAAGCCATTTCAAATTGTTTTCTCCATTTTTTTCACATCTTCATCTATTTCTTCCCTCCTATTGGTCGCAGGGTGATGCTATATAGCCTAAAGCCTTCTTCCATATCTAAGACTATCCAACACAAAAATAATTATTCAATTCGAACCAGTAATTCTACAAATTCTTCAGCTTTATAATATAAGTACATAGATATGATTTTCCCAACTATACGTCTGCTTTTTATAACGAATGGTAAGTCTTACGAAAAAAAGTGTAAATATATTTTTTGTAGAGAATTTTACGATCTACACTCTTTTCCTACCTATTTTTGTGATAAAATGTACCGTTTGAAAAATAAACAGGAAAAACCTCATTTTCTTACATTTGACCTTGAATAAAATTTTTTGCACAAGGAGGATCGCCGGGGACTTTTGAGGTTTTATTTGTAATGGTGTACTTAATGTCTCTACCAATTTTCAGCTCTATGCGAATTATTCCGAGGTCAAATGTTTAATTTTCCTGGGTTAATAGGTCTACCAGAATCTGATGGCAATTTTTGACAGCAGATTTTCAAAATATATCCTTGATCATTGGATAAATTTGTATATTTGCATGTTTAACACACAGAATCAGCCGCTATAAGAAGAAAATATGATCAAAATGTTTTATTCCAATTACCCCGGTATTGCTAGAGTCAATTCATTTTCTCACTTTTTGCCATCAGATTCGGGTAGACCTATAGTAGTTTTGTTTTTTAATGGCCTATTTCATAATCATAGTGGCACAATATACCTAGCTTATTCTGACGTTTTGTCTCTGTCACTCAATATAAACATAGAGAAAATATACATAGATTCATCGTACACTTGTTTGTTCATTACACCATTTTTTAAAGCAGATTCTACTCCAACACCTCTGACATTGGCGATTCACAAAGGAGCCATAATTTAAAAAGAAGAAAATATACATGTATGTATGTCTGGTCTCTGATATAAAGTAAGCAGCGACAAAACTTCTGGTAAATCTGGATAGGATATCCGTCATTTAGATTGTGAAACAGGCTCTTAGAATATTCGGATGGTGTATAAAAGATAAATTATAAGCAGTATTTAACAAGTTGAAAGTTGGTTTGTAGACATTTCTTATCACTTAGCGGATAATATGATAAAAGTAATTGAAAAAATTAAGATTGTTTTAATAACAAAACTTAATTTAGTATTCGCGAAACGTCCTGTCCAAAAAAGTCTTTGTATGAAGTCGTATGAGGCAAGCTGCAATTTACAGCAGCGACGTTACGCGACACAAAACGTCAGCGCTAACTGCTATAAAACTTGAAGTGCAGTGTCGCTTCAGCTCTAAACAATTTCATACAAAGAATATTAATAGACCGTTCGTTGCGACGCCAACCGCTGACGTGTAGGTATATGCCTAGCATCTAGCCTTTAAGCTAAATATTGTATTACTATAGATGTGTAAATATTGGTAGATAAAGTAGTTTTTTGTCATAGGTAAGTGAGATTTTTAGAAATAACCCATATTGCTTAGTATATTTTGTTGGGGTCTATGTGGTTTAAATAAATTCAAACTTTTTCTCATTTCTTCAAAAGCAAAATCGAGATTTCGAGCAGTGAAATTGCGATTATAACTAAATTAGAGTAATTTTCGTTATAAAATGTATTTAATATCAAAAAATATATTTTAAGGTTAGTAAATATCAATTTAAGCACAAGTGTCTGGAAACACATTCGTACTTTAATAAAGGGTTAAGTCAATGTTGCTTTTCATTCTTCATCAACATAAAATTTACTATATTTAAGGAAATAAAACAACTATTCCGAATCAAAATAAATATATTATATTTCAAAATAATAAGGTCATAAGAATGTAAAACAAAATTTACACGCTAGAAAATTTTTCAAATCATAATTAAACAGGGTTATATATTATTATCCATCACCGACATAAAATATGTAGTTTAAAATTTTAAAATAATATGGTAGGATTAAATCTAAAACATGAAATAAACGCGGGAAGATGTCGCTCCCGTCAGCCATGTTGTCAGCCATTTCGTGATCGTCGCCATTTTATGATTGCCGCCATTTTGTCGTCGCCATTACAGGCACATGCGGCAGATGTCGTCGTTGATCTCGAGCACTTGGTCTATGAATGGCTGGCAGGACATTACTTTGGACAACTTAAAAAGGATATTCAGTAGTTCCCCCTCTTTGTAGTTCATCTGCGAGTTGCATATTTCAACTTCTTCCAGCAGTGATGGTGGGATCTGAAATAGTAAAATAATAGTTAAAAAAGAAACTTAAAAAACACGTTTTTAAGAAATAATTATTGCATTATCTCAATACGTATGCAAAGTTTCGAATTAATTAGACTACTGGAGACAGGTAAAAATCGTGCTCAAAGATTCCGTTACATACATACAGTCCAAGCTTATAAAAGCGTGTTGAGGCAATATATCGAAAATAAATTATACCGCAAGGGCAATTTTATACTTAATTTGTATGACTATAAAGTCGTGAATACGCTGCGGCCAGAAGCTATCGGCTCGCTCGGAAAACGTGCGACAAAACGTAATTATAATTATTTAAAAAATAACTAGGAGCATTTAAGCAAAATGCTTCTATACGATTTTGAGTTGCAAAGGTGTCTATTAATTAGACTAATTTCCTACAATACATCTATTTTCAAAAATAATCTTCAAATTTCGTATTTTTAAGACGTCATTTCGAAAATTAAATGTATCGAGGCAAAATACATTAATCGTGTTTCTAGTTCTTCTCAAACCTAGATAAGGCTATGAAGATATGTATATCTTATTACCAGATTTGTAACATTTCTAAGGGGCCTATAGTATTACGTCAAAAAGGACAGTTTTTTCAATATAGCGCCTTAAAAAGAAAGAATCAAAAAGATAAAAAAATACGAAATTAAATAGCCCAGTATGTAATCTCTTCTTTTATTGAAAGTCGGTTAGTAAAAACGCTCACATTTTGTTAAGTATTCAAGTATGGGTCGTTTTATTCAAACCAAAGTAGATAAGTATCATAGAGTTATGATGACCTAATGACAAACATAGACCTTGTAAGGCAACATGCCATTATGCATAATAGCTACAAAACAATGGAAGGTATTTACCTTCCATTGTTTTGTAGCTATCAAATTATACCTCTCCCAACGAAATTGGTAGTCATTACAAAGTTGACTCTAATATTTAACAAAGGAGTGGTCGGTCCTACAGCCTACTTAATATTTAATGATCATTTTCATTTAGCTATGCAAATTAGGTACACCATGATTTAATGTTTTGTTTGTTTAATGCTCTTTCTGTGAATAATGTAGTTTCAAAGCTTTTTAAATGAGTTTTTAGTCTATTTTACTACGTTCTATATTATGTTCTGATGGCCTTCACAAATAGTCGTGGTCCGTGGATCATCTATCTCCCTCAACAAAAATTTTTAATTTCGGCTACGCGCTTATATACTGATAGAACTGTTTTAAGTCATCTCTCAATGGCACTATGGACTGGTGGCATTCGTTCTGATTTTGGCCTCGCCCTAAGGCAGTGGCGACCTTATCTTATCTTTGCGAGGCCCTGGGCGGCAGGTTTTTGCGAGGCCCTTTGTCTTACGAAAAAATAACTTACGAGGCCCCTGCAAGGGCGAGGCCCGAGGCGATTGCCCTGTTCGCCACCCTCTAGAGCCGCCGCTGCCCTAAGGATCCTTGTAAACAAGTTTTAAATCACTTACGTTCTTAGGATCGTGGAAGGCGCTGAACTTGTACTTGGTCTTGGGCTTCTCGCCGCCGGCGTCGTAGAACAGCGTGAAGCTGGCGTCCTTGCGGCTGGTCACGGGGAAGTATAGCCCGGCCACCAGGTGGCCCTTCTGGTCCCGTGATAGAAGACTCCTGAGAATGGGAGAGGATGCTTAGAAATGGGAATATAACGATGTAAGTGGCGGCCGAAAAGGAAGATCTTCTGCCCGCGCGAGATAGCATGCTCGGTACGGGCCGAAGCCGTCATTGCAGACGTTCTCCGAAACTTCGAAAGCGCGATGTAGGATTGTGAGGCTTGTGGGTACCGCCACAGGAATATAAGACTCATATGGCAGGCCATCATCTCTTTTGTGGGATACCTTGCAATCGATTCCTTGGTCATTTTCAGGTCAGGTGTTCTCGAAAGCTCGACGAAAAATAATTGCAAACCCTTCTGAAGTAGAAGATATTATTATGCTCCTTCTGGCTCCTTGAATGTTTGTTGCTAATTTTGGCTTGGTCAGAGCTGCAGGGATAGTTATAGGGAGTTGCAGGGTAGATAGAAGGATACTGAGAGGTTTTAATGAGCGAATTTTCTACGAATTGAACTTTCAGGAGTATATTTTGCAAGGCCTTATCAACCATCATTACAACATGAAGTTGCAGACAAGAGATGAACCAACCTGAAGTTGTAAACGAGGTTGCGGCGTTCCGTGACGTTGACGGCGTCTATGTAGGGTCGGGCGACGTAGACCAGCGACGTCTGGGTCTTGACGACGGCGCCCCGGGTCTCCCTCTCGTGCCACTCCACGTAGCCAGGGTTTAGTGGGCTGAAGCTGTAGCTGTACTCCTTGCGGCAGTGCGGCTCGTCGGATTGGGTGAACCAGCCTAAAGTTTTGGTCAGTTATTAACGGTTGGGAGGTTGGAGGGGTAGCTGCAAGATCGTGGTGTACTTTATCTTCTTATTTAAGCAGGTTGACTAAAGTTGAAGGAACAAGGATCTGTCGTCTTAATTATTGTGATACAGGCTCATAAGATTACTTAGCGACGGCCGACGAGTAATCTAAAAAATGCTATTTGTGTTATCACTTGTAGTTGATGTGTGTAAACTAACCGGTGTGCGGGTACTGCCTGTCGGCCATGACGGTGATGACGCGTGGCACGTGGTAGCCTGGGTCGGCCAGCAGCACGCCGGCGCGGCCCTCCACCAGCACGCGCACCGCCACCATCACGTGCTCCTTCTCCGCGTTGTCCACCGCCTCGGGGCTCTCGCCCTGCGTCACGTAGTCCCCCACGGCCGCCACCGCCTCCTCGCACGACGCCAGCCCCGTGGCCGCCGCGAACCCCGGGAACTGGCGCTCCAGCTCCCGCCACGTCCGCACCAGCTCGATCGCCAGCCCCACGCACGTGCTCCGCCCGCTGCGGACCGGCGGCGCGTACTCCCGGAACCACGGCGCCAGCGCCTCCCCCCGCCGCTCCCACTCGTCGTGCAGCGCGACGAAGTTGGCGACGGAGTCGTAGTTGTGCGCGCCGAGCAGCGCCCGCAGCGCGGCCTCGGCGGCGGCGGCGAGGTCGCAGTGCGCGGCGGCGGTCAGGCGCAGCGGCGCGCGCGGCGGCGCCCATCGCGGGCGCGGCAGCGGGGTCGGGTCCGGCGGCTCGCGGTCGCCCAGCACCGAAACGAGTCAACTCGGCCACTCGGCGCCCCAGCGGCCGACCGCGGGGGCGGCCGCGTCCGTCGCCGGCCCGTCCTCATCGCGCGCTCGCTCGTCGCGCTCGCAGCGAGCGAGCGACGAACTACACTCCAACAACACTACTGTTGGTTTTTCACGCTCTGAAATACGACATAGACATTATAAACTCAGTGATGCTGCCTCCATGCTACTTTCCAAGATAATTATTTCGTAAAATTGGTTTATCTTTCTGATTACTCAATTATTGCTGCATAAAAATATGCGTTCTAAAACTTATCAACTTTTGTTGCTGTAACGCTGTTTCTCAACTGTATTTGTTCGTGCATCGTATTTTTATAATATGTCACGTATTTCCTATTTCTCTATTTCGGAGCTAGCGGGCTTTTTTAATGCAATGTTATATTTCCGAAAAGATTGACGATTCGAAGCTACTTAACAGTAGAATACCCTCTTGAACAATTCTAAGACGTTACTACGTCTTAGAATTGTTCAGGAATCAGGAGGGTTCTACTGTTAGCAATTTACCTACCTAACCTACTGGTTAGGTAAATTGCTTTAATATTAATGTTCAAAAGAAAATTAATACGCTATAAAAACTGTCGTAACAGCTTCTACTTTTAGATGATATCGGGATAATCTGACACTTTAATCTCTGCGGCCTTGTTCAGGTTTCAAGTGAAAATGATCTACCTACATAATCTAAAGATATTATGACTAAATTACGTAGTTAGTACTTATCGTTATAAATAAGATTGAAATTTGAACATCCTATAATTTGATAGCCTTTTTGATTCCAATCTGATACTAAAATTAATTTATTTACGTACTGTTACATCCCTAGTTACTTAGTACATTACGTTTAGTAAGCATTTCTATATTCTACCATATTTTTCCGTTTGCGTTGCAGTTTTCGTTTAGCATTCATTTTAATTCAATTTATCGTACAGTTAGAATCTGGAAGCCGGGCTAGTAAGGTGTGGGAAGTCGTAACTTGTAGCAAAGTGTGACCAATTTTAATTTTGGGAAAATAAATTAGTTTAGGGTGAACTTTTGGTTTTTTTTTAAAACTTACACAGAGGGTGCTGCAAAACAGTACGTACGGCATGACTTACTTGATATTTCTTTTCGAAATTCAATACCATAATAATATAATTAAGTAAGTACTAAGCTCAACTTGGTCAATCATTTTTATGTGGCTGGTAAAATATGAGGTCGCGAGTAAAAATAAAACTACAGTCATCTGAGGAAACAATGGGTATTGTTGTGTACAGCTGACGGCGTGATTACCAGGATGGTCTGACGTACAAAGTCCTATTTACCAAAGTCGTGAATCATGGCATTCATATCACAATTCACAGTCAGGGACCTATCAGACATAGAGCGGTCACGCGTTTGCATTCTACGTTCAAGCGGTCAGAGAAACAGGAGCAATTCTGACGCGATCAACGCCCCCTGTGTGAGTATCTATTTAACGTGATACAACACAAAGAACGCAAAACTGACCGCTTGAACGCTTGACCGTGTGACCGCTCTCTGTCTGACTTGAGCGTCCACGTCATAACTACGTAGGGGAATTGTGCTTAAGATGACATAGTCAGGTAAGACGATACATCGGCAAAATTCGTTGAAATAATAGTGCTGTCTGTGAACTTGTGACGTTTTATGGAGCACCTCAGTGTGCCCCTAGTAGCCCAACTTAGTATGCCGGACAGGGACCGTACTTTACAAAGTAATAAAGATTTTCCTAATTTTAATGAGAGAAAAATTTTCTTACACTTTTGTTTTGGGGTGAAATAACGCATAAGGTCAGAATATTTTCTTATAACAAATTGTTATTATGAACATGGAATCATATAGGCCACAATATTAAAATGAAAGTGTGTTCTAACCATGGACGTATAAAAAAAGGTGGACGGAGTCCCACCATACACAAAACTGTGTCGTTCAGAGTCGGCCAGCTGGCTGTATGTACACGGTCCGCACGCACACATTCTTGCGCTAGTCCATACCATTTGACAGGCGTCAGAATGTGTGCGTGGCCGACTCTGAAGAAAAGTGAAGACACAGTTTTATATATGACAAGACTCCGTCCGCTTTTTTTTCTACGTTCATGGTTCTAACGTTAAGTATTTTTTTACAAAATTTATTTGTATCCACTATTACTCATTTGGTAAGATGACATACTAGACGTCGGCTTAAGATGACATACTACAGTTACTTACGTTTCTGCTAAATCGGTAACAGAAGCATTGTATATTTTTTGACAATGATGAAGAACTTAAGAATCCTTACACCACTGACAACTAGAGGGATGATGATGCAGCTTGGAATTTACGTATTGTATAAGACGACATACCATCAAAGTCTAAGGAATCATAGTATGTCGTCTTACCATATCGATGTGTCATCTTACACTCGTCGACCTGGCGTGCAATTTATGTTTTTTTTTTCACTGTTATATTAAGTTGATTTTTCCAAAACTCTTTAATTTCGTTAGTTATGAATCATCTATTTATAAAAGTAAGTTACTGATCTCATGTGACTTATTTTATTTTAAATATTTACCTTTAAACAAAAAGTATGTCATCTTAAGTACAATTCCCCTAGCCTCAAATTGGTAGAGTCATTTTTATGGGCTCCAAGTCTGTTTGTTATGCTATCTGTTCCTAAACTGTAAGCCAGGCCACAGAATATACAGGGTGTAACAAAAACTAGTGATAATACTTTAGGATGTGTACGTGTTCCCTGTAGAGAGTTCACTGTGAAAGTAGCAGCGCTGAAAGACCAAAAAATTTTTTCACTTTTGTATGGGGAAACTCGTGACGCTCGGGCCCTTGCCCATACAAAAGTGAAAAAAAATTTTGGTCTTTCAGCGCTGCTACTTTCACAATGAACTCTCTACAGGGAACACGTACACACCCTAAAGTATTATCACTTGTTTTTGTTACACCCTGTATATTAGTAGTACCAAGCCAGGTGCCAGATAAAATCCGACGATCGATCAAAGGTAGGATCGGCTTTTTATGCGCACATTCGATCGTATCATCTTTCGTGGTAGGCTAGCCTTTGTCCTAAGTCGTATCAAAATTAGTATTTTAGTTGTTTAGCGTTTAAAAGTTGAATCGTGATCTGAAAAACTAGACTCTAGAGACTAGAGTTCAAGACAAGAGTTACTAGTTACTGGTTAGTTTACTATTGTTCTGCAGTCACAACTCGCTGTCGTGAGCATGCAACTCATCACTTCAATAATTATTAATCTTGCAATAAATTCTTTAAAAAATAGAGATGTTAGATAGGCCTCTCATATGATCACGTGTTACGGAGTGTTGTAAATTATGAATCTGAAGAATAATAGCAACATGTACCTACTGCTCTAATCGGACAAACATATGGCCTGGGAATACCTATTTAATAGTACTTATAATAGTTTAATAGTAATTATAACGCCCTTTGCCCTACGCGCTACGTCATACTTGAACCGTCTGATTCACATTCCAGTAACGCTAATATAACTTCGCGGAAAAACTAATAATAGATAATGAAACAGTCTGATAACGTTCACGCAACGTCACTACATAGTTTAGTTCACCGCTATTTCAGAACTGTAGGTTCAAGATCGAAAATGTTAGGGTTATTCCAATAATAAAGGTTGGTTATTTTGTGAATTACTTAATTAGGTCTTAGACCTAAAATATCTCCTTTTTGGGTTTATTATTTTTGTACAGTTTTTGGGATCTTTCTGTATTTAATTGCCTTCTTTTCCTAATAAGGAAATTCTATGGAACTCTACCTAGCTCTATCTAATTTAATTAAAATCGTTCAAGTAGATATACTTAAAGCTTTTTCGAAGTACCTATACATACAATGTGTAGTGTGATTGTGTGTGTGAATGTGTAAATAATATATATTTTTTTTTTATTTATTTATTTTTTTTTTATTTTATTTAGGCACATCAACAATATAAACACATACATTTTTAAACAACATAAAATAATAAGAGCTAGTGTTTACATCACTTATAGATATGCACAACATTTTAGATAAATTCAATTAAACAATCAAAATTAAGTTAATAATAATTGGTACATAAAATTAAAAATTAAAAGGACATGCAATAATTGAAAAGTAATCTAAGTAATTATAATAATTTCATTAGGAAAATGTAAAAAAGATTATAAATTTATATTAAAAAAAGATTATAAATTTATATTTTATCCTAATATATATTTTAAAATATATATTAGGATAAAATTGTTCGGCGTCCATCTTGAGCCAACTTGCAGAAGCCATATTATATCGAATTAATTTCCAAAAAATTATTACGTTTTGTGTTGTTTACGGTAGGTATAAGGTATTTGCCACGTGGCTAGGTAACAGCTATTTTTAGTAGGATAATATTGAGCTTATTTTTTCCGATGGCAAATTCTACCCTTATCCATACTAATATTATAAATGCGAAAGTGTGTCTGTCTGTCTGTCCGTCTATCTATCTGTCTGTCTGTCTGTCTGTTACCTCTTCACGCCCAAACCGCTGAACCCATTTTGCTGAAATTTGGCGCAAAGAAGTTGCGGGCGTCATCTAGTTATAGATAATAAAATATAATGCCACTTTAAAAATATGGCGGTATAAACTTGGCAGGCGGTTGGTTTAAAACCTGACCTAGTTTTTAGTTCACAGTTAGTGTTTGTAGCTGCCAAGATGGGCGAGGCCATTGCCAAAACTACTGGCCAAAGAATTATCGATTTTAATTCAACATCTTGTAGGAATGTGGTAGCCAGGCGCAAGTACCTATATGTCGATTTTTTTTCTTCCGAAAAGACTTTGGCATAGGGATCATTGTCAAAAGATTCTAAAAGAGCGATATGAAAAAATTCTTATGAATCTTTTGGTGTTTCAGCAGTCGTTTTATACAGACAAAATGTTAATTATTACCAATTGATTAACAATGAAACTGTTTCAAGAGGCTAAATTTGGGAAAAATTAGTTTTTCTTTAGGTAATTAATAGTCAGGAACTTGCAGCTCCTAAGTTAAAACTTATAGTGATCTGAATTGCGGAAATTGCATTGTTTTCATCGGTATCTACTGAAATGGCCTTGCTTGTCAACCTTCAGAATGTTTTAACATGTCCTATCTACCTGCAAGGTAATTTACGTTTTCATACACCGTACTATACCACGACTATTCTCTATGTTAGATACCAAAAATTTAAGATGATTGGGATTTTATAAGACCTATAAGTCTGTGTTCTCAACTTGCTGATCCGGCAAACGTTATGTTGCTATATGGATTTTGAAAAAAGTCACGACTGTGTTGCGTTTGGTATGCTACAATTTATAACGTTATTTCGGGGATGAAAATTACAAGTTGTCTAATTCTTCAGCCTCCAAAACACAATGGCCCACGATGGCCCACTGCAGGACATCATGAACTGGCATAGACCACGATCACTTGATGTTAAACACATGGCGCATGGGCCATAGCTCATTACTGCCTGGCAATCCACTGGCCATCGTCCGCCATCATACACCATTACCCCGTCTACGGCCAGGCCAGCATGGACCATTGTAAAGAGGCACCTTTAGACCTAAAGGATAAGCAAATAAAGTCATTTTATGTACCAAATCTAACCAAAAAGTACTTATTTCCTTGAAGAATTTTTGCTGACTCTACATCGATCAAATTCTTGTAGGTAAGTGGGGCGAGCAATCCAAGGTTTCACTTGCAATCTCCAGTTGGTACAACAAAAGAAAACCTTTGTTTTGAGACGAAAGTAACTCCTATTGTTTTTGTTTCTTTACGTATCCAAACTAAAAGTTTGTCTGTCTTCACGCCCTCTTCACGCCCAAACCGCTGAACCGATTTAGTTGTTTGGTATGGAGATACATACTTTGAGTCTCGGCAAAGGACATATTATAGGATTTAATGCTTCAAGCCCCAAGCGGTCGTATGCGACCGCGATAACAATACAAAATACAAATCTATTGTGTCTCGTTTTTTCCACGATCGAGGGAATATTTTGCGGAAAACGTACGGTTCCCGCGCGATAAACGTAGTTTGATGCGACGAAGTTGCGGGCGTCATCTAGTACTCTATAATCTAGAAAGAAAATTAACCGCCGAACCGATTTTAGTAAAATTTTGTACAGGTAGATATGCTTTAAGGCTCCGGGGAAGGACATGATATTATGATAGTTGTCACGGAAAAATTGTACAGCTTTACATTATTCTTTGTAAGGAGCATAAATTTTATCCTTACCAAAATATAGAGACGTCATTAGTCATTACAGTGTTAGGGAAAATAAAACTTTATGAATCATAAAATACCGATCCAAAAAACGTTTCAAGCGATAAAATAACCAGATGTTCATTTCTTTGGTAATGGTTCATATTATTTTAATGCGTGTTTTGAGTATCGTCTGGATAAAGGTGACTTATGAACGAAAATAATAAATTAACCTCTAGAACAAATGTAGAATGTGTCGTTTGTTACAGTTTAACCTAGGCAAGGAAGGGCGAAAACAATATGTATAGGAGGAATTCTAAAAGGTAATCATAAATGATAAAACAGCTGATTCTAAAACCTAAGGAGTATTGCTTTAATCACAATTATTGTCATTGCCTCTACATTTAATTAACAATAGTTTGTTGTTTGAAATATCTTTTTTTACAAGTTTTAGTCGAAGTTTGATGCTGGTAGATTCTGTCCTGCTTTTTAACAGAAAAATATACTAGACCTTTTAGGTCAGTGAACGAGTCAACACTAGAAGAGTCTTGAGGAAGTATAATAGAAGAGTTGTGTAAAAAGGGCTTTGAACCACAATCAAAATAGGAGTTTGAGGGACCTTTCAGACGGATAGCGGTCACGCGTTCAAGCTTTCTACGTTCGAGCGGTCAGTCACCCAGGAGGAATTCTGACGCGGTCAGAACGCCCCTTGTGTGAGTATATCTATATTATATACAACAGAAAGCACGCAAAACTGGCCGCGTGACCGCGTGACCGCTCTCTGTCTGATAGGTCCCTGATTGTTCTGATAATGGTATTTTGACTTCCAATCAACCCTAAAATGTTTTCCATAATAGGTGAGTAAAGTCATTAACCCTGTGCCGTTACCCGGGTCACCTAAAGGTAAATGAACCGTAGTGTGTTTTTGTTGTGTTAGTTCATTATTGCTTTGTGCGTTTTACCTTTCTTGCATATTTTATCTCGTCTACAAGCTTAATAGTTTAGATCCACTATCCCCAACCAGCGGCCCGCGGGCCACTTGCGGCCCGCCGCACCGGGACTTTATTTGTGGCCCGCGTGATCTTAAACAATTTTGAAATTCACGCCCACCGGCGAAATAACGTAGTCTACGTGATAGTCGTTAAATTATTTCCACTTTTAAATCGTTAATTCTGTAGAATGTTATTTTTTAACCTTAAAAAAATTTTGTTGCGGCCCGCGACACCAAGACCAAAACATGTTTGTGGCCCGCATGAAAAAAGGGTTGGGGACCTCTGGTTTAGATCTTATCCTCTTAAATATTTACGGCCCTATTTTAAGTGTATTTTTTGATCTTACGTTTGTTTTTATTTAATGAAATTAAACTTTTTATTTATTTATTTAGGGTGGGTTGCACCAACTTACTTTAGCTTTAACTATAAATGTCAAATGAACTGTCAAATCTATAGTAAAAGTCAATAATGATTAATGGTACCGTAAGGTAAGTACTAATTATGATATATTCTGTGATAATGGACGCGATATTTGACGATAAACTTGACTATAACAACACCTCTGGTGCAACCAACCCTTAGTCATCCTTAGTGGCTTTTTACGTGGCTTATAAATCAAGACGTGAGTGGGAGAATAAGGTAAGTAACATGAAAAAACTTCCCTTTATTTTTGCTTAAATGGAGGCTTTAGGCCCGGAAAATTTATTTGAAACAGAAAAACTATGGATTATATGTGTAGACAGATACATTAGCTAGGTTATGAAGTAGACAAGTTACAAGTTTTATTAAAATAATTTGAGAAAAATTTTTTTATTGTCCGAACTCAGAATGTTACGAAATGTTACTTGTTCGATTCTTCCACTCACGTCTTCAAATATTGTTATGATTCAATATTGATCGCAATTTTCGCGCGGAAATTCGTTTATCGCTCGGCAACCGTACTTATTTTCATGGCAATAACCCAATATTGTGTACCGTGATACCTCCATACCTTTCATCGAAACCTATTTAGTAGTTTATGCGACGTTACAGACAGATACACCGCAATTATATTAGTATGGATTACTTGTATAATAACTCTTTAGCCTAAGGCGGAAGGCCCATGCCGCCGCAGCTTTGTAGTGGCGTAGAGCAAAATAAAACCTATAGGCTAGGTCATAAGGTGGCATTTTATTTGAATTTTTTTATTTGACGTCACGTTGACGTCGGCGGTGGACAAACGGCCTAACTTGTATGCAACCTTGGTCAGTAAAGGGAAAACGGCTGACATTCGCACACACGTGTCACGTGTGGAGCTTGCACGTGACACGTGACTCCGTGTCATCGGACTTTCCATTTTTAGTGACGTCACTATGTGTGTACTGTGTACTATGGCCATACGGTTTCTGAGGTGTTCCGAGTTGCGACACTGGGCCACCGCCCAGGGCACCGGATAAAAAGGGGCACTGAAGGCAAACAAAAGGGACGCCTTCAGCACTACCACTTACCAGCACCCTGGGTGCCAAGTATTCTCGCTGGTAGTGCCAAAACCGAATAACCGACGTAATTTTATCTTTCCAATTAAATGGCGTTTGTTGATTGGTTAATTTTGATGATATTCACGTTAGCCAATCAAATGTGCCTAAGAATAGAAAAGATGATGTCAAAACCTCTGAAACTACCTCACAGTCTGTACTCTGTAATCAAAGCTAATCTTTGGTTTAAGGTTGACTCTTTCAATTTTTGTAAATATAAATCAGAAAGCACGATATTTCATACAAGGTTAGTAATAGCCCAGACTGCTTCAAAAGTCTGACCTAGGTATGTTACGCAAGCCAATTTTTTTTTTCTGTCTCTACAATCCTGCTCTACAAAGTATACTATCAGTCATTGTTAAAATATTAGTGTATTATCTATTTGCCAGGCAAGTAGTTTGACAGTGACACAGATATGATAACAGCTACTGGAGTAAACCACTTCTCAGAATCAGCTGTTCCGAATAAACGGGTACCTACAAATTACAATGTCTGTATAAACTATAGAAACTTGATACTGCTGAATCGACATGAAACCTTCATTCAAATACTATGGTAAAGATTAAGTAGAATTATTTGGTAATCTGTTGTATACATTTGTCACCGAACACACCGAAATTTGGCTTCATTCAACTAGTACACAAATATTGCTATCACCCTCTTATGGCCGCGTTAAGATGCGTTTACACGAGCAATAATTGCGGCAATAGTTACGATCCGATGGGCTTGGAAATTTCAGGCAGTTGTACTCGGGCGGTCCGATAAGTACTTAGCCTCACCGCCCAGTGGCGCCATTATTGCAAGATAAATTTATTATCGTGTAGTATATTCTCGTAGACGGCTACTGTTAAAATTTCAGCCAAATCGGACTCTTAATTTGATTTTGACCGCAGATAGAATCCGGCGTGTCCGCAGATTTTAGAAGAATGGAAAAAGAGCAGTATCGGTCGGTGATTCGATTTTTGTTTTTGGAAGGGAAATCACGCAGCGAATCAAAGAGCGCTTGGATTCTGTGTACGGTGAGTCTTCTCCTTCGATGGCGACCGTCAAAAATTGGTTTAACGAGTTTCGGCGTGGTCGCACGTCGGTTTTTGACGAGCCACGCCTAGGTGCCCCGAAAACGGCCACTACGGACGATAATGTGACAAAAATCCACGGTCTCGTGTTAGCAGACCGCCGATTGAAGGTACGCGAGATAGCTGAGACAGTAGGCATCTCTAAAGACCGCCTGGGTCATATCCTGCATGAAATTTTGGGCATGAGAAAGCTGTCGGCGCGATGGGTGCCGCCTTTGCTCACTCCAGACAACAAGCGCAACCGTGAGACCATTTCAGATCAGTGTTTGACGCTGTTTAAGCGCAATCCGAAGGAGTTTCTGCGTCGTTTCGTGACCGTCGACGAAATGTGGATCCACTGGTATACGCCAGAGACCAAGGAACAGTCGAAACAGTGGACTTCACCCGGCGAACGTGCTCCGAAGATGGCGAAGACTGTCCTATCAGCCGGAAAGGTGATGGCCACCGTTTTCTGGGATTCACACGGTGTGATCTACATCGACGATCACATCGATCGATCTACAAACGATCACAGGGTTGTACTATGCCGAATTATTGGGCCGGTTCGACGCCGAATTGCAGAAAAACGGCCCCACTTGGCGAAGAAAAAAGTGCTCTTTCACCATGACAACGCACCGGCTCACACCTCCGCCCTCGCCACGGCCAAATTAGTCGAATTGGGCTACGAACTGCTGCCCCATCCACCGTATTCTCCGGATTTGGCCCCGTGCGACTTCTTTTTATTTCCTAACTTGAAAAAGTCACTCGCCGGGCAGAAATTTAAGTCGAATGAGCAGGTCATTGCCGCCACAGAGGCCTATTTTGCAGACCTCGAGAAAACATATTTTTGTGATGGGATAAAGAAGTTGGAGCATCGCTGGGTTAAGTGTATCGAGCTAAAAGGAGACTACGTCGAGAAATAAATTGCCACTTTTCCAAAATTTTTGTTTTTCTTTTGTAGGCTAAGTACTTATCGGACCACCCTCGTATATCGCAATATTGCTGCCTGTTGCTGCTTGCAATTTTAGTTGCCCATATAAGCGTATAAAGGGCTACCTATGGCAATGCGATAAGAATATATTCGTAAGTACGTCAAATAGATCGAGACAAGCTCAGTTATTCAACATTATCTGAGACTTTTAAATGAGGCTCTATAATAATTTAAATTAATGATGATACAAGAAAGATTATTGATGACATTTGATGATAATAATATACAGTACTAAGCAAGGATACTTCCTTGTAAAGGACACCGAACAATCTAAAATAGCGATGGTATTCGGTCTTGATTTTCTGCGTATTGTTTTTGTAAAATATTGTTAGACACAGGACACTGGACATCCCTTTACTTATAAAAATATTAATTATATTCGTTCTCGAGTTTTTCTCGAATTAGAGGCTAACTAAATGTAAAATTACTTATTATTTTTTTATTATAAAAAATATATTTTATGACATACAAATTACGATAATAGTCTTGTAAAACTCATTTACACGACATTAAAATGTACAACAACAACATTAAAAGTTTCGTTTGTCAGAGGAAGTCCCTGTGGGAGAAAGGTCAGGTGATATTATGTTCTGTTGTGGGTGTACACTGTACATCCATGTGGGTGTTAAGGGTTGCCAACTATACTGTTTTAACCAGTGTTATACTTACTATTTTTCACTAATTTATACTTTAAACTGATAAACAAAAAAGTGAGTATACGAAATACTGTTTTCAGCATCCAAAATGTGAGCACTTTCAATCAACAGGAATCATTTTTAGAGAATGTCATTTTATTCGTGTTTTATCGAATACCGAGCAAAGCTCGGTCAAATAGCTAGTGATGTATTAAACTTAGACGCTCAGTCATTTGTTTTGATTTTTAATAACTTTTGCGAGAAGCTCTAATATTTTTTTTTCTAAAATATTGTTTAAAACACTTCAGACTATCTGAATATACCTATTTTATTTCTAGAGAAAAAAGTTGGCAACCCTGTGGGTGTTATGTGGGTGTTATACCCACGTGGATGTCATCGAATATTTGTCGATTACTCCACATTCCAAGAAGAGCTGAACTTTTGCGAATCGATTTAACTCGAGTGAAGTACATACTTGTTATAGGAAATTCTTGTTCGATTCGATGTACAGTCGTATCATTATAAATCAAAAGAGATATTAGAAAACTGATAGATTTTAGGGATAAACTGTCAGTTTTTATGTCAATATGTTAGTTTGTATCTTCCGTAGAAATAAAATCTTTTGCGGTCATTTGGCAGGTTTGTTTAGTTGGTTTCTTTGTTTAGTGGATGTCGTTTTTTTTTTCGTTGTTGTCTTTATTAGTCGGTGGAGCGTGTTCTGTGTTTTAATTTGGTTAATCTTTAAAATATGTGTGTGGCGAACCACAATTAAAATAGTTATGTAACTTAGTCTATGCTCATCATATTATTTTGCTACATGACAACATGTAGCTGAAAAGGAAATTGTAAAAGCAACATTTTTTGTCAACACTTCCGCAAAACTTTTAGTTTGAACGCTATGTTTTTCGTAAAACTTTTTTCTGTAGTAAAACCTTATTATGTATTAAACTTTGTGAAACCTACTAACTAAAAGTATTGGACTGGTGCAACAGCAACAAATATATGTGGGGACTAAATAAACCAAATCTATTATTATCGGAGTCGTTTGATTTGTGTGCATGTCACCCAAATTGGTGACCCAGTTTTACGAAAAACATGGCGTTCAAACTAAATAGTTGCCAGTATTTGCTTTTACAATTTCCTTTTCAGCTACATGTTGTCATGTAGCAAAATAATATGATGAGCATAGACTAAGTTACATAACTATTTTAATTGTGGTTCGCCACATGTGTTCCACTACGCGAATTCTGATATTGACACTATCAGTAAAACTACATCACGATTGTTAAATGTTGTGTCACGGATTGACGAGTCACGGTGTTCTACGTAACATTACACGTAGATAACACGGTTTAATGTATAAAATATTGCGCAATTCATCTACTGGATTTTTTATTTTGTTATTTTTATTTTCTATAAGTATCATCATTTAAGCTTAAACTTAAATTACGTTTTTCAGATAGTTATGTGGATAGTTCTTTAAATAATTTCGAAATAATAATATTTGCCTATGAGTATTTCATTTTGTACAGAAACTACTTCACTTTCACTATCATTATCTCTAATTACGCAAATATTTAGTTTATCATTAAATAATGATCATTCAACGATGTCAAATACGTTATAATTCTAGGTATGTGATCAGTTGATCACTGTAATATATTTATCATTAAATACACTATTCTCTATCATTATCTAAATATCAGCTGTACACGCTTAAAACAATGTAAATTAATTGTTTATGTTTTTGGTCCTCGACCTTTCATTTACTTTGTTTTGTTTGAGGAATTAAACAAATAATTGCATTGTCTGTTGAAAGTATTCACCCATTTTGTGACAACATTGTATAACATACGCAGCTCTACATTTTTCGTCTTTTTCCTTTATGTTTTTTTTTTCATTTTTATTAAATACAAAAATTTTGTTTTAATAAACATTCGAAGCATGATGGGCGTCATATTTTGGTAGATATATTTACCAAAATCAGTCAAAGCAGCAGTAGCAGCCTTACACGTAGATACCGAAATTCAAGTGAATTTAGTAGAGAAATTCCTAAACAATCGATTCTAATTTAGATAAACACAATACAATGCACGACATTCATTTCGCGGAAAACGTTGTTTATATCGAAGGTACACGACGGATTCGAAAAACAGCGTTACAGTAGCAAATTAAACTAGTTTTGTTTACATAAATGCAACAAAACTCACCCATACAACGGCTAGAAGCCAAATAAAAAAGAAAAACAGACGCTGCTTTCGGGCGCGCTCTATCCACACTATGCTCTCTCCGCGACTTCAGGCGAACTGAGCGCTCGATGTTGTTTAGCCAGCGTTATTATACTAACGATTATAGTGATGTGCCGAATAATCGATTATAATCGCTTCGAAATTGCCCTTAGGAATTTATTTTGTGCTACGAAAATTGTAGAGCAAGCGAGTACTCTTTGTAATTTCAATTTTCATTTTAATCCAGAATTGTCAAACCGAATCGTGCTGATTATGGGATTGTTTGTGATTTTCTCCCTTATTCATTTTGTATCTCGAATCTCAGTAAATGTATAGCCGGACTGAAAAGAAAATTACTTTCAACAGGCTCTGTTTCTAAACTTATTTTTAAAATTTTCTAAAATTATTTCGATGGCAATTCTTGTGTTAGTATACTCCCCTAAAAACGACTATTACGTCATATGTATACGCATCTAATATTTTATGCAAAACGTTTAATAGAAATATCGACTATTACGTCGTATGTATAATATTTTGTGCAAAACGTTTAATAGAAATATCGACTATTACGTCGTATGTAAGTATAATATTTTGTGCAAAACGTTTAATAGAAATATAGGTAAGTAGAGTTTGGGACTAAGTTTAGATAACTCTAGATTTTTGTCATTTTGGCGAAGCTAGAACCTTGATAACACAAGGATTATTTTATAATTTAAGGTTATTATTGCCAATTAAGTACTACAGTTTTTTTGTACTAAACCACGCGTATCTAAAGAAAGCATTTGATAAAATATGCGACATGTGTATCCAATAAGAGAAAATAAAGTTAAAAATATTTATCAAATCTTTCATTACTTTTGCAACGCGTGCAAAATATGTTATAAAATAATATAATAATTTGTACGAAGGCAAATTGTTATTTTCTAAGAAACTTTGTGTGTACCCCAAGGTAATATCCTAAGTCCTTTGTTATACTAAAGATATCCTTGTATTTTGTAATATAATAATAATTGTTAGATGCACAATTTAGTACATTTCATCATTTTCATAATCGATTCCGCGTTGTAGAGTCGATATGTGAATCGAGTAAGTTTGCCGTATCTAAACCGCGCATGGCGTTTGGGGTCGTTCCCCTCACAGCTGACTCCTCTGTCGCCATAAGAGCATACGGAAGCTGTGAATGACTCCTAGTAAACAATCAGGCGAAATATTAGCACGTTTACATACAACGTGATCCTAACACTTATCAGTGACGATAACGAACACGAGTTTCGACATTTTACGATCGACGCTTGATAATTTCATATATTTATTTTGACGTTCGTTTTCTATTTTATTTTTTTTGTTTTACATTTGTGTAATCGATACGTCTAGACTCGAAAGCGTCGAAAAATGTTAAATTCTAAGAATGTTGTATCTTTGTTTGAACTTTGTTAAGTTAACTCTGAGTTAAACATCATGTCATATCTGTCACTCACCAAGTGAGTGATGATCAATTACCTACTATCTTTTACTTATTCATAAATTAACTTACAGACCTAAAATCTAATTAGTAAATACATAGTTATATCCCGATTCTATTGAATGACTAGCGAGTAGCGCATTCATTGAATGACACCATTCAATTGAATGACTCGACCGAACGTCGATTGATCGATTGTTATTTGTCACTCAACGTCCAACTATTTAGCGAATTGTAACATAGCCCTTTGAAGATAGCGGACATGAAATCAGTCAGGTAATTGAACGCATTTTATTTTTTCCCCACTGCGGCGCTAGTAGTCAAAAAGTTCTTTCATTTAATATCCATACTGTTATTATAGGACGGCATAGAAAATAACTATTCCGCTATCTCGGATGGTCGGCCGTTTTATATTTTATTTATAGTGATGTCACATACTGTATCGTGCATTGTCATTCAAACCAAACGTGTATACAAAATTTCAGCTCAATCGGTTAAAATATTATGTGTACATACAAACTTACTTCGAAATTGAGTTCAAAAATTCTACCCGAACTTACATAATAATGTAAATAACTAAATAATAATACACAGAGCAAGTTAAATAAAAGCTTTTAATAATGTTTAGTAAAAATATTTCTTTTATTTTATCCACTTTCAAATAGAGTTTGCGTTCATTCGAGTGTAGGCACAAAACTTTGTCACTTCTGCGGTATTGATCTATAGCCATCACCGCCCCGCCTCTCACCCCTCTCATTCTTCAAGTGCGACATGCTTTTTGTTGGCAATAGCAACTCCATACATCTCAATGTTAAAGGACAACTCGTCAAGACGTTGACTGTGACGTTTAACGTCTTGACTAAAAGTAATATAGTGAAGTCGTTAAGTGCAGGGATGCTATATTTTTTTTTACGTAGCTGTTGACGGGGTAGTTACAGGTAAATCCACACTGTCATATTATTTTACTAATGTCTAGTTGTCCCGGCAAATGTTGTTTTGCCCATATTATTATAATATAAATATAAATATATATAAAAACATTTCATGTAAAAGTATTTTATACTAGATGTTCCGCGCGGCTTCGCCCGCGTAATTTGAGAATGTCACGGAAGCCGTACATTTTTCCGCAAAAAAGAAACTTTTGTCCTTTCACGTGGTCTATTCTTCATGTGTGCCAAATAACATAAAATTGCTCCAGTGGTTCGTGAGATAAGCCCTATAAAATAATTTCCCCCGTTTTTTCACATTTTCCTCTATTTCTTCGCTCCTATTAGGTTTAGCGTGATAAAATATAGCCTATAGCCTTTCTCGATAAATGGGCTATCTAACGCTGAAAGAACTTTTCAAATCGGACCAGTAGTTCCTGGGATTAGCGCGTTCAAATTGTTCCTTTCAAATAATTTAGCCCGCTTTTTCAACATTTTCCTGTATTTCTTCGTTCTTATTAGTCTTAGCCTAATAAAATATAGCCTATAGCCTTCCTCGATAAATGGACTATCTAACACTGCAATCATTTTTCAAATTGGACCCGTAGTTCCTGAGATTAGCGCGTTCAAATAAGCCCTTTCAAATAATTCCCTCCCCTTTTTTCCACAATTTCAACTATTTCTTCGCTCCTATTAGTTGTAGAGTAGAAATATATTTCTTTTTTCTTCGCTCCTATTAGTTGTATAGTAGAAAAATATAGCCTATAGCCTTCCTCGATCAATGGGCTATATAAAACTAAAAGAATTTTTAAAATCGGATCAGTAGTTCTTGAGATTATTGCGTTCAAACAAACAAACAAACTCTTCCGCTTTATAATATTAGTATAGATAAAAAAATTAATTAACTTCTATGTCCTTGAGAAATCGTACTTGATGTTGATTAGAGAAAAAACCGTGCCTATATTTAGCGACTTGTAGTTGACTTAAAAGTTGGATTTGACTTAACTATTTTTAACTGAAATCCAATTCTTTAGTCATGCAGAAATAAACGAAACTTTGTTTGTATTCCCCTATTTTAGATGAGCCGCCATATTGGATGTAGAATGACATTACATTCGTTTTCGAGTCATTCTCAAAAAGTTCTTTCATTTAATATCCATACTGTTATTATAGGACGGCATAGAAAATAACTATTCCGCTATCTTGGATGGTCGGCCGTTTTATATTTTATTTATAGTGATGTCACATACTGTATCGTGCATTATCATTCAAACCAAACGTGTATATAAAATTTCAGCTCAATCGCTTAAAATATTATATAATGTACATACAAACTTACTTCGAAATTGAGTTCAAAAATTCCACCCGAACTTACATAATAATGTAAATAACTAAATAATAATATACAGAGCAAGTTAAATAAAAGCTTTTAATAATGTTTAGTAAAAATATTTCTTTTATTTTATCCACTTTCAAATAGAGTCTGCGTTCATTCGAGTGTAGGCACAAAACTTTGTCACTTCTGCGGTACTGATCTATAGCCATCACCGCCCCGCCTCTCACCCCGCTCATTCTTCAAGTGCGACAAGTTTTTTGTTGGCAATAGCAACTCCATACATCTCAATGTTTTTACAATATCCTAAGACACACCAAGGCATTTTTGTGACTTTTATTTTGTTTTTTTTTATAGTTGTCATACGTCAAGTGCGCAGAAGAGCTCGCGGCCAACTAAGTGCACTGCGGCTATATAGCGTCTCTTGAATGTGACCAAGCACTGCGTTGCGGTGTCAACTCCATACATCTCAATGTCCTTTAATCATTCGATTGAATGGTGTCATTCAATAAATGCGCTAGTCACTCAATCGAATCGCAGATAACCAGTTCACAGCGACAGATTATACACATTTATTTATTGAATTGTACAATTTTATTTACCCAAAACTTATTTCAATTCTTGTTCTTTTGTTGTTATATTTATGATTTTGCAGTTCTCTTTTTAATGCCACTTGCAGGCTGCAGCTCATTTCACATAGGACAAATTATAAAATATCACAAAAAACCTAAAAAATATAAAAAGGTACAAAAAATACAACAGCCAGTTTTGGCTGAAGTAAAAAAGTTGTCTTCATTTCTTGATGTTCCAGACGACTTGATGTTTCATAATTTGCGTCCCTTCTTCTAAAAAAAAACTTCAGGAAAATATTAAACTAATTCTAGACAAAAATCCTGGATCGATTTGAATGATATCGATTTAAATGTAGAGCTATAATTAAAATAAAACAAATCTTTGATCTGACCTCAATGCAAGGTTAACAAGTGAAATGAAAAACCTTTACTGTCGACACGGTTTAGTGCAAAAGTTTAAAAATTAAGGCTAATAATTAGTAGGTACATACTAATTATTAGCCTTAATTTTTAAACTTTAAATGAAAGATGATGGAGTTCTATGAATAATAATTGTAGATTCTATAGCTGAGTATCCACTACAGGCAGCCTTGGGCTGATCGGGCGCCTCGACCCGAGGCTGCGCTTATGGAGACGTTCAACGTTGTCTCGAGTCGAGGCTGCCGCGACTCTGAGGCAAAATGTGAGGCCGCGGCGCGAGCCAAATTTTGTCGGTAAACGGGTGTGCTCAAAGGTGCCTCAATGCGCGCCGCGCGGCGTGCTTTCAGTGTAGACGGTCGTGCGCATGCTCGAATCGCGGCTAGATGGACAATAAAGAAAAATCCTGTTCAATTAATTAAGTTGTATGAAAAGTAGAGAATTGTGGGATCCAACTTCACCAAATCATTATTATCGTTTACCACCATGTGTGACGTCTGTCACATATGGTGGTAAAAGAATTACTGGTGAAATTTCGGCTCAAGTTCGAGGCTTGCCCCTCAAAGGTATTTTCGTGAGCTCAAGTGGAGATACATTACCTCTCCGCGTGTCGCGGCAGGCTCAGGGTGAGGCTGCTCAGCCCGAGGCTACCTCTAATGGATACCCAGCTTAAAATGAATATTAATCCTTCGATCGCGGATTCTTGAAAATGCTATTGTATTCTATTGTCGCGATCACCGGTGCTCTTTAATGGGGCTTGAAATATCAAACCGCAAAAATATGCTTTCTAAATATAAAAATAAATGTAAATAAATGTAAAACTGGCTCTGTCTTTCTGTCTGTTGCGTCTTTACTCTTCACACTCAAATGCTGAACCGATTTTGCTGTTTGGTATGGGTTTACTTTGAGTCCCGAGAAAGGTCAAAGGATATCCCGTAAAAATATAAGGTTCCTGCGTTTATTGTAGCTTATGTAAAATTACTTTCCTGTCACCTGAAGCTCATTACAACTACCGAGTAACTAATGCAGTAATGCCAAGTACCTTTACAGAAAAATTTTGGGCGTACCTGATTATCAGGGCGAGCGATATAATATATCCCACAACCTGAGCGCTTATGTGGTACACTTTACGGAAAAACTATCACGTCTATTGATTTGTGCTTTAACCATGTAATATACCTATCGGAATAGAGAAACAATCCCGAGCTGTCAAGTTTAACCAAAATTTCATTTACATCTGTGTATACAATTATGTTTAGGGAGCATACCTATACTACGTGACCTACTTTTTGAGATTTTTTTGACCCCCTCCCTCCCCCTGGTGACCACGCGTAGTATATGCCATGACCCCCCCCCCATCAATTGTTCACGTGGTATTGACAAGAATATTTTTTAATCATTTGTAAGTAGAAAGAGTAGCTATAGCAAATGAAAATAATTTTACTCATATTTGTGTTTATTGAGTTATTAATTACAAAAGACTCTTTGCATGTTTATAATAATTATCACTACTTAATTAAATATGGGAATAAAAATAACGATCACCAAAAAATATTTTGAAACCAAGTTTGCCAAAAAGAAATACTTAACACCGATATTTATAATTTAATTATTACTAATTAATTAGATATGGGAACAAAAATAACATCACCAAAAATACTTTGATACCCAATAGTTTGACAAAAAAATACTTAACACCAATATTTAAGATATGCTATACATGGTGTAACAAAACTAAGTGATAATACTTTAGGATGTGTACGTGTGTCCCTTATAGTGAGTTCACTGTGAAAGTAGCAGCGCTGAATGACCAAAATTTTTCCACTTTTCTATGGGTAAGCGCCCCAATGTAACGTGTAACGTGTTGAAAAAAAAAGATCTTTGAACTCTATGTAAGGAGCACATACACACCCTAAAGTATTATCGCTTAGATTTAAGTTTAATATACTTAATATATAATAATAGTCTAAAATTACAATGGAAAAATCAGAGAAATTAATTTCTAGGCAGATGGTGGACCTAAGTGATTTGGTCGCGTTTAAAGTTAAACCCAACCGACAGATCAAAATTAACATCGAATTGACATGATCCGACTACATGACGTTGGTCTGTCAACTACCTAGGAATCAATTTCCTCGATGGTACATACTAGCTATTTCAGTCACGACTGTAGTTCAAATTATAATCGAACACCAAATATAGTAAACTAGATGTCCCGCGCGGCTTTGCCCGCGTAAATTTGGAATTTCACGGAAACCGTACATTTTCCCGCAAAAAAAATAAATTATGTCCCTTTACGTGGTCTACTCTATATCTGTGGCATATAAATTATAACATAAAAATTGCTCCAGTAGTTCGTGAGATAGACTCTTTCTAATAATTTTCCCCGTTTTTTCCACATTTTCCTGTTTCTTCGGTCCTATTAGTCTTAGCGTGATAATATACATACAGACCTCGCCTCGGCCTCGATAAATGACCTATATAGCTCGATAAATCTAACACTGAAAGATTTTTTAAAATCGTACCAGTACTTCTTGAGATTAGTGCGTTCAAGCAAACAAACTCTTCAGGTTTATAATATTAGTATAGATTTTTTTTTAAATCGAGTCGAACTCGAGTCTCGATCTAAAAGACTATAAAAAGCACCAATAATAGGGTCATAATAGGTATAATAATATGGCAGTGATGAAAATGATTATGATGACTGTAATTTGCATAGTAGCATAACAGTGGCGAGGGGTGAATATTTTGAGAAGGGAAGCCGAAGTAAAAAATCTACTTACCAATTTTGGTAATTTATAATTGAATGACATGCTTTTAATTTTCAAAACTAAGTTTGGAAAACAAAGTTTCCTTCGACAGCAAAATATAATCTGTCAGACAACAGTCTTTCTGAATTAATGCCATATTTTCCGAACTACACGATTACGTCGTACGACTCACAATTCACAAGTCACAATATAAATTAATTTAATTCACGACACTCTTCTAAGTTCTAACGCTAAAACAAAATTTAAATTCGACAAAACAAAACAAACGACATGTTGTTTACAAACACACTATCCGCCATATTAATATGTCAATCTAAAAACCAGCAAAATAAAAATGTATTACGCGCCTGTCATATTTAGTACCGCTAAAGGCATTCTTAATAAAGTCGTATTACAAAAAATCCTACCAAAATAAAATGTATTACGCGCCAGCAAAAGTATAATGTCGCTACATTCATTCTTAAATTCGAATCATAACAATTTTACTTCATGACTCATCTATCTCGCTTGCACTTGTGCGTTGCTAATTAACCTTTCTCCGTAATAACTCGTCGGGCATCGAGTTATTTCCAAGTATATATCGCGCGTGCTAGAACGAGACAGAACATGACGACCAGTTCACAGGAATGAAAAGGACAGATGCTTACTATGAACTGTCGTTGTATGGAGAAATAAGCCGCTAATCCTGCGGCTTATTTGATTCTCTGCGCCCGCACATTGCATTGCCTTTTAAAATTTGTAGGCGATAGTTATTAATTCAAACTATGTATTTCAAGTGAGAGAAAAATTTATTGCATATAACATTGTGAATTCAAAGTTTTTTAAGTAGGTATGTAAAATATTTATTAGATAAATATGTCGTTGGCCCATATATTCGATTTTTCTAAGCCCTAAGGGAAGCCGATGGGAATCGGGTTATATGGACGCTTCGCCACTGTAGCATAATATAATATGCTTTCCGTTCTTAAAACAACGCCGAAACTCCCAAACTTGTATCTATTAAGAATCAGGAGTTCTCTCAGCACCTTCCGAACCATGGTATACCTCGGTGCAAAATCTTACTTGTTGGTAGAATATGCATAATAATTTGTCGGAGGAGGGTTTCCCTGCCTATACCAATTATGTCCTGTCAATGTGTGCTGCGTAGGTGGTAACTGTCGTGTAACATAGAGGCTAACACCACTCATAGGCTGAGGCTGCGAGCTAGAATTTTGAATAGGCCTATGTGAAAAATTATTTTTAGGTTGCATCCTAAACATATGACTACGCGGATTATAATTCGGTGGTGGTGCACTGAACATCCTCTGTGTATGTGTGGGTTGCCTGTGCTGATGATGATTATTAAATTTAAAAGGCTGTGGATTTTGTGTAAAAGGTCTCTGTCCTAGCGGCACTGGGAAATTACTATTATTACTAGGCATAGAAAATTCTGATGGGCAAAGTTGGGGCGTTGAGTAGATGTGTGCGGTGTAGAAGAAATTTTAAATGATTTCGGGTCAAACCTATTATGCATGTACATTGTGTTAAGTTCTTCCTGCACATATTCAAGGGCTTTTTCAATTGTAGGCGGTCGCATGCAACGTATGCGGGACCCTAATGGTTCCTTAAGTAAGACCACGTACATATGCCTGCATAGTAACCTTTTTGTATAAGTCACGCTTAGCTTCTATAGTAGTCGCAAGTCCTTCGTGTAATGAAACATATGTCATTATAAATTTTGACAATGGACATAAAATTCTTGGGGTGACCTGTTCCCCCTGAGTAGCTAAAGAGAGATCACTATAAAGAGCAGTTTCATCTCTTTGGTCGGAAAAGTTGTTAATGAGTAAATTTTTAATTGATGACCAACTATCTGGGATTCCGTTCGAATTTATTGTATTTGCTGCGGAACCAGTTATTTTATTTAAAATTCCATTTAATAAGCAAAGATTAGAAAATTCATTTCCAGGCTCTTGACTAGCATACTTAACTACTAATTGATCACATATTTGAATAAATCGCGTAAGAATATTTGGATTTCCATTAAATTCCAGCACCAGGCGGAGGGCCTTAAAAATTGTATCTGGATCGTGTGCCATTTTATTATTAAAATTAAATAAGTCAGAAATATCTAAATCTAAATTTGAAATATCTATATTCCTAAAAATATCTTCTAATTTCGTCCGACGCGCAGGCCAAGATTCAGGCTCTCGGGATTTAGAGGCTCTGGGATGATAAATTTTGGAAAATTAAAAATAGGCTTAGGGCTAGAGAGGAGCAACACGAGAGCTATTCTAGTGTACTCACATATGCATTTTCTGGTCTCTGGCTCGAATCGATGGCTGGATTCTGGTCCTCGATCTGCCACACGTAGGTTCTGGGTAGAACTCGAAGCTGGATGGCCACTCGGGCGGCACGCAAACACGGCGCGAATAAGCGATCGTACTCAAGCGAACCGGCCCGCGAGTATCCTACCGACTGCGCCAATTACGTTTGCGACAGTCTGAGGACTTAAAAAAAAAAACAAAAAATATTTGAGTATTTATTTAAAATTAAAAATCATAATTTAAAATTAATTATTCTAAAAGTGACTGTCCTAATCGAAGCTAGATTAGGGAGTGACAATATATTAAATGAATATGCTTCTGGGATTAAAATAATGGGGACCTAAAAGAATAGCCTATTGTAAGTGATTCGCAAACTTGCTGGCCACCGCTGTGGGAAAGTTGCAGGAGCGCGAAGTCAGCTGGTTTGATTCATTAGGGTTCCTTAATTAATGTCCTATTTAGTCAAATAAACTTTTATTTATTTATTTATTTTATACCTATTCAACAAAAGGAGCACTTTCTTAAAATTAAGGATTAACAAAAATTAAAATTATGAAAAGTAAAAATTAAAGTACTTACTTATCTTAATCCTTCAGGCCCCGCGCGAGCACCGGTGATCGCGACAACAATAGAATACAATAGCAATTCCTGGAAATTCCGACTGAAGTATACAAGTGGAACTTAAATTGCGCTGTGTGTGTGTGTGACGAAATAATTTATTTCCGATTTTGCGCCGGTCGCCTGCGCAGGCTCAAAAAATTGCACACAGCACAGGTCTACTTCCACACAAATTCCGGTCTACATGCGCAGGCATACCTGTACAGGTGGACCTCTCCGGTAGACCGTAGCGTGTATGGCAGCCATAAGAGAGATTTGTCCCAAGCAACAGTCTGGGTTAAAGTTGCATTAAATATATTAAGTAATAATATGTTATCGTACTATCTTTGTTTGTGAAAGAGAAAGCTAAATATTTTGACAATGATAAACGATTAGCAATAATCCTAACTGGATTATTTCAGTAAAGTTTCGTCAATATCTCTATAGTTCCGTCATGTCTATTGCATCGTAAATGTTCAAAGATTGAACTTTATACTTTAACCAAAGTTAGGTGCTATTTTGTACACCTTTGCAACTTGATACCACCAGTAACTTCAACCAAAACTCCATAGTCGGTCGTTCCTAGCCTAGGGCACGTACAGAAGAACTTTCAACTTTTATTAAAATTAATGACGAAAGACTGTCGCTGGCTCTTTGGCGACAAAGTTTGGCTCGCGCCGCGGCCGCACATTTTGCCTTAGAGTAGGGTTGCTGAGGATTCCTCTTCCGCTTCCTCATAATGAGGAAATTCCGCAATATTTTGGGTTCCTCAACCGTTACCGCATCCTCATAAATAAAAATAAAAAAATCTCTTCCGCTATCGCTTCCTCAAAATTTAAGAGGAATTTATGAGGAATTTCACTGCGCATACGCGTCGCGTATCCAATCATGGCAACACACACGCCAGAGCACGAGAATTATATCATTCACTCATCTTTTTAGGGTTCCGTAGCCAAAATGGCAAAAAAATGGAACTTTTATAGATTCGTCATGTCTGTCTGTCTGTATGTTTGTGTCTGTCTGTCCGTCCGTATGTCACAGCCACTTTTCTCCGAAACTATAAGAGCTATACTATTGAAACTTGGTAAGTAGATGTAGTCTGTGAACCGCATTAAGATTTTGATACAAAAATGGAAAACATATTATTAAAATTTTTAAGGGTCAACTGAAACAAAAAAATTTTTTTTTCGTCTAGCCTATTCGTATAGGGTATCTATGGATAGGTCTTCAAAAATCATATTGAGGTTTCTAGTATCATTTTTTTCTAATCTGAATAGTTTGCGAGAGAGACTCTCCCAATGTGGAAAAATGTGTGTCCCTCCCTTCTAACTTCTAAAATAGGAGCATGATAATTCTAAAAAAATATATGATGTACATTACTATAAAAACTACCAATGAAAATTGGTTTGAACGAGATCTATCAAGTAGTTTTTTTTATATGTCATAAATGGTAAACCTTAATTTAACTTTCGTTAAATGCGTGTGTTGTGTATGTTACTGCACGTGCACATTACCCAGGTAATCTGCAGAATACCTTGTTTATCTGCAGTCTATCTGGTTTACGCACATTAGCGGTAACATATATGATATAATATATTACAACAGCTGAAATATATCACGTGGGCTCCGGCCTGGGCCGAGCATAACACCTCGCTCGGTCGGAAGATCTTCCTTTGGCCTCCACGCATTATTCTCACATTATCTAATCTTCGACGCTTTTCAAATATCAATTCAACATTAAACTTCAACACCAAAAAGTTGTACTGCAAATCGTTGCAATAAAATTATTCAGCTGGTAAAAACTTGTGCAAACTTTTTACAAAAGATGATAATAAATAATAATCTTGCTACCAGCAGGAGGGCAATCGCGTTATTTTTAAACGTTTCAATTTAGCGCGATTGCCCTGCAGGAAATGATAAGGTGTACGGGACAATCACCGTTTAGTAATTAATCGTTTAATCAGGGAATCCCCGGATCGCTAAATTAAATGATTTTGTAAGTAAGTACTTAGTATGTAAGTCATAACGTAGACTCTATCTTCTCACGTACGTATGAAGGCTATAAAATAGCACATTGGGAAATACCAGAAATCATTTTCTGATAACGACCTTCTTTTCCTCTACTAAGTTGTTTCTTGTACTGCATCAAAAATAGTGTTTTAATTTTTCATAGAACTAGTTTCCTATTTTTTTACATTCTCCAATAGGGAGTCAAAGCAGAGGGCGCTACTAGCACATACAGTAAACAATCCGACTAGTCACTAGACCAAAATCCGACATATTTTGTTGGATGTTGAATGTTGTACTCAGGCCCACTGGCGCAGATCTGAGTTAAGCCCGTCACAGATTTAGCTATAATATATATTAATATATTTATAACAAGGCATATTATTCTATACTAAATCCACATGTCACAGAAATATATATTATAGCTGAGTGTGTGGTCACGCGAAAATTAGTATAGAAAATATATATTAATATGCCTAGCTATAAACATATTAATATATATTATAGCTAGGTCTGTGACGGGCTTTAAAGTTAACTCTGAGTTAAACATCATGTCATATCTGTCAATCACCAAGTGAGTGATAGTGATGACGTGATGTTTAACTCAGAGTTAACTGAGTTAACTTTAACTCAGATCTGTGCAAGTCAGTCCGCCTCAGTGTATAATATTTATCTATGGTTGTACCTCCTCGTAATAGGCACCTATAGGTAATATCTCAGAATATTGACAGAAATATTGTCAAGCAGAAGCATCGAACAAAACTTTTTATCTTATATCTTTAATCGAGCAATTCTTGTAATTATAGTTAATTGGAATCTCGGAATCGGCTCCAACGATTTTCATGTAATTTAGTACCTATACAGGGGGTTTCGGGGGCGATAAATTGATTTAGCTAGGAACCATTAATTTTACAAAATGTTATTTTATTCGTGTTTCATCGAATACCGAGCAAAGCTCGGTCAAATAGCTAGTTAACTATAATATGTACTATCAGAAAAGTTGATTCCTATGCAGGTCGGGGACCTACGTAGTTCGGTCGCGTTACGTCAAACCCAGCTGACAGATCACAATTAACATTGAATTGACATATTCGACCAAATGACGTTGGTCTATCAACTGCATATAGGAATTAATTTCCTGGATGGTACATTATGCCGGTGCTGCTTCTAGCTTAAAACATTGTCCTATTATTAGGGTTGCCATCCGTCCGGACTTCCCCGGATTTGTCCTAGTTTAAAGGGTGTCCGGGGAGCGTCCGGCAGGGTTTTTGAAAAGTGTCCGGGTAAATTCCGGACACTTTTGTTGAGAGAAATTAACTTTTTAGTCATGACTCATGCAGCAATAAGAGAAAGATAAAAACACGTTAAGCATACACACGGTTTCTTGCACGGACTTTGAAATAATCATACTTTTACAAATTCTTGTTGGAAATTAACAGTTTAAGAGGACGTGTCCGGGAAATAACCACATTTCCACATTATAACAAGGTTTTAGTAATTAGTATCCACAGCGGTACCAAACCATGGTACCGCTGTGGATACTAATTACTTCATTGAAGATAGAGTATCTACTATCTGTTATAGTGATATGACTGATGACTATGCCGCTAAAATAGCACATTACATAAAACATAACATATCTATAATCTAACACTATAAAATACAGTTTATAGTTGATATCAAAACATTGAAGTGTTTATAATACCGCATTACTGGCTTTGTGAAATTTCAACGTCAATATTTCTGTTAGATATCGGAGATTCTATTGTGGTTTCCGGGAGATTGTATGATTCTATATCTGTAGTGTTTATATCTTTATCTAGATTCTAGACAGACTGAAAGATAGATGTCGAAACCGGACAGTTACGAGTACTTTCAGTTATCTTTGATTTCATCTTAACAGCTGACAATGTTTCTAGATTAATAGATTGGATTATTCAGATAAATCACTAATCCTGACGGCGTATGCAGGATTACAGACGTTTACTTTTTAAAATTATTTTTAACAAATAATTAAAACCGACTTCCAAGGTAAAACAATAATAACATCCTTATAATATGAACTAAAAAGTATTAAATAATTATTCCTATCTAATAGTGCCTTTTTCCGAATTCGGCTAAAACTCAACTATTTCTGTACTCAATCTTCATCATTTTGAAGCTTTGCTTACTAGAAGCAAACGCGAGATATTACCTATAGGTGCCTATTACGAGGAGGTACTATACGTAGAATAATACACCTGTATATTATTCTACGTATGTTATTACAGTCACACTTACAAAATATTATAATACCATCTGCAGCCTGCAGATAATTTTAAACAATACATTTAAAAAAATCGAAGTGAACACGTGTGACGTGCTAAGTAGCCGGTCACCGGACTAGTTTCAATAGGCTGGCACTCGCTCGACTTGTCGCACACGCAGCGCACATAGTACCTCCGTGAGTAATTTGTATTCTGTGCATAGTACCCGGCCCGCGCGCGCGCCGCCGCGCCGCTTGCTTGACAGCCCTGGCAGATATGCGATGCGATGCGTTATTATACTATGAACGCTAAACGCAATGTAATAGGTTGAAATTAGGTTGTTTTCCAGAATATCTCGGCGAAGTGAAACAGAATGTTACATTATCGAAGCAACTTTAACTTCTCAGGAGTAATGTCAAATGTGTGCCTTATGCTCTGGAGATAAGGTTGAATTTGGTGACATTGGTGACCCTGATATGGTAATGATGATGATGATGATGATGAATGTAATTTGCATAGTAGCATATGCTTTCAGTTCTTAAAACAGCGCCTAAACTCCCAAACTTGTATCTATAAGGAATCCGGAGTTCTCTTAGTAGCTTCGGAACCATAGTATACCTCGGTGCAAAATCTTGCCTTTTGGTAGCATATGCTTAGGATGCTTCTCATAAAACCAAAATCACCATATGTTTCCATATAAATTTCGAGGAGTTCCCTCGATTACTCATGGATCCCATCATCACGTCACCACTTTTGTGAACATGGTACCAAATTGGAGTGAAACCTAATACAACAAAACAAAAATTTCGAAAATCGGTTCACAAACGGCGGAGTAATCGTTGAATATACAAAAAAAATATACCCACAGCCGAACATATAACCTCCTCGTTTTTTGGAAGTCGGTTAAAAATATTCGGTCTTACCATTCCATACTAATATTATGTTTTGTTCATAACTGGTAGGGCAATAGGCTTGATGACTAATTTTTTTTCTTATTGGTAATCGAAAGACCCTTAAAAAATAGAAACATCGCTGAAAAAATTACTCTTATAGCTTAAAAATTCACCAAGATATGACAATTTAAACATCTCATAAAATACACCTGCCCGAAACGCTCCATACAAAGTGCTACGAAAGACTGACGTCACTCTTTCGTAGTTTGTACGGATCAGGAGAGAACTTTGTTCGATAGGTATATTAAATATTGCGTTTATGAAAATGGTTTCATAACAAAAGTTGCTTTTAATTGCATAAGTTATCGAGTGGTATACAAATATTAAGAAATGTAATTGAAAAAAAATTCGACTTGATTATCCAACATTCAAGGCGCATAACAAAAAAAATACAAATGCTATCGACCTGAAATTTTGGGAACACTTATTTTTTACCGTGACGTAACTATTAGTTCATAATATTGGTGTCTACCTCAGTGTCTACTATAAACTATTAGTGATGTTCGTTTTTTGTGATGTCATCTATTAGCTCCTAGGACTGAGTTTACAAAAAGACCAATAATTTTTTTTTTTGTTGATTTGTTAGAGAATAATTATAATATTTTTATTTTGTAAGAGTTACTGAAGACATTGAAGAAGTTATCAATATTTTATTTTCATAAATATGTATTTTATAACATGCGAATGTTTTGTGCTTCCTTAAAGTGTCTTCCATTAGTGCTTTTCCCTTATCTGTTACTAAATCACAGTTAAAAATGTTGATATTATTATTATATGTACTTTCGGAAATTGAGTACTTTGATTGGTGGTGTATCTAGTGAAAAAAAATGACAATCAGCCTTTATCGATTTTTTTATTTATATTTTCATACTTAATATGTAACTTTAATTTACACCTCGCCAACGTCGTCGTCGCCAAGAAAAAAGAGCGATTCATTTTCGGGAGAAATTATTGATACGTAATCTCTGTGAACTGATGAGGGTGTATATGACGAGTCGCTTGAGTGTTGTAATGAGATTGGTCTAGGAACGTATTCCGATTTCCGAATCTTCTGCAATGTCACTAAATTAGAACTTAGAAAGCTCTACTCGGTCTCTCAGCAGCGTCATTTTGGTTAGACATATTTGAGTTCGTCAATGGATCGCTTACTTTATGTTCATTTACAGGTACATCCAATACTTGCTGTATTTGGTTGTGACTGAACTCTGAACTGCTTAAGGAGTTTTTAAAATTTAAAACTGTTTGTAATAATTGTATTCTTAATTGCAACTTTTGGTCTGAAGAAAATTGTTTGACGTAAGGCAGAAGCGACCGCAGAAATGATTCATCCTCATCGATATCGCCTAAGATTGTCCCGTTTTCTGAATTACGCAAGTTGTTGTTTTTCATCAGTTGATTGCCTTCTGTTGGTATTTCTAAATACTCCTCATCGTGAGAATTAGTCCTACTCTTCGGTTCCGTCTTTGGTCGTTTAGAGCGTGGCTTAGAATCAGTTGATTCAGTATGTGAACTCTGCACTGTGACGTTTAATGATTCCGAACTTTGTTCGATTTCGATAGAAGATTCATTATTTTGTACCACTGTAAATGGCAATAAAAATAGCAGTGAATCAAAGTAAATATATTTTCTCTTCTTTTTTCTTCCGCTTCCAGAAGGAATATTCTTTTGAACACTAAGTTCCCTTCGGAAGCAACTTCTCAAAGAGTTCCACTTCAGCTGTATATCTTGTACTATAAAAAACAAATAAATAATAATTATAATATGTAGGTTACTAAAAGTTAGGTACTTATTCATTATATTTTTTGAACTAAGTAGGTAATTTAAATTTTTTTGCAGGTATATTTTTTGAACTAAGGAGGATTGTTGTTCTTCGAACTCGAAGAAGATTATCTTATTGGCGCATCTATAGTCCGTCAAGAAAGTGAAGAAATAAAACTCAATGCTTTCCTGCTTTCACGGTGCAGAGATGGCTAGCGATTGCGAAACAATTCCACAATCAAACTCAATTTCCTAATTTTTAGGAAGGAAATATACGTCTTAAGATGCCGCCAAATTCGGAACAACGAGTCATAATTTTCTACAGTATTGATGGCAGTCGTTGATACCGATTACTGTTTTATAGTCTGTCAAGAAAGTCATGACAGGTGGGAAAATTTCTAAATGAAATAAAAAATATGAGAACTTTATTAATTAATAATTAGAGATAAAAATGTGCAAGGTGACAATATTTAAAATGTAATAAGCGTTCTCTGTGAAAATACAAAGAAAAAAATACACCTTTTATGCGTGATTACGTTTAGAAAATTTTCCCGCCTGTCATGATTTTCTTGACGGACAATTTAGTGATGTTGGCGCCTATGGAAAATTCTGTGCCTCAAAAATTTTTACAAACTCCACACTTGAGAAAGGAATTCTGGATGGTAAAGTAACTCTTCCGAATAAACAAAAACTTCCCGGTGATTTAAAATTTAAATGGACAACCAATGCCGTTTGTTCTTGTGGGAGATGAAGCCTTTGCAGTTTCATCACACATAATGAGACCTTTTCCTGACCGCCATTTGAGTGTCCAACAGCGCATTTTTAGGGTTCCGTAGTCAACAAGGAGCCCTTATAGTTTCGGTCTGTCCGTCTGTCTGTCTGTCCGTTAGTATTTGATGAAACTTTGCTCTTAAAATTTTTAAAGCGCGAATAAAAATTTGAAATTCGTAAATCTCTGGTATGAGACGCGATTCACAAAAAATAAAAATACTGTAGTGCAAATACTTAACCAAAGTATTTTTCAGTATGGACAAAAGTGCGGAAATCATATAGGAAAGGAGAAAAAAATAAAGTCTAAATATTTTAAAACATTAATATCTCAGGAACTACTTGAATTGTAGGAATGAAATAAAGTGCAAAATTTGTGTCTCCTAATGATTAATCTAATCAGCTGGGTAGCAAGCTTACAAACCCTCGTAAATATTTTAAATAAAATAATTTCGTTTTTAGGGAGTCAAAAAATGACCAATTTAAAAATTGATTTTCTCAAAAACGAAGTAAAATGCGCACACGCGAGTTCTACTCTTGCATTTGAAATATAAGACGCCATCCATGGACTCATTGCATTAACTTAGTCATGTCCGATTTTGGGGATTTCTAAAACACTGTGCGAAGTATAAAGGAACTTTTCGTTCAATTTCCTTTGAAAGTAACTAAGATGATGTTGTTAGTAGTGTAAAACACGTTATAAATGTACATACATTGACAATACAAAAAAATTTAAAAACTAGCGGTACTACGGAACCCTATATTGCGCGTGGCCCGACACGCACTTGGCCGGTTTATATTTGACATTTCGCACTGTGGTTAAAGTTACAGTTATAGTTAACTGTTAAAGTAAGTTGGTGCAAGTTGCAACTTGCAACCCACCCTTAACAGAATAATTAATTACCGGTTGTCTAGAGCACGAACAATGGTAAAATGTGCCTTTGGAATTTTGTGTAGTAAATGGAGAATATTTCAAAGATCAAGTTTAGACGTAAATATGCCACTAGCCATAAAAATAATAAAAGCAGGGTGCATTCTTCACAATTTTGTAAGAAAAAGAGACAGTATTTGTTTTGAAGACACGTTAAGTACGTATAACTGCCCTTTTGAAGATAATATTATATCCAATACTAGCTGTCCTGGTGAACTTCGTGTCACTTTAAAACCTTCCCTGGACTTCTACGAATATTTTAAGACTAAAATCAGCCCAATCCGTTCAGCCGTTTTCGAGTTTTAGCGCGACTAACGCATTTGAAAATCCATTTTTATATATGTCGCAGGGAAAAGAGGATATCAGGGATTTCACGATATCCCTAGGGATATCACGAACTCCCGGTAGATGCCGAATATTCTTGTTTGTTACGTCTTCTTACTAAAAATATCTAGTGATATGTCATTTCACTAAACCAAATCTAGTGAAACGTCAGAAAAGCGGACACCGCCGAATAAAAATCAAGCCACGCATTTCTCTCGCTTGCTCTAGTATACACACGGGTACTTTGATAGGATCATCTAATATCTGAATCTGACAAGTAAGATGTTAGAAGATCCATGCGTCGGATGGGCATGTAAAAAGTCGGTCCTGCGCCTGATCTCTCGCCGGTCGTGTCAGTCTTCCGTCCCACCGGGTTATGCGAGTAAAGGAATATAGAGATTGCTCTTGTGTACTGCGCACACACTTGGGCACTATAAAATTACTCTTGGTCTGGTTTCAATGAAACCGGCCACCGTCACCAAAACCAGAGTGGGAGTTATTTTTATTATTATTATTATCAAACGTGTAATGCAACTATAGCAGATCTGAGGGGGCATCACCATATCTCTGAATCATACAGTTGAAACCAACTGAGGGTTCTTCATCAGATACTTCAGACCTTTGATTTTTGACGTCAAATGAAGCGGCCGACCAAATTGAATATTTTTTTGTAAAGATGGTATGTCGATTTCTAGTTTGGTTAGGCTCTTGTACAGGCACAGGTACTACAGGTACTCCAGCTCTTCGATTATCCTAGTTTTTACGGTTCCGTGCCCAAAGGGTTAGTCTGTCTGTCTGTCTCCAGGCTAGACGAGCCGCGCCAGCTCGAGCGACGCATTTGTTTCACTCCCACTAGTGCCCGTGTCACGTGTGGGAACTAGAGCGAGCGAGAGAAATGAGTGGCTCGATTTTTATTCGGCGGTATCCGCGTTTCTGACATTTCACTAGATTTAGCTTAGTGAAATGACATATCACTAGATATTTCTAGTAAGAAGACGTAACAAACAAGAATATTATTTATCACTAATACCGCCTACTCGTAAAACAAAATTTTATGACTCTTCGTTCACAGCTCGTGCTGTCAACCTGTGGAACAAATTACCCACATCTTTAAGATGTGCTAAGTCCTCGTGCGGTTTTAAAAATGGGGTTAAGGAACATTTTTTGTCACAATTATTAATCCATAATAACTGATAACTATTAGTATTTGTGCTATTTATATTTATTTATGTTTGTATGTACATATATTTATTTCTACGTATTATTTAGTATGTATGTATATATTATATTGTATGCAGTATATTGTATAGTATTTATAATAATATACTTATATATTTTTTAAAAGTTTACTCTTAGCTGCCTATGCAGTCACCTGCCATCTAATACTACTGTTACTCTATAATTTTACGATAAAGGTTGTCTGGAAGAAATCGCTTGTAGCGATAAGGCCGCCTTTTGTACTTTTAGTTACTAAGTTTTGTATGTCGTGTTTGTTTTGGTGCAATAAAGTGTTTTCATTCATTCATTCATTCAATATTCGGCATCTACCGGGAGTTCGTGATATCCCTAGGGATATCGTGAAATCCCTGATATCCTCTTTTTCCCTGCGACATATATAAGATTGGTGTGAGAGGGACGGATAATGGAATAGAAACGAGAAAGCATTTCACTAACTACTTCACCACTTCTCTGGGAAGTGTACCCTGGTAGTATAGTGAAGTCTAATAAAAACTTAAACTTACCGTATTTTGTTTTTTCTTTAGACGTCAACGATGTCCAAACAGGAGCTGAATATACATTACAGCACACTTCTTCCCATAATTTTCTTTTTAAATGTTTGTTTCGATATTCTGCCTTAGAAGTATCATAAATTGCTGGTCTGTTTTGTATTTCTTGAATTAATATCGTTACATCGATATCTGGCGCCATGATAATACGTTACGTCCGCGTCACTACAAACGCAGATTGCAGACTATAAGTGTGCGCCGTCTGCGTTAGCGCGCGTTGAAGCAAACGTTCAATTTTTTTCGCACACTTTTTGTGCGGCGCGGCGCGGTGTGGTCTGCCCACAGACCTCTATTATCTGTCCGAATTACACGGATTTTTAGTGCGTCGGACTTTTTGCGCGTCGTGTGGTGCGTCACGGACAGTCCAGGGTCGACAAGTACTATGAAACAAGAAATTTTACTACTATTAGTATGCTAAGTAATGAAGCAATCTAAAAGCATTGCATTGTAATGCTCTAACGGACTTTTTAATTTGGTAGCATTACGTAGTACTACTAGACTACTACATTCAAACATAGATGGCAGTACGTACAACGTAGTTTGGAAATTATGTGTAAGATGGCGTTTTTAAACCTAAGTTTTTGTTAGTGCTCCCAGTACAATTAATGACAATTTGTAATTAATTTTACTGAATGAAACACATAGTAATTCAATAAAATGAACGTAAATAAGTTAAATAATGTAATTCGGAAAGCTCATATCCGTGTTAACAATGGTTTTCAGTATAATAATTTACATAAAATTCTTATTTTTTTAAACTGGGCACCTCTTTGTTAATTATTGTTATCTGTGTTGTGATTTCAACTTTCGTTTCATCTGTCAATTGTCATCACAAGAAAAATGTCTGCCATTGTTGGCCAATGGCCATTGCGGAAATAATTTCTTGTAATCCCGTTCCTTCTTAAGGCGGTGACACACGTACGAACTTAAAGTACGCGGGTTTTAAGTTCGCGAACTTACTCGGCTAGCGTCGGTGACACACGAGAATCGCTCACACGCGCCGCGAGCCGCGAGCCTGGGGGCATGGTAACCCCCAGGCTCTCGGCGCGCGGCTCGCGGCTCGCGGCTCGCGGCTCTATGCTGACACAGGCGATTAAGGGGCCGGGTTACCCTCGAAATTCTCATACAAACGTAATACCAAAATCATTTTGTCATACGAAAATATTTAACATGTTTGAGTTATTTTTCAGCTTAAAATAGTAATTACCTAGGTTCCTGAACAAAAATTAACTTCAAAATATTTACACACTAAAAAATATAAGCGATTACATTTCATAAATTTTTACGCCATTGTCGACATACTTTTCGCACACTTGTTTTATATTAAAAACTCATCGAATCGTAATGTATTTTTCCTGGGAACACAGCTTATATTGTGTAGTTACAGAATGTCTTCAAAAGAATGGCAATATAATAAATTTTCATTCATCATTTTTGGTATTCGTAAACGCAACGAAATTTCTCTATAATTTCCAACATGGTATCGTGCCGATCCGCTCACACGACAGAGCGCGGCAACGGGCGGGAGGCGCGTTCCGGGTGGCGGAGTGTTGTAACCGGTGCACGTGACAATAATTCATTCAAGGCATTCATTATTCAAGTACAATATTCCCTCAAGCTCCAAGCGGTCGCATGCGACCGCGCGCGCGATAACAGTAGATTTCCAAGAATCCGCGATCGAGAGAATGTTATTGTTGTTGAATGTTGATTTTGAAAATTTTTATGTGATACTTGAAGACAATTGCTTGAACAACTTGCTTTTATTGCTTAAACTTTTGATAATAATTAATAATGGATACCGAAAGGTGGGATGTATGATGTATCACACAGTAGTTTAAAATAAATAATAATTATGAATATCATAAATCATAATATTATTATTTTCTTATATACTGTATTTTGTAAATAACGTTTAGGAATATTAGCGATAGTCATAATATTATAATATGATTATACAATATACATTGATATTATGTATAATTAATTTCGTTAGTCTCGCTAAAACTCGAGAACTCCTGAACAGACTTGCTAATTTCTGTCTTGAAATAAAATAAAATATAAAAGTGAACTTGTATTCTAAGTTTGTATACCTATGTTTGTATATTTTATTTTAGTTTGTATTTTTAGTAATTATTTCCTGATGTCAGTTTTATTCAATTAAATAATATAAATACTTTAATAATTAAATAATATTATTATAAAGCGGAAGAGTTTGTTTGTTTGTTTGAACGCGCTAATCTCAGGAACTACTGGTCCGATTTGAAAAATTATTTCAGTGTTAGTCCATTTATCGAGAAAGGCTACAGGCTATATTTTATCACGCTACGATTAATAGAAGCGAAGAAATAGATATTCCATACTAGCTGTTGCCCGCGACTTCGTCCGCGTTAGCATAGTAGTTCACATCCCAAGTAGGTATTAATATTTATTGTACAAAAATATTCAATGTACAGAATTGACTTTCCTATGACTTTATTATAATATAGCTGTTGCCCGCGACTTCGTTCGCATTATCATAGTAGATCACATCCCAAGTATTATTTTTTGTACAAAAATATTCAATGTACAGAATTGACTTTCCTACGATTTTATTATTCGGCTTCGCTTGCGTAATTTAGGAATTTCACGCAACCGTACATTTTTCCGCAAAAAATAGCCTATGTCCCTTCAAGTGGTCTATTCTTTATGTTTGCCAAATAACATAAAAATTGCTCCAGTAGATCTTAAGATAATAAGCAATTTCATATAACTTCCCCCGTTTTTCCACATTTTTCTCTATTTCTTCACTCCAATTAATTTTAGCGTTATAAAATATAGCCTATAGCCTTCCTCGATAAATGGGCTATCTAACACTGAACAGCAACAGCTAGTAATTAATAATACTCTTTTGATTTTTAGGCTTCCGTAGCCAAATGGCAAAAAACAGAACCCTAATAGATTCGTCATGTCTGTGTGTCTGTCTGTCCGTATGTCACAGCCACTTTTCTCCGAAACTATAAAAAAAAACCTTATAATTTCATAAAAATAAACCTTATTGTTGCTGCGGATTGCGGAACCATTTATGGGCGAGTCCAACTCGCACTTGTCCGATTTTATTATTTTGAATGATAACAATGTGAGGAATATTTGGAGTAGCCTTTTTTCTGTTTTTGAAACTTTATTGTTACGTACTGTCTTTTAATAATTTTTAAATAAAAGCGTCGACCTCTGTGGCGCAGTGGTTGAACGCATGGTAGCTCAAGCCGGGGGTCGCTGGTTCGAAATTCGAATCCCACCGACGGAACAAAACGTTTTCCTGGGTCATGACTCATGACTCATGAGTCATGACTCATGGATGTGTATTAAATATGTGTATAATAATATTGTAAAAACTAGATGACGCCCGCAACTCTGTTGCGCCAAAACTAGTTTATCGCGCGGAAACCGTGCATTTTTTCGGGATAAAAAGTATTATATGTCAAAGGACAAAGACTCGGGACCGCCTCAAAGTATCTCCATGCCAAATTTCAGCAAAATCGGTTCAGCGGTTTGGGCGTGAAGAGGTAATAAGCTAATAACAGACAGACAAACAGACACACTTTTTTATTAATTTTTTACAATTAGTATGGAAGTATGGATCTTAAATAAGTTGAGTATAATAAAAAGGAAATCTATATTTAAATAATCCTTCAGGCCCCGCGCGAGCACCGGTGATCGCGACAACAATAGAATACAATAGCAATTCCTGGAAATTCCGACTGAAGTAATATTATAGGTACTTATTATAAAACAAAGTCCCTTTTTTCCCTCATGTCCCTTTGTTCCCTTTAATCTTTAAAACTACGCAATTTTGATGATTCTTTCAGTGTTAGATAGCCCATTTATCGAGGAAGGCTATAGGCTATATTTTATCACGCTAAGACTAATAGGAGCGAAGAAATAGAGGAAAATGTGGAAAAAAACGGGGGAAATTATTTGAATGGGATAACTTGAACGCGCTAATCTCAGGAACACTGGTCTGATTTGAAAAATTCTTTCAGTGTTAGATAGCCTATTTATTGAGGAAGGCTATAGAGTATAGGCTATATTTTATCACGCTAAGACTAATAGGAGTATGTGGATAAAACGTTGGAAATTATTTGAAACGGGGGAAAATTATCTCGCGAATTACTGAGCAATTTTTATGTTATTTGGCACAGATAACAAGTAGATCATAGGCTAAGAAGTAGATCATAGGATAGATCATTGATTTTAATCATTTTTTCAGTGGCTATATATTTTATACCCGTGCGACGCCGGGGCGGGTCGCTAGTATAAATTATAATATATTCGGTATTATATGTCTGGTACTTGTAAGTTGTAACACAAGTCCTTAGTGTACTTAGCACGGGGCCAGGCTGACGTGGTGTGATTTGTGAAGAGTCCAATGTAGATATTATAGTAAGTATATTATTTTAATATATTATGTAGAATCTGTATTCTGTTCAGTTCAGTGACAAGATCGACGACACTACGCCCGCGCCCGTATTCCTACTATTCCAATATATAAAACAACCACAAAAACAATATTGTTAATGATTCATGAAACAATAAAATATAATACTTCGCAAATCGCAACAAACGCACGGCTTGAATAACTTGATCAGAGTAAAATAATGAATGACGACGCACGCACACATATAATACGCTGCCGGAGGCGCGCGGGGCCTCGCAATAGCGAGACAGCAACATATAAAACTTGTACTGGCGCGGTATCGAATTTCATTTGATCGAGCGCGTAACCCGAGCCCTTAAGATCGTCGAGCCATAAGTCCGCGTACTTACTCGCGTGTCTGTCACCCCCTTTAAATTAAATTCCCAAATCCCAAATCCCAATAACTAAACTGTGCTCAGCTAAAGTTAACACACATAACTTTGAGTTGAGCTTCCTCCGTTTCGTGTGCTTCTCCCCGTTCTTTAGTGCTCTGAAAATTGTGTGATAGCATTGAGAATTGAGATGTACGGAGTTCCTACTTGTTATTGCAAACAAAAAACATGTCGTACATCTCGGTATGATAGTGTGACTTTGCATTTGATGCGATAAACGTAGTGATTGTATTCTCTTTGATTATTAATTTGGGAGTAATGTACGTCTGACTTTGCCAATAACGTTGGTTAGGTTAGGTTAGGTTAATATGAATTTCCCTGTAATGCTATTGTTACCAAATCAATTTTAAAACATTTAACAAATAACATTAATCATAATGTGTAAATGCTGTATATAAAATGTATATTATAATGTTTATAGTATGCAATGAAAACAGAGTCTACGCTCATAGAAACAATATGAAACGAGGAAGCATGTCACACAAGTGTAGCTAATTTTATTAACATGCTAGTTTTGAAACACCTGTGATAACTAAACGTGTAACGTGATATAAATCGCACCAAAAACATACGTGGTCGTGTGTTATAATAAATCGGTCAAGCGTGAGTCGGCCCATCTACGAACTCTAGATAAAAATTCCAGTGATACAGTGAGAAACGATGAGGAGAGTGGGAGGACGAGGGGGGGTATAAATATTGTCATGTATAATATTACACACTATACCTATAAGTATTTAAGCTTATTAATTAAATAAATATGTATGATTACTTGAAAAAAAGTATTGAAATCCCACCAAAAACATACTCGTCAAAATGGGGCCAAGTTCCTATCAACAAATTAATGGCGTAAAAAAAGAGTTGAAATCCAGTCCAATGCCAAGTTTAGATGAACTTCATCGATCGTTATCATCTTCATCAACAACCTGATCCATAATACTTCTAAATTTGAACTTGGCAGGTTTTCTTACGTACACTTGATTAATTAGATAATATTTTAAATATTATTCAATTAACCTGCCAAGTTGAAAGTATTATGGATAAGGCTGTTGATAAATCGTTTCTCATTGTATCACTGGAATTTTTATCTAAAGTTCGTAGATGGGCCGACTCACGCTTGACCGATTTCATCAATTTCTTAATGTTTCGTTAATCTGCATATTATAACACACGACCTGTGTGCCAATTGCCAAATTTCATAACGCGTTAGGACAGTTGGAAGTGGCTTCTAAAGTTCAGAAATGAACTGACTCACGCTTGACTGATTTCTAAAATTTCTAAATTTTTGGTAATCTACATAATTATAACACACGACCTGTGTGCCAAATTTCATGACGCTAGGACAATTGGAAGTGGCCTCTTAATTTCGTAGATCGTCGATCGTCGATTCAAGCTTGACCGATTTGTTGAATTTCTTAAAATTTCTGAATTTTTTGGTAATCTACGTATAACAAACGACCTGTGTGCCAAATTTCATATCGCTAGGATAATTGGAAGTGGCCTAGAGGTTTTGATGACCGGTCAGTGAGTGAGTGAGTGCCAAAATTAGCAATTTTTACAGCATTTTTTTCAGGATCTACCAAACCTATATCCATAAAATTGGGTATACTGCTTAAGTACTAGTATATAATTACGTAGGTATAATTTTATCTTTGCAATTCGCAATAGACACTGAACAGGGGGTCAAAAGTGCGTCGAAACGGTTAGTGTAAATAGTGCACGGCAAGCGCGCGGCCTGCTGGAACTTGGCCAGCGCACTCCGTGCGCTTTGATAATATTATCTAAGTATACTAATATATACTATATAGTATATACTATATTACTATATACTTTAATACTATATTACTATATCTATACTTATAAAATTACATGTCCTGACTGACTGACTGACTGATTCATCATCGCAGAGCAAAAACTGTTAAAGTTACAGCCACGAAATTTGGTGAGTAGGGTTGTTTTATTAAGTAGACACCCACCAAGGAAGGAATTTTGAAAATTTTACCCAGAAGGGGGTGAAATAGGGGTTGAAAGTTTGAATGAAAGTCCATCATTTCTTAAGTTAGGAACATGAAACTTTATTTTTGGGTTAGTGATTAAAAATGAATGAATACGTATTTAAGCGTTTTTGGAAATTCTACCCCCAAGGGGGTGAAATCGGGGTTGAAAGTGTGAATGAAAGTCCGTTATTTCTTGAGTTAGAAACATGAAACTTTATTTTTGGGCTAATAATTAAAAATTATTGGATACATATTTAAGCGTTTCTGTAAATTATACCCCAAGGGGGTAAAATAAGGGTTAAAAGTTTAAATGAAAGTCCGTCATTTCTTAAGTTAGAAACATGAAAGTTTATTTTTAGACTGCTGATTAAAAATGAATGTATTTAAGCGTTTTTGGAAATTCTACCCCAAGGGGGTGAAATTGGAGTTGAGAGTTTGTATGAAACTTTGTAAATTTTAAACCGATCGGTCTGAGACTTTCCATGCATAAAGCTACTATAACGTAGTCTCCTAATAAAATATTTTAAAAAATTCCACCTATAAGGGGGTAAAATTTGTGAAAAAGTTAACTGTCAAGCGCGGTTCTTGAGGTATAGCCTGGATATGGACAGACGGACAGGCTGATATTTTATCTTTGTGATCGGGTCCCGTTTTTACCCTTTGAGTAAGGGACCTTAAAAAGGAGAAATTTATCCACCTCCGTTATTAATTATTATACTATGCTAACGCGGACAAAGTCGCGGGCAACAGCTAGTAATATTATAAAGAGGTAAACTTTGTTTGTTTAATTGTAATGAATAGGCTCAAAAACTACTGGACCATTTTTAAAAATTCTTTCACCATTCGAAAGCTACATTATTTACGAGTAACATAGGCTACTTTTTATTTTGGAAAAAAATAGGTTTCCGTAAGATATTTGGGGTTTTCGGACGCAAGGTGTAAAAAATCAACCAGAAAAGTTACTTATTTTGCGTACGCTGCCTAAACTATAAAAGATAGAGCCATAAAATGTTCTAAGTAATTGTAGATCTTAAACATATCTGCAAAAAAGTCAGCGACACACTATACCTGTCTGTCGAGTGAGGCACAATAACCATTTTTTTTATTTAAAAATCTTGAATTTTTTGGACTACATTTAAACGCGTTTATTTTACTCATGCTATTAATCCTTATTAATTTACCAATTTCATCACTAAGTACAGTTTATGTAGATAATATTTGGTCCTTGAATGATTTTGAAATTATGGTAAAATTAATTATTATTACTTAAATTACTTAGGTCCTTAGGTTAATTATTATTACTTAAGTTACTTAGGCGCCAAATTACTTAGGTCCGCCATCTGCATAGGAATAGAGATAGCCCAAAACAAAAATAACATGGGAAAACTTAATATTTTCTTTGAAAATTGAAATACTTATATAATTTTTCTTTTCCTAATGTAAAAGCTTTTATAAAGGGAGAGCTTCAATAAGAATGAAATAAAACAAAACACTATAGTATGCAAAGGAAAAGGAATTGGAAATTAAAACCACCAAAGATTTTTGAAATTTTTATTCCCCCATTTCCTGAGCCGATACTCGTCAGAGAAATATTACCAATATCAAACTACATCTACTACATTATCCCAACATGCAATTATATAAATATGTCAAAAATCTTATGTATATTGTATAAATATATGGATATGTCAAAATATATTAATTAGTCAAAATAGGAACCAACATTCTTTCCAAGATAGGCTACAGTAATTTCAAAGATGGGATGATGCATCTAATATTCTAGTCCTGATGGCATGATGATCTCGCCCGGTTTAATTCCCAGCAGAGAGTTCAACTATCTTCTGGTTGACAGCTTGGAGTTCAGCCATGTACTCCTCGTCGGCCATAATGGTGGCCAATTTCTTCAGGATGGAGAGGAGTTCTCCATCTCTCAGGTGCAGCTGGTCATTGCATTGCTCCACTTCGTCTACTACTTCATCTGGGATCTGGAAAGAAGGAATAAATGTGAACCATGTATTATGTAACCGACTGACTTTTAATGGAGGAGGTTCTATGTTTATGGATCTGCTGTGGTTTTTATTTTGTTTTTATTTTTGTGTGTTCAATCTTTGCTGTTTATTACCTGCGGTATTTTCATCAAGGACAAAAGTTGATGGATGGGCGTTACTCTTTATATCGTTCATATTTTATTTATCACGAATGTTATTTTATTCACAGTTCGCGTTATCTTATTTTGTTTACAGAGATATTCAGTTTTATCAAACACGTGTGCTGCAATGTGAATTTTATAGATAACGACATTGTCTAAACGTAAGGTTGAGAGGAACTAGATGTTACTAAAAGGTAAGTGTATCTACAATAATAATTACTCTGCTAACTGCTTTAAAGTATTTTTTTACTATCTCAAGGATTTTTATTGGCTTTTATAGGTATTTTTATATATCGACGGGTAGATCCTTACCTTTTGTAATTCTAAGAAGGTTTCAAATTTCAACTTTTTCCTTGTCTTTCCGTTGGTACCATCAAGGAACATGGTGAACTGCTGGTCTTTCAGTTTCAGCGGGAAGTAAATACCCGCTGTTAGGTGGCCCTTAGCGTTCCTAGCCAAAAGACTCCTGGAATAAAAGAAACACAATTAAATATTCGTTTCTTTTGGTGATAGGTAAGTGGTTGTTTAGACTTGTAATGAGCAAAGAACTATCTAAAAGAATTTAATAGTTCTGAAAACTCCTAAAGCATTTCGATAAAACTGTTCGGGTGTATTCGTGACTTACTTTCAGATTTATTATAAGATCCTCATATTTATCTTAAAGCTACTAACCTTAAGTCCCAGACCAGGTTTCTCTTCTCAGTAACGCTGACCGCGGTGAGGTATGGTCGCGCGACGTACACCAGCGACAACCGCTCCTTCACCGTCTCTCCTCTCGTCTCTCTCTCGTGCCATTCGACGTAGCTGCTGTTGTGGATGTTGAACTGGTAGTTGTACTCCTTGCGGCAGTGCGGCTCGTCCGATTGGGTGAACCAGCCTGGAAGGTAAAGGATTTGTGAGTAAATTGCAGCAAATGCCATTTCAGAATAATGCCAGTCGCTTATTGAGGTAATTCTTTGTAAATTACTGATTAATTGAAAATTCCGGTCACTAAAAGTAATTTTGAGGCTAAGAGATAGGGTGAATAAAATAAGTCTTACGACTTACCGGTATGTGGGTAACAACGGTCAGCCATGACGGTGACGACTCGGGAGATGTGGTAGCCCAAGTCCGACAGGAACACGCCCGGTCTGCCGGCCACCTTCACTTGGATGGCCAGCATGACGTGGTCCTTCTCCGTCTCGATCAGGAAGCCCTGGGGCCCGGGGAACGACGTGGTGTAGTCCCGCAGATCTTGAATGTTCTCGTCGCACGAGACTAACATCATGGACTTGGTGATTCCAGGGAAGTCGTTCTCAAGGACCTTCAGGCGCTTCATCACCTCCATACCGAGGCCCACGCACGTGTGCTTGTGGGCCCTGATGGGCGGGTTGTATTTCGGGAAGAACTCCTCCAGGGACTGGTCCGGCGAGGCCATGTACGCGTCGTAGAGGGTCATGAAGTTGTTAACGGAGTCGTAGTTCTCCGCGATGACGAGTCGGCTCAGCAGCGTCTCGGCCTTGGCGACCAGCTCCTCGTACTGGTGGAGGGACAGGCTCAGGGCCGGGCGCGGCGCCCCCCATCGCGGCGGCGGCAGGGGGTGGTTGGCCGGCCATTGGATGCCGACCGGTTTCTGGGTCTCGGAGCCGAGTCAGCTCAACCACTCGGCTCCCCAGCGACCCATGACGCGGCGGATGGCGCGCTCCTCGCTCGAGGTGGAGGGGATGTCCAGGGGAGCTGCCTGGACCTCCCGAGCGGTCTCACCCACTGCCCCCTGAGACCGCTCATAATCCTTACTTAACGGTTTTATATTTAACGTATCTGAAACCAAACAAAACGATAATCAGTACTCATTTCCAGGTAAACTGCTAAAAGGTGGAATGTGCTTAAACATAAAGGTGCAAGGTGCTTTAGGCTTGCATAAACCCCAATTTGTTATTCCGTGACACCCAGTTTACCTAGTTCCAATATAATAACGAAATGTAAAAAAATATGAGATATAAACCACAATATTTAAAAGACTTTAAACCATAAACATTTTTATAAAACGTAATACTTTGGCTGTAATTAATTTACAAACTCACCTCCGACAAAAATATAATTCATCGAAACATAAGTATTAACTAGGATAATTATACATTTTATTTGAATAAATTGTTAGTAAATCTATATTAAAATATCTTTAACCGAACAATTTTGCTTCTTAATATTTATTTCCAAAGATATTTAAAAAAAAACATGAAAAATAGAGAAGATCCGCCCCTAGTAACTACAGCTTTATGCTAAGCTAAAATGAATCTTATTACGATGAGTATACGCTTGGTCTTTGGTTGTGTGCAAGGTTATCGTTTTGGATTGAGATTGATCCCTACCTTAAACTTCTAACAAAACCTTGTCCTTGATTCTATTGGTTTATTTCAATACAAAAGGGCTTTAGAAGTCCCTTGGCCCTCGTATGTAGACAAAGGGCGAACTATACCCAGGTACAAAATACAAATACCTCGCCTTTTTCTTCGAGCAACATTGTTGTGAGTCAAATCCCGACGCATAATAGGGCCGACTGGTACCAAATATTATTTGGGACAATACCTCTTTAAAAAAAAGTTAAACGTGCCTTATTTTTTTTTTTACTAAACAAACTGTTTTTACTGACATCGGTCAGTAATGTTTACTTTACGTAGAACCTAATTCTCTTCTCTAACGCGTACGTTACCATGACTCATAGTCATTTTAGGCTGTATTATTTGGTTAAAGGTAATGGCTACATTCCCTCAAGTCATTGCACCACATTATGACGTCATTAATACAATGTACCGCATTTTGTTTCAAATAAATTACGGGAAGTCCACAATGTAATTTTTACACAGACAATACTTTCCTATCCACATTTGAATATTTTTTATTTTATTTTATTTAAGGGACTTTTTTCACAGAGTGAAAATTTAATAATTAGAAATTAATTTAAATTATCAAAGAACATAAAAAATAATTAAATATAATAATAAGGTCGCGACCTTAGTTGAGGTTATCGCGGATAGCGTTTATTTTATTAAACACCACGTGTTAAATTGCAAAATGCTAGCTATATAGATGCATTCTACAGAATCTAGGCAATCTGTGATTGAAAACCATGTATAAATATAAATTATAGCTGCTGTACCAAAGTATAAGGCTTCATGTATGACGCACTTTCAATATGAAATGTGTTCACGCGATCTAAATATAGATTTTGGACCAAATGTAGTTTCCGGCGGACTGGCTGACGGCCAAAAATTCCGAAAAGGTAAATCGCACACGCAAACAGATATTTTAATTCCAGAATTTATTATTTTGTATTCAAAATTGGAGTAGAAATTTTCCTAATTATTCGCACCAAACGGTTGCAAAACATCAGAATAACTAGTTATCTTTTAATTTCGTTCAAAAGGATGTTTTCAGCTATGCTAGTAATAACCTAGTTAGTTAAACGACGAACTTGGCTACATCTATAAATACTACTTTATATGAGTAAGTATTTACTGCTGACGTATGAAGATAACACACGATCAATGAAAACGAAGAGGGTAAAACCTATGTACTTACAAAACTAGGACATCAATATGACTAAGGTTTTAGACTTTAATCAAATGAATGATTTTCTGTTATCTGTAAAATCAGTTACAAAGAAGTTTGAACAAAATACGCCGATTCTAGGAAAAACAAAATGACCGAGGCTTTCATCATTAGTGCATTATAGCACAGTGTAAATAACTATTATAGTATCTGCCCGAAAACTAAAGAATCGTCTGCCTCTGATTGAGAGGGAAGAAGGTATGGCTAAAGACGAAGGTCAGGGTATGAAGTGATGCATCACACTCAGTAATAGCTACAAGAAGAACTTTATAGCCCCGTTCCTTAGGATTTTTAACAGGAATTTACCTTTTTAGTTTTTAACAGCGTTGTTGATTGGTTAACTATGATTGTTGGCCAATGAAATTCGCTAGTGGACAGATAAATCCCAACAAACTTCAGAAACATGGGCATTGGCCCTATTTCGTAACATTTGTTTATATTAAAGCCGGTATTCAAGGTTACTCACCCATTAGTTGGCTATCGCCGGTCTGCTGGTAGAACTGCCTTCAGGAAAGTCTTGGTGCGTTTGTGTCGTAACAGAAACTGGCTGTGTTGGCGTCGACGCAGTTTATATAAACGTTCATTTTGTTTTGCCCCTCCTCTCCCCGCGGTCGTCATTCAATTGATTTTGAGTGAGTGAGTGAGGTAAGTCTGTGTGCGTTTCGCGTAATTTCTAGAACGTTCACGCTGTTGAGGTGCGCGTTGAGCGTAGCGGAAAGCGATATCAATGTTGTGGTAGAGATCAACTACGATAACATGGCGCGCCCCTCCAAATGACTGTTTCAATGTGTGTAGTCATCTTTATGAAAGAGTTTGTATGTAGTAAGTATTCAAGCAATCACAGTACACGTAATATTTCAGTTAATGTCACTTATTACCAATATTTGTTGGTCTACCAATCATAACTAGCCTACCGCGCAAGACAACGCACTTCAAACGTTTTTAATTTTGGAGGGGCGCGCCATGTTATCGTAGTTTATGTCTATAACTTATAAGTAGCGTTTGAGTGCAGAATAAAAATATATAAGAACATGAAAATGCACCATAATATTATGTACATACTTTAAGATTAATTAATTTAGCTCATATTGTAGTGATTCTTATGCCAACTTAGTACTTATGCAAGTTCAATATTTTAAGTCTTGTAAGAAGTAACGACAATCTTGGGCTCCGAAACTTTAAAATATTATTATAAATCTTTTTTTTTTTTAACGAACTACAGGCAAATGTTTTACCCAATTATAGTCGCCGTACAAGAGTCGCAATTCGCAACAAGTAACAACGTCCGAGTTTCAAGCTATTATGAAATTAATGAAATATCATTAAAACTAAAAAAAAATCAATATTATACTTATTGTTCTCAAAGAAATATTCTTTCATACATGATTATAACCGTTCCAAAATCGTTCCGCTCATCACCGTAACCGCACCGCTATATCCAGCGTCAAAACAAGCACACACGTGCAGCCGTGTACGTGTGCGCAAGCCGCAAGGTCTGGCGACAAACATGTGACACGCACACATTTGCAGCGCGCACGTGCAGCGTCGGAACGTGCGTGCTGCCTATTGATAGCATAACACCATCCCACATCATGATCGAGTATGTCGATGGTAGACACTCATTTTTAGGGTTCCGCACCGGGTACGGCGTACCCAAAGTGTAAAAACGGGACCCTATTACTAATACATACTTCGATGTCTGTCCGTCTGTCTGTCGGTCCGTCTATCCGACAGTCCGCCTGTCCATCTGACACAGAAATAAGATCTAGATTCTAGATAGAGATCTGTGATTGTGTATATATTTTGTTGCCGCTATAACAACAAATATTGAAAACAAAATAAAATTAATATTTAAGGGGGGCTCTCAATACAACAAACGTGATTTTTTGGCCTTTTTATCGTAATCAATAATGGCAACAGATAGGCACTTGATCACAAAATCTTTAATTACATAATAATTATGTGTACTTCGATAATTAATATTAAAATTAAAATACTTAAAATAAAAATTTAAGGGAGGCTCTCATACAAAAAATTACCTACAAGGGGCTCTCATACCAATTTTTGGCCTATTTTTGCTCTATAACGACACGGAACCCTTCGTGCGCAAGTCCAAGTCGCACTTGGCCAATTTTTTTATGTATTTTCATTTATTATGATCGTCTGCTGCTAGGCAATTAGAAGATGGGAATAACAATGACTCATGTCTAACGTTTGCAATGAAATTTTGCAATTGAATGAATCTGGAGCTCTACCATAATTTCAAATTGGTACTGGCCACTAGGTAAGCGCAAATATTCTAGAAACCTATATATTATTATATGACAATAATTTCTATCGCACATAAAGCCGTCCAAAGACCGGTCGATCTTCATTCTTCCTAGGTGTTCATTTTGTCACTTTGTTGTATGCCCGTGGCTTCGTCTTGGTTGGCGAGAGGAGCGTCGCAGAGTTTTAGTGGGTACGATCGCGGCACATACCATCTTCGCCGCGATGAGCCCCACATATCCGCAGCGGGAGTGCCCATTCCCTGCGTAATGCATTTCTCTGCGTGAAAAAAAAAGGCGTTCATTTTGTGCGTAAATGATTCCCCTACTATAATTCTTTAAATCGAAGCATCTAAACAGAACACAAATACAGGACAATATAGGTATAAGGTAGTTCTCAAAGCCTAATTCCTAAGCTTACAATAAAATATAAGTATCTACTTCTAAGTATAACAAACGTCGCAAATGCAAGATTCTTCTAGAAAATTCTATTTCCACAATCTCATGGGTAAAACTATTGAACGTTCTCAGTAACCGGCTAAAGAAAAAGGTAGTTCTTAAAACTTCTAGCCTAATTATTAAGCTTTAACAATAAATAGATAATTAGATAATAAACGTCGCAAGTTCTCGCAATTTATGCAAGACTAGAATATGATGCCCGCAACTCTGTTGCGCCAAAATTAATTTATAACGCAGGAACCGTACATTTTTCTGGGATAAAAAGTATCCTATGCCCTTTTTTGGGACTCAAGGTATCTCCATGCCAAATTTCAGCAAAATCGGTTCAGCGGTTTGGGCGTGAAAAGGTAGGTATGTTGGTATGGATATTATGGATTCTTCTAGAAAATTCTATTTCCACAATCTCAAGGTTAATACTATTGAACGTCTATTCTTAGTAAACGACTAAGGGTGGTTCTCGGAAACCAACGTGTTGTTGTCAAGGATCGATATTGACCTTCCTTGCCCTCTGACCTCACAAGGTGAGGCGTATATTTCCAGCCCTTTATCGCTTGGAATTAGTGGAAGTGGTGGGAGCGTCCCTTGATACTTACATGGTAAAATGTTCTGTTAGTGGTTGGTGAATGGTGATTGTACCGAGTTGGACTAAGTTTTAGGAATTAATCATACTAATATATATACGTTAATATTACTTACCTACTTATAAATGCAAAAGTGTGCCGGTCTGTCCGTCTATCTATTTGTCTCTCTGTCGATGTCGCCCAAACTACTAAATTGATTTTGCTTAAGGTATGGGGATACTTTGAGTCCCGAGAAAGGATATAGGATACTTTTTATCCCGGAAAAAGTACTGTTTCCGCGCGATAAATGAATTTTGCCGCGACGGAGTTGCGGGCGTCATCTAATAGTAGATTATTATTATTATAGTTTTGAAATTGATCAGAACCACAATTATGATTCACAAAACTTTCATGTGAAATTTTGTGTCTCCTCTCATGGTTTTAAAATGGTCTTACAGAAGCAATATTATAAAACAACTAGCGACCCGACCCGGCGTCGCACGAGTATAAAATATATAGCCACTGAAAAAAAATATTAAAATCGATAGCCTATGATCCTTCACGTGGTCTACTTCTTATATGTGCCAAATAACATAAAAATTGCTCCAGTAGTTCGCGAGATAAGCCCTTTCAAATAATTTCCCCCGTTTTTTTCATATTCTCCTATTAGTATAAGCGTGAATAAAATATTGCCTATAAGCCTTCCTCAATAAATGGTCTATCTAACACTGTAAGAATTTTTCAAATCGGACCAGTAGTTCCTGAGATTAGCGCGTTCAAGTTACCCCTTTCAAATAATTTTTCCCGTTTTTCCCCCATTTTCCTCTATTTCTTCGCTCCTATTAGTCTTAGCGTGATAAAATATAGCCTATAACCTTCCTCGATAAATGGGCTATCTAACACTGAAAGAATCATCAAAATCCGTTGCGTAGTTTTAAAGATTAAAGGGAACAAAGGGACATGAGGGAAAAAAAGCGACTTTGTTTTGTAATAAGTATAGATGTTATTATTCCTATATGTATTTGGAAACAAACTTATATTTCATTTATATTCTATTATTATTTAGAAAGAGATGGCGCGATGAGCTGGAGGCCGGCTGGCCAACGGTGGCACAGGACTCAGGAGCGAGAAAAATGGAAGATCCTGAGGGAAGCCGTTGCCGAGCAGCATAGGCTAACTAAAAAAAAAAACTGTGACTAAGATAGATGATGAATGCGGTTTTTATACAATGAGTTATGAGGACAACATAACTCGTAAGCGATTTACAGTTTTCTAAGTAGGTAATAAAGAATGATGCAATGTTTTAAAGCGAGACAAGTTCAGTGGGGCAAATTACGATAATGTAATATTTAATTACAGAAACCGTCATGCGACACTCCAAACAGCATAATAATATATTCTACCATGAAGTTGTAACTAAAATAATTGTCAAAACTTGCGACATCTAACTTTGCCTGGGCACAAATTCTCTTGACTGGAATAGAACAGACACACATGGAATTTTTATTCTTTTCAGTTTCCAACATCTACGTAACAGAAGTACTATTTTATGGAAAGCCTCAAAAGTTCTTGTGGTTCTTGCCAGTAAGACAGGTAGCATATTATTATGTGCAGCATATGTACAGTGAAACCTGGCTAATTGGGATCTCAAGAGACTAAGATTTTGTACCAATTACATACCTACTTCATATTATAGTCAAATATTATTTACTAGTAGTCAAAAAGGCAAAAAAGCACATGTTTTGTGTATTCAGAATATGGTAACTTATTTAACATTTTCAACTTAGTTCTGCATTCTAGTCCATTTAGCTTTCTCAATGGCACCACCAGCTGCCATTGTCAGTCACAATCGGAGGAGATTGGACAGTTCCTGTGTCAGGACAGGCCGGGATGATGACACTTAGAGATTGAGGACACTGGGCATTCAAATATTGAGATGAAGGTGAAGGAATTTTTGGGCAGGGATGCCTCATTCAGATGTTTTGAGGTTATGGTTGAGGAACTTGGGAATTTATAAAAGAATTCTTTAATTTGCTTGCATTTTTAATGCTTTATTCTGGATTATGGATTAAGATTATGAAACTTTAAATTCAGCGAGGGAGTTAATTTTTATCGGCTTGTGTTTTTAATTTTTAAAGTGTGAACTGGAGGATAACTTCGGAGTTAATTCAACTGTCAACATTTCTTTGCATTACGTTTTTTTCTCGAGCTTAGGAATTTTAGCAGAAGTCCGAACACACTATGGATTGAATTAAGGCATAACTATTTATTTTCGGCTCTCATTGCTACCTCTAGCGCGAAAACATTGCAGTAATTAACCTCTCGTGTGTTGACTGTGAAAATGAAAAATGAAAAATATCTGTGGATCCCATTATGTATAGGACTTTCAACAGACAGAGCATAGTGCACAAATTTTTGAGACCTAGGTATAGAAAAACTAATTTCTTTTATTATCTAGTAGTGGTTTTGTAAAACTACAATTAATTTTATAATAAAGAGATATTTCTTTAATTTCTTACATCACATAAACTTGACTTTGAATTGCATTGTAACTGTTCTAGGAGAAATAATATAGGTCTCCCAAAATTTAACTTTTATTCTCTCATAAATAATAAATAAAACGATTGCTGGATGTAATATTATATTTTTTATATACAATGTTACATAATATATTATTAAATTAAAAAACAAACTGCATACATTCCATAGAATTTTTTTTCACTGAGCATATTATTCTTAAACTTTGGACCAAAAAAGCACATTCTTAAACTTTGGACCAAAAAAGCACCTCTTCATAAGCCATTTCAGTGAGTCTCATATTTCATTAGATAGTAATATATTCATAGCGTCAGGGACAAAGCCTGTTTTGATAACAATAATTTTAACATACTGCCAGGCTAGTTTAATTATCCTATTGCCTTCCATAAGACGATTTACACGTTTGGCCGCATCTGACTGTCTAAAAACTATCAAAATAGTGTAACTAGATCGAATATAATATCTGAACTAGTAGTAGGATAACCAGACAGAGAATTTAATATTATTTTGCTAGTTGCTCATCATCAATAGTTGCCCTGCATTTCGAGAATTTATTCTGGTCGATATGCGGGCTGCGGGAGATCATGCCACGACCAATAAAAATGCGCCATTAGTTGTTATAGACTTATTAGACTCCCCGTATGCTGCTCCCCGTACGAGTTAACGACTAATGAAAATGCACCATTAGGAATGTCCACGCTACTCCTACTCTACTCCTACTAAATATACTGAAACAGGACTACTCACAGTCACACCACCATACCAAAAAAGTTTTCACGCTAGAAGCAGCACCAGCCGCGGAATATTGCAGAAAATAGTGACAAGCTGGGTTTTAAGTCTTGATCTATGTCTGTGGTTTTAAGATATGGATTTCCGCAAAAAAACGCTTGATTCTATTCTATTACCTAACTATAAACAAAAAGTTTTGTTCGACGTTTAACAACGTTTCTGTGGAATACATGACGTGGGCAACAATATGTCTAATTACTTACTGTATTGTATGTGATGGTTCATGGTAGCGCCTACTGGCCCGGCCCCCGACCTTTGCAGTGTTTTGGTAAGGTAGTGTCTTGTGGTAGGTTATTGCAAGCCGCGAAGTGCGATACGCTATCTGATAAATGATATTCATTATGCAATCAATATTTTACCCAAACACCTGTTGGCTGTTACAAAGCCTATCAAAGTATTTACCTACTCAAATTATTAATACATTCGATAACTTCAACAGCTTGATACGGTCTGCCAAAAAATAAATGGGATTTGACTACGAATTTGAATAGCACGGTGTTTGGCATATTATTATTATATCTCATGCTAGTTGCTACTAATATATTATATAAATGCGAAAGTTCGTTTGCTTGTAACTATTTCACGCCCAAACAGCTAAACCGATTTTGCTGTTTGGTATGGGGATGCTTTGAGTCCCAGGAAAGGACATAGGATACTTTTTATAATCCCGGTAGGCGCGATAAGCAGATTTTGGTGCAACAAAGCTGCGGGCCCGTCATTCTAGTAACTAATAAATAATAATAATTAATAAACCATGCAAGCCTGCGTGATGCGTCATCAGAGTTACTAAGTAGGTTTCATGATACACTGCTAACAAGTAGCAGTATGTCAGTGCGTTATATGTTAGTAATGCTAATAATCAACTTAGCTAATTATCGACAACACCTGTGCTACTTTAGACAGATATTGTATAGGTGTACCAGAATCTGATGGCAAAATTTGAGAAAATAAATTGACTCTAGTCTCTAGCAATACCGGGGTAATTGAAATAAAACATTTTGATCCTTTTCTTTTAGCAGCTAATCTGTGTATTAAACATGCAAATATAAAAATTTATCCAATGATTTAGGATATTTTTTGAAAATTTGCTGTCAAAAATTGCCATCAGATTCTGGTAGACCTATATATAGCCGGCTGAGATAGCCGGTAAACTGTGCTGATTTCTGTCATTGTAATCATTTCTGTCATTGATAATTAGTGATATAACTGATAAGAGTGATAAGTGATCCAGAATAATCTGGAGTCTACTGTGCAGACTCTAGTACATAGCTTTCTATTACATAACTCAGAGAGAGAGTGTGTATGATTTGTAAAGTTAGGCTTTGTAGATTTAGGTCTTGTAGAGTCACTCTACTGATTAGACTCTAGACCAGTGGTCCCCAATTTTTTTTCATACGGGCCACAAACATGTTTTAGTCTGGGTATCGCGGGCCACACCAAAAAAATTGTAGGGTTAAAAAATAACGTTCTTCATAATTAACAATTTAAAAGTCGAGAAAATTTCACGGCTTTCACGACGACTTTACATTATTTTTCCGGTGGGTGTGAATTTCAAAATGGTTTAACATCACGCGGGCCGCAAATACAGTCCCGGCGGGCCGCGGGTTGGGGATAGCTGCTCTAGACTTAGGGAATTGATTAATAATTATTAGTAAGTACGAACAAATTATTCGTGTTTAAATTCGACTTTTCGGCAAGGAATTTGGCATGAAAATGTTTTTCGTTGTCCGTTCGTTTCCGCCACGTTCTCTACATTTATATGTTGAATGAACTTTTTGTATGTAAAATACGGAAATGATGTGCCATTTGTTCTTATTTGTTTGTATGGGTTTTGACTTTTTACTTTTGGCATTGTAAAAAAATGGTGCCAATAATATGTTGTTTGTTTGTATGGGTTTTGACTTATAACTGTAAGTCCCATGCAATGCACATCATTGGTCCCATGTCATATACGACTTACGAGTAACAATGGTCAATGCGATATTTCAAATCTCATCCATACATTGTGTACCCACAGATGACTGTGTGCGTGTACTTTTTTCGTCGCAGTCGAAATTATCTCTCAAACTCACTCACTCAATCACACACTCACAGATAAATATTAATTAGTTATCAACTTTAATTAAATGAAGATTTTGACATAAGCGCCATACAAATTATCTCTCAAACTCACTCAAAGATAAATATTAATTAGTTATTAGTTATTACTTAACTTTAATTAAATGAATATTTTGACATAAGCCCCATACAAATTATCTGTCAAACTCTTCATTAAATTAAACTTTAATCGCCATTAAAAGTCTCTGAGTGCGGCCGTAAGTTATCTAGCTTTTCTAAAATTTAACTAGACCGATCAAACTCATAGATATTATACTACTAGATGACGCCCGCAACTCCGTTGCGCCAAAACTCGTTTATCGCGCGGGAACCGTACATTTTTCGGGACAAAAAGTATCCTATGTCCTTTCCCGGGACTCAAAGTATCTCCATGCCAAATTTCAGCAAAATCGGTTCAGCGGTTTGAGCGTAAAGAGGTAACAGACAGACACACTTTCGCATTTATAATATTAGCATGGATATGGATGAGCTAACAGGTAACTGGCAAACATATTATAATATGACCTTGAGAGAACCGTTAACCCACAAATGACGTAGGTAGTAAGTCATGACTCATGACTCATGAGTCACAGAACACACAGGGGCGTGAGGCGGTAACTGGTTTCTGACGCACTGCAGTCTGCCTGTCTTATGTAAGTTGTAAGTTGTAACTGTATAGGATTTGTTTAAAAATAGATGTAGAAGCCTTTTACGACATACTACATACGTTAACATCCAGTTTGGTTTGATACCTCCCAAGTTGTACTATGAATCATAAATCATAAAGCCTGTCACAGACTTAGCTATAATATATATTAATATTTTTATAGCTAGGCATATTACTATATATTTTCTATACTAAATAGTAAATCCATATGTCACAGAAATATATATTATAGCTGAGTGTGCGGTCACGCGAAAATTAGTATAGAAAATATAATTAATATGCCTAGCTTTAAAAATATTAATATATATTATAGTTAAGTCTGTGACGGGCTTAATGGACCTAGACCTGCAGGGATGGGCCAATGGCAAATATTTTGGGCAAGCCACTGATCACAAAATTGGCTTGGGACATTATAATAATATGTCTAATACGCGTCAGAATTACAAACAAAAATGTTATTACGTATAAAAATATATAACGTATCAAAAACATAATAAGTATGATTAATTCTATCTATGGTTCTATGTTACAATGAAGTAAAAAATTAAACGCTATCTGTTGTCATGTATTAGAACTAAAATGTTCATTGCCCATAGGCTCCAACAGTACTATTCCCTTAAAACGCCATCTGTTGTTATATTTTAAAACTGCAGTAGGAATTCACTTTATCGTTATTTTCATGAAAATAAGATATTTTCCCTCATAAAAATGTAGCCTATGTCCTTTCTCAGGCTCTACACTATCTGTGTACAAATTTTCATCACAATCGGTTCGGTACTTTTGGCGTGAAAGCGAGACAGACAGACAGACAGACAGAGATACTTTCGCATTTATAATATTATAGTATAATAGTATATAATATGGATTGGGTGCCAAAATCGACGTCTAATCAATGGACCATCAGAATTTGATTTATAGGTAGGTGGCTGACCTACGTTACTTCATAGCGTTATTTCAAATCAATATTTTGATATAAGTACATAATATTTTAGCTGGTCCATGTTATAGACAGCTTCGCAATGACGATCACAATCATAGTAATCCATCAATGGCCAAGGCCAAACGTTAAAAGTAGGTAGGTAAATATTAAGGCAGAAGAAGGTAATTTAACGTCATGAAGTGGCTATAGGTAATGCATAGGTATCATATTGCCATAATTATTGTTTGGATCCTAAAGGAGCTTCAGCAGATACTCAGATACCTAATACATATCACGTCATAGAACTTGCGAGTTGCGACGTCAATCGTCATGCAATTGCAAATGAACTTCACCAGAAACACCAAATCAAATTATAAATGATTTGGAAATACCAACGAAAGTAAACAACCTATGAAACAACTCTGAGAACTGAGAAGTGCGTTGTTTATTACGCTGTCGTTGTGTGCGTGCAATATTTGCGGCAAAACAAAAATATTATGTCGAGCTACATACATACACTAGCCTTCATGCGGCTATAGCTCCTATCGTATTATATCAAAGCACAAAATCGCTTGATGCACATGTACAGTGCTGGCGACAACTCTTTCTCTGTTTAATTAGAACTTTATTAATATTGACATAGGGTTAAAAGTCAAATGTTTATCGTACAGTCAAGTGATAAAGTGTTAGTAGTTTTCCGCGGTAACTGCGCAGTTTGGCTGTCGATAGATCAAAATATTATTGATCGCTATTATCTTATTTTGATTGACTTTATCACTTTCTATTTCATCCAAAACCAGAAGAATGATGATTTTGGCAGTATATTTATTGCAATTTCGGCGTTTCTCTATTCTTCTTTTTCTAAGAGTAAGAACATAAGAACCAGCGACAGTCAGCCTTCCATCATTTTTAAAGACAGACAAAGTTTACCTGTTAAATAAACAGATAAACTTTCAGATTTTAAACATTGTTTATGACCTGACCTCTATTATAGAAGTCGCAACGACCAGCAAATATTATGGAGTTTCGGGCTCAGTTATTTTGGGAGGTATCCAGTTTGGATAGTGAAGGTCTGCCTGACTTAAAAGTTTGCTGTCTTTGACTGGCATGTATTTGTAACATGACTAAAGATCTAGACCAGCCACTCTCAAAGAATGCCCTGGGGCTCCGAGTTGTTCTGACCTAGGGCTCAAGCCTCAACTCTTCTGAATTCTGATGTTGCGAGTGTCCGTGGGTGACGGTAGTTGCTTTCCATCAGGTGATCTGCTCGTTTGCCCCAATTTAGTAATAAAGTTATGAGAATGCAGAAATCCCAACCATTTTGGTTTCGCTGTGTATGAAACTTCTAGAAAAAAACAAATACATAACATCGTTTACATAATAATTAATAACAGACTGACATGATATGACATCATGGTCGCAATAAGAAAGTATGTTTTATTATGATTTAGTATTATTTATCTACGTGGTATTTTATTATCACTGATAATAATATAATTGTTTATAATGCTTATCACGACAATATTGATTTAATAAAATCAAGGGCGAGGCAGAAAGGATTAAGGATTCCCTTATAATATTTGCACAGATGGACTAAAATTCATACTAATATTATAAATGCGAAAGTGTGTCTGTCTATCTGTTACCTCTTCATGCCCAAACCGATTTTGCTGGTTATGAAGATACTTGAGTGTCGTGAAAGGACATAGGATACTTTTTATCCCGGAAAAATGTACGGTTCCCACGCGATAAACGAATTTTGGCGCAGCGGTTAGCGGAGTTGCGTGCGTCATCTATAAATACATACGAACGACAAAGTTTTAACCCAGACTTTAAGGTTTACTTTTTATTTGCTTAGGTTATTCTAGACAGGTAAAAATTTACGAATATGGTATGTATAATGCAAAAATTGACAATGTTAAAAAGATAAAAAGTGAAACACGTTTGTCAGGTGTGGGGTTCGAACCCACGCTCCCTCTCGGGAACCAGAGCTTAAATCTGGCGCCTTAGACCACTCGGCCAACCTGACTTGACAATGATGGCGAAATTAGAAATCTGATTGTTAAAAATTCAACACTTTTGTCACCATTAAACAAAAGTTGATTGCGAATTCGATTACTAAGTTAGAAAACAAGCTAAATTTGTAACTACGAAAAATTAAAGGCCAATTTGAAAAATCAATGATGCAATGAGTTTGTTTGAACCTCGCCCTTACCGCCATCTATTAGAATGAGCACGTACTAATATGAAGCACTATGCAGCAGAGCTATAACACTAAACAGTTTTAGCTACTTACAACAGATGGCGCTGTATCTCTTTACTTAATTATTGTTTCTAATTTTGAATAATTGCTTGAAAAAGTTTTATTAATTAAAAATTAGATTATAATAAGTATATCAAATACAAATATAATATACATTTGTATTCATTAACGCACTACACTCTACAGCAAATCCAATCGCCATCATCATGATCTAATTACACCTTCTAAACCTTTTAAAACGCTTACCTATATTATTTACTAGCGGTCGCCCGCGGCTCCGCCCGCGTAGATGGCGGTTACCGCTGCAAAAAGCCTACCCAGAAAAGACACGGTCAGCAAAATGATTCCCAGGTCAATTCACAGAAACATCGACGACGCAGTCATTTTCCGCAAGCTGCACAGATTGTCTTTCTGTGGATGTTAAAGTTGTTAATGATGAGAATATTTAAATGTAATAAGTTTTCACTTGTGACGGTAGTCCTGGAGTGCAACCCTTTGTTTTAGAATAGATAACTAAAGCGATTATTGTAGAGCTTCTCTATAAACAACATTTGACGTTAAGTTATTTTCAGGTAACAAAATAATATACTGATCGGGAGCCCCAACTCGTGATAGGGTAGATAACGTAAAGTTTCCCAGTAGGTAAAACATTATTTTCGTAAATCAGTTCCTACTAATTTGAATATTTGGCCCTGGGATTTATTTATCGTAAGTGCAAAAGAATTTTTTACAGGAAATTGGAGCCTTTTGAAGGGTAGGCAAATCAGTAGGTATTCTTGGTATATGAGCTAATTCACCAGCAGGGCCGGTCATAATATTATAATCTTCGCTACTACGCACCCTGGCCTCGCCTTGGTAGCGCCCACTTCGAAACGGGCTTAATTTGCAATTTTCAATTTCGCCATAACTTCTGAACCAAACGTCCCATTTTAATAGTTAAAAGACCAAATATTATCTACACAAACTTTACTTAGTGATGAAATAATTTACTTTGATAAGGATTATCAGCATAAGTAAAATAAATGCGTTTAAATGCAGTCCAAAAAATCAAGATTTTTAAATAAAAAAATGGTTGTTGTGCTTTACTTGACATAGATAGGTATAGTGTGTCACGGACATTTATGTATATATTTAGAAGATCTACATTTACTCAGAACATTGTATGGTTCTATCTTTTATAGCTTAGGCAGTGTACGTAAAATAAGAAACTTTTCTAGTTGATTTTTTTCATCTTGTGTCAGAAAAACTCAAATATCTTACGGAACCCTATATTTTCCCAAATAAAAAGTAGCCTATGTTACTCGTAATTAATGTAGCTTTTGAATGGTGAAAGAATTTTTAAAATCGGTCTAGTAGTTTTTGAGACTATTCATTACAATTAAACAAAGTTTACCTCTTTATAATATTAGTATAGATATAGAAGACTAGGATAATACATAATGAGCTGTCCTTCGTTTAGAGATTTAGCCAGATTACGCGCTACGGAAGCGCGGTGGGCTGTCACATACAATGCGTTTCCCCTACTTTGTTCGATCATTGTTCGTTAAACCTCTCATTATGATACGCAATATTGTGATTATCTGTATTGTATAAATTTGTTAAATGGTCAGTAGCTCATAGTATTAGTGACATAGTAAATTAATGTCTCTGAGGCGGACTTGCGCAGATCTGAGTTAAAGTTAACTCTAGGTTAAACATCATGTCATCCCTATCACTCACTTGGTCAGTGACAGATATGACATGATGTTTAAGGGCCGGGACACAAAAACATGGCACGACGTCGTGCGGCGTCGTACGGCGCCGTACGATGCCGTGCGGACGCGCGTCGTAAAAAACCCACGGTACGGCGCCGTACGACGTCGTACCGTAGAAACTCATCTTGAATTTCTACGTGAGTTTCTACGGCACGGCGCCGTACGACGCCGCACGACGTCGTGCCGTGTTTTTGTGTCCCGGCCCTAACTCAGAGTTAACTTTAACTCAGATCTGCGCAAGTGGGCCTGAGTCTTTTTACTAATGACTTACATAGAGTCATTCATACCAGAGACCAGACATACAGTGTATATTTTCTCTATGTCCATACTAAATATATTATTATTTAAAATGCGCAATTGTGACTGTCTGTCTATTTGTTACCTCTTCACGCCCAAATCGCTGAACCAATTTTGCTGAAATTTGATATGGAGACACTTTGAGTCCCGGGAAAGACCATAGCATAGGATATAATAAATATATTAATTTATCCCAAAAAATGAATGGTTTCCGCGCGAATTTTGGCTAATAGTGTTGCGGGAATCAACAACTGGTAAATAAACAAAGACACCCAAAATAAAACACACAACTTTAATAACACATCAAGCTTATCATCATCGCTGCGGTCGTCGCTAATGCCGCTACGTGACGCGGCGCGGCGTTGCAGTGGTCCGTGAAGCACTGACAGACGGTCTCCAGGTGGTCTTCATTGTCGGCTTTGTAGCAGGCGCGGTGATGCTTCACCCAGCCGCAGCCCCGCGTCACGCGGACTTCCGGCTCGTGGCCTTTGCGGAGAACTGGAAGAGAGAGTGGGCTTAAGTGGCTTGAACTTGTGGCCTTTGCGGAGAACTGGAAGATAAAGGGTTTAAGTGGTTTCAAGTTGGGGCCATTAGGGAGGAAGAGAGAGGGTTAAAGTAGCCTTCGTGGAGCACTGGAAGAGAGAGTTGGTTTAGGTTTAGGTGGTATGCATTTGGGAGAGATTAGGTGTCCGTTGTGGAGAACTAGAAGACTGAATGGGTTTGAATATCTTGAATCCTCCTCTCCTTTAAACTATTTTACCTCTGAAAGCCTAAAGGCTGACTGATAAATAATTTAATTTAAGGCCAGGTAGTCCCTAAAATTAGTACGTCGATGTCTGTCAGTGCGAATATCGACGTAATTGACATTAAAATAACATTCATATCAGCGCGCCTTGTACAGTGGCGGTTACGACGCTCGCCGCGTCCTTGATAAGGCGAAATTATACTTTTCACTTAGATATAGACCAAAATGCTAAATGTACATATTATTCTTTAAGTTTAATGAGCTTTTCGTTGATATGATTTTTGAAAGTAAAACTATCATAAGCTTCATGAAAAATAAGAAAAATATCACAAAATATTCGAATTCAGCCTCCTCTTCGGAGTTATTTTTGATCGAGTAAAGTTTTCGATAATATTACCACAATTATATTTCGAACCACAAATTGTCAAATTGTACATTATGTAAACAACAATGTGTATTTTTTGGCTTTTAAAAAGTCACTTTTTGTTTGTTTATTATTGATTCAAAATCATGTAAATTAAGGACTACCTGGCCTTAACAAACTAACTAGAAGTATAATCCAAAGTTCTAGGGATTGTCCATTTTTTTTATTGTGCCCATTACAAAAACATTTCGAGGAATAAGGTCAGTGATCGTTATTCTGTACATAAATTCAAAAAATATCCATTAGAACTTACTTATATTTTTAAACAAATATGTTTAACCTTAGTTTGGCCTTCAATGACGTCATCACTGGAAGCCATACGTTAAATTAGCAATAAACTCGACCAACATTACGTTTTGAACTTTTGGTATGCTTCTCGAATCAGTTTTCACACTTGCATTCATTTAACACCTTGTTGATACTTGACAATGCTCTTTTTTTAATTTTTATGTATTCAATGCTGCCGGCCGCCGATGATGACGTCATTTAGATCCGAAAACTTTAAAAAAATATTAAAAAAAAACTAGCCAATGAATTAAAAAATATATTTAATTTATATTCAAATACCCAATTTCAACGAAAAAAAAATATAAAAAGTACATGTTATTTTTTTTTGACAATGCCCATTCAGCTTGCTACGCCGGCGCGTAGCAGGGAACCCGTAGCACTTCGTAGAGGTGCTACGGGTTAAGACATATTATTTTTACAAAGTTTTAGGCAAAGATTGTTACATTTTTTAACATAATAATGCATAATATTTGTTTTATAATTAAGTATTTTAACTGGTATGGTATTGTAATAATAATTGTTTCTAGTTTTATGAATAGACGAAAGGGAGAGATAAAAAGAGAAAGAAAGAAAAAGACGATTAATTATTAGGTATTTAGAGTTCATTGATATTAGATATTTAAATTGAAGTCAATTATTTTATTTTTAATAAAATAATTGACTTCAATCCAAGTTCTTGATATGATGTTAATCCTTCGATCGCGGATTCTTGGAAATCTATTGTTATTCTATTGTTGTCGCGGTCACCGGTCCTTATGGGGGTCGATAGGTTAATGACTAATAAATAAAGTAATTGTAAATTTGTTTTGTTTGTAAACAAAATAAATATTGTTTATCTTCCGTATGATAAGCATAACCCCAGATAATATGAGTATTAAGTCACTACTTTATTTTAAACAGTAAATACACTTGTTTACCTACTCCACTTTTAAAATTCAAAAGTTAAGACGAAATGTTGTCGTTGCAATTGGTATGATGGCTATTTTTTTTTTCTTATTGGTAATTGAAAGACCTTTAAAAAATAGAAACATCGGTGAAAGAAAGACTCTGATAGCTTAAAAATTCACCAAGATATGACAATTCAAACATCTCATAAAATGGACCTGCCCGAAACGCTCCATACAAAATGCTACTCGATTATGACGTCACCTTAGAGTTGCTTGTAGGCATCGCGGAAGATTTTTTTTTTGTTCGGTAGCTATATTAATTATTACGTTTATGAAAGTGGTTTCATAACAAAAGTTGCTTCAAATTACATAACTTGTCGAATGGTATACAAATATTATGAAATTTTATTGTAAAAAAAATCGACTTAAATATCCAACTTTGAAAGCGCATAACAAAAAAAAATATAAAAGTTATCAAGCTGAAATTTTGGGAACACTTATTTTTTACCGTTGTTTCTTTATTTTAATAACGAAATTCGCTAATCTTTGTCCTTGTCATCATCCCAATTGGATAATATGGCTCTATTTGGTCTTTCGCACATTAAGGGGCCGGGCTACCCTCGAAATTCTCATACATACGTAATACCAAAATCATTTTCTCATACGAAAATATTTAACATGTTTGAGTTATTTTTCAGCTTAAAATAGTAATTACCTAGGCTTCTGTAATAACCTAAAAATGCGCTAAGTCTTGGGAGGCTTCAGCGCGTAATGGCCACAAGAGCGGTTCGCGGATACCGGACGATCTCAAGGGATGCGGCCTGCCTACTTGCTGGAAGCGTTCCTTGGGACTTACAAGCGAGAGCCCTCTCCGACGTTTACTGGCGCTGCGCAGAGGTCCGCGCCGGGGGCGGCAACCCCCTACCGGACGCCGTACGTCGGTGGAGGGAAGCGGCGAAGGAAAGGACATTGATCCTGTGGGAGGAGCGGCTTCAAGAGCCGCAGGTGAGCGTTGCCCTAATAACGGCCATACGCCCGCTCCTGAAAGAGTGGATCACCCGGACATACGGCGCACTCTCCTTCCGTCTGACACAGGTGCTGACCGGGCATGGCTGTTTTGGTCGGTACCTGTGTGAGATAGTAAGGAGAGAGAATGACACTAGGTGTCATCATTGTGGAGACGAAAGGGACACGGCCGAACATACTGTGATGGCCTGTCCCTCATGGACAGGACAGCGTGCGGCCCTCGTAGCCGCAATTGGACTGGATCTCTCGCTACCAGCTATCATTCGTGCAATGCTGAGTAGCGAGACCGCGTGGATGGCAGTTGACACCTTCGCCCAGGAGGTTATGGCTGCTAAGGAGGAGGCCGAACGCATCAGGGAAAGGGAGGCGGTCGACCCCTCGAGACGGCTAAGGCGGAGACGTGTGCGACGCCAGCACAATGATCCACCTTAGCCGGGGTACTGGTGGTGGCGGCGTGGGGACGCCGTCATCAAATTCGAGTCCCAGAGTGAGTCACGATGCACTAAACGCTCCGTGCATCGTGACACCAGAGAAGGCGGGCCCAAGCAAGCCCCAAGTGGGGCCTCTGTCGGCCTGCGGGGCGAGAAGCGCCCCCAAATGAGTGTGGTCTGACAAAGGTCGGACGGCCACTGACGGAGTTGCGGTGGGTGTGTCGTGCCCGTGGCTTCGTCTTGGTTGGCGAGAGGAGCGTCGCAGAGTTTTGGTGGGTAGGATCGCGGCACATACCATCTTCGCCACGATGAGCCCCACATATCCGCAGCGGGAGTCCCCATCCCCTGCGTCGAATGCGTAATGCATTTCTCTGCGTGAAAAAAAAAAAAAAAAAAAAAAAGGCTTCTGTAATAAAATAAAATTCCAAATTATTTAAACACAAAAATTTTTTTTTTGTGTATAATTAAAATAGAGTAAAACACTAAAAAATATATAAATAAATAGTAAATTTACTACAAAATATTCATACTCTAAAAAATATTTTTTAGTAAGTATTTAAATATTTTGTAGTAAATTTACTATTTATTTATATATTTTTTAGTGTTTTACTCTATATTTTAGTATTTAAATATTTAGTAGCAAATTTAGTTAAAAAAATTATACACAACAATTTTATTTTTTAGTGTTTAAATATTTTGAATTTTATTTTTGTACAGGAACCTAGGTAATTACTATTTTAAGCTGAAAAATAACTCAAACATGTTAAATAGAAATCTTATGAGAAAATGATTTTGGTATTACGTATGTATGAGAATTTTGAGGGTAGCCCGGGCTCTTAAGATCCTTTCCTGGGATATTGGGTCTTTGCTAGAGGTGCTGTTGGTAAGTAGAACATGTAATGTAATCTTTGAATTTTTGCCGTTTCCAAATTGCATAAAAAATAACTCTATTAAAATTGTCCACATGATGCCTACCACCGGTTCGAGCACAAATTTGGCGACAAGAATCGGCATAAAAAACTTTGAAATACCTTTTTAAATATTTCGACGACTCATTCGTAGAATAGCGATTTGCAGAATTTTCGGTAGATTTACTAACTTGCAAAACTCAGAAGCGACTAAGCATTTAGATATTTAGTATTTTGTTACAACACATAAATACACACACACAATGCCTGCAGATCGAACTTTATACTACGGATACGTCGCTGTTGATCCCACACTGGAGTTGCAGTAATTTTTACCATGTCTTGCTTCTACTACTCACTTGTCTGTATAATCTTCCGGCAGAACATGTTCTGTCCACCTCTGGGCGCGGCAACCAGGTTCTTCTCGCAGTCAGCGAGTCGCAGGTACTTTTGGACGCTCTCTGTGTCGTAGATAGTGGGGTCCAGGCACATGCTGTTGTTTGCACTGTTGCAGTCGTAGCAGCGGATTGATGCACCTGGGGAAGAGATAGAGATTGAAAACATCTGTAGAGATAGAGTACACCTGTAGAAGTTAGAGAGAGAGTTTTGAATTTAAAGCATAAAGGGAGAGAGAGTGTTTAAATTAAAGGCACAAGGGAGAGGTTGATATTGTTGATGATGATGGAGGGAAGGTTGAAATGGTTGGCGTTAGTTTAATCCCAGAGTTTGTGTTCTTATGGTGACTAGCCCTGTGTGGGTAAATATGTTTTTATTATTTATTATTATGTCTTTATTGTACTGGTTTAAATGTTGCGTCTTTAGTGTAAATTGCCCTGTTTTCACACCATTTTATATCCACTTCTGTTTATGGTTTGCTGGAAGAGATCTCTTAAAGAGATAAGTACGCCAATGTTATATTGTCACTTTTATAAATATTATGCATCAATTTTGTACATAAAGAGAATAAATAAATAAAATAAATGAATTAATTAACTATTTTATGAAGCCCTGGTAACGGAAAACTTAATTATTACAATATTAATTAATAGCGCACAGGGGCTGAAATTGAAAACATTGAAAAGATCAGGAAAAAATTGTCCAAGGCTATAGTCTTAAGGTGTGAAACAGTTCCTCCTCTCAAAACTATAGGAATCCTTATCACCCCTATTTTATCCCTAAATAAGTTTTTACATCGGTGCTCATGTGTACAATAAAGAAAGCGCTATGGTATAGGATCACTCCGTAGATCTTAGGCCACTAGTATTTTCTTCGAACTAAGCTAATCAGAAACAAAAGAATTTAGGGGTAGGTTTTAGGGTCCTTCTTTTAGTTCTTTAGGAAGGTGTCTGGGACTTAACAAGAACGCGACAAATAAAAAATGTTTTCCTTCTCTGTAATTAAAACTTTTAAATTAAAACAAAGAATCAGACATAACTAAATTAATATAATTATTATTTGGCAAACCTAAGTCTAGTCATTTTTTTTTTAATCACTTCCCGAGGGTCCTATTACGTATCTTAATTATGATATTAAAACTCACCAAATCTAACGTTGATCGCGAGAACGACAAATACCGCGTATTGCAACATGTCGCCGCGCACTTCGAGTGACGATGCTGTGGTCACTACAACATCCTTATTCTGACACAATACAGAACGACCATTGTTGTAGTTTGTTGAACTCGCGTAGGGTTGTGGTTGGGTAGCAACCAAAAAATCGAGAGAGGTCGCAGCGAGGTTGTCCAACAGATTTTTGGAGAAGAAAGTATTTTAAGTTGGCTTATGGTCATATGGTTCCAGGGTCGTAGCTACCACCGTATGTGCCGTATAAGGGGCCCCAACATGCGTATGCAAATATATAAAGTTTTCAAATATTTTTAAATTCACAAAATATATCAAAGTTGAAAAAAGCATTTCCTTACATATAACTGGAAATTGGTTGTTTCTTGTTTCTTATCGAATGAATTTACGCACTTTTAACTAATGGTGCTTAACTCTAAGCACCAATTTTATGAATTAATATTCTATCCCTGATGTTTAGTTTGTGACTCAATAGTCAAGTCCAATAAAACGTTGTTAATCGATTAAGACTCTTTAGAGTTTCCGAAAAAATGTCCACTTGATTGGGGGATCGAGTTTCCTTAGTTTTATTTTTCCAACAGTTAGTATAATTCTGATGATATAATGAATAATTTCTGAGAACGTCTGCCTCATGTTTTGTTTTCAAATAAACACATACAGACCGATACCTACGTCAAAGTAAAAACTAAACACTCCTCTGATTTTGTCGAGTTATTTAAAATGATAAAAACTTTATTCTGTAGATATGTACTGGATAGTCATTGCCAAAAATTGTACAGCTCTCTTGCAATAAACTAATTTATGCGAAAACTAAGTAATATTACATTTTTATCCAGAATAAGTCGTCGTATTTATAATAAGAGCGTTTGATAGTGCCGCGGCCAGGCGTTCTTGACCCCAACAAGTGCTTAATTCGTGTTTAATTACAGACACATGTTCCGGAATAAGCCGCTTGTTGTCATTAACACGTCTTGTTGACTGACATTGGGACAGGGTGCGGGCGACATGAAGCAACCGCAGACGACGTGTCGTCGCGACACTACCGGTTTCTATGTATTTCTATGAAATACTCTCCGCAGGTAGCGACACGAAGCTAGCGACACGAAGCCAGCAATACAATATTTATAGAAATACATAGAAATGACGTGTCGCGACGACACGTCGTATGCTGCAAGTTGCAACTTCATCTAGTCGGCTAGCGACACGAAGCCAGCAACACAATATTCATAGAAATACATAGAAATAATGTGTCGCGACGACACGTCGTTTGATGCAAGTTGCAACTTCATGTAGTCGGCTAGCGACACGAAGCCAGCAACACAATATTCATAGAAATACATAGAAATGACGTGTCGCGACGACACGTCGTTTGCTGCAAGTTGCAACTTCATGTAGTCGGCTAGCGACACGAAGCCAGCAACACAATATTCATAGAAATACATAGAAATGACGTGTCGCGACGACACGTCGTTTGCTGCAAGTTGCAACTTCATGTAGTCGGCTAGCGACACGAAACCAACAACACAATATTCATAGAAATACATAGAAATGACGTGTCGCGACGACACGTCGTTTGCTGCAAGTTGCAACTTCATGTAGTCGGCTAGCGACACGAAGCCAGCAACACAATATTCATAGAAATACATAGAAATGACGTGTCGCGACGACACGTCGTTTGATGCAAGTTGCAACTTCATGTAGTCGGCTAGCGACACGAAGTCAGCAACACAATATTCATAGAAATACATAGAAATGACGTGTCGCGACGACTCGTCGTTTGCTGCAAGTTGCAACTTCATGTAGTCGGCTAGCGACACGAAGCCAGCAATACAATATTTATAGAAATACATAGAAATGACGTGTCGCGACGACACGTCGTATGCTGCAAGTTGCAACTTCATGTAGTCGGCTAGCGACACGAAACCAACAACACAATATTCATAGAAATACATAGAAATGACGTGTCGCGACGACACGTCGTTTGCTGCAAGTTGCAACTTCATGTAGTCGGCTAGCGACACGAAGCCAGCAATACAATATTTATAGAAATACATAGAAATGACGTGTCGCGACGACTCGTCGTTTGCTGCAAGTTGCAACTTCATGTAGTCGGCTAGCGACACGAAACCAACAACACAATATTCATAGAAATACATAGAAATGACGTGTCGCGAGTGAGTCGCGACGACACGTCGTTTGCTGCAAGTTATGTAGTCGTCTTCCAACTGAGTTGCATTGGTACCATTGAAGAAATTGATTCATATGCAATTGATAGACTCAGTTTTTGGTCACATTATGTCAATTAAATATAAGTCGTGATCAGTCGGTTGGCTTTGACATAACACGACCAAATAAAGTCGGTCCGCCATCTGCCTATGTGTATAACTTCTCTGATAGTCAATTAAAAGCAGGGACTGGAAACTTTCTGGATTTACTATTGGAGAAATTGTTTTATATGCAAAAGATGGACTTTAATAATTATTTGGTTGGGTCACGTGAAGCACAGTCCACATAATATTCGTATTCGTATATGTGTAGAGGTCCCAAAAGATCTCCCAGCCACGGCAAGCGAGATGGTATGCTCGGGTAGGCCGAAGCCGAGCTAGTAAGCGCGTTACAGGATTGTAGCGCTAATTGGTCCGCCAATACATAGAAACGCAGCGGCGAATCCAGTGTCACTGGTGCTGGCACGGCGCTAGCTACTGTATCAATGTAAATCAACAATACCACTGTTTTTCCTATCTTGTTGTTTAATACATTTAAACAAAAACAACTGCCGCATTTAGAGACATTTAATGATGATTAACCTTCAATTTAATGAAGAGTTTGACAGATAATATATGAGGCTTATGTCAAAATTTCAAATAAATTACATTTTGCTAATTATTAATGTAACTCTCTGAGAACGGCAGTTAGAATATTAAATATCTACGAAAACTGAAACTTGAATGAAAATTTGGAGGCACAACCGTACAGCTAAACAACCTGAGATTTACTTTTAAATATTATAAAGTAAATAACAAAAGTACTTGCATGATTTGATGTAAATAATGAAGAACACAACCAGGGAAGCGTAATTACTCCTTGAAACCATATTGTACGCCTGTCCAATTTGAATCTCCTCTTCGATTCTTTATTTTCACGTTTACTTGTTTTTGCTATGCAATTTTTTCAGGCGCTTTATTTTTTTCTTTCACAAACAACAGCAACAAATTTTTCATTAATACTTGTTGCAGTTTCTTTGTTTACTGTTAATTTATTTACAAATTTACTTTTAGTATTAACGACTAGAGCTAGAGACGGACTGGCGGTGGGTACAGTATACCTGGTCTTATAGCTGCATGGCGCGCAGTGTGATAAAGTAACAAAGGGATCGTCTGGTTTTCATCGGATCTGCAGAGGAAGCATTAATAAGGCGTGTGTCATGTTTGTCTGAGTAAATTCCTGAGTTAACTGACAGAATTGGGTTAGGACACTTTCCATCAAGTGACTAGACAGGAACCGCTGGGCCCGGAGATCGCTGTTTCCTAACTGAATACTTCCGACGAGTCCACATTTTAGGAACAGTGTTAAAAGTAGGAGGACTTTCAATAAATGATGTAGCTTATCTTAATTGATAAGTTGTCGGTAGGGTCCTTCCAAAGCTTCAGCTTCAGTTAGGACCTATTCATAAAATTATCTTCAGTATCTTACGACTGAATACAGATGCTGAGGGTTGGAAAATTCATAGGATCATTACTATCTTACTTCTTATATAATACTAGATGATGCCCGCAACTCCGTTGCGCCAAAATTCGTTTATCGCGCGGGAACCGTAAACTTTTCCGGGATAAAAAGTAGCCTATGTCCTTTCCCGGGACTCAAAGTATCTCCATACCAAATTTCAGCAAAATCGATTCAGCGGTTTGATCGTTAGGAGGTAACAGACAGACAGACAGACAGACAGACAGACCAGGGCTTCATAACGTTATCGAATTACAAAAAAAATATCGTTACGTACCGTTATTTTCATAATGGTAGCCAAATAACGTTAATTTTTAACGATATTTAGTAAAATAACGTTATATTTACCGTTATTATTTTAACAATATTTTTTCGATAAGTATATATAAACGAACAAATATCGTTATAATAATAACGGTAAATATAACGTTATTTTCTGGTATCAAGTATGCGATCGTGCACGGTGCACTAAATCTTACTCGCAGCTCATTTTTTTGCGAGATTTGTGTGAAAATACAAAGAAAAAATACACCTTATAAGCGTGATTACGTTTAGAAAATTTTCCCGCCTGTCAGGACTCATGACTTTCTTGACGGACTATAACGTTATCAAAGAACATATATTTACCGTTATAAATCTTATATAACGTTATAACATTAACCGTTATTAATATCAATTTTCAACGTTATTTTTAATATCGGGTAAATTTTCATAACGTTATCTATGCCCTTGAAGCAGTAACGTTATGAAAAAAATAACGTTATTTGAAGCCCTGAGACAGACACACTTTCGCATTTATAATATTAGTACGGAAGTATGGATTTGAAACTATTTAACAGGTGTAATTTCTAAACGTGCTAACCTTCAGTATTGCTCTTTGCGCGCGTTCGAGCTTTAGAAGTTGAGATTTAGGAGCACCACCCCAAGAGGAAATACAATAGGTTAAGATGGATTGACAAAGAGCATGATAAACCCTCTTAATGATATGAGGGTTGGCTACGTGTCGGAGCGTTTTAAATATATAAATAAGTTTACGAACTCTAGATTGAAGGAGGTCTATGTGTTATGTAAAGGAGAGGTTGTAATCGAGAACACTCTGAACACGTGATAACCGTGGACAATCACAGGATTGGGAAAAAATGCGACAATCGTGTGCGATTAACGTCATTGCAGGTGGGGGTTGAGAAGATGCCCGTAGGGAAAAGGTCATGTAATGTGTTTTGTCAGCATTAAGAGTAAGAGAGTTAACAGCCAGCCAAGTGGAGACCAAGTCAAATGCGCTTTGTGCAGTGACAAAAACTTCGGACCAGGAATCGCCGACAAACGTAAGTGCCGTATCGTCGGCAACGCCGTTATCTTAGTATTTTTGAAGGTTAATTGGCATAACTCGTTTAGGTACACAAGAAAAAGCGTCGGACCGAGTACACTTCCCTGGGGGATGCCATAGGTAATTGGGAGCTCTTTGCTTATGTGATTATTGATTTTCACACATTCAGTTCGTCCTGTCAGATAGTCTCTCAAAATATCAAGAGAAAGCCCCCTTACACCCACCCTTTCGAGTTATTTGAGAAGTAGGGGCTAAGAGACCGTGTCAAAGGCTTTGGCGAGGTCCAAAAAGATGGTTAAAACCTTTTTTTTGCTATGTAGGTGTTTAATAATGTGGTTGGTAAGGTTCAAAACAGCATCAGACGTAGATTTTTTTCGTCGGAATCCGTATTTATTGGGGGATAGAAGGTTTTTTGCCTCTAGGAAATTAGTCAGACGCTTATTAATTATGCGCTCTAGAATTTTGGACAAAGCACTCAAAACAGCAATAGGACGATAATTAGTGACACGGTCTCTAGGGCCGCTTTTATGGATAGGGTGGATTATGGCCTTTTTAAAGTTGGAAGGAAATGTCCCAGTATGGAGGCAAAGATTAAAAATATGTGTTAATGGGGGAAGTAACTGCTTATTAAATCTCTTTAAAAATGCTGTAGATATATTGTCCCACCCTATGGCACAATCTGTTCGAAGGGATAACAGAATTGATTTAATTTCGTCGTAGTCGGTAGGGAGTAAAACAAGCGAGTTGGGAGTTTTGGGACTTAATTTAAATGACTTTAGGGGTGAGGGGTTGTGGACGGGTCTGATATTGTCTGCGAGATTTTTACCAATGGAGGCGAAGAAATCGTTAACACTGTTTATGGCGTACTCAGTATTTGAACTAGTATTAAGTAACTCACTTGAAGCTGATGTAGGTTTTACAGAGTTCGTGACTCTTTTTATGACTTGCCATATTCGTTTATTATCACTGCCAGCCTCAGTTAGTTCGTTTTTATCAAATTGACGTTTCAATTTTTTTAGTAATTTGTTGCAGAAATTTCTATACCTATTATAAGTTACCTTTAGAATTGTATTATCTGGGTTTGCTTTTAGTGACTTGTGCATAGAGTCTCTATTTCTCATGCAACGTAGTAGGCCCGGAGTAATCCAGGGCTTGAGGATGGTTTTGCGTTTAGGTATCTTAACAGGCATAGAATTAGTTTTTATAACGTCTATAAGACAGTGAACGAACTGGGTTGTAGCCACATTTGCTTCATCCAGATGATATATGTCTTCAAAGTCTAACCGATCCATATCTCGGGTTAAGGTTTCATAATTTATCTTGTGGTGGACTGAATGAGTTGATTTTGTAATATATTTACTTCGTTGATTAAGACAGAGTAAAATACTATTGTGATCTGTTATAGACGAGTCCAAGACTAGACTCTTTATAATTTTTATACAATCATCTGGGCTACAAGTCTGGCTCTGTGATACCGAGTACTCGTCTAGTGAACAGGATATATCAAAGAAGTCGTCGAATTTTTTAAATTTTGTTCGGGGGCTCACAAAAGTGTAACACACCGTAATATCTTTGGGTGAGGATGGGGATGAAATCAGTAACCAGTATAGAATCAGTAAACAGTTAGAATATAAAACACAAACACATTCCTACTGTACTTTAATACAATATCACGAATTAGAGAGAGCTTATATTTCTACATCCTCACACGATGTTAAAATATTAGAATAATATATTCTAATATTTTAACATCGTGTGAGGATGTAGAAATATAAGCTCTCTCTAATTCGTGATATTGTATTAAAGTACAGTAGGAATGTGTTTGTGTTTTATATTCTAATTTTATATAATTGGACATTGAGTTTGATATTATAATTGATTTTTTTATAAACAACAGAAAAATATGGTATAAACGTAGAAAAATATAATTAAAATTATGCATGCAAGACAGATGAATATTTAAGCCTAGTCACTTATCTACTTGGAAGTTTATTTAAATCATCTTTGTTATCGATGCGTATGGCAGGGGCTCCTTCTTGCTTCCTTTGGAACTTTGGATTTAATTTACCTTATAATTGTTTTATCTCTAGATTCTTGTATTTATAAAAGAAAAAACCTAGTAGAAATAGGCCTTGAAAGTTGAAGTACCATCGAAGAAATTGATTCATAGGCAGATATAGCGGTCACATGAGTTTGACATAACCCGACCAAAATATTATGTAAGTTCGCCATCTGTTCATATGAATCAATTTCTCTGTATCTGAGTATCTACTATCTACATAATCAACACTGATTGTACCTAAGTTGAAAACAGAAATAAAAATAGGTCGCCAGCATTACTTGGAAATGCAAATGATTAAATGAAAAACCTAATTTAATCACTGCAAAGTTAGTTTTTATGTGACTTAATAGAAAGTCGCCTAAGGCATCCATTAGACGGTATTTTTTGCTGTCAGTTTTACCACAGTCATGACTGTGACTGATAGGTAACCTACCGTGTAAGAGCGTGACTGACGGTGATTGACGAAAATCTGGATACATTCGTCAGTCCATCAGTCACCATCAGTCAAACATAATTCATGATTGATGGAATTGACTGACGAGGAACCTACCGTGTAATGGATGCCTTAAAAGGATGTCAGTTGCCATGTTAAATATTTGCCAAAACCTAATCCCTAGATGGATTCAGTTTACCACCTAGACATTTTTCCTCATTCCGAACAGCAGGCAGGCGGCAAGCCTACATAACATAAAAGGAGCAGCAATAAAACCCATTCCAAATTGAGGAGGCCCAGGGCTATGCTTAAAAATTATAATTGTCAAAGGATAAAGTTCAGGGTATGAAATGAAAGCGTTTTTAGGCTAACGCTTTAAAAGAACGCTTACTCTGTATGATACTTTGTATGAGACTCAATATTCCCGTAATATCTAGTTACTAGTTGTGCAAGAGGTAACATACTACCTGACAACAGCTACCTGCACAGCGGGAAGGGAAGTGGGCGTCCGCCAATCAGTCTAAATATAACGCCGGGGGACTGTACCTTATATATAACTACATGTTAAAGTCCTCAATATGTAGATATAGATGACGCCCGCAACTCCGTTGCTCCAAAATTTGTTTATCGCGCGGGAACCGTACATTTTTCCTGGATAAAAAGTATCCTATGTTCTTTCTCGGGACTCAAAGTATCTCCGTGCCAAATTTCAGCAAAATCGGTTCAGCGGTTGGAGCGTGAAGAGGTAATAGACAGACAGACAGACAGACAGACACACTTTCGCATTTATAATATTAGTATGGATATCGTAGATCATACAATATGTGTGTTATTTCATACAACTCAGTTGCGCCAAAATTCGTTTGTCGCGCGGGAACCGTAAATTTTTCCAGGATAAAAAGTATCCTATGTCCTTTCCCGAGACTCAAAGTATCTCCACACCAAAATTCAGCCAAATCGGCTTAGTGGTTTGAGCGTGAAGAGGTAACAGATAGACAGATAGACAGACCCAATTTCGTAGCGCTAAAAATTCAAGTCATCCATATCCATACTAATATTATAAATGCGAAAGTCTGTCTGTCTGTTACCTCTTCACGCCCAAATAGCTGAACCGATTAGTTAATTATTACTGTCCTCTGGTTTTGCCACTTAGCCTTGGTCATATTCCTTTGTCCTAAACGTTACCAGGGGAGGGGAGGGTGCTGTTTGTGTAGTCACTCGAGCGTCATGGTGGTAGGTTTTTTACATTAGGTAAAACTGATAAAAAAATTATATGAGCGTTTTTTGAAGTGAAAACTTCTTTACCGGCGTTGAGCACTTTTGTGGGATGGGTAAAAACTGTGAAACTCGCGTCAGATTTTGTGTTGATCGAAAAACCATAGAAAAAGCGTAAGACGGTTGGAGAGTAGTGTTTTGTGTCGAACTCGAACGAAATGTACAGTCTGGGAAATGAGTTGTTTAGCAGAAATGTACAGTCGGGGAAATGAGTTCTTTAGCAGACGCGCTGATTAAGGCCGCGTTTCCACCTGCAAGACCTGCAAGAAGTGTCTGACAGTCTGTCTGACAGCAGCTTTTTTTTTCGATTGTCGATATTTTTTAATCGATTGTAAGGGTTTCGATTAATTAATTAAAACGATCGTTTTTTTATTATTTTTTTTTAAATCGATATTCATAAAAAATGTGTTAAAAAAATAATGCACAACGTTAATAATCAAGTTTTCACTTCTGCCGGCACTCCCGGAGTGCAACCCGTCTTTTTTTTATTTTGCGGTTTGTTCAGAAACTGCAGCCATTTTAAAGTTTTGAAAAAGAAAATATATTCAGAAAATCGCTTATTTAGGTAAATTATAAATATATTTTAGACAACAAGGACTAAAACATTTAGTTTAGTGCAAAATAAAATATCTGCGAGGCTTAGTTAGGAAAATATGAAGCTTTATCTATATATATAAAAATAAGTGGCAATTTTCGTTGTCACTTTATAACTCAAGAACGGGCTCACCTATTATATCCAAACAAAATTTTCAGGGTTTGTTCGGACTACTTAGTAGATGGTTTATGTGAAGTTTGCACAAAATCGGTCAAGTGGTTCTTCATTTATCACATTTTTGTGACAAATGAATTCAATAAATGGTTAGATTTTTTAGACGGGGAAATATTTTTTGTTTTATTGTATAGGGTATGATCGTGGATTGGCACCATGTTCATAAAAGTGGTGATCTGATGATGGGATCCAGGAGTAATCGAGGGAACTCCTCAAAATTTAAATGGAAACATATGCCGATTTTGCTTTTGTATGAAGTATTCCAGGCATATGTTACCAAAAGTAAGATTTTGCACCATGATATATCATGGTTCGAAGGTACTGAAAAGAACTCCGAACCCCTTATAGATACATGTTTGGGGGTTGGGGCGCTGCTTTAAGAACTGTAAGCATATGCTAATGTGCAAATTACATTCATCATCATCATCATCACCATCATCATCACTACCACATCAGGGTCACCAATGTCACGTGACTGTGTGCGTTACGTTCTAGAGTTAACGTTGAATTAATTGTTATGTTCAATATTAGTGAGTCGCTTCGATGCGCTTCGACTTACGAGTAGTATAAATTGACGCTTAGTGTTGCGGTTACGAAGTGGTGGTAGTGAAGTCAGCTGAAATTATGAGTTTTCGTATTATGAAGGTGTATGGATCCAAAGTCACTAAGCAGATCACATAAGTCTTAACAGAAAGCCTTATATAACTATCTTAAAAGAGTGAAAATATTATTTTTTTTAACTAGATTGTCCCAGTCCCATGTTTAAATAACAATCTTAATCATAAAGTATTCGATAGTTTTAAGAATTCTTATCCAACAACCAAAAATTGCATACATGTCATAGATTCGGGGCCAGATTTATTATCATCAATTGGTTCGTTATTGCCGTAACCCGACGCTGATCATCAATTTTTGCAAATTTATTTTATTGATGATGAAAATCGTGAATTGGATCAACGTTGTGCAATTATTTCTAATACAAGACGAGAAATTATACATGAGCTACAATGGTTTTTCCATCAGCATAAGTGTTATATTTTTCCTGGCGATTTTTACGGATAATATTTATTTTTTTATACTGTGAATCCCGTTACCTGTAGCATGAATAAGAAAATAAACGCAACAGACATCTGTGAATTTCTCCAGTCAAAGTTAATGTTAAAGTTAAAGGACGCCATATTTGACTATAACCATAACTTTAACCTAACCTTAACTTTAACCACGCCTCTGGTGCCACCCGCCTTAGTTTTTATACACCCTGTATATTGGTGTGATTACTCTCACAAGAGTGATCCTGTAGGATTTACGCGGGTGGAGCGGCGAGAAAAAGCTAGTAGTTAAATAAATGTATAATTTCCGTGTGTCTAAGATAAGACAGGTCGTTCCTGGTGGTCGGCCAATTACGGCACAACAGGATGGAGCTCGTTGCTGATGGCGTCACCAATTGGTGGTTCAATCAGCAGCATCAGGTGTAACTAGTTTCACAATGATTCAGAAAAAAGTCACCTATCTATTGGAAGATATTCCTCATTTTAATTGAAGTAATCTTTAAAAAAGTTAAAAAAGCTTTGGGTGTCTTTCTTCTACTAGAAACAATCTGCATAATAGAATCCTAGCTAGACTATCAAATTTCTCAGTCACTGACAGACGCTTCAGACAGATAGGCAGCGAGGACTGCAGACTGAAGCTGAGGCTTAACCTACGCGTCCGCTCCGTCACTGACGTGTAAGTTTGTTCTAAGCTTTATTTTCTATTGACAGACACCGTTGCTTGCAATTCACAACTATATTCGGACAGGAATTAATTTCCAAACAAAAAATATTTTATGTCCTTTCCTGGGACACAGAGCATCAACAAACCAAAGGTTATCAAAATCCGTTCAGCTGTTTCAACGTCAAGAGATAAGAAAAAGAGACAATTCACGTCACAATATTAGGATGGATGTAGTTCATAATACATTTTACGACAGCTCATTTAAATAAAAGTGGGACAAACGTAGTAATTAGATTGCAGGTTCAATCAACTAGCGCCAGCAACTCGCCAGCGGCGCGGCAGCAGGAAGTCTGTCCCTAATTCACCTGCACATGTCTGGCTTGCGGCTGACATAACGGGATCTAGATTTTTGTTTTGTGATTACTGGCATACTTAATAGGGAGTTTGCTTGAATAATTATTATTATTGTGTAGAATATTTAAAGCCCCAGAAATGCTTGTAATATTAACTCAAAATTTAGACGACCATGAGGAAGACACAATAAGGGCTACTGGAGCCTGTGTGCAAAAAAAGGATTTTGGCGCCCCTAGAGGATGGCGCCCGTGTGCATTGCACACATTGCACATATGGTAGGGCCCTTGGAAGACATATTATTAAGACGTTACTTTTTATCAAAACAATGTTTAAAATTTCACGAGTCTTGCCTCAAAAAAGCTTATAAAGATACGGGTAACAAATCTGTGGATGTGAATGTGGAAATGTGTTTGTCTGTCTCTCTACATCTCTTCACACTAAAACCGCTGAAGAGACCTCGATGAAATCGGGTTTACAGATACTTCGATTCCGGGAAATAACATTGGATTTTACAAGATAAATTGCTTTTTCACGCGCAATAGCGAATGTTGGCGCTACGCAGTTGCGGGCAACATCTATTTATATTAGCTTTTACATGGCCATAGTTATGAGCTCCAGCTGTATCTAGCTTCAGCTTTATATCAAGCTGTACCAGTAGCGAGCTGTCTCCGGCGGTTACAGCGACCTTTCAGGTCACCTTGGGGAGGTTGCACAACCAGCTGAAACGATTGACTGTAATGTAGAGTCAGCAATAAAGGCTTTCATGAAACCGTAGAATTTGGCTATTATAATATAGCCAATTCTAGTCAATTTGTATGACAATCAGGCACTTACTTATATAAGTACCATATGGTAATAACTAATACGTATATTTATAACCATGTAAGTGCCTGAAAATTTGATTTGTAGAGTCAGAAAAAGTGTTATGTGAGACCACATTGTTTTTTTTTTTGGGCCAGGCTGTAGATGTTTGGAATGGTAGGCCTTCTTGCCTGCGTGGTAGTGCCTTATAGTCTTGTACGACTTAACGTAGAGTACGACTCTACGTTAATTAGTATGTACAAGACTATAAGTTCTATAATAGTACCTAACTGACGAGTTAGTTGATAACTTCTGTTTAATCAATACCTACAAAATACACATATTTAGTACACCTACAGGTTCAAATGATGTAAAAATAAATATAAAAATGTGTTATTATGTTTCGATCATATAGGCTTCATAGGCACTAACAACAATAATCGATATTTTATTATTTTGGAACTGTAACGATGCGTTAGGCTATCATTATGTTAGAATTAAAAAGACCCATTTGTGTAAAAGTGGATAACGATAACTGATAAGTGTCAAGAAAATATAGTAACAGTATTTTTTAAAGTGATGGGCAATGGGGTTGATATAAATTTCGCAACGTATTCGAAGGTATTATAATAGTCACTAAAAGAAGACGTAGAACTTAATTTCCTCGAATTCAAGTAAAAAATTTAGGGATGTTGCCGTAAAAACGTTCTCTGAAACACGCTGAAAGCCACGTAGCCTCTAAATTTATTATGAACTTTTGTAAATATTTCAATGTTATATTTTATTTATATCGCTTACATTCGTTTCTTCAATATAAAGTAAACGTAAGTTGCAATAATTACCCTCTTAAACACTAACGGTCTTACCACAAAAGATTAAACATCTGTTGAACAGTTGTTTTGAGACCATTTTGTTCTGAATAACTTTTCTCTTATCAACTGTTCAACAGGTGTTTAAATCTTTTGTAGTAAGACCGAAGAAGTCTACAAGAACTAGTACAACCTGACCTATTTCGCTTGAACCGATAACGCTCGGCTCCCGGCAGTTAGCCACGACAATGAAATACCTAACGCTAATTCGATACGATTGGATAAGTAGAGACGGATCAGATATCTAAACATCTAAACCCGTCGGCCCATTCAGTCGTCGGTGGCCACGCGCGCGGTGCGGAGCAGTGAGAACCGGCGCGAACAGGACTGACAGATGGACAAAATGGCGGCAGCGCTCCTGGTTTTGGCGGTTTTAAGTTTACTACACGAAGGTTTGTGGAACGTGTATCATCCATTCTCATTAATTCTGAAATGTGGATGTTTAAATGTTCATTTTGATGCCACAATGACGGAATTCAGACCAAAGCTAATAAATATTCTGTGACCAAAGTTTGATCCTGAAAGCAACTTATATGCAGGATTTTTGAAATTAAAAGTTTACTAAAAGTTTTCATAACGAATATTTTTATGGGGTTATGAAACAGTTTTTTACAATAAAACACTATACAATACAATATACCTTCGACTAACAGCATACCTCTCGCTCTTTCGGGACTATGTTCATGATAAGGGGGCGACTAACCCAAAATTTTCGATTTTATAATTCATTTTTATACTTGAAAATAAGACCCGAATTGTTTCATTTTCTAAAATTACATACAACATTATATTTCCAAGAATTCGATCTGAGCAAAAACACGATATCTCAAAATTTTCTCGATAGAAAAAAATCACAAAGATGGATCTAATTTTCACGAATTTTTCATTTATTGCCATAACCGTGCATTGAACTGAGTTAATATTTTAACACATTGTATAAAATTATATCATTGAAAAACTGATCTAGCGGATTTTTAAAATGTTGTATATTTAATATTTATCGAGTTATTGAGAAAAAACTAATTTGGCGATGAATCCGCGTCGTCTTTTTTCACCTGGCATATGAAAGACGGGCGTGAGTGTGAAGAGAGAAGGACCATGTTTGATTTTTTGGGTTAGTCGCCCTCTTGAAAAAGCTTTTAAAATCATGCATTTGTTTCTTTTCTGATTAGAATTTTTAAAGAGATATTTAATATTTGAAGGAATCACAATATAGAGAAAATAAGCTGTTTGCCTGCCTACAATGCTGTAACTTTCAAATATCCGACCACACATCAAGACTCCTAGGCAAAGGACTAGTAAAAACTAGTTCATTACACAATTACTGCTAGTATGTTAAAGAATAGCACTAAGAACTAACTATAACTAGCCAATCCAGCCGGATTATCTAGCTTCATCAAATTAGACTAATAGTTCATCCATTCATCAAACACAAATTTTGCTTAACATGAATGCCTCCCCAGATTATAGTTATGTCCACACTGTGCCCTTTTTGTTTATGAAGGCGTATAGCGCAGTCAACAGCGCACGTGAGGCATGACCTCTGACCGTATCCAAAACTTCCGCTTTGTTCTTTAATGACAATGTCGACGTTGCGTTTGTTGACGCAAAGTTGAATTAAAGAAGATGACGAAAATTGAAGATAAATGTGTACAGTGTGGACATAGCTTATGTTCTACACTAATTTAGATGACAATGTCATTTCATTAGACTAGACTACGCAGGAAATATTTTAAAGTGATCTAATTAAAGCGTAATATTAGGCACTAGATATACTGGACATGATTAGGCTCTTCCTTTATAGTTTACTTTCGTAATTTAGTAGGACAGAGAATAATAACAGAGAATATTGGCTAGAGACCAGACAGGGCCGGCAGACTTTTGCCTAACCGAGGATGGATTATCCTGTTTGAAAGACAATCCGCAATTAACATGGATTGTCTGAATATAATTTTAAATTAGCATTTTGGTCGTTCACATGTAAGCAAACTAACGGCTTAGCATTGCCACAGTAGAAATGCGAAAGAACAGAAACGCTGACAAATCGTAGATAAATTATTATTTTTAACAAAAAATTGAAACCGACTTCCAAGGTAAAAACAATATTAATAGCATCCTTATAATATGAACTAAAAAGTATTAAATAATTTTTCCTATCTAATAGTGCCTTTTCCCGAATTCGGCTAAACCTCAACTATTGTACTCAATCTTCATCATTTTGAAGTCGGTACCAGATATAGCTGAATCTTTATTTCTTTGATAGAAAATTTAAAACTTTTGGAACTGGCACCGACTTCAAAATTATGAAGATTGAGTACAGAAATAGTTGAGGTTTAGCCGAATTCGGGAAAAGGCACCACATATTAGATAGGAAAAATTATGTAATACTTTTTAGTTCATATTATAAGGATGCTATTAATATTGTTTTTACCTTCGAAGTAGGTTTTAATTTTTTGTTAAAAATAATAATTTCACTCTTTTTAGTTACCTAGTAGGTAAATTGTTAGTGCCAATTCAAATTGTATAAAAAATTGTTTCATATTGTCTTCACTAGATGTCACTGAGGCGCTCCTGTGTCGCGCTATCGCTTGTCCGTAGAAATTTTATATAGGTAGTTGTAACTTGTAACAGACTTCTGTCGTGTTGTTGAAAGTTCAACAAGTTGACAACTCAACAGTGAGCTTGCCGCTCGATGTGAGCAGTGAGCATTGAATTGACAACATAAACCATAATATTGAGTGGTAATTGATCTCGTATAATTGTTATTAAGTTGACCTCCGTCATAGTCCGCGAATTTATAAGTGGTCGTCGGTGGTACTGCGTATATTCTACGTATCTTACTACAATTTGTTAAGACTGTTAAGAGTCATACGGCATACCCCAAGGCCCAAATATCAGGTAGATAGATACATTTAAACAATACATTAAAAAAAATCTGAGTGAACACGTGCTGAAAAATGCTCGCAGCGCGGCATGCCGCATGCCCTGACATTCCGGTTAGAACTTGAATACGATGCTTACGCACGCGGCGACGCGGTGACGCCTTTGCCTCTGCGGCGTCGACCGCCGTGTATATTAAACAGCCTATAATAATTGGTGTCGTTATGTACATTATTATTATTATTGTATCCGTACCTATGCCTTGTACTATTATCTATTTTGTGCCATGAGACATTGGTGACCTTAACACGACGTGTGACGAATGATGATGATGACGATGATGATGATGAATTTGAATTGCATGGTAGCATATGCTTTCTGTTCTTAAAACAACGCCGAAACTCCCAAACGTGTATCTATAAAGAGTCAGGAGTTCTCTCAGAATCTTCGAAACCATGGTATACCTTGACCCAATATTTGACTTTTTGGTAGCATATTCTTAGTACACTTCACATAAAACCAAAATCACCATATGTTTGCATATAAATTTCGAGGAGTTCCCTCGATTACTCCTGGATCCCATCATCAGGTCACCACTTTTGTGAACATGGTTCCAAATTGGAGTGAAACCTAATACAACAAAACAAAAATTTCGAAAATCGGTTCTCAAACGGCGGAGTAATCGTTGAACATACAAAAAAAAAAGTAGAAAATATCCACTGTCGAACATATAACCTCCTCGTTTTTTGGAAGTCGGTTAGTTATAGATATGTTTCCTTTGCTAATCCATTACTTTGTCTACTTTACCGTAAGAATCACAGACATAGATCAAGATAGATACCGCATGTGTATGTACTTCGCGTGCCATATCACGTTCACAAACGACGAGCAATGCTTGTCTTTCGAAAGTCTATTCTTTAGTCTGCTATCGGAATCGGACGTCAATCGGAATTTTAAAAATGCCTAAATGCCTAAAAGTGCCGTATTGGGCTGTAGAAATTCAAATAGAAACGTTGGCCTAGATAATGGACACGTTTCTTATCCCCGGTACGTCACAGTATGTAGGAAAAAAGTGGCACGCTAGTTTTCATACAAATAGAGCGACATGCGTTATCTTTCTTGGTCTATGTATGTGGTAAGAATGAACCTTTCTATGGCGACAATGCTAAGCCTGTAGAGTCAAAATTAGCTCTTGTACTCGGAGGCTTTCATGGGGCCGTCATTTTTTTTGCTCTATATTCACAAACGTGTATACTACAATAACTATTTAATTTTGCATCCATTTTGGTTAATTATAAGTAGGAACATTTTGTATCATGAACAACAGGCTTAATAAGGATGCAATTAAACTACCCAAGGATTTTCTAATGCATATTATATGAATCATATTTCTCTAGGCTTGTACAAAACAGTTATTAGCTATTACACTCGTTAACAAACTCACTATGGATTCCACTTATAGATTAAAACAAAGTTTAAGTTCTGTTTGTATTCAAACAAGATGAGACGCTGTATTGCTAAGATCGCAATTAAAAATGACATATTATTTACAGAAAAATTATATATTATATGGAATAAATTCCTACGCAGCTTTAAAAAATTGAATTTTGAGCTGCGTAGCGTCGCCCTTAAGCACAGAATACATATTAGACAACTTTAGGCTCGGTTTAATCCTGGGAGAGAAGAGTTATTAGAGAAGATAGTTTTGTTATTCGTAGAGAAGAACTCAAGAATTCAGACAACAGTGACACGCCACAATACGACGCAACAAGGCCCGATGTCAGTTTACGAGATACACCGCGAGATTACCAGCGTATCGATGCGCTGCAATTAAAAAAATCATTATATATGCAATTTGCTTGTCACTGTTGCCTTCTTACATCGGTTATGTTCTTCTCTAAAAACTCCTTTACCCCAGAGTAGCCTAAATTCTAGAGTTCCCAAACTTATTGTCTACTGCCCACATTGAGAAAAAAATATGTTTTAGCCCCCCCCCGTTGTTTCAATTTAAAATGCATCCAGATGAAATAAAGCCTCTACACAACACCCCCATTTTTTTCTAGGTCCCACACCGTTATCTTTGGGAAAGGCTGTTCTAGAGTTACCTGTTACACTCATAAATGCCTCTTGTCCAGGGCTGGCAATAAACTCTAACTCTTCTCCCCCAGGGCCGGCAATAAACACTAATTCCTCTTACCACAGGCCGGCTATACACTCTAATTCCTCTCCTCCAGGGCTGGCATTAACTCTAATTCCTCTCCCCAGGGTTGGCGATAAACTGCTACCAATGCAACAGCCACAACGACTCGCGCTGCCTGATGGACAAGCTGCCGGATTCCTTGCGGCTGCCGTGCGGGCCCAAGGACACCATGTGCCGGAAGATCTCGCAGGTGGTGGAGTTCGAGATGAACGGCATGCCGCCGGACAGTCGCGTCATCAGGGGCTGCGGCTGGGACGAGACCAGCTATAAGGTGAGAAAGATGACCTTCTTTGTTTGGTCGGGTTATGTCAAGTAAATATTAGGCTATGTGGCTGAGACCAGACCAGCTATAAGTTAAGAGAGATGGTGGATCTTCATTGTTTGGTCGCATTATATCAAGTCAATGTTGTATAGCTGATAGTCTTGATATAACCCGACTAAATCATGTGACATGTGAAAGCAATTACCATTAAATTAGGTAGAAATACACTAGTGTGGTGCTTTATCTCTACGGTTAATAGTTCAGTAAGATAAAAAATATGCCTCGGTAAGGATAAGACTTTTTTCCGACTGATCCTGACTGATATTATAAGGTCAAAAAAAAATATGTAAGTCCATCGATATACGATATATTACTTATACTCTGATATACTGACTGACATGGTATGAAGCGTCCATAGATATATTATATTATACTTTACAGAAGTATATATTTACTATTTACTCTTAAGCACTGAACTAATTTTGGTGAAAATTCGTATGAAGGTTGAATGTCTAAAGAAGACACAAGTTAGTCAGGGTCAAAAATTTAAAGTTCATACGCATAGGAAATGTCTAAACACAGACTAGTTTAATATTAATACTAGCTTGATTGACACTAATTTAATTGACACTAGTTTAATATTGAGACAAGTTTAATACTAACCAAGTATTTTATCAGAATTGGTGACTACAATACAATAAAATCCGTAAAACATTTTAATTGGTCGAGCTGTGACATTCTTAGAATACCTATTACCTTATAAGCTTATTAGCAATGTTGTGATATTTTAATTGGCTTTATTTGCCTATTATAAGGCAAAACATAGGGGTTTTGGCCCTAGCTATTTTTGTGGTAAATTCTAGTTCAATGTCGGTATAAAAATATAAGTTATGATCTGGCGAACTATTTCATGCTCGCGAAAATAAACATTTACTACCGAATTGCGAATACTGAATCGTTCAGGGCTGTTGTCATGGATACCAGGCATTTTAGTAGAGTTAAAAAACCATCTTGCTAATACCCTCGGCAACATATGCCTAGTCGAATATGAACATAAGCTGCAGCAAAATAAATTATATTATTACGTTGTTAATTTTATGAAATCAGGAAAATTTACGGATTATATATTCAATTTATTTACAAGAATAAACAAATTGGATAAGCAAGGAGGCTAATTAAAAGTATTATAATAATAAAAAATCTGGACAAAGGTAAGGTCAGATTGTTAACATAATAATAACTATTATGGTAAAAACAGTAGATTAAAAATTAAAATACAAATGAAATATACGTTGTACGACATAAATCAAGCTATAAATAATGTAGTCTATGTAGTCTCATATCTAATATGTAGCCTAATAAGACCATAAGACCATTAGAAGGAAGGTCATGGAAGGGAGAGGTCACGACCCTCAAACATGTGGACCACGACTGGAGGAGGAGGATGTAGTCTAATAGCGTAATTATTGCACCGCGACATTGTAGTTCATAAACTTTATTAATAAGGTGTCAAGAGATTTAAATAATAGCCCTGACAATTTATAACATTATACTTTTTATCAATGATATGTACTCGTAGCACTACTACTACGTACTTAATTTTCAGTTATTTATTGCATGTAAGCACAAAGTTTAGTAGCAAGTAGCAAGTTTAAATTTAGTTAAGTACTAAACATGGAAATTAGAATTTTGACTATTTTTTGTTAAGTTAGCAGGCGGGGCTTGTCACTTGACACATTTTGGGCCGGCACTTCAAATTAAGTTAAAATTTAGTAACTACTTATCTACTTAATACGTGTAAACCAGCCATAACTGCCCCACTTGTAATTAATTCAAAATTTTGACATAAGCCCCATACATTTTCTGTCATGTTAGTAATAAATAAATATCTCTCAGTAGAGATCAACTACGATATTATCATGGCGCGCCCCTCCAAAATTCAAAACTTTTGAAGTGCGTTGTCAAAACGTTTGAAGTGCGTTGTCTTGCGCGGTAGCTGGCGGTAGGCTAGTTATGATTAGTTGACCAACAAATCTTGGTAACAAGTGACATGAACTGAAATATTACGTGTACTGTGATTGGTTGAATACTTACTACATACAAACTCTTTCATAAGGATGTGACCACACACATTGAAACAGTCATTTGGAGGGGCGCGCCATGTTATCGTAGTTGATCTCTACGATGGTTATAATACAGTAATTAATCATTGAACATCCTAATAGTATAACTAGAGTTTCTGTAGTATGTAAATGTTGAAATTTTGATTAAATAATAAGAAAGGGAACCATTTTTAATCGATCAACGCCTAGCTGCTACGCCGTAGAGACGCTAAGTCGTAGAGCCTCTACGAGCAGTCCCAAATGCCAATTATTCCTTGTTAAATAATAAGCAGGAAAGAAAATGTTTGTTACTCTTTCACACACACTAAACACACTAGCCGTTGTTCTCAATTTTCAGTATCGTACTAATAGTCAGGGAGCCCTAGAACAGTTTTTATTTTGATTACTAACAAGCTAATTTTTTGTGAGTAGCTTCATTTTGATAAGACAAACAACTTTTTTATCTGCAAAAAATCTTGAAACTTGTAGCTAACAGAGATAGAAAGGATTTCATACTTTGATTTGTTGGTCCTAAAATATGGATTGTTCTTTTTGTAGGACGTTACTCTTAAATTATACAACTATTAACCTACTAATATACAAAAAATCAGCTGGTTAGGGTTCCGTTTTAGGGTACCGTAGTCAACCAAGTTTTGTTGATTACAGAACCCTAAAACGAACCCTAACCAACAGATTTTTGAAGTGAAAACTTCTTTAGCGGCGTTGAGCACTTTTGTGGGATGGGTAAAAACTCGCGTCAGATTTTTGTGTTGATCGAAAAACCATAGAAAAAGCGTAAGACGGTTGGAGAGTAGTAGTTGCGTGTGTACGGTAAATTATACGGCTATTGCTGAACCAAAGATTTCCTTTCCTCCGAGAATCCTACCGATTGGTCCTTATGGCCCAAGGATGGATTTAAGATGTGGAGCCACGGCGTTTTTGATGTAATTTTTTTTTAATTTTAGCAGCTTCTGCTCTGGAGGAAAATAGAGTCTCAATCTGTATAGAGGCATTAATTATGGTACTATTCCAAGTTCGGTACCATATTCGGATGACGTAAGAATGCTTAATTCATTTTAGGACTCATATTTGCACGATAAAGATGTTAAAAAACGTAAAAAGAAGAAGAAAAAGAAGAAGAAGCATTATTTAAACGCGCTAATATTAGTATGAGTCTGTAATAATAATAATAATAATAATAATAATAATAATAATAATAATAATAATAATAATAATAATAATAATAATAATAATAATAATAATAATAATAATAATAATTTATTTCAGATTATTCATCCATAGGTGTTAGTAACAATTTATTCTTAACCTATTGTTAGTAAAATTACATATTTTTAACTATAATATTATTAACAACAGTGAATCGTAATCCACCTATGTAGCAGAGGAGAGTCCCATCTGTCGCTGAAAACTCTTAGGATGCCGTTGGAGGAGGATCGCAAGCGTGCCAGCATTGAGGCACAGCGTTTGCGCATTATGGCCGCGAACCCGTCCACGCGCGCCTCAGCGAACATGCCTGACGCGCTGCATCTCCACGGCAACCCCAACAACATCCTAAGAGTATTGTTGTACTGAACGCGCAGGTCGTTGTACGCCCGCTGGGAAAAATTAGTCCACAGGCTGCACGTGTAGAATGACTGGCAGAAAGATTTAAAGAGCGTGATTTTAACTGCTTCAGTACAGCGAACGAATCTACGTGCCAGCATATTGCCACGGACGGCCAACGACCGGCGCTCCCTATTAATGTCAACATTGTCTTTCATGTTTTCTGTGACCCAGTGACCCAAATATTTGAACTTCTGAACCCGGACTAGGGGAGATCCCGAGAGAGAGAAATCAGCCTGTGCTTATAACCCTCAGAACCGGATTTAAAGACGATCCACTCACTCTTCGTGGTATTATATTTGAGCCCATGGGCCGCAGCATAGCTTTCACATATTTTAAGAAGCTGTCTCATCGCGCTGACTGATGGACTCAGCAGAACCATATCATCAGCGTAGCTGATATTGTTGACACTAACGCCATCTATGTGGCAACCTATTTTGGCTTTATTGAGCTCACTTATAAGCTTATTGATGTACAGGTTAAACAGGCGAGGTGAGCTAAGTCCACCCTGTCTCACGCCACAATCTAAACCAAACGAGTCAGAGTATGAGCCAGCCCATTTAACTGTGTTCGATTGTTTACTGTACCAAAATTTTAACAGTGAGATAATATCATCTGGGACGGCTGTATCGTGAGCTAACTTATGCCAGAGCAAATTATAATTAACTAAGTCGAACGCCTTTGATAAATCCAGAAAACAGGCTATTATAGGCGTTTTACGATCTGTATAATACTGAACAGTCTGTTTGAGACACAAAATTGCACTTTCCGTAGATAAATTTGGTCTGAAACCAAACTGACCATCTTCAAGTACAATATGCTTAGCTAAGATTGTATCAACCAGACTGTCCAGTATTTTTGCGATAACAGTCGCCAAGGAGATTGGCCTGTAATTAGAAATATCAGAGGCATCCGCAGTTTTATTTTTGATAATTGGCACTACAATAGTCTTAGTAAGCTCCGCAGGTAAGTAACTGTGACTTATGCACAGGTTAAAAAACATTGACAGCACCCGTGGTAGGTGGCCACCAGCATACTTAAGATGTTCAATACTGAGGCCATCGTGACCGGGGGACTTGCCCCTAGTCATGTTCTGTATTACTTTTGCAATTTGTTTAGCAGAAAATCTAACGGGGCGCCCCCCCCTCACGATAGCCTCTGTACAAAAACAATTTGTATCGGCAGTTACAATCGAAGTCGATTTTATTTTAAAATGTTCCAAAAAAGCATTAGCTATTTCCGTGGGAGCAGACACGCCCGCAACGCTCACCGGGATGCCCGGCCTATGATTTAAATTATTTGTTAATTTCCAGAATTTTGAGAATTGTTTAGTTTCATGAGATTTGGCTATCATATCCATTTTAATTTGAACCTGATTGTTTTGGCAATATTTTAATTTCGATTTAAAATTACGACGAGATAGGCACATGTCCCTGTAAATGTCACCAGAAGTAGGTTTATTATGTTGCAACCACATTTGATAGTATAGCCTGGCCTCACGGTGAGCCTCGCGAACGTGTCTGTTCCAGCCAATAACATAGTTACGTCTTTTCACAATGCTAGAATGCGAGATTTCGGCGCCTCTCTTTAGAATATAAATTAAATCATTGTACATATTATCTAATAACAAGTAGTGTTCATGGTTTGTACAGATATTGTCAGCACAGTTACAAAATTCCCTTGGAAAATCTATGTCCTTTAATTTTTCGTTACAAAATTTAGAATAGATATTTTTTTGATTCAAATCTCTTTCTCCCCAAATAATACTACTACATTTATTATTTGAATTTATTATTTTAGGTTTAATTAAATTTATATTACAATTTATTAACAGAGGCACATGATCCGACGCGTAAACGCCGTATAAAATGCATGCATTATTGACTAAATGTTTGGCAGAGTTTGTAACTATACAATGATCTAACCAACGTAGGGATCCGTTGGCCGCGCTAACAAAAGTATGTGAGTCCGACGACAACAATTCGGTATCAATACACGACCATGACTCATCGGAACAGGTGTTAAGCAACTCACGTGAAAATCTGGTTCCAGGGTGTGCGTTAAAATCTCCCAAGATAAAAACCGATTCCACTTCATGGTTTTCAATTATAGAAATAATTTCACCGAGGCAGTTTGTGAATTCGGGGAGATTCTCACTGCAATCCGTGGGCATATACACACAAATCAATAACAAAGATCGATTGTCCTGTGCCACTTTAATACACACTAAGCGATCACTAATACATTGAACTACCGACACCGAAGCAAACAACGATTTTCTCCACAAAAGCGCTACACCCCCGTATGGTCTTCCAATGAGGACTCCGTTTGAGGTATCCACTGCTGAATTCCCTGTGTACGCGAAGTCATTGTGGATGGTTCCCAGGTATGATACGTCGTGGGGCAGGAGCCAGGTTTCCTGCAGGGCGAGCACGTCCACTTGGTCACACAGGCGACGAACACAGTCAGCTGATCGCATAATATTCTTACAATTGAATGTACAAAGCTTAACATTTGATGTTGTGTTTCTATCCATTATTTTCGGGTGGCCTATTCTCGTTCGGAGTATGTACATCCAGGTGACGTTTTTTAAAATAAATAAAACGTCTAAAAGTAACGCCCTCCGGCCATAAATTGTCGTCTAAAAATTTACTAATTTTTAACTTTGACACATACAATTTGAAAGCATTGTACGGACGCTCCTTCCTCATATTAATTTTTTGTAGGCTAACTGTTTCACCGGTCATTTTGGTTACATATTCACAGATGTCATTTTCAGTAGTTTCTTTGTTCACGTTTGAGATGAACAGAGGAATTTTAATATCTGACGCCTTAAACTTTTCAGATATATCAGAAGACGCCTTCCCAGATTTGCTTTCAAACCGTTTCTTTATTTTTTTCTTTTGTACCAGCGACCAACCGTCTTCAGTATCGTTTTTAGGCCCATTGTTTACAATCTGAGCCAGAGTAGGTTTATTCTGCTGAGACACGGGCAATTTTTGCGGTGAAGACTTATTTTCAGTGACATTTGTGGCAGTCGTATTCGAGTTAGTTAGCGCGACAAGGACGGGGTCACTAGTGCAGCTCCCTAGGTCCAAATGCGTGCGAACGGGAGAGGTATACTGTGACAACTCCTTCACTGTCACGTCGTGTACGCCGCCATGATCATCTGATTGTACCGGCTGTAGGCCGACCGGCCCGCTATCAAAACCGTACCCTCCGCCTCGGATTTTATTCACATTTGAATGAAAAAACGGATTTATGATTTCTTCACTAACATTTTTTAGATGTTCTTTCGTAACGTAATTGTTTTTAATATCCGAAGTCACCGATTGCAGCGTCGCGATTTCTGATTGTAACACCAAAATGTCTTTTAACAGCTTCGTACCGTCGACATGATCGAAGGTAACTGGCGGCAGCTTATGAAGCTCATAGGCCACGAACACGGGCAATTGATCGGGATCTATCGTTTTAAACACTGTAATTATGTCCTCGAGATCCTTCTGCTTTTTGTCCTTGCGACGGGAAATGCATTTCTTGCTAGTTTTGGTCGAAGTGAATAAAAGTGTTTTTGCCTCACTTATATTCTCTTCAGAGAATGGCGACACGCAAATCCGAATAATACTTTCATTATCCATCACATCATGTCTATTTCGTATAAACGACAAAACTTCCGAAATAACTACGTTACAATTAGCACACGCACACTTATTCACAGACATTATACTTCAATACGGTGCGCTCGCTAGCGCGCGCGCGCATCGAATACGTAATTACGTAATTACTCGTCCGGTTTGAAAATATTCTTTCAGTGTTAGATAGCCCATTTATCAAGGAAGGCTATATGCTATATTTTATTACGCTAAGACTAATATAAGCTAAGAAATAAAGGAAAATGTGGAAAAAACGGGGGAAATTATTTGAAAGGGCTTATTTCACGAACTACTGGAGTAATTTTTCTGTTATTTGGCACAGATAAAAAGAAACGTGAAGGATCATAGGCTATTTAGTGTGGACTAATTTGTCTGTGAAATATCTAATTTACGCGGGCGAAGCAGCGCGGAACGTCTAGTAATATTATAAAGCTGAAGAGTTTGTTTGTTGAACGCGCAAATCTCAGGAGCTACTCATCCGATTTGAAAGAATCTTTCAGTGTTTGATAGCCTAATTATCGAGGAAGGCTATAGCCTATATTTTATTACGCTAAAAACAATAGGAGCAAAGATACAGAGAAAAATGTGAAAATAAAGCTGAAGAGTTTGTTGGTTACTTTGTTTGTTTGAACGCACTAATCTCAAGAACAACTGGCCCGATTTGAAAAAATCTTTCAGTGTTTGATAGCCTATTTATCGAGGAAGGCTATAAGCTATATTTTATCACGCTAAGACCAATAAGAGCAAAGACACAGAGGAAAATGTAAAAAACGGAAAAAAATATTTGAAAGGGCTAATATCTCACAGACTACTGGAGCAATTTTTATGTTATTTGACGCGAATATATAGTAGACTATAGACGGTGAGACATGGGTTATTAATTTGTGAAAAATATACGGTTTCCGTGAAATTTCAGATTTACGCGGACAAAGCCGCGCGGAACGTCTAGTATTATTAATATGTTTATTGCTCCATTCATCACCATGTCCTTAGCATGCAGAATAATGCGGCTATCAGCCTCCTTATATTAATTAAACCCTGTCAACAGCGTTTTCGTTGGTTGAAAATCATATATTCTGAATTTTTTATTTTATTTTTACTATCTTTTATCCAAATATTATTCCAAAATTGGCATTTAAACATTCGATTCAATCGAAAATGATACCAAACTCGACTATATACCTAAGTCCCACGCAGTTTTTGACCTCATACCTTGTTAAAGCTAAAAACCCATCCCGGGTTTTTAGCTTTAAGGCGACGCCTTGATAATTTGGCTGTAGCGATGCCGATTTTTCTCAGCAATGACTAAAGCTAAGAAACTAAAGTTCATTGTCAGTATTCATCATGTCTTTGTCTTTGAATTGCCCATAGCATAACACGATTGGACAACTTTTATAACACAGAATTATCAATCGAAAAGACCTCTGTAAAAAAAGGGATTCCTATTTTTCCAACAGAGGAAAGTGATTTAAGGTTCCAAAATTTGTACATAAATTGGTTGAAGCATACACTTTAATATGTGCATAGCTTATATGAAATGTATTTATGGTTTTTAAATTACGCGACAAAAACCATTTTGTCGCTTACGCCCTTTCCATTTTTTGCTGTTCCATTGCTTGTTTTCTATGAGAGGCCGGCCCGGCCTCTCATAGAAAACAAGCAATCTAAAACATATCCAACACGGTTTCTTACTTTAACGCGGCGTCACCTTAACTTTAACTTTAAAGATCAATCCTACCAAAGGAAATCTTTGGTTCAGCAAAAGCCGTATTCCTCGTTTTTTGTCTTGTACGCACACGACTATAGTGTTTTGTGTCGAAATCAAACTCGAACGAAATGTACAGTCGGGGAAATGAGTTGTTTAGCAGAAACGTACAGTCGGGGAAATGAGTTGCTTAACAGAAATGTACAGTCGGGGAAATGAGTTGTTTAGCAGAAATGTACAGTCGGGGAAATGAGTTGTTTAGCAGAAATGTACAGTCGGGGAAAATTGTGCTAAGCAGAAATGTACAGTCGGGGAAATGAGTTCTTTAGCAGACGCGCTGATTAGGCCGCGTTTTCACCTGCAAGACAACTGTCGCGAGAATTGTCTGACAGTCTGTCTGACAGCAGCTTTTTTTTTCGATTGTCGATATTTTTTAATCGATTGTAAGCGTTTAGATTAATTAATTAAAACGATCGTTTTTTTTTTTAATATTTTTTTTAATCGATTTTCATAAAAAATGGGTTAAAAAAGTAATGCACAACGTTAATAATCAAGTTTTCACTTCTGCCGGCACTCCCGGAGTGCAACCCGTCTTTTTTTTGTATATTCCTCTTGTATAGAGTTCACTGTGAAAGCGCTTCTAGTGCTGAACAGGTTACTTTTGACTTTCATGTTTCTATGAGAAATGCCCATACAAAATTAAAAAAGTAACTCTTTTAGCACTGCTGCTTTCACAGTCAACCTGTAGAATATGGATCATGTAATACATATACATTACGTCCATACTATCCAAACTTAAATAAATGCGAAAGTGTGTCTGTCTGTCCGTCTGTTACCTCGTCACGCTCAAACCGCTGAACCGAATTTGCAGTTTGGCAGGGAGATAGTTTGAGTCCTGAGATAGGACATAGGATAGTTTTGATCCCGGAAAAATGTACGGTTCTACGCGATAATCTAATTTTGACGCAACAGAGTATCATTTAGATTTATATATAGTTGAAGATCATCAAAATATATATCTTCAGTATGGTTTTAGTAAAGGGAAGTATGAATACCAAACTTACGCCTTAGGCTGCGTCCCCATCAGACACGGCGCGGCGCCGGCACCGTGTTCCGGCACGACGCCGCCACCGTGATACGGTACGGCGCCGCACCGTGACACGGTGCCGTAAACGGTGCACCGCGCGCCCCTATTCTGGTGAAACTTCCGAACAAAAATTGTGTCTAAACTTAAACAAGGCATATATAAATACATATTAAAGTCGCGTAAGGCAAATATTGTCATATATACCTAGTTAGCGCTGCATATTTCCTTCTGAAATGATTTCCGTCTGGGTTCATTGTATAAATATACGGATTGACCCAAAATTTCTTCTGTTTCTGTTTCTTTTTCTATCTTCGTCTTAGTAACAACAAGAGAATAATTGTTTCGCGATCCATATCCAGACAAGCACTCTAGTTCGAGCGCAAAGTCGCGGCACCGTGACACGGTGCGGCGTCGTGCCGTTACACGGTGCCGACGCCGCGCCGTGTCTGATGGGGACGCGGCCTTACAGACCACGTCTAAAACTCCTTATCTTTCCAGGGTCGGTGTTACCAAAGATCCGGTTTCGGTGGGCGGCAGGAGGTGTGTTCGTGCCTGGAAGACGGATGTAACTCCGCCACTGCACCTATCGTCGCCACAGCGATAATGCTGCTTACCGTAGCCATCCTGAGGATCTAGAAGATTCTAAAAAGTTCTAGAAGATTCTAGATGGTTCTAGAAGGTTGTAGAACGCACGCAGCTATTTCTTTTGATAGGTATAGGATGATAGTTTTAGACCAAATTGTTATGGCTGGAAATTGGTATAAGCATAGAAAATTAAAATTAGAGAGTTTTAATATAATGTATTATAATGAAAATAACTTATACAACGTTTTTATGTAGAGCCACAGGTACATTTCATTGCAAATTCGTGGCACTTGATTCTATGGGATGTTTTGTATTCTCTCTGGAAAATCTAAAATGAAAGATGATATATTATAAAATGTGATATATTTTATTATATCGTATAGTACAAAATTAATAGTCCTAATTGTACTAAAGCAAAACATATCTACAAAAGGAGAGTTACAGTTAGACATATCAATTTAATGTTCACGAAGGCTAGAAAGAAATAGCTACGTGCACTATATAAAATAACTATATATAATATATTTATTGTGTGTATGTATGTGTGTCACACGGCCGCGCGAATGAGGGCGGTTAGTGGTTTAGTGTTTATGTGTAAATAGACGATAATGACACTGCCCTTACACCTGTTTACATAGTCATAATTAATGGTCTTAGTACATGTGGTCATAGTCAATAGTTGTCCTAGGGATGGTCTTAATATAGTTTGTAACAGTTTAAGTTGGTCGTACTAAGTTTTTTAGTCAACATTTTTTGCAAATCTCTAAAAAAAGAAAAGCTTAGATGACATTATTTAATTAGATTTTTAAAAAACGGATATTCAGTAAAGTACTTTAAGCAAAGTGTTACAAAATGATTTGTTACATAATAAAACAATGAAAATAGCTTACAACGAAATTTAGCATAGTAATCAAGAGAATATTGAAACCCAATCATGTACGAACAATATATTATAATGTTATTTTTTCTAAGGTTTAACTTATTGCATAGACCACCAATCCCACTGTTGTACAAATATTTATTGCAAATCTCAAGCGAAACATGAGTTCCACATACATTTCTGGCTTTTGTTAAATTGTTTTTGTAAAATACATTTATTGTTGTGTTTGTAAAATGTGAGTATTTATTAAACGTTTTTAGTAAAGATGCACTGTTTTATTATTTTTCACAAAATATTTATTTTAAAAAAATTGAAAATTCGAATTCCCAATTCAAATTTTGACAGCGATTTTTTTTAGCTATAATTTACCGATGCCAACAACACATGATATCCTTCCTAATGCGGGTTAGATGGTCTAAATCAGCCCAAATTGACACCATCCGTTATATATTCAATTGCCAATCTCCTGAATGACACAGCTGTGCAACTCAGTGTTTGGGCTCGTTTGACCCCGGCCGGATCGGGCTTGGACGTGGCAAGATGTACTCTTATGGCCTTCTTCTATTCATCGGACTTGTCGAATATGGTTAGTGATTCTATTTTCATTTATAGTTAGACACCTTTAATTACCATATTTTAGGTATTTCCTACTCTTTAGAAGCTAGGCCTTAGGTGGCTACCTAAGGTCTAGTCTTCTCTAGCCTTACTTAGCTTCTGATTGAGAGCAAACACTTTTAAGATACATAGTTATTATCATATTTAAATTATTGTTAGACACAATAACTATGAGAGCATTTATGCATTGCCTACTTTTAGTAAGCTAGGTTTCGGCACTATTTTCCTTCACCTCTCTTACCTCTTAAGCACAAAGCATAAGCAAAACTTTGATTATTTCAATATTCATATATAATAGGCGATCAGTCTGTCTGTCGGTATAAGATGGATTAATTGTGAAAGGGAGCGGTCGCACACAGCCGCGCCTGTAATGGACATTGCTCAATTTCATACCTCCTGTATCTATGGCAACAATCTCTATCGGAATCTATATTTTCTTATGTCAATGTTATATTCACGTGTATTATATTTCTCTATGGCTATATTCATGGCAGTCAATGACCTAATATAACTTCCTCAGTGGAAATAGGATAAAGAAAGGAAGTTATTCCAAAAACTGAATTATGAGCAGCTATTTGTTTAATCGACTTCCAAAAAACGAGGAGGTTATATGTTCGGCTGTAGATTTCTTTTTGATGTAAGCAATAAGCATATTATATACAGTAAACAAATCTCATTATGTTCTAATTAGACTCCTTGCGTGCTAATTGACTATGCACACAGTCAGCTGTTTCGATAATTAAGACACTTTGAAGCATGATGCTGAGTTTAGTATGGTTTAATCAAGCAGCGGGATCACCTGATGTTAATTGATCGTAATCCTCAACAAAATATACACAAGTAGCTTCGCTGACGATCTTTACGTCATTTAAGTTTCCAATTATATCAAATATTTTACCTCTTGCCTATCCCCAAATTCTTTGTATTTTGTCAACAAAAGCTGGAGCAAAATTAAAACATTGTAAAGGAAATGTTTGTCTCGTACATTTCCTCACAAGTCCACATCTGAGACTTTTAATTCCGTCAGGCCATAGAACCTCCCATTTTTGAAAGTTGGCTAAAACCAACATGAACACATTTCATCGAACTTTTAGTCTGATAAGTGACGTGTGCTCTCGTACTTTTCTATGGCCCATTCATAGTTATTTTTCTTAGAGCAGATAACGTTATGAATGGATTCTTTATGGGAATATTTTGTGTTCGGGATCAAGCTCTTTAAATAGAGATGAAATAAAATAGAGAACTCTGCCCCCTTAACCCATCAATCCCCAAGCGGCAGCCGGCTCCCGCATAACAATTGAAAATATATTGTGTCTGCGATACCCACGGTGGAGGTGCTGGTCAATAATGTATGGGATGTGACACAAACTGGCGATTGCAATTTGACTAAACACTCTGTTCTATGCTTCCTCAAGGTTCAGCAATAGTCTGCTACGAATGTAACAGCGCGCTCAATTCCTTGTGCGCAAACGCAGTTCTCCCGGACAGCCTGAAGCGGAACTGCTCGGAGCACGACCGCGGCGTCACGCACACCCTGTGCCGGAAGATGATCCAGCACGTAGACCACGAGGTCAACGGACAGCTCCCGGCGCCGAGAGTCATCAGGAGTTGTGGCTGGGATGAGAGCAAGTATAAGGTATTAACAAAAAAAACGTTTGAGATTTAGCATACAACTGAGTATTACTTGTAGTTGGGGAGGGGAAGAGGGGATTTCGGGAGTAGCTCGAGCGTGTCAGATTAAGCTTGTATAGGCTTCCGACATGTGTCTAGTTATTATGGTATAGAAATCAGATTTCTCACGTGGTGGGTTAATTGTTTTTTTTATAAACTGTATTGAAATGTTATCAGATCTGTCAGATTAAGATAGGGGATGTTTAGTGTACCCCAAAGAAGCTTCCTTATAAAGCACTGACGATTCAAAGGTTAGGTAAGCCTGTAGGGACATTTTAAAATATAAAAAATAAAGCTTAATATTTTCCTAACTAAGCTTCGCAGATATTTTATTTTGCACTAAGCTCAATGATTTAGTCCTTGTTGTCTAAAATATATTTACAATTTACCTAAATAAGCAAATTTTTTAAATATATTTTCTTATTCAAAACTTTAAAATGGCTGCAGTTTCTGAACCCACCGCTAAAATAAAAAAACGCTCTTATTATTTTTTATTAGTTTTACCTAACGTAAAAAAACCTACTAATAGGTCTCCATGACGCTCGAGTGACTACACAATTAGCACCCTCCCCTCCCCTACTATTGAGCACGCTTGAGTTTTAGCATAATCCACAAGTATAGGTTATTAGTTATGAGGTAGTGGACGTCAGAGGTGACTATGAAGTTTACAAAATATGAAATCATGAAACACAAAAACTTAAAATAAGACATTATGCTTATGTAGAGGTCGTATTTCATGTTAAAAATGATAAGAATTCAAACCCTTTTATATTTTAGCCTTAATAAAATGTAGTGTACATTTATTATGTTGGTTGTTTTAGTCATATTATGTTTTAGTATTTTGATATCGTTGGTTTTAGTAGGTAAGTTTGTTTTAGTTCAATTAGTTATGGAATATTTTTTAGTCAATACTGTTACAGTATTGACTAAAAAACATTCCATAGGTGACTAGGTAATTATTAACAGTATTACTGTAACGAAATATTTACAAAAAGCCCTACATGACGTCCCTCCTGCACTACATGAACAGTTGATCTAAACCACACCAATCTCTTTTAGGGTTCCTGCTACCACCACTCCGGCTACGGCGGCCACCAGGAGGTGTGCTCGTGCGTCACCAACCTCTGCAACGGTTCCACTCAGACCACCATCAGCATTGCCTTCATCATCATAACCATCACCGCTTTCTTCGTGTCCAATAAAGATACGTACTGCTGTTGAATCTGAATGTATAAAAATTTGTGATAATTAAAGAGTTAGAGACTTTCAATTTGTTCATTTTTAAAGTATTTTCTAAGTTACCCATAAGTCTTGTAGAAATGGAAATTGGAAAGAAAGATTTAATAGAGAGTTATAAAGAATTTTATGATGATTAGCCTAAAATTAAGTTGCAATTCGACGAAGAGAACATTTGAAGTTAAAATATTTAATGTACAGATTGGAATACCTAAAATAAATTCATAAATGTAAGTAAAATGTTGAATAAATTTGGTTATCTCTATGGTTTTGATTAAGTACAATGGAAAATAGAATAAGCTGATTTTAGATCAATTAAAGTACCTTAATATTTTGCATACATACTTTATGGACAAAATAAATCATTGACAAATAATGAAAAGCAAACATCGAATGACAATACGTCAACGAAAATTTGAAGAAAATCATATGCTTTGGACAAGAAACTAGAAACTACGATCACGATACAGTCAAATAAGATTCCCGACAGAGGACATACAGAAGGAAAACCAAGGATTTAGTGTTGTTTGTAATATTAGAAAATTTTCTAGATATTTTAAAGTTTTTGGAACAGCTCTACAAAATATACGACTTGTAATAACTATAGAAAGAATGCTTCATCATGTAAGTACCCTAATATTTAATAAAGAGGTAGAAAGCGCTTCAAGAAGAAAACAGATATAAAGTTAAAAGTGGTAATATTTGAGAAAAAGATACCATCTAGATTACAATTCCGTGATCACTGAATGTCAAACAAAAATTTTCAAATGTCATCCCAAAAGACTCAGGATCATGGGGTTTTAGTTTTATTTCGTATCCTGATGACTAAACAAAATAAAGTCCTATTGAAGATCAATGAATCAAAGAACAATACCGAATATAAATATTTTAATATTTCAGGAACATCGAGGCGAGCAAATTTCAACGTGAAGGATCGCCCAAAGGATACAACGTAATTTGACAAGTTTTTCAGCCATCGCGGTTCGCTTGAGAAAGTGTGATGGCTGATCGTTCGAATGCTGACAAACTAACTAACTGGTCCCATTTAGAGCCTATAGGTACGGGCGCTAAGAAGAAAATTGTTAAAAGTCAAGATAAACAGAATTTCTACAACTCTAACAGCCGCGCTCATGAGCGAGGTAAAGAAAACGTTGACATCGATCGCCCCAAGCGACAGTTTTCCTCAGAATCTGCATCGAGTCTCGATTACTATGCCGAGGGAGAGAAAATGGTATCGGACCTTTGCACGATACCTGCTGCACATGAAAGTACCTTTCAAAAACCATTAACAAACGAGGAGAGAGAACAGTCGTCAGGCCTGTCCGATTATTTTCTTACAGCTCTCGACAAAATCAACTCTCACGACCAAATACCCAACAGAATTGTTCAGCTAGCAATTGAAGCTTGTACTGATGCTGAAAATATTGCTATTTCACACCACAACAGACCGTGTTTTAAAAATATTCATTCCATATGCGCAAAAACTAGATCCAACGTCCAAAAGGCAGACAGTGCAGTCGCTAATCTTCATTCTCAAGGCATACCATGGGTAATCAAGAACTTTATATTTTCATTCGTAAGAATACTTGACGGATGGAAAGGCGTTAAGGAATTACTGAGTGAGAAACACGACACCTACGCTAGAATTGAAAACAAATACTACAGCGAAAATATACGCGAATGCTTTGTTCAATGGCAAGCAGTCACCGAAGAGATGCTTGCACACATTTACAAAACATTTAAGTGCCTAGATCATGGATTCAAATTGGAGCAAAAAAGTTTTACACAAAATTACTACGCCACCAACCCCACACCAAATCGGCATCAAAATCAGAACAAATTTCCAACATCCAAGTCTCATACTTGCATACCGCGCGCAGCAAGTACCTCCCCCGCTCCCTACAATGCATTGCAACCTCCTTGGGTGCAAAGTCAAATGACAAACACATCGCAGAATGTTCCCGATACTCAATGGTCGAATCGACCGGGAGTGAGTTATAAAAAAATACCCGTACTCACGACATCGTCTCAATCGTTTTACTCTTCAAACGATTTGAATGATTACGAAACGTTTCAAAAAACGCAACCGAAATGTGATCTAAGTAATTTCAGAGAAGCAAAACCTCGACAGTCTTGGACCATTACGAATGCTGATTTTCGAGCCATGGAAGGTATATATCAAACTGATCAACGAGAACTCTACTCGCAACTTAAACAGAAAATGGACGCTGAGCTTGGCAAGGTACCAATTCCGCCCATTCTCAATAGCATGTTGAGTCGCGAAATGGAAATTAAAGCCAAAATGATACCGTTGAGTTATGTTGAAAAAACATTAATACCAAGTATGGCTACGACGGACATAAGAGGTTGTTACATGCCAAAAAATAACAGCTGCGGTGACACGAAGGATGATACTGATTTTTTTACTACATGGGGTCAGATGATACAGAAGGAACGAAGTGAGTTTATAGCACATCACACTCACAACGCTCACGTTCCTAATAATACTCTAAACATCTCAAACACTATCGCTGGCCCCATACAATACTTTGAAAACGAACATGATGAGTGCTATGAAATATCAAAGGTGTACATGAAACCGGGCAGTTACAAAGTGCCCATAAAGTCGACTGATCTCATGCCTCCTTTTGCCACCAACTCTCTACAAGATTCTATTAATCTTATTGACGACTCAAATTATCAAAACGCTAAACCATTATTGTCACCAGTCGTGCTAGCTCCTCAACCTAAATATAATTTGGAATCCTGGCCTTGCTTAGTGCCAAAAAGGTCAGACGAACTCAACGAAGTACAGTTTTCAAACATTTCAACTTCTTATGTAGACGTTCAAACAATGAACATTCAGAACTCTATGACTTCTGATAGAGCATGGGAAGCAGCAAAACAGTCGGCTCCAAAATTAATTGACTCCAAAAACGAGGACAGTAGATCTGACACTGCTAGACTTTACAATGCACTTGGACTCGCCGGTAGTGATAAATCTTACGAAAATTATAAAACAAACTTCGAAATCGTAGAAGATGATTCGATGGAGGCAAATATAGTAACGACTAGAAATACTCAGAAAATATGGTGCGCCGCTGTACATAACATCTCTCATATATCGGAAAAAGATGAGTGTGAAAAGGAAGAATGTGAAGATGATAAAATAGAAGACGAAAAAGCGAGAAATACAAGTACACGGTGTTCTAATTTTGACCAATGTGGGAACTGTATTAAAGATACGAACCAGAAGAAAAACGTAAAAACTAAAGCAACAGTACCTGGTACATGGTATAATGCAAAGAAGAAGCAACCACTATCGATGTTTGTAGTGAAAAAATTTGAAACGATCATAACAAATTTATCGCAAAACGTAGAAACAACATTCATTCAACAAGACATGGATATACGAATCGTAGGTTTTTTATTGCATAACTAGATAAGAGAAGAAGAGATAAGTCATTTTCAACTTTGATAATAATTTTGATGTTTTTAGGCACCAAGATTTTACGAAATAGTAAAGCACCCGATGAGTCTGCATGACATAATAACGAAGCTCAACAATGCTGCCTATACCGAGTACGAGCAAGTGGTACAAGATTTTAGACGCATTTTCCATAATGTCCGACTGTATCTAAAGGTAATAAATAACGTTTAAGTTTAATACATATCCGTTTATTGTGAAGATTAGCATCGTATAATAAACTACGTATTATTTCAGTCATGTCCAGATCCAACCATGAAGAAAAATATTTACAAAGTCTCATCTGAATTTGAGAAACTACTCAACGAAGAATTTAACACAAAATCTGATTCCAATGATCATAATTACTGTGGTGAGAAAGAAATTAAGAAGTCAAGTAATAAAAATACGGACGCAAGTAATGTAAAGTTTGCTGAAGATACGAAATAACATTAACTCAGTGAAGTGGCTGAATATATAAATAGTTACGAAGAACCTTTATTGCTTTTGGACTTCTTTTTAATTCTATTATGTAATGCGTGGAATTGTCTCGCGTTTCCAAATGGATTAGAAGACTGGAGATGTACTCCATTGTAAATCTACCTTGTAAAAATACTTATCAAATCTTCTATCGATAGTTTTGTAAGAACATCTAGTCAAAGAATGTAAATGTCAGTGATGTTACCAGAACTAAGTCTTAATTTTATTGATTTAAGCTAGGAGTTGCCAATTTTTTGATGAAATTTACCCACTTATGTAAAATGTTGATTTGATTGAAAACTACCTTTCTTCATTTTTAGCTTGTAGTGTTTTTATTTTTCTTTTACGTTACTAGTTTTAGTTTTTCTAGTTCATTTGGCTTATGTGTAATGCTTAACTTACGAAATTCATTTTTCATTTTGTCTTTTAGTCGTTAGAGTTATTTTGTTTCTTGTGTTGCTTAAACTTTGGAGGTGTCTAAAAGATTCAGCTGAATATCTTGTTAATGTGTTTAAAATTATTACAACGTTAGGTTCACGCATTTCTTCCAGTAGCTAAATAATTATTCTTAGTAAAGTTTAATCCTTGACTGTGATTTTAATTTTAGGTAAAATGTATAGCGTTCTTCTTAGTGGCATACTGGTTATTTTTAGAAAAAAAAAGTTAGTAAATAATTACATTTTTGTAGATTATTATTTATTATTCGTGAAAATTGTTTAGAAAATTTTTTGTTTGAAGTGCCTAATTCATGATACATACATAGTAATTTCTTCATAATATACCTACAGTAATTTCCGGTTTGACAGTCGGTTTACATTTTTACAATCTACTGATCCTATCCAATGTAAACGGGCACCGGAATACCATGGCCATGATATAGTTTGTAGGCAGTTTATCTATTCAATAGCTACTATTTGTTACATGTTTTTGTTGTTGTTTGTGTTTTTTAGAATTTTTATAACTAATTTTCAAAGATAACAAAACAAACAATTATAGCCTGATAAACCTTAGAATACAGATCTGACTTCGACTATACCTACAATATCTTTTTTCCTGCGCCTTAAGAATCCAAATAGCAAAATCAACATATTATGTAGCTCATATTATGTTTTAGGCCTTTCATGTTACAGATTTAAATTATAAAAATAAATTATATATAATTACGAGGTATTCATTATAATTATTGTAAATTATGGCAAGAAATGTTATAATATAGATATTTATTATACGCGTTTGTTTTACTGCTTTACGTAATAACATATTTCATTGTTACATGAGTTCAGTCAATCAGCTAAACACGGAAACATAGTCATAGGTATTAAACACGATAATATACTTAATTATATTATGATAGCGTTGCAGTTGCAACTTATATTTCCTTTATATCCTTAATGAGGCGTAGAGCTGAAACAGTTGATGAAAGGAACTATAGGATGGTTGGTATAGGAATGACTTGTGTGAAGCTAACTGTCGCACTCAGAAATGAATATAGGAGATGGTGGTAATGTGGCCCCCCATTTGTTTATCAAGCATTATTTAAAAAATATAGGAGTCAGAAACCTAAAAAATACATTATGGGCTACGAATAATAATAAATTAATAACTAAGGAAACGTAACTCCCATACTATTACCGTTTAAAATTTGGTTCCTTTCGAACTGTCATGTAACGTCAGCCTTTATACCGCTCAAGGCCACCTAAGTATTGCAAATGTATTGAAATGTGTACCAAAGGTACACTTATTTGACAAGTGTTTTGGAGCATGTTTTTTGACGGAGTTACTCTTCCGTAGTTTTTATTATTCGTAGATTATGGGACTTCTTATTCATTTGTTTTAACATGTCTTATTTAGGGAATAAATAAAACTCGTGCAGGATAATCGAAAGTTTTAATTATTCTTAATCAATCACATTTGGTATTTTGAGATCAAGTGATGGTAATGTGGCCCCCCGGGGATATCACAGCACAAATGAAACTAACGACAAAAATCACGAATATAATAGTCACCTTTGGAGCCTCCACAGGCTACATAGCCCATTAGTTAAAAATTTGATACTGTACCCATGGCTCTCGCTCTGTCGACCTGTCTCCAACATTACGACCAATGTAAGGGGGCCAAATTACAGTCATTGCTAATATCATATATTTAAACAAACGTACCAAAAATATTTATTAAATGTATCCATACTTCCATACTAATATTATAAATGCGAAAGTGTGTCTGTCTGTCTGTCCGGCTGTCGTCTGTCTGTCTGTTACCTCTTCACGTTCGAACCGCTGAACCGATTTTGCTGAAATTTGTCATGGAGATACTTTGAGTCCCGGAATTCCGATTTTATCCCGGAAAAATATACAGTTCCCGCGCGATAAACGAATTTTGGCGCAACGGAGTTGCGGGCGTCATCTAGTAATTTTATATTTACTTTTTAAATTCCGTAGAACAGTTTGATGCATCCGATGTTTGAACACAAAAGCCAAATATTTCTGTTTCTTAACAACTATCGAAATAAAATCACACACACTTAAGAGTTTCGCCGGTCGCAAGTTTAACTCGATCGAATGACAATCGAACTTGACAGCCTCTGTTGGATTTGTACGGTGCCAAATTAATAGCATGCCGCGAGCATCCCGTTCCACCAAAATTATACTGGATAGCGTTGTTAAAACATTTAATGTTGAGGGAGGGCAATATAATATATGACGAAGGAAGAACACCAGTATTGTTTTTAAAATGTGTGACGTCACCATTGCTGACATCACTTACTTTATCTAAATTAAAATCAAATTCAGAACTCATGCTGATATAAGTAGAAAAACACTCACTTAGTAAACTCACAAACACTTTTATTCCAACTGTTCTTAATACAAATTCCAAATTTCTTCTTAAAACTTAACGTAACACCAATATTATTCGATCCTTACTGCTCAACAGCTCAAATCGAACTGAACCGATTGAGACCATGCTTTTAACTTGTCTGGGCTTGACCCATGTTTTTAATGCAATAGCATTTAAAAATTATAATTAAAATTTACAAATCAAGAAAACTTAATTGAGACATTTTTTATTTTAGAACAGGGGTCACCAATTGGCGGACCGCGGTCCGCATCCGGACCGCCGACCCATTGTGTGCGGACCGGTGGTCCGCACACAATGGGTCGGCGGTCGGCAGCGGCGGCGGCAAGCAACCAAGCATTTTCGAAGATGAACTTCGTTTATGTCAATAGCTTGCACCAATTTCACTCCAAACTTCAGACAGATAATTAGCGACTGATACCTTAGCTTTGTAATTTCCGTTATTTGTTTCAAAAATATTTTTTTATAAATTGTGCGGACCGCTAAGGTCATTTCATTTCTTAAAATGGACCCCGAGCGAAACTAATTGTTGACCCCTGTTTTAGAATTAACACCGAAAGTATTTTACTATTCATAATTTTAACATTTCAAAAATAAGAATTACATTTTAAAAAATCAATAAATAATATTTTAATCAATAGTTCATTGTAATTTTAATTGTTTTTAAATAGTAAGTATTTAATTGTCTATAACTCTATAGTTCTACTTTTATAATTTACTGTTGCGCCGATTTATATTATGTGCAGGGGCCACATTACCACCTTTTCCCTGTATTCATAATTAAATTATTGTAATGAAAACGTAAGTCCATATAAAATTATTATGATCTGTCAAACTCTTCTTTATTGAAGTTTAATCATCATTAAATCTCTTGAGTGCGGCCGTAAGTTTTATAAGATTAACAAAAATCGCAAAAAAGTTGTATACAGGGTGTAACAAAAGTTAGTGATAATTACTTTAGGGTGTGTACGTGTTCCTCGTAGAGAGTTCACTGTGAAAGTAGCAGCGCTGATGGAACTTTTTTTTCACTTTTATATGGGCAAGCGCCCTAGCGTCACGAGTTTCCTCAGACAATAGTGAAAAAAAAATTGGTCTTTCAGCGCTGCTACTTTCGCAGTGTACTCTCTATGAGGAACACGTACACACCCTAAAGTATTGTCATTATTATTAAAAATGTTACCAAATAGCGATATGTTTACTGCAGCTTCATGCTAGAGATAAACTACGATAACATGGCGCGCCCCTCCAAAATTCAAAACGTTTGAAGTGCGTTGTCTTGCGCGGTAGGCTAGTTATGATTAGTTGACCAACAAATCTTGGTAATAAGTGACATTAACTGAAATATTACGAGTACTGGTTGATTGGTTGAATACTAATTACTACATACAAACTCTTTCATAAGGATGTGACTACACACATTGAAACAGTCATTTGGAGGGGCGCGCCATGGTATCGTAGTTTATCTCTACCAACTCATAACTTTATACTCCGCTCTTTATATGAGGGAGTATAGGATAGACAGTCAATAAGTTAATTTTACAGGACCTTAATAACTCGCACTGAACATTATCAACCTCTGAGTTCTCAGAGCTTGCAATGTCCTAAATTCCCAATATCTACCAATATTTTCAACATTTAGGGCCTGTTTCACCGCTTCCTGATAAGGTGCCCGATAGGCTTATTTGACAGATTGTCCATACTCTATGTGTCAAGTTAAGTGGTGGATAGCCTTATCAGGAAGCGGTGAAACAGGCCCTTAGCCTAGTAAATGAATGCTCAAAAAGGGGGTGTGGGTGGAAAAGTCGAAAGCAGAAATTTTGACTACGGAACTTTGTTTGGACTAGTTATGAGATAAACATACTAAAAGTCCTGACCCCTCCGGGGTGCGCCGGAGGGGACGGGGGGAAAAGAAGGACCCATTTTTTGTTTTTTTGACTAATTTACGGAAACGGTGCTTCGTACGTAATTTTATTGTATTACATAAGAAAAGTTAATAAAATTCTCTACAACTTTATCCTTTACACTTTGTATCTATATCCAATCGTTGCCTAGCTATCATCTTCTAAAAGTGGTAGATTTTCAAATACACGACATCAATACGACCTAAGGATATTTGTATTTTCTGAAATATCAGGTTTTTTTTAAGACAGTTAATAGATGAACGATAGCTTATTTTATGGTCTTTTATAAAACAGAAAAAAAACTGGATTTTCTTATCTCTAAGAAAAAAACATTGATTTTTCAATGGCCATAGAAATGTCGTTTACCAACAAATCTTTATACTTCGTTTTATAAAACTGAAAATTTCATTCTAATGAGAAAAAAACTTCTACATTTTTATTGCCAATAGTCAAATTAATAATAATTAATCCTAATCTATGGTTAGTGCAGATTATTTTACCTAAAAATACATTTTTTGTGTCTTTCTACGGTATGAGGTTAAAAATTCTTCGTAATTTCAAGTAATCATTTTTCCTGCTATCTAAGTTACCAGAAAATATCTGCCTGCCTGTTCTATGTCTATTCTAGTCACAATAGACCGAATTTATGTCAGACCAGCCTGTAGACCAGTCCAAAACCAGAATAATGTTGTCAAATCAAACCAAAATTAAGCCGATGTGATCAGTAAAAAGGCTCCAGGAGAGCAACCAGTCTCTAGAAACCGACCAAACCGTGCCGAAGCGTTTCCATTAAGATGGTCCAAATGATATCAAAATATTTTGTTTTCCAGCATCCGAATCTGGAAAATACGGAAGGTTGCTTTTTCATGAGTTTGAGAGATTGATCATGGTATCACTAAGAAATTGTCTCTGATGCTGGTGCTGATATAACACTGGCTTGAATTTTATCTGGATTTACTATAATCACGTGTTCAAATAATTCTGTGGTGTACTACTATCGTCAGCCGGGTCTAGCGAGCCATTATTCGTGTCATAATGTGTTACCATGGCCAATCTCCCAAACTCACGAAAAAGCAACCTTCCACATTTTCCAGATCGGGATGCTGGAAAACAAAATGTTTTGATATCATATGGGCCATCTTAATGGGAACCCTTCGGCACGGTTTGGTCGGTTTCTAGAGACTGGTTGCTCTCCTGGAACCTTTTTACTGGTCGCATCGACTTAATTTTGGGTTGATTTGACAACATTATTCTGGTTTTGGACTGTTCTCCAGGCTGGTCTGACATAAATTCGATCAATTATGACTAGAACAGACATTTAAAAGATTTTCCAGTAACTTAGATAGCAGGAAAAATTATTACTTGAAATTACAAAGAATTTTTAACCTCATACCGCAGAAAGACTCAAAAAATGTATTATTAGGTAAAATAGTCTGCACTAACCATAGATTAGGCTTAATTATTATTAATTTGACTATTTCCAATAAAAATTCAGAAGTTTTTTTCTCATTAGAATGAAATTATCAGTTTTATAAAACGAAGTAGGTATAAAGATTTGTTGGTAAACGATATTTCTATGGCCATTGAAAAATCAAGGTTTTTTTCTTAGAGACAAGAAAATCCAGTTTTTTTTCTGTTTTATAAAAGACTATAAAATAAGCTATCGTTCATCTATTAACTGTCAAAAAAATCCTGATATTTTAGAAAATACAAATATCCTTAGGTCGTATTGATGTCGTGTATTTGAAAATCTACCACTTTTAGAAGCTCATAGCTAGGCAACGATTTGATATAGATACAAAGTGTAAAGGACAAAGTTGTAGATAATTTTATTAACTTTTCTTATGTAGTACAATAAAATTACGTACGAAGCACCGTTTCCGTAAATTAGTCAAAAAACCAAAAAATGGGTCCTTCTTCCCCCCCCCCCCCCCCCTCCGGCGCACCCCGGAGGGGTCAGGACTTTTAGTATGTTTATCTCCTAACTAGTTCAAACAAAGTTCCGTAGTCATAATTTCTGCTTTCGACTTTTCCAACCAGAATCATTCGTTTACTAGGGTAATTGGCGTAGCAAGGACATAATATTGACAGCGTTAATAATATAAAAGGGAATATGACGCAAAGGTCGGAGCAAAGGACGCTATACTAGCACATACAATAATAGCTCCCACACCGGTTTCGGTGACGGTGGCCGGTTTCATTGACCAGGCCAGCTACGCAGGAGAAATTTTATAGTGCCCAAGTGTGTGCGCAGTACACAAGAGCACACTATTCCTTTACTCTCATAACCCAGTGGGACGGAAGACCGACACGACCGGCGAGAGATCAGGCGCAGGACCGACTAAAATACATGCCCGTCGGATGGGCATATGATGGGCATGGATCATCTTACTTGTCTGACAATCAGGTGATCAGCCTGTATTGTCCTAACCAAACTTGGAAATAACATGTTTCCAACGCAGGAATCGAACCCACGACCTCCGAGTCAAGAGGCGCGCTCTATACCACTAGACCAAGGAGGCGTTAAACGTTAAATTAGCACATACAGTAAATAATCCGACAAAAATCCGACATATCGCACAATCATGTCGTATATGAAACATAGGGGTATTTTACAGATATTTGGTGTAGCAATACAATATCAGCAATGATAACACCCAGACAGTCAGCACTGATTTCGATCTGTGTGTTGTCCCAGTGTAACAAATGTTATAATCTAGATAAAAGATAGCTTGGTCTGGATAACATTTCCTGAACACTAATCACACGTTTTTGTTTACACTCTGTTTGTTATTAAATAACTAATTGTGTAAGGGAGCATACCCATACTACGTGACCTACTTTTTAAGATTTTTGGACCCCCTCCCTCACCCTGGTGACCACGCGTAGTATATGCCATGACGATAATCTTACTTGTTGGTAGCATATGCATATGCTTAGAACACTTCTCACGAAACCGAAGTCACCACATGTTTCCATATAAATTTTGAGGAGTTCCCTCGATTACTTATGGATCCCTTCATCAGATCACCACTTTTGTGAATATAGTACCAAATTGGGACGATACCCTATACAGCAAAAGAAAAATTTTGAAAATCGGTTCACAAACGGCGCAATAATCGTTGAGCTTAAAAAGATGAACATAACACCTCCCCCATTTTGAAAGTCGGTTAAAATTGTAGCCTATGGCCGGCCTTACACAGCCGGAATTTCATAATCGGAAATTCATATTCTTACAGATCGATCTATGAAATTCATAATCTGAAAAAATCAGAATGTGTGTGGAGCGTACTGATATTGTACGGTATTCCGGTCTTTCTGAATTAATAATATGAATTTCCGATTATGAAATTCCGGCTGTGTAAGGCCGGTCTAAATGTTATTCTGATGTACCTATCTTATCTTATATAAATAAAAATGGATTTTCAAATGTGTTAGTCGCGCTAAAACTGAAAAGCGGCTGAATGGATTGGGCTAATTTTAGTCTTAAAATATTCGTAGAAGTCCAGGGAAGGTTTTAAAGTGACACGAAGCTCACTGGGACAGCTAGTCTTATATATAAAAATGTATTTTCAAATGTGTTAGTCGCGCTAAAACTCGAAAACGGCCGAACGGATTGGGCTGATTTTAGTCTTAAAATATTCGTTGAAGTCCAGGGAAGGTTTTTAAGTGACACGAAGTTCACCGGGATAGCTAGTAAGCTATATTATTGTAAAGTTTAATTAAAATCCATTCAGTAGTTTTTGCGTGAAAGAGTAACACATCCATAGTACATCCAAACAAACTTTCGCCTTTATAATATTATGAGGATTCAGATCACCAACTACCAAGCTTGACAGCTTCGCCAAACTTCAAAGTGCCTGACAAGTGACAACAGTGCTTGTTTTTTTTAATGGCTGCACAGTTGGCTATAAATAACCATAATAAATGTCGGTGTCAAGTATTAAATGGCGAGAAGAAAAAAAACGTATGACGTTTCTCTCGGCAAAATTGACTACGTGACAAAACTCTAGACCTCCTCCCCCCCTCTTGTGACCGAGCATAGTATTTTGAAGATCCCCCCCCCCCCCCCCCCCTAAATGGGTCACGTAGTATGGGTATGCTCCCTAACTGTGTCACATAATTTAATGTGTACCTACTACTTCTGTTTTAGGCATCAGTTATATGTTATATGTTATATATATATATATATATATATATAACATATATATATATATATATATATATATATATATATATATATATATATATATATATATATATAGTCATCAATATAATATATAGTTATCAATTGGCATGATAAGGTAGACTAATTTTTAGAAAATAATGAAAAATGTATTTAAAATTTTAAACTTTAACCTTCTAACGCTATATATGTATAGCATTAAAACAGTAGTAATAACATAGTTTTAAAATTATTTCTTCAATCAGTAGAGCATCTACTATCTAGACTCTAGATATATATCATTAACATGTTATGCTACTAATTTAAAACGACTTTTTTTTAAATGAAATAAGGGGCAAACGAGCAACCTGATGGAAAGCAACTTCCGTCGCCCATGGACACTCGCAGCATCAGAAGAGCTGCAGGTGGGTTGCCGGCATTTTAAGAGGGAATAGGGTAATAGGGGAGGGTAGGGAAGGGAAGGGAAGGGAATAGGGGAGGGTATTGGGCCTCCCGTAAACTCACTCACTCGGCGAAACACAGCGCAAGCGCTGTTTCACACCGGTTTTCTGTGAGAACGTGGTATTTCTCCGGTCGAGCCGGCCCATTCATGCCGAAGCATGGCTCTCCCACGTATAAATTTAATTCTGCCATGTTAAGTTAAAGTTTGAATTATATCCAACCCAAGCATTTACCACTATAGACTCAAGTCGGTTTACAAGGTGTAACAAAACTAAGTGATAATATTTTAGGGTTATACTATATAGAAGTCATCGTGAAAGTAGCAGTGCTGAATGCTGCAACTTTTTTTTCATCTTTATATGGATAAATTTATAAACATCTTAAACATCTTAAACATCTTAATGGCGCCAAATTAGACTATATATAATAAAGCTCCGGTGCTTGCCCATAGGCCATAAAAATCGCAAAAAATAGTTTGCTCTTTCAGCGCCTCTATATATAATGGGACACATTCACATTACACACTCTAAATAATTATTATCACTTAATTTTGTTATACCCTGTATAATACGATTAAATTGTTCGTCAAATAACTAAGAAACAAATTATTTGCTACAGTTAGAGATTCTCGTGGAGTTCTATGCATTTAGCAGGCAGCTAGGTCACCTGAAGGAGACCAAGGTGACCAAGACATGGTAATGACATCCCGCCTTAGCAGGGAACTCAGGGCGTCAGTATGGGGCTGCCGTCGCCCATGACAACCGCGAGTCCCGGGTAGGCCACGATGCGCTAGGTGTTCCAGCGCATCGTCGCGGAGTGATGTGGTATGTTGTCCACGAGTGAGCCTGAAGAGGCAGAGGTGGTGGGGCTGCGGTCGTGTATCACGCGTTTACCGTAGTCCCGCCTTCAGGAGCAGGAACACCGTTGGGGTTTTAGTGGGTAGTCCCGGGTGCGTCTTCCGTCCGCCCCGGGGAGTCCCACATACCTCGGTGGTCCTCCCCAGGCCCCGGGGATGCGTAAACGCATTCCCCCAACGCAAAAAAAGGCCACCTGAAGGAACCTCCGGCCCGGCCAGGTCGAAGACGTCATGGAATACGCAACTGTTATGTTGGTTAACAAAAGCTATAATTAGATTGTGGTCAGCAGTCACGGAGCTCATCAGATCAATTTCGGAGAAAGCCGGCACAAAATTAAATAGAAAGGCGTTCAGAAAATTCGCTTCGGACGCAACCGTCACTACAGCTGACGAGTTGCGCGCCGCTGTAGTGTACTGCGCGGAAGAATGTTAAATTGTGCTTTTAATTAAAAAAAAATAGTAAAAAATGATAAATTTGAAAAAAAAATTCAAGTAATAGTGTAGCGTAGGTACTATTGTTAATATTAGTGTGAAATTGTGATACAAATGCAAAAATGACAGTGTTATTAAATCGAGTAAATAATTATGTTTTGGTATAAAATAGAGTATTAGTGAATTAATAGTTTTTAAGTGATACTTTAATTAATTTTAGTGTTTTCTTGGTGCTTGTTAGTCATCAGTTTGAATGATTTTCGCTAACGGTAAGTTTAAACTTTTAAATGTTGATAAGTATACTTAATAAGTGTATGCCATAGAGTATAAGAAACTCTATAATTTTAACTATGATGCTAAGAAGTTGTTACATTGATGTTATTCAGTTTATATGTTATACGAACAACAGAAATATTTAAATGATTACTATAGGTCTACCAGAATCTGATGGCAATTTTTGACAGCAGATTTTCAAAAGATATCTTTGATCATTGGATAAATTTTTATATTTGAATGTTTAACACACAGAATCAGCCGCTATAAGGAAAAAAAAGGATCAAAATGTTTTATTCCAATTACCCCAGTATTTATTTTCTCACTTTCACACAGAGTCAATTTATTTTCTCATTTTTTGCCATCAGATTCTGGTAGACCTACAGCTGTCCCGGCAAACATTTTTTTGCCATATAAAGCATATCGCCACGCCACATGGCAACGTCCACCGCTATCCCGTCGCACAAACAATGGTCGCCGTCAGTCTCGAGTTGTAATAATTTACTATTATTTATTCAACAAATGCACTTATCAATATATTAAGTACCGAGTAGCTGATTCTCAGATCTACTGATTATGCATATAAAAGTTAGTAAAAATCAGTAAAGCCGTTTCGGAGCAGTACGGTAACTAACATTGTGAGATGAGAATTTTATATCCAAACTTCCATAATCCATATCCATACTAATATTATAAATGCGAAAGTGTGTCTGTCTATCCGTCTGTCTGTCTGTCTGTCTATCTATTACCTCTTCACGCTCAAACCGCTGAACCGATTTTTCTAAAATTTGGCATGGAGATACTTTGAGTCCCGGTAAAGGACGTAGGACAGTTTGTATCCCGGAAAAATGTACAGTTCCCGCGCGATAAACGAATTTTGTCGTAACGGAGTTGCGGGCATCATCTAGTATTTAAAGATAAAATTTTAGCACACGGTATCGATGCAATGTAGAGTTGAATTAGGAAACTACAAAATTGTAAATACAAACAAAGATTACAACTTTTATTGGACCAGGCAGATACAATCAAACATAGTTTAGATTATATTGTTACAACAAGGATAGTCAATAGTCATGCGCTACTTTTATGATATTATGTTTTAACTTGATAAACTTATCGCTAGTATAATACTTTAAACCTTATAAATTCAATTTAATTCAATTCAATTTATTTATTTCAGATTTTCATCCATAGTGTTAGTTTCAACAATAGGTCCTTATTCTAGAGTTAGTAATTTAAGTAAAAATAAGTTGGAATTACATTAGATAATTATTAAGAAATTAAATATATGGAAACCGTGCTATCGGAGCATGGAGCTGGACCCAATGCTTCAACAACACGGAATCCCACCTGCTACCCAACACATTCAGGAGTCTGTTTGGACAGCTTTGCACACGCGACCAGAGCGAGGCACATCTCTTTCTAATAATGTAAAAGTAAACTAAAGTCTTTAGCACTTAGGGCCGGGACACAAAAACACGGCACGGCGCCATACGGCGTCGTACGTCGCCGTACGGTGCCGCACCGTGAGAATTCACGGCGCGCGTCGTAAAAAACTACTGCACGGCGCCGTACGGCGTCGTACGACGTCGTGCCGTAGAAACTCACAGAAATTCAAGATAAGTTTCTACGTACCGTACGGCGCCGGGCAGTAGTTTTTGACGACGCGCGCCGTGAATTTTCACGACGCGGCACCGTACGGCGCCGTGCCGTGTTTTTGTGTCCAGGCCCTTATGTTTTGTTCCTGTTTTACAAAACTCTACTTCATATAAGTTTCTTGTTGTCAGTATCAACTAGAATCTAGACGACTTCCGCATCTCCGTTGCGACAAAAAATTTCGAGATAAACACTATCCAATATCCATGTCCTTTCCCCCTCAAGGTATATCCATAATATTATCTTTAAGTCGGTTCAGCAGTTTAAGCATGAAGAAATAACTTACAGACGGACAGATTAAAATTTGATTAAAATAAGTATAGTATATAACTATAAGTTTTAAAGGGTGACTTACACTGAGAAAGTGGTTCTTAATTCGAGACAGTTTTGGAAAAATGTTGTTTCCTTGTTCGGTTAGGACACTGCACGGCGCACGCTGATTACCTGCGGGGCTAAAATGGTAAGGCATCCATTACACGGGCATTCAAGCGTCAATCAATTCCGTCAGTCATGAATTATGTTTGACTGATGGTGACTGATGGACTGACGAATGGTATTAGACGGTCACTCAATTCTCTTCAGTTTTATGTCAGTCAAAGCCAAAATTTTGAAAGCTATCGTTTCTAAATTTTTTTCTATTTTGTCATGTGACAAAACTCACTCAAAATTCGTGATTAATGGTTGCATGAAGCAAAAATCAAAATATCCAGATTCATCAATCAGCTTCATGCAACCGTCAGTCACGCTCTTACACGGTAGGTTATCCATCAATCACAGTCATGACTCATGACTGTGGTAAACTGACAGCAAAACCTACCATCTAATGGATGCCTATGGCATATATATGGCGTGACTGACGATGATTGACGAAAATCTGGATACATTCGTCAGTCCATCAGTCAAACATAATTCATGATTGATGGAATTGACTGACGAGGAACCTAGCGTGTAATGGATGCCTTACGTTTTGCAATTCCTCCAGAAAATTAATTGTCAAAACTGTGAAACTGACAAATGTCAAATTAGTACAAATTGTGCAAATTGCTAGACGTATGAATTGCAAGCAGAGTGATTTTTAAAAAATAAATCATAATTAAGATTCGTTTTTTAAAAATCACTCTGATTGCAATTCATATACAGTCTAGTAATTTGCACAATTTGTACTAATTTGACATTTGTCAGTTTGACAGTTTTGACAATTCTTTTTCTGGAGGAATTGCAAAACGTTACCATTTTAGCCCCGCTGATTGTCTGATAATTGACAAAGTAAGATGATCCACGAGTCGGATGGGCACATAAAAAGTCTTGGAGACTTGGCCCCATAGATGTCAGAAACAAAATACCTCTGTGCCGTCCTACGACGCCGTGCCGTGGTTTTTTACGGCGCCGTGCCGTGTTTTTGTGTCCCGGCCCTAATTTAGTTTGAAACAATCTAAATGACTATCTAATGTGATAGTACCATAAAAATCAAGTGATAATTACTAATAGTTAGATGCTCTAAATTGATTAATTCGAATGTACAAAGGGATTAGTATGTCGTAGATAATAATTATAAACCTTCAGAGATTCATTGAAAATCATTCAGCCGTCGCCTGGCGTACGTGAAACGTTACCCGATCGTGCTAAAAAGAGAGTTCTGTTTTTGTAACGACGTGTTATTTTGCTCATTACGTTAAAGATCTGTGGTGGTACCCACAATTAAGCCATACTTAATCCTGCATCGCGGTATCGAAGTTTATGAGATCGGCAAGATATACATCAGCTGCGTTAGTATCGCGTTAGTTCGCCACAATTGGATCTGATTTCGTATTTAGTTTTATATTATAAACGTAAGTATACTCTATTTTAATTAAGTTTGAACTAAGTGTAAACATAATCTTGTGAAACTACAAATAAATGTAGCCACACCCATTTCATCGGTTCAACGTGACATTTAAATCGGTATCATTATAGCCGCCATTAATTTTGGAGTCCCGGAAAATGTACGGTTTTATTTTAGCGCAACGGAGTTGCGGGCGTAATCTAGTAATAAAATATATTTATTAGTAAGAGGAATTAAGTTTCATAAGCTAGCTACAGAAGAAAGTTGTTGTTTTTCGAGTTTTTTAATGATGCGACAATTCATTTGGTGCCGAAACAAAGCTACGGTGCGACATGCAGGTGGCCACTTGTACATGTTCTATAAAGTGAAACAACGACCTTTTATGGCAGATAATGTTTTAAGATATTTACGAAACTATAATCCAAACCATGAGACGATTCACATACGGCTTTTGCTGAACCAAAGATTTCCTTTGGTTAGGATTGATCTTTATATCCCTAAGATGGGTTTACGATGTGGAGCCACCTGAATATTTCATGCAGGTGGGAGAGAGGGGGGTTTTTAGCTTTAACAAGGTATGAGGTCAATAACTGCGTGGGATTTAGGTATATAGTCCAGTTTGGTATCATTTTCGATTGAATCGAATGTTTGAAAGCCAATTTTGGAATAATATTTAGATAAAAGATAGTAAAAATAAAATAAAATAAAAATTTAGAATATATTATTTTCAACCAACGAAAATGCTGTTGACAAGCCTTAATTAATATAAGGAGGCTGATAGCTGCATTATTCTGCATGCCAAAGACATGGTGATGAATGGAGCAATAAACATATTAATAATACTAGACGTTCCGCGCGACTTCGTCCGCGTAAATCTGAAATTTCACAGAAACCGTATATTTTTCACAAATAAATAACCCATGTCTCACGTAGTCTACTATATATTCGTGTCAAATAACATAAAAATTGCTCTCGTAGTCTAAGATATTAGCCCTTTCAAATAATTTTCCCCGTTTTTTACATTTTTCTCTATATCTTTGCTCTTATTAGTCTTAGCGTTATAAAATATAGCTCATAGGCTTCCTCGATAAATAGGCTATCAAACACTGAAAGATTTTTTCAAATCGGGCCAGTAGTTCTTGAGATTAGTGCGTTCAAACAAACTAACCAACAAACTCTTCAGCTTTATTTTCACATTTTCCTCTGTAACTTTGCTCCTATTGGTTTTAGCGTGATAAAATATAGGTTATAGCCTTCCACGATAAATAGGCTATCAAACACTGAAAGATTTTTTCAAATCGGATGAGTAGCTCCTGAGATTAGCGCGTTCAAACAAACAAACTCTTTAGCTTTATAATATTACTAGACGTTCCGCGCGGCTTCGCCCACGTAAATTAGATATTTCACAGACAAATTAGTCCACAAAAAATAGCCCATAATAGGCTTGATGACTATTTTTTTTCTTATTGGTAATTAAAAGACCCTTAAAAATAGAAACATCGCTGAAAGAATGACTCTGATAGCTTAAATATTCACCAAGATATGACAATTCAAACATCTCATAAAATAGACCTGCCCGAAACGCACCATACAAAGTGCTACGAAAGACTGACGTCACTCTTTCGTAGTTTGTATGGAGCGGGAGAGAACTTTGTTCGATAGGTATATTAAATATTGCGTTTATGAAAGTGGTTTCGTAACAAAAGTTGCTTTAAATTGCATAATATATCGAATGGTATACAAATTTAAGAAATTTAATTGAAAAAAAAATCGACTTGATTATCCATCTTTGAAGGCGCATAGCAAAAAAAATACAAATGCTATCGAGCTGAAATTTTGGGGACACTTATTTTTTACCGTGATTTCTTTATTTTACTAACAAAATTCGCATCCCTATTCTTCACGTGGTCTACTTCTTATCCGACCCAAATAACAAAAAAATTGCTCTAGTAGTTCGTGAGATAAGCCCTTTCAAATAATTTCCCCCGTTTTTTCAACATTTTCCCCTATTTCTTCGCTCCTGTTAGTTTTAGCGTGATAAAGTATAGCTTATCGCCTTCCTCGATAAACGGACTATCTAACACTGAAATAATTTTTCAAATCGGACCAGTAGTTCCTGAGATTAGCGCGTTCAAATTATCCCTTTCAAATAATTTCCTCCCGTTTTTTCCACATTTTCCTCTATTTCTTCGCTCCTAATACTCTTAGCGTGATAAAATATAACCTATAGCCTCATAAAAGTTTATTGTGCGGGAGCCGTACATTTTTTGGGACAAAATGTATCCCTTGTCCTTCCCGAGACTCAAAGTATCTCCATTTTCCATACCAAAATTCATCAAAATCGATTGAATAGTTTATGCGCAAACCATAAAAGTATATTGTGCGGTAACCGTATATTTTCCGGGACAAAATGTATCCTATGTCCTTTTCCGAGACTCAAAGTATACAATATATCCATACCAAATTTCAGCAAAATCGGTCCAGCTGTTTACGCGTGATGTCGTAACCAAGGGAAGTATATGGATTCATTTTTATTCCGCGTAAATTAGATATTTCACAGACAAATTAGTCCACAAAAAATAGCCTATGATCTTTCACGTACTCTACTTCCTATCTGACCCAAATAACAGAAAAATTGCTCTAGTAGTTCGTAAGATAAGCCCTTTCAAATAATTTCCCCCGTTTTTTCCACGTTTTCCTCTATTTATTCGCTCATAATAGTCTTAGCGTGATAAAATATAGCCTATAGCCTTTCTCGATAAATGGGCTATCTAACACTGAAAGAATTTTTCAAATCGGACCAGTAGTTCCTGAGATTAGAGCGTTCAAATAAGCCCTTTCAAATAATTTCCCCCGTTTTTTCCACATTTTCCTCTATTTCTTTGCTCCTATTAGTCTTAGCGTGATAAAATATAGCCTTCCTCGATAAATGGGCTATCTAACACTGAAAGAATTTTTCAAATTGGACCGGTTGTTCCTAAGATTAGCGCGTTCAAATAAGCCCTTTCAAATAATTTCCTCCCGTTTTTTCCACATATTCCTCTATTTCTTCGCTCCTAATACTCTTAGCGTGATAAAATATAACCTATAGCCTTCCTCGATAAATGGACTATCTAACACTGAAAGAATTTTTCAAATCGGACCAGTAGTTCCTGAGATTAGCGCGTTCAAACAAACAAACAAACAAACAAACTAACTAACTAACAAACTCTTCCGCTTTATAATATTAGTACTAGCAGCTGTCCCGGCAAACGTTGCTTTGCCATAATATAAAGTATTTCGCCCATTATTGAATTGACTAAATAAGTATGTCGCCATGGCAACGTCGATCGCTGTCCCGTCGCACAAACAATGGTCGCCGTCAATCTCAGGTTCTAATAATTTACTATTATTTATTCAACAAATGCACTTATCAATATAAAAAGTAGATGTTGTCCGATTCTCAACCCTAGCCGATATGCTCGCTAAGATTCACGAAAATCGGTCGAGCCGTTTCAGAGGAGTTCAATTACGCACACCGTGACACGAGAATTTTATATATTAGATAGACTAGACGTTCCGCGCTGCTTCGCCCGCGTAAATTAGATATTTCACAGACAAATTATTAGTCCACAATAAATAGCCTATGAGCCTTCACGTTTCTACTTTTTATCTGTGCCAAATAACAGAAAAATTAATACTTCAGTCGGAATTTCCAGGAATTGCTATTGTATTCTATTGTTGTCGCGATCACCGGTGCTCGCGCGGGGCCTGAAGGATTACTCCAGTAGTTCGTGAAATAAGCCCTTTCAAATAATTTCCCCCGTTTTTTCCACATTTTCCTCTATTTTTCGCTAATATTAGTCTTAGCGTAATACAATATAGCCTATAGCCTTCCTTGATAAATGGGCTATCTAACACTGAAAGAATTTTTCAAATCGGACCAGAATTAATGATTCATACTAAGATTAGCACGTTTAAATAATGCTTCTTCTTCTTCTTCTTTTTATGTTGTTTAACATCTTTATCGTGCAAATATGAGTCCTAAAATAAATTAAGCATTCTTAAGTCATCCGAATATGGTACCGAACTTGGAATAGTACCATAATTAATGCCTCTATACAGATTGAGACTTTATTTTCCTGCAGAGCAGAAGCTGCTAATATTAAAAAAATTACATCAAAAATCGCGGTGGCTCCACATCTTAAATCCATTCTTGGGCCATAAGCAGAACCGTAAATAGCCTATTTTGCGCCCTGTGCGAGCTTCTATATAACTGCGCCCTTGTTTAGATATAATAGGTACCCAGAGAAATGCTATGTATAGGCCTCTCTGGTCTGGACATTCTTGCGCCCCTCAGAGTCTACGCCCTGTGCCTGGGCACCAGTGGCACCGCCCTGTTTACGGCACTGGCCATAAGGACCAATCCTACCAAAGGAAATCTTTGGTTCAGCAATAGCCGTATAATTTACCGTACACACGCAACTACTTTGCTCGTATGAAGTCTTGTGTTTCATTTGATATTATTATAGAACCTGCATGAGTTGTGTTGTAAGAATCAGGTACAGGCAGTAAGTAAAAAAACTGCTCGAATAATTCTTCTTGTTCACTTATTGTGTAGACTAGTATAGAGAATTTTCCATCAATATCTTATTTTTATCTACAGCCTCTACAGGAAAGATTACGACCAATTTGAATATCCTATATGATAATATTATCTTGGCCCTAAGTTTATTAAAGTTAAGCTTATGAATTATTACATAAGGATGGGTTGCAACAGAGGCGTTAGGTTAAGGTTATCGTCAAATATGGCGTCCATTATGGACTTTTACTAGGGATTTGACAGTTCATTTGACATTTTGTAATAGTTAAAGTTATAGTTAAAGTAAGTTGGTGCAACCCGCCTTAAGTATATTCGTCTCTAGCTAGAGTCATGATCTAAATTAAGTTAAAAACTAAGTTGTGAGAGAGAATAAATCAGTTTTTAGTTTACTTGTAGTAAATTGTGTCGGGCTATTTAAATTAAAATAAATGAGGAGTCTATTAGTTTTATCTACTTTTGTTCGGTCCACATATTAAGCGTGACAAAACTGCATTTAATACAGATGCGCTACGAATTGAGAGACAAAAACATTCGGTAAACGACAAAACAAACAAACAAAAAGCTAAACAATTTTTGAAGTGAAAACTTCTTAAGCGGCGTTGAGCACTTGTGGGATGGGTAAAAACTGTGAAACTCGCGATAGATTCTCGTGTTGATCGAAAAACCATACAAAACGCGTAAGACGGTTGGAGAGTAGTGTTTTGTGTCGAACTCGGACTCGAACTCGAACTCGAACTCAATTTGAAACTTGATCGAAACTTGATCGAAATTTGATCGAAACCTTGATCGAAACTTGATCGAAACTTGATCGAAACTTGATCGAAATTTGATCGAAAGTTGATCGAAACCTTGATCGAAACCTTGATCGAAACTTGATCGAAACTTGATCGAAACTTGATCGAAACTTGATCGAAACCTTGATCGAAACCTTGATCGAAACAACTTGATTTTTTAAAAATCGATTTTCATAAAAAATGGGTTAAAAAATGCACAACGTTAATAATCAAGTTTTCACTTCTGCCGGCACTCCCGGAGTGCAACCAGTCTTTTTTTTAATGAAAAAAGGGGGCAAACGAGCAAACGGGTCACCTGATGGAAAGCAACTTCCGTCGCCCATGGACACTCGCAGCATCAGAAGAGCTGCAGGTGCGGTGCGGCCTTTTACCAGGGAATAGGGTAATAGGGGAGGGTAGAGATGGGAAGGGAAGAGAATCAACGACCACAAAAGGTTTGCCCCGTGAAAAAGGCATCAGATCTAATGTAGAGCCAAGCTTCTGAATCGACGCGGCCTAGCTCTATCGACCCATAACTCCAACAAATTCTACATAATATCAGTATGTATGAATGGCTTGGCTGTTTCGTTACTTATTTCAGATCAGAATTCAGAAACTAAATATTCGAAACATCGAAGCCATACATATACTTACTGATATGTAGAAAGTGTTGGAGTTAGGGTCGATAGAGTTAGGCCGCGTCGATTCAGAAGCTTGGCTCTACATTAGATCTGATGCCTTTTTCACAGGGCAAACCTTTTGTGGTCGTCGAGGACATTTTACATGAAATGTTTTTGGTGGGATATCCTTTTCCAAGACTCAAAGCAACTTCGTACCAAATTTCATCAACATCATTCCAGCTGTTTAAGCTTGTTTTTAATTTTGATCCATAGGTGGTTTGTTATCTACAAAACCTTTACAATAAATTGTTTATTATAAACACTATACTTTATCAACACTTCAATTAATTCCTTCCTGAAATCCTTTGACTAACCTCACTTACAAAATTCAACAAGGAAAACTAAACATATCACTAATAATTGATGAATATAGCGATAAAATGTTAGGTATCCTTAAAAATGTGCAGTGTTGCCGTGCGAGAATTTACTCGAGAACGGCTTCTGCACTGGGTGTGGTCGAAATAAAACACTTCGTCGCTATGTACTATTAGCGGGGATCGAGAAAAAAATGCGATTCCGGCCAGCCTTTCTTCTATATGACGATGATCCCAACCCAGATATTTCCCCAGTTCTGCTATTCGATGTTCGCGGTAGGCTGGCGCGGAGCGGACTGACGGTCTGCCGGCGGCCGACCCGACCCTATGTTTTTACCTGGCCGGCTGCCTGGCCGGCGATCCCGTTATTTTACCCTGCCCCCGCTAAACTTTATTTATTTCTCAACTATTTTAAAACACAAATAAATATTTCTATTGTAACAATAAACTAAGCCTCTGCTAGCTTTCTTAAATTCTATTCTTAAATATCCTTTGTTTATTGTTTTGACAAAGACAATGCTTTATTACTTTTAAGGGAAACATCTCAATACAAATTTCCAAGGAACACGATAATTACGTATTTTAACTAATAAACCTAATACAGTCAAAGGAAGCGAACACGAAGCGATTTCATTAACTTTCTAAAACATGTTCGCCGCCCTTGTCGCCGTTGTCCACAACAAGAATAAGCTATTTTACTATTCAAATTAACTATGCGACTATTAACTATTGACTATATTGGTTTTGGGAATAAAAGGCATGTACACGAGATGGTTTATTCAGAGACTCTAACACGAATTATCAATCAATATTTTTAAACCTATTACTATTACTAATAAACTAAACTGTAAATATTATCTATATTATCATGTTTACTATAACCTATTTATTTATTGTCTCGTACACATACACTAAACTATTTAAACTGTTCTTGCACTAACTAAAAACTGTAACCTATATTTCGCGTCGTCTCGTACATTTCTCCCGCCGTGCAGCGACGTAGCCTCGACGCTGCAGATCCGATGTCCTGGGAGAGACGACGCACTATGTCGACAGGATCACCAGCCGCTTCGTCGGTCGCCGAAGTACTCCTCCTTTGGTCCTCACGTCCACCACTCGAACCGCGCCATCTTGTCCCGGGTATGTGGCGATGACTATGCCCCGGGGCCAGGTGTTCCTCGGGAGGTTGTTGTCCACTATCAACACGACGTCGCCCTCCTTGATGGTCCTTCCGCTCCCGCGAGGCTCCCGCCGGTGTTGGAGTTCCGGCAGGTACTCTCGGACCCAGCGCGCCCAGAACATGTCTGCCAGGCGCTGCGAAGCCCGCCAGTTGGAGCGGGTGATGAGGTCGGCGTCGTCGAACTTGCCGGGCGTTGGTACCCGCGCTGACCCACCCAGGAGGAAGTGGTTGGGCGTGAGGGCTTCGTCGTCTTCGGGCTGGACCGATACGTGCGTGAGGGGGCGGCTGTTCACTGTGTATTCCGCCTCCACGAGCAGGGTGCTGAGGACCTCCTCGGATGGATGACGCTCGTGCAACACGGCGGAGAGCGCTATTTTCACTGACTTCACGAGGCGCTCCCACGCTCCTCCCATGAACGGAGCGCCGGGAGGGATGAACTTCCACTTGATGGCCCGAACGTCGGCTTCCTGGCTCATCGCCTCTATGGCGGCGCGTCGTAACTCTGCGTCCGCCCCGTGGAAGTTGGTGCCGTTGTCCGAGAATATTACGGTCGGACACCCGCGGTGAGCGATGAGCCTTCTGAGGGCCAGTATCGCGGAGTCGGTCGACAGGGACGCTGCCAGCTCTAGGTGCACGGCCCTTGTAGTAAGGCACGTGAACAGGGCGACGTACCTCTTGTGATGCTGCTTCCCCACTGTGACGCTGACTGGGCCGAAGTAGTCCACGCCGGTGTTGGTGAACGGCCTCTGGTGATGGGCCAGTCGGGAGGGAGGATGGTCTCCCGTGGCCGGCGATGGAGGGGCCTCCCGCCGGATTCGGCAGGGCAGGCAGCCCTTAACGATGGAGCGCACAGTGGGGCGCAGCCGGAGCACCCAGTAGTGCTGTCGGCACTCGTTCACGGTGGTCTCGACTCCGGCGTGCTGCAGGCGACGATGCGTGTGTTCGATCCAGAGCCGCACCGCCGGGTGGTCGCCGTCTATTATCGCTGGGGACTTCTGTTCTTCCGTTACCCCGACGACTGCGTTGATTCGGCTTTTTACGCGTAGGATGCCGTCTTCCACTCGAACGGATAGTTGTCGAAGACGGCTATCGTTCGGCACGGGCTTTCCACTGTTTAACATTTTGAATTCCTCTTTGAATTTTTCTTGCTGAATTGAGCGGACTATTAATTTTTCGGCCTGCCAGATTAAGTCGGCCTCTATTGGGACGAATCTTCGTTTTTTCGTCTCGATCTGTTTTTCCTGTTTTGGCGCCGTTTTCTTTTGTTTCCTCCAGTCGGGATCGCTATCATTTTTTTTCTTGCCTCTTCTGTAATTTACTATCTCTCTTTTCGGCTTCAATTTTTCCACGAACTGTAGTACCCGAGCCGTGGTACGGAGGTACTTCTCCCAACTGGAGAAACGTGTGGCGTCCTGTATTACTTGCTCGATCGACGGCGGCTTTGATACAATGTGGTGACTCCTTTCTTCGCCCGTTTCCTTCTCTTCTATTACGCGTTCCGCCGGCCATGTAGAGCTGCTTTCGTACAGGAACTCGGGACCTCTGTACCACCGATGTTCCGTACCGAAGTCAGGCGGGGCGCTCCTCGTTGCGTCGTCGGCTACGTTGAGCTTCGAGGGCAGCCACCGCCATTCGTTCAAGGTGGTCAGCTCTTCTATGGCCGCGATACGATGGGCGACGTAGGGCTTGTAGCTCCGGGACCCGTTCTTTAGCCAGGCTAGGACGGTCTTGCTATCTGTCCAGAAGAAGCGAGCATCTGGCTTCCTCTCGTGCTCTTCAGTGACCGTCTGTGCCATTCTTGCTCCTAGGACGGCTCCCTGGAGCTCCAGGCGAGGGATCGATGTTACCCTGACGGGTGCCACACGTGCTTTGGCCGTTACGAGAGAGACTCGTACACGGCCGTCTTCCGTCTGCGATCTCCAGTACAGCGCGCTGGCGTATGCTGTGCTGCTGGCGTCCACGAATACATGGAGCTGTAGCGATGAGGTTTCACTGTACGCTGCGTAGGCCCTCGGTATCTTAATCGCCTTCAACCTTTGTAGCAGCTCTATTATTATAAATGTGAACACTGTGTGTAACACCACAGTAAATTCGGACATATCCTTATGGGCCGGCCCAAAAGGAATCCATGAGGATTCTCCCGCCCTCCCCGTGGAAAAAAATAATATAAAAAATGTGAAAACGTGGATGTTTGTAACGCTTTCATGCAAAAACTACTTGACGAATCATCATGAAACTTTGTACTGTACAATAATATACTCTTGGGGGATACGAATAATAATAAAACCGACCAAGTGCGTGTCGTGCCACGCGCAATATAGGGTTCCGTAGTACCGCTAGTTTTTGATAATTTTTGTATCGTCAATGAATGTACATTTATAACGTGTTTTACACTACTAACAACATCATCTCAGTTACGTTCAAAGGAATTTGAACGAAAAGTTCCTTTATACTTCGCCGAATACATTTTGTTTAGTTGATCGACTATAACTCAAAAACTTATGAAGACTTCGTAGCCGTGATAGTTTTCCTTTTAAATTCAGCATATTTCCTGCTCCCGTGAATTTTTTTACATTTCCAGAAGCAACCGTTTAACTGGTAGAAGTGGGGACACTGGACTCTAACGATTTTTTCCACTTTAAAACTTAATATTTCACAAACGGATCCCTAAATCAGAAAATAATCTATGAATACTCGCAATATTTTTTAAAAACCTATTCAACGACACCCCACACGATGGGGTGGGCGCGAAAAGAAATATTCATCCCCGCTTGATATGTGTAGGGGAGGTACCATAAAAAAAATATTTTTTTACGATTTCATGTACCATTTTGTTGCCATCAATAATATGTGTATTTATGCCAAATTACAGCTTTGTAGGTCCTATAGTCTCTGAGTGAAACCGCGGATAGACAGACAGACAGACGGCCGGACAGACCGAAACTATAAGGGTTCTTTGTTGACTACGGAACCCTCAAAACGAACTTTAGCGCTAGTCTCACGGGATTTCAATTCGAAAATCCACTTTAGGAAATCAAATAACGGAAAACGTGTGTAACGGCCAGCTTTCAGGATATTGCACTATTCAGAGTCGAGGAATTGGACATTCGCATAAGCATGACGCGCTTTGCAAGTATTAATTCGTCGTGACATGTCAGATGTTCAAACAAGCTTTGAGTCACGTCAGAACCGTGTTCGTCAGGTCAATGAAATGCTTAATCGGTCAGATTAGATAAGATATCATGCCGGAAATATAAAGTTTATTGCAAAATTGATTCCAGAAATAAACTGTGAAGTATGTGAAATTCCGTTAGATTCATTGTTAGGAAAGGAGCAATATCACAGAATATATATATGGCAATATTAAGGCCTAGCGCGCACCACGATTTTAATTTATGCGACACGATTTCAAAATCGCGCTGTAAAAAATCGCAGATAGTACGGTGCGCGCACTGCGATAAATAAATAGTGATCTTTGCTCACTTTCACCATGGATTTCGTACAAGTTGCTTGTCTATATTTACTACTTCGGAGGATCAGAAGAAAAAAAAAAACGTCAATACTGGACTCATCCTTTTACCTACAGCGGATAGAATTACCAAAGGTTTCTTTTATCAGAGATTCGGCGCCTGTATCCATTGGAGATACATCATACAGGCGCCGACATGTTTAACAAAGAGTATAATATAAATTATAAACCACTACGATGTTCATTGTTGGACAGATTATATGTATGATGAGACAGATGAAACACAAATGAACGATTTTATTATCGCAGTGCGCGCGGTACCACACAATTTCATATTCTACATTTTATTTTCGCGACAATCGCGTCGCGAGCAGTCGCAGCAAAATGTGATAAATCACAATTTTAAAATCGTTGCGATTATTTACTCGCATGTGCGCGCACTGCCATTACTAACTCATACGTTGTATTTCTGCGATAAAATAATCGCGCTGCATATTCTACATTTTATTTTCGCGACAATCGCGTCGCGAGCAGTCGCAGCAAAATGTGATAAATCACAATTTTAAAATCGTTGCGATTATTTACTCGCATGTGCGCGCACTCTCATACTAACTCATACGTTGTATTTCGGCGATAAAATAATCGCGCTGCATAAAATCGTGGTGCGCGCTAGGCTTTAGCCCTTTCAAATAATTTTCCCTGTTTTTTCCACATTTTCCTCTATTTCTTCGCTCATATAATTAGTCTTTAGCGCGATAAAATATAGCATATAGCCTTCCTCGATAAATGGGCTATCTAACACTGAAAGAATCATCAAAATCTGTTGCGTAGTTTTAAAGATTAAAGGGAACAACGGGACATGAGGGCAAAAAGCTACTTTGTTTTATAATAAGTATAGATATAGAAGATGTATAGAAGATATTATTATTAGGTAAGGAGTTTGTGGTAAGGATATTAATTATTAATCCTTACCACAAACCCCTTAATAAATTACCACAATTTATACGAATATTATAAATATTAAAAGTGTGTCTGTCCGTTACCTAGTCTGTTTCCTCATAACCTCATCAGTCATCACTCATCACATCAAGTATCAACTCATCACCACAGTCATCACTCTCAAACCGCTAATAAACCAATTTTGCTGAGGTGCATAGATACTTTATTAAATTATTATCCATACTATACCTACTAATCCATACTAATATTATAAATGCGAAAGTGTGTCTGTCTGTCTGTCTGTCTGTCCGTCTGTCTGTCTGTCTGTCTGTCTGTCTGTTACCTCTTCACGCTCAAACCGCTGAACCGATTTTGCTGAAATTTGCCATGGAGATACTTTGAGTTCCGAGAAAGGACATAGGATAGTATTTATCCCGGAAAAATGTACGGTTCCCGCGCGATAAACGAATTTTGGCGCAACGGAGTTGCGGGCGTCATCTAGTAATATTATAAATGCGTCAGTATACTATCTATATTTCATACTAATATTGTAAATGCGAAAGTGTGTCTAACTGTCTGTCTGTTACCTCTTCACCCCCAAACCGCTGAACCGATTTTGCTGAAATTTGGTATGTTATATACATACCAAATTTCAGCAAAATCGGTTCAGTCCTTGAGTTCCGGTAAAAGGCATAGGACACTTTTTTCCCGGGAAAATTAACGTTTCCCACGCGATAAACGAATTTTGGTGCAACGGAGTTGCGGGCATCATCTAATAAGAATATAGAATATTGGCACACGATCGACATTAACGGTCTTACCACAAAAAATTTAAACATCTATAATTGAACAGTTGTTTGGAGACCATTATGTACTGATTTTTTTTATACTTAATCAACTGTTCAACATTTTGATAAAAAAAAGGATTATAAAAATCAGTAAAAACCCGAAATTTCTGAGAAAGTTCCACACGCGGAATGACGTATGTCGGCGAACTCTTTTGAAATGGATATCTAGAATTGAGTAATAGACATAATCCTCCCTTATTACTTTGATTCAGATAATGTATCGATAGATAAAGATTTACAGCTTGTTAGTGTATAAAACGATCGGGAATCCGAGATTATCACACCGTTAGATAGGTATCTACTATTCGCACAAAACATCCTCCGAAAGTGATTTCAAGTTACAAAGTGTAGTACAAAGTAAAAGGTATTTTTCGTATATTTTATGTTGGTATGTTTTCTAATAAGTAATAATATAATCTTTATATTGTGTAAAAAAAAGCTATGTAAGATTTAAATAACAACTGTCTTTAAATAAAAAATTAACATGAAATAATAAAAAACACTGCACTCTAATAAAAACACCCCTTTAAACTTCTGAATAAATAAAATAAATACTTACCTGAATTGAATTTCTATTAAATGATAATAAAAAATGTTTATTCAAAATAGTTAAAAATATCTCTAAGATAATATAGGTTTACTCTACATTAAAAATAATATTAACTTTCTTTTAAATTCCGCACCTACTCTGTAATTTACATATTTTTAATGTGTGTTAAGATGTAAACTTGTAATAAATTTAAATTAATTATACATTCCTATGTTAGTATGTTTCCTCTTTTCGATTTATTACTACTACAAGTAATATTATTCATATAGGTACATAAATAAACGTAATAGTTGCGTGTACAAATGAGTATCGGAACACACGATATCATATACCAAGAGTTAATGAATTACTAACGTTATGGTAGAGATCAACTACGATAACTTGGCGCGCCCCTCCAAAATTCAAAACGTTTATAGTGCGTTGTCTTGCGCGGTAGGCTAGTTATGATTAGTTGACCAACAAATCTTAGTAATAAGTGACATTAACTGAAATATTACGTGAACTGTGATTGGTTGAATACTAACTACATACAAACTCTTTCATAAGGATGTGACTACACACATTGAAACAATCATTTGAAGGGGTGCGCCAAGTTATCGTAGTTGATCTCTACCTAGTAGTTTAATAGTTTTATATAAGTAACTTTATATTAATATAACTGTTAAATTGTTTACCTATTTCACAAAAAATTATAGAAAATGATATAGGTATATAGGTAATAACTAGATGACCCGTGAACTTCGTATCACTTATCTCATAAATTTTCTACCTTATTAAATATCCCTGGAGTTCCACGTACATTTTAAGACCAAAATTAGCCAACTCGGTTTAGCCGTTCTCGAGTTTTAGCGAGACTTACAAAATTACACTTAAAAATAGACACTAATATCAATTGTCTCGCTAACGATCAAAGCGAAACGAGACCAATTTTAAATGTACTTACGGAGAAAATAATTCAAGATGTGAGTGGAAGAATAAGGTAAGTATAAAGTAACATGAAAAATCTTCCCGTTTTTTTGCTTTAATGGAGGCTTTAGGGCCGGAAAAATTATTTGAAATAGAAAAACTATGGATTATATGTGTAGCTAGATATATTAGCTAGGTTATAAAGTAGATAAGTTACAAGTTTTTTGAAAATAATAAGGGAAAAAATGAGTTAGGTATTGTCCGTATGTTACGAAATGTTACTTGTTCGATAATCGATTCTTCCACTCACGTCTTCAATTATGTTGTACATAATATAAGTATAACATGGTATAACATTTATTTAGTGGTAACGAAACGACTAAGCCCCATTTAGATTTTTAAAGGCTGTAAAGTCAGAAGGCTGTAGAGTCTAAAAACTCTAGACTCTACAATTGAAAGATTTCTTTACTTAGATCAATCGGATTATTAGATCTCTTGTCTAACCTGATGATGAAGCATGATGTTATACAGCCTAAGCCTAAGGGTTAAAATATGTTCACGACTTCTACTATGACTTGACTTGTTCTATTTTGGTGGGCGCGAATTTCAAAATGGTTTTACTTCCCGCGGGCCACGGATAGTCTCGGCGAGCTTGAGTATTAACTAAAACGCAGTAAGTGCTTGTACTTGTGTTCTGCGAGCTATAATAGCTCACAGAACACAATATTTGCTCCTAGCTATTCTAGACTTTTCCTCTTGTTCCCAGATGTGGTGGCAGGTATTAGCGTTAGCGGCGACCGCCGTGTCAGTCTCTGGCCACGGTAGGGTGCTGCAGCCGCCGGCGCGCGGCACCATGTGGCGGTTTGGGTTCTCCGCGCAGCCCAACTACGATGATGACGGCCTCAACTGCGGCGGATTCTACCACCAGCACAGCGTTAATGGGGGAAAGTGAGTTTACGAGCCAGAAGGAACTATAATTCAAAGGGCTTGCCCATATTCTAAAGTACTTAACATCACACGACCACCTTAAGACACCTTCTACAGGAGAAGGTGTCTTAAGGTGGTCGTAAGAAGCGATTGGGCTTCGAATTGATTTAAAATTGAAGCGAAAAATTAAGCGACACATAAAATATAATACTGGATGTTAGGTTAGTTAGGTTTATCCTTAAAGCCATCAAATGAGCCGATCCCGGCAATTTGTATTGGTGGATGGTGGTTGGTGGATATTTGAAGACGGCATTTTTTTTTGAGTTCCCAACATTGTTCTCATAGAAAAAGTTGTTCATTTTGACGGGCTCAGTGTAAAACCTAACAACATGTATAAGGAGCGGCTTACATTGTAGAGTACAAACTCTGCAACATTAGCAAGGTATGGCTCATTAATAACCATTAACCAGGGCCCCCGCTACCATATGTGCAATGTGTGCAATGCACACGGGCGCCATCCTCTAGGGGCGCCAAATCGCCATCTTTAGGGGTGCCAAAACCAAGGACCCAAAAAAATTGCCTAAAGGGGCGCCAAAATCCTTTTTTTGCACACAGGCGCCAGTAGCCCTTACCAACCCTGCCATTAACCAATGGCCAATTGCTTTAAAACATATTGTCTTGCTCTTTTCTCTAAAAGTTATTCCATATTAGGTACCCATTAATGAATTCAATAGGTATTATATTATATTATGTAAAGAAATTTCTTTTGATTTAATTTTTAGGCAATACAATTGTATTGGCTACAAATTAGGTCCTAGCGTGAACAACGCAGCCTTAGATTACCAGACCAATTAATATGCCAAAACTCCAAACCCTTCCCAGATGCGGTGTCTGCGGGGACCCCTACGACATGGCGTCCCCACGAACCCACGAGCTCGGCGGCACGTACGGTCAGGGCACCATAGTCGCGGAATACGAGGCCGGCCAAATCCTCTCCACCACAGTAGAGATCACCGCCTACCACAGGGGCTACTGGGTCTTCAAGATCTGCCCAGACCCTTACAGCACCGACCAGGAGTGCTTCGACGCTAATCCTATACAACTCGAGGAAGGAGGCACCCAGTACTATCCACCGCACGGTGGAAGATTCAACGTCAACTACCGCTTACCTTCCAATCTCATCTGTGAGCACTGCGTCCTCCAATGGAGGTACATCGCTGGGAACAACTGGGGAGACTGCAAGAATGGAACCCAGGGTCTAGGGTGTGGGAATCAGGAGAATTTCCTCGCCTGCTCCGATATTTCCATAAAGAGAAGCTCGTATATACCAGTGGAAGCCATACCCATCCCTCTCGACTTTGATTATGAAGGTAAGGACAACGAATAATGGACATCACGGTGATGGTTTTTAGTTCCACTTGTATGCATCTATTCTTCTAATAATATCCTTCAAAGTCTATAACTTTGTAAATTTTTAGCTTGGTCGATATTTCTAGGTATTCGTGTTCTTTAGAGCTGTTACTTTTTAATTTCTAAAGAAGTTTACCAGGCATTTACACGCACATTTTGAATAATAATGAAAATTAGATTTGTGCCAAAATATTCATGCATTTTTATGCTTGGTGAATTTCTTGTGACTTCTATTGCTAAGTAAGTATACTTTTTCTTACTAAAAACCACTCTATGCATGTATCAGTATTATTAATTTTAATGTGATATTGTAAATATCTGGGCAATGTACTAATAATTTTTATTTTTGCTAACGTTTTCAATAAAATTTTTATTGTACCTAACATGGTGTTTCTTTATTTTGGTTGTGGTGTCAAACATAATATAAGTACCTATTGAGAGTCTTCAGTAACTTCTGCATTAATAATTGGGTACAGCTATTTATAAGGTCTATCTTATTAGGTACTTGGTAAACACGGCTCTCCGATCTTTTTCGCAAGCGACCGCCACCGACAAAATAACAAATAAAATGCCACCTATTAGCTATGTCCACATTGAGCCGTTCGTCAAGGGCATGCGTTATAGCGCAATCAACAGCGAACGTGAGGCATGCCCGCGACGCATGCCCTCTGACCGTATCCAAAACTTCAAAAATGACAATGTTGGCATTGCGTTCGTTGACGCATTCATGTTGAATGAAAGAAGATGACGAAAATTGAATACCTACGAACGCGCAAAGTGTGGACATAGCTTATTAATTAGAGTAGGTATAGGTTTATCCATGCTGCCGCTGCTGTAGCGGCGTAGAGTTTATCGATCGCAGTCGCATGCGCCAAGGATCGAAAAGGCAAAGGCAAAGAAATGTTCACAGTTCACACGGGGGCACGGAATAATATATTAGTTGTACCAAAACTTCAGCAAATGAGCACATACGCTAACAAAGATCTTAAACAGCGGTATTCCAGTATGTAAGGGCATGTTGCCACGTCTGTGATGTAAAGATAGACAAGTGACAACTCACGTACTTCCCCAGGTAGGTTCTTTTCTTGGGATAACAGATAATTCACACGTATGAGTACTTAACTATTTTGTTATGATAGGAATATCTGCTATATCTAAGGGCTAACTTCTGGTGATATTTTAGCCCTTCTCTAGGATATACAAAACAAAGTCATTAAGTATATTGTATCTACTACAACTTTTTTAGAAAATTAGAAACATAGAAGTCAAAAGTAACTCTCTCATCTCAGCACTGATAGTTTCACAGTGAACTATGTACATTGTACACACTCTAAACTTTAGGGCCTAAGCCCTAAAGTGTTATCAACTTATCACTTAGCTATGTTATCTACAACTTACACCTTGTATAATCGTTTTGGAGCATGTAAAGCTATTGATAGATAGGTCGGTTAGACTTAACAAAGTATACCTAACATTATAAAAATACAAATACATCAATAAGATTAAAGTTTCTTTAGACAAGCATCTATGTTAATTCCCACAATTTATTCACAATTTCTGCTACAGTTAACAGTTAAGTCAAAGGTGTGAAAGAAAGCGCTCGTTAACATTCATCAAAGTGTAACGCTTTCCTCTAGTCGAGATGTGCATGTCATGTAACATGCGTCATGGCATGCATGATGCATGATGCATACGCCGTACACCGGTGGCATTTGACACTGGTGGCATTATAGGCAATGGCACCGCCACCCGCCTACATGCACATAGAAAATACCTCATCATAATGCAAATAAGTACTTACCTAGTAGATCTCTATATAAGAAATATTCAGTTTGTGTGGATAAATCTACGAATAATAAAAAACCTTAAAATACTCTATAAATAAAACATACAAATATATACAAACTTAGAATATAAAATTATAAAAAGAAAAACTTCCCCATGTCATCCCCATCTGGCAGAGTGCCCAGCAAGCTGACAGCATTGCCACGATGGATTGCAATTGCTATCCGCTGTGCCAGGTAGCTCCCGGCTCTGGGGTCTCGGGTGGCTTCAATAAGCCTCTTAGATATTTCTCTAAAAACCTTATGTGCCCCCGGACCCCATGCACCTAGGGTTTCTACCCCAAACGGTTCAAATATGAGATCTCCTTTTGTGTGGCGATATTAAAGTTGTGCTAACCTGCACCATAACTCCCGACAGAATCAGAATCGAATCGAGAATCAAATCAGCTCGATCTCAAACTTCCAAGTTCCGACATATTATGTAAGTATATCGGTACTTAACGCGACTTATTCTGGTCGCTAGAATAAGTCGCTTTAGAGCGACCGCAGACTTACAATTTCAAGTTGTCCAACTAAATCATACAGTATTATTGTTATGTATTTAAATATTATGTAGCCAAAAATCGTGCTGCGGTTAGTACTAGAGATAACTACGATAACATGGCGCGCCCCTCCAAATTACTGTTTCAATATGTGTAGTCACATCCTTATGAAAGTGTTTGTATGTAGTTGTAAGTATTGAACCAATCAACGTACTCGTAATATTTCACTGTTTCTTATGTCATTGTCAATTAATCATAACTTGCCGACCGCGCAAGACAACCGCGCACTTCAAACGTTTTAAATTTTGGAGGGGTGCGCCATGTTATCATAGTTTATCTCTACTATATAAATATATTAAATATATTATTCTGTGGCTGCGGTTCAATTTGGGACTAATTCGATCCAACGGCTTTTCCCACTCCTGAGAGTCCTGAGTCCTGACTCCTGACACGTCTATACTAGCGCACGATCGTGTTGCGTCTCAATTTGAAACTAATTAGACTCGACCCTATCGCGACAACAATAGAATACAATACCATTTCCAAGAATTCGCGATCGAGGGATTAAAGTGATCACAGTAACAATTTTTACGTTACCAGGTTTAATGAAAGTGCTCCGAGATTACGCGAAGCTACCCAAGAAGACTAAACCAAAGAACAAAAACAAGAAGAAGAAGAACCACAGAAAACCCCGACTCAAGATGCACTCGAGAAGAAAAAAGGTACTTTTTATTTTCTAAAGGTAGTCTTTATTAGAATTCTTTAATCAAAAGAATTGTAGTACTATAGTCACAAAAGAAATCTTTTAATTTGGTGATTTTAAAAATAGCAATCGTGCAGACAGATCACCTGATTGAAATTTAAAAGCAACGGTCGTCCTACAAACAAAATTTTGGCGCAAGTTGCAACACTAGAGAGTAGAGGAGTCAGGTTTATTTAGGTTATTAAAAAAAATCACTCTTTTACAGATGCAGATGCTTCGGCACGGTTGAAGAAAATGCCAAGATAATTATTGTGTTACCAATATGATAAATAAAAATCGAGGTGTTGCAGCCGCCTACCAAAGTACGAATGAAATAGGTGGGCCTTTTTTAATTAAGTCTTTTATAGTTGTGAGGATCTACCAGTAATAAAAGTGTGTCAGCTCCGACGCACGACTGGAGTTTACTCCTTAAGTACGAGTATCTAACTATACGCAAAAAGAGTTTATTCAACTGAAAAAAGATTAATATAATATGAAATCAGATGTTCCGGCAATATTATCTACACCCCTTTCTGCCATAGTTAGTTATTTCAAAATATTTTTTTCTCAATTCTAAGGCCAGAATCGAATAGAGGAGAAAAATCCAGGAAGATTAAGCCGAAGAAACTCATATCCAGGACAAATAGTTGCCGAGTTACAAGCATTCAAACTTTGACATTGACAGCTCGGCATCTGTCAAACGTCGAACAAAAGCGGCCATAACTCAGCTTCCAATAGGCCTAGAGGAACGGGGTTTCTTCTAACATCAAAGGCTGTCACCTCGGCTACCCCCTCCCTGAATTTGAACTAAATCAGAGACATCATTTTTTTCTCAATTCTAAGGCAAGAATCAAGTAGAGGAGAAAAATCCAGGAAGATCAAGCCGAAGAAACCCATATCCAGCCGTGCTAGCATACGCCAACGAGAAAATTTTGTCTATACGTTTTCTCGATGTTAACATGACATACATGTTTTCTCGTGTAGATCTGTCGTCAAAATCTATCGACATAATGTCAAAAAATGATTTTGACTTTATGACGTTATCGACAATATAACTACAGTCGGGGCATTTTAATAGGCCACATTTGACATCTGTCAGATTAATCTCCATAGTGAGGTGAGCTGCGTAAAAACATCGACCAAAACGAATAAATCGCTACGGACTTGAAATAAAATATTTGAATTTTATACGTTTGAAACAAACTCCTGTCCCATTATTACTTTTTCTTTTGCAAATTCAACGAGCAAAATAAGACAAGTACATAATTTACAAAAAAAAATATGCATTTATTCGCTTGAATTATAAAAACTGTTAAATGTAGTATTATCATTATTCATTTCACATAAATATGTGTTACTTTTCACAAAGTGGTTATCAATTTATGGGGATATTTCGTTACAAGTAATCAATGCATCGATACTATTTATTCGCTTTCGATTTTTAGGGTAACTTCCCTAGAGTTTAAAAAGAAAAAAGGTCAGCTGACGTAACATTGTAACGACGTGCAATTAATAAGATCAGAATTAGTTATTACGTTTAGAATTGTTTATCAGTAGAAGCAAATCGTTAAATAATTCGTATCGGTCATATTTACAATAAATATGTAATCGTCATTGAAAAAAGTTAATCAATTGTGCAGTTATAACAAAACGAAAATATTAATTTTTTATGTACATCGTTATAAGGTTACCTGGTACAATTTTGATGAACTGTCAAATGTGGCCTATTAAAATGTCCCGACTTTACACACGAGAGTGAGATATCCACGAGATATCTCGTTGGCGTATACTAGGGGGGCTGGACAAATAGTTGCCGAGTTACAAGCATTCAAACTTTGACATTGACAGCTCGGCAACTGTCAAACGTCTTACTAAAGTAGCCATAACTCCGCTCCCAATAGGCCTAGAGGAACGGGGTTTCTTCTAACATCAAAGGCAACACCTCGGCTACCCCCTCCCTGAATTTGAAATAATTATATTATTATATTATTATATAATATAATTATATTATTATTATTATAATATGATTATATTATATTATTACTTATATTATTTTATATAATATTATATTCCGATAGGTATATTACCTTTATGGTCTTAATACACTCACAGCCAAATTAGAAAGTTTCCGTCGTCCAAAAACGTGACACATTTTCGTTACTTGTAAGTAGGTTTTACCCCTCGGATTTTTCTCATACCGGGCGCCTTATATATTATGAAAATCGATTCTTAAGGAGTAAACTCCAATAAACTCCAAAAATAATTAATACTACTGCTTAATTGCAGTAGAAATATTGTTATCAATTTGTTAGTATGAAATAAGGATACATATGTAATGTTACGAATTAAAGATGATCGCACATTTGTTAGCACTGTACGCGCCATACGCTTCGAACGCACCGCATAGTTCACGAAATGCGGCGCGTACGGTGTGGACCAATGTGTGAGGTTTCACATCTATACTAATATTATAAAGCGGAAGAGTTTGTTAGTTTGTTTGTTTGTTTGAACGCGCTAATCTCAGGAACTACTGATCCGATTTGAAAAATTAATTCAATGTTAGATAGTCCATTTATCGAGGAAGGCTATAGGCTATATTTTATCACGCTAAAACTAAAAGGAGCGAAGGAATATAGGAAAATGGGGAAAAAACGGGGGAAATTATTTGAAAGGGCTTTTTTGAACGCGCTAATCTCAGGAACTACTGGTCCGATTTGAAAAATTCTTTCAGTGTTAGATAGCCCATTTGTCGAGAAAGGCTATAGGCTATATTTTATTACGCTAAGACTAATAGGAGCGAATAAATAGAGGAAAACGTGGAAAAAACGGGGGAAATTATTTGAAAGGGCTTATCTTACGAACTACTAGAGCAATTTTTCTGTTATTTGGGTCAGATAGGAAGTAGAGTACGTGAAGGATCATAGGCTATTTTTTGTGGACTAATTTGTCTGTGAAATATCTAATTTACGCGGAATAAAAATGAATCCATATACTTCCCTTGGTTACGACATCACGCGTAAACAGCTGGACCGATTTTGCTGAAATTTTGTGTACTTTGAGTCCCGGAAAAGGACATAGGATACATTTTGTCCCGGAAAAATGTACGGTTACCGCACAATATACTTTTATGATTTGCGCGTAAACTATTCAATCGATTTTGATGAATTTTGGTATGGAGAATGGAGATACTTTGAGTCTCGGGAAGGACAAGGGATACATTTTGTCCCAAAAAGTGTACGGTTCCCGCACAATAAACTTTTATAATTTTCGCCTAAACTATGCAATCTATTTGCTGAAATTTAGTATAAGTAGAGATACTTTGAGTCCCGGGAAAGAACATAAGATATATTTTGTCGCAGAAAAATATACGCTTCCCACAAAATGTACCTTTGTGATTTGCGCGTAAACTATTCAATCGATGTACGGGAACAAATATAAACTGAAGTCCACGCGGACGAAGTCGCGGGCAACAGCTAGTCATTTCATACAACGAATTCTAAAGTCGGGTCCAGAGTTCCAGACGAGTGTAACCTGTAATGTAATTCACCGTGTAATGTAACACGAATTCTACGTGTGGACGGCACTACGAGCATTACATGTAACGCTCGGGGTTTGTCCGTCGGCTGTCGGGTTTCGCGCGAGCACAAAGGCTCGTTTGTACAATTCGCTTTGAGTTCGTGTGCCGTCCACACTGTTGACGCTAAATTACACGTAATCACATTACACGTTACACTCGTCTGGACCCGGCTTCAAATGCTGCGCGTTCGGCGCGTACGTGCTGATAAATGTGCCTATGTCGGCCAAGATTGACACATACACTGTATAGGTTATTAGGACTTAAATGACAAATAAAATAATATGCCCCTCTACTCGTCCTCAATAGCTTGTTCCATCATGGGCCAAGTCCCAAGTGCCAACGTACAGAGGACGTACCTAAGTTTTTAAATTTTTGTATGTTGCAACTCACGACGCATAAAAATAAACGCTTTAAAATAATGGCACACTCAGTAGGTTAATATTCGTAAGAAAAGACACTTTAGTTTTACTTTCTTTATTTACAAATACAGCAGCTTCGCAAAATCAACCACGAAACAACTTTTAGAACTGAGGCACACTTTTTAAGTAAATGCTGTTTTTATATTCCAAAGGATAAGAAAATCCAAATTATCGTATCACAATTCAAGACGTGAGTGGAAGAATAAGGTAAGTAACATGAAAAAACTTCCCGTTTTTTGCTTAAATGGAGGCTTTAGGGCCGGAAAAATTATTTGAAATAGAAAAACTATGGATTATAGCCAGCTATATTAGCTAGGTTATGAAGTAGATAAGTTACAAAATATATTATTAAAATAATTAGGGAAAAAATGAGTTATTGTACGCATGTTACGAACTGTTACTTGTTCTTCACGTCACGTCTTCTTCACAGTATAAATATAATATAGTAGATTAACTTAGCTATGTCCTTGAAATCAAAATAACAAAGATACAAATTTTACACGCTTGCATTGTTACCTTGCATATTTGATACTTCAAGATATCTATAATAATAATCACACTTTAAATGTATGCGTATGCTCAATTTGAAAGATCTAATAATATGAAGATGATCCAATATTTCATATTATTTTTATTGTGATTGTAGTATAAGGACAATAATTTCTTGACATAGATAATAATAGATTTATAATTTTAATATGTAAAAGCATGCCTCAGTTGTAAAATAAATTATAACAATATCCATGTATCCTATATACAAATTCTCATACCAGCCAAAACATGGGAGACAGAACTTTAGAAAACATTAGAAAACATAATTTAATGATACAACCCAAAAAAAACTTGAATCAAAATTATTAACGGTGGTTTTTCTAAGATTAAATAACTACTACAAGTACATAAATCCAGCCATACACGGACCGTCCATTTGTACTCTACGTACTCCAAATAAAACAGGTTTTCTACATTAAATGGACGATGTTTTAGAATTTAGCCATGCACATTTTGGTCTTACACTTCGTTTTATTTGGAAGTGTATGGCCAGCAAACAACGCCATCTAGTTTTTCAGCATCTGACATCTCACTGCAGTAGAAATTATTCCGTTCTACGGTAAAATAGACAAGATGACAAGGAAATATTTCTTTGTTTCACCAAATTCTTTGTCGTAATTATAGGTCTACCAGAATCTGATGGCAATTTTTGACAGCAGATTTTCAAAAAATATCCTTGAACATTGGATAAATTTTTATATTTCAGCCGCTATTAGAAGAAAAAAGGATTAAAATGTTTTATTCCAATTACCCCGGTATTGCTAGAGTCAATTCATTTTCTCACTTTTTGCCATCAGATTCTGGTAGACCCATAATTTCGCATTAGGGCGAAGCCAAACGAGCGTTATTTGTGAGTTGTGAGTCGTAGAATTTCGTTTCGGCAGAATTATGCTGCATTCAGTTTCATACGAAAGTCCTGTTTGATTCACACGAGCGTAATTTTGTGAGTCATGATTTGTATGAAAAGATATTTACGCGGCAGAAATTCTGCGACTCACAACTCACAAATTACCCTCGTTGTTCCAAACAAGTATGCCAAACAACTTGTTTGGCATACTTTGTTGTATTATGCTTGAGCGTTAAGCTTTTCTATTGATAAGACAAGCAAAATTATGCCAAATAACTTTACATATTAATTCTTTGTCATAGTTGTTTTATTCACGCCATTTATTTCTACTCTATTGCAAACAAAATACATTTCTACTACCATTCTTCTGATCTTCAAAAGATTACATTGCTTTTAAAAAGCTTATAAAGTTACTACACAAACGAACACAGCCTAAAAATAGTTACCACGTTATATACAAGTACAAAACTACGCAACATTATCAAACAAGACATAGCATAACCGCTCGCAGTTTTATTCGAAGTTGATAACAATTTTAAAAATCAAAAAACTATTATGCTACGCACATATAGGCAAAAATTTTTAGCAAATAAATATTCTATCCTCTGTATAAACATTTACGCAGCTATTCTACTATATAGCAGACATTGAATAGATGCGTCTCTGTCTGTCATGTTACGTTTCAAATAAGCCCGACGAAGACAATAAGATTCTGTATAGTTATTAGCTGTAAGTCACTGCGGAAATTGTAAATATTATGTAGTAAGGATTAGTTTATTACTATTAGTAGGTTTTATTACTGTTTAAAAAAGATAAAATAAATAAATATATTGCGATTGTATCCTAATACAGCCAGGATTAGATCCCGATCCTCGCGGCAAGTGACTTTTTAAAGCGCTTTTATTAGCTTGGGCTGTATGTAACGGAATCTTTGAGCACGATTTAACCTATTTCAAGTAGTCTAATTAATTTGAAACTTTGCATATTATGTATTTAGTTAGTGACAATGCAATAATTTGTTAAAATTTAAAAAAATCGAATAATTTTAATAAAATATGAAAATAAATAAAGCGTGTTTTTTACTTTTTTAACTCTCTCTACGTCTCTAGACTAATGCCGGTAAAATTAAATCTATATAGCCTAGTCCATAGTGGCATTTTATTTGAATTATTGTCGGTCGCAGTCGCTAGCCGCGAGGATCGGAATGGTACCTTAATACTTCTATTTACCATTACTAAACAAATTATGTTAAATATCTGTAAAATTTCAATCAATTCTTCACAATAAAAGGCACAAATAGCTGTTTTAGCTTATTACATCAATAAATACTTAATAAATTACATAATTTAAAAAGGAATAAACATTTTTATTTTAGGCTTTATTTTAATGATAATCTAAATATGATAACATCTGATAATTTTGTTTGTACTACGAATATAATGCTCTTAAAATTTTTGAAAAAATGCAACTTCTACTATACAAATATACAATACACTAACATGTATACGATTTAATTTTCATCCAATGTATAAATCCACATACTGTAAACATTATTTTGCGACAGTGGCACACAATATATCAAATCAAGAAAATGTATACATACATATGACGCAAAGTAGTGTTTAGTGTTTACATTTTATTGAAAATTTGCCATCGATATCTTGTTCGTGTCGGTATGTTTAATTATAAATATCAATTTAAACAACTTCACATGTATAATATTTTTAAGTTTTAAAATATTAGATTTAGATTTAGTACCTTAGTGCTATGACTATATATGAAATATTTAATATATTAATAGAATATACTGCAATGTTTCCACGCTAGAGGCAGCACTAACATATACAGTAAACAAAAAGTTTTTTTCGACGTTTGACAACGTTTCTGTCAATATTCTGATATGACGTGTGCATATATAGCATGTCGGATTTTAGTCGGATTTTTACTGTACGTGCTAGTAGCGCCGTGACTTTTGCGTAATACATGGTGCAATTAAACCTTCCTGCCAAAATTTTTTCAGGGCTTAGGTATTATTAGGAGAGTCCATTTAACCAACAAAAATTGGGTGTAATGTTTTTTAAGACATAATATTTTATCCCATTTAAAATCGTTGCAGAATGGTTACTCGCGGCGCGGGGGAATGAGAGGGGGTGACATGTCCATTAATTATTGTAGTGTTTTTTAGGATAACTTTCGGAAGCTTTTTCTCAACATTTTAGTACTTACTGAGTGATTATAAAAGAAAAAATACGTGTATTTTAATTTTTAACAAGGATCAACATATCAAAATTTGACAGGAAGGTTTAATTGCACCTTGTATGTATACCCTATTCAGATATTTAGTTTAGTTTTAACCTGTAAAATTTGTGGAAAAAATATCTATGGACTATTCATAGGAATGCCTATTTAACGAAGGTAGTATTTTATATAGTGGCCTATACGTCTTTATACACAATGCCAAAACTTTTTATAATGTTAATTTAAGTTTAGTGTTAATAAAGATTACCGGTCTTTATTATCTTTTTATTTACCACCATGTAGATAATAGTTTTATGTGATCAACACAACTAATAAAATATAATCGTTAAAGCGCTTATTCCATTTCACTAAATTTAGAAGTCCTAGCTAGGATCCTATTAAGGAGACTAATTAGAGGCTTCTTATTCCACTTGTCCTAATTTAGTAACTAAATCAGTTGTGACCACGCGGCGATTTTGGCCAGACGTCTTCTTAATGGCTGCAGTTCTGTCAAAGCAACAAAAAATTGGTCTTCTCATAAGCTTAGCTGTTGGCTCAATGAAAATCAAAATAAATAAAAGGCGAAAAAGATGGTTGAAAGAATTTTTGCTCCACGAAAACTTATGAATTATGAACTTTCTGAACTACTTGGAACCAGCAGACTTTAGAAATGACCTACGAATGGATTCCAGATCTTATAACATAATAAAATACAGATTTAGCAGTTCCCACTACAGATAAAAGGTTAAAACCATCTGGCAACACTGATTTAGCCATTCAGAAGCCACATTTTTTCCGATTTAGTATCCTAATTAGGATCCTAGCTTTCTAAATGTTATTTCACTTGACTAAATTTTTTAGGATCCTAGCTAGGACTTATAAATTTAGTGAAATGGAATAAGCGCTTTACAGCTTGGCCTTAAAGAGCAGATAATAATTAAATGGGAACTAAAAAATTTAAAAAATTTTTTGCCATACATACATATTTTACGTCAAAAATAAAACTGTCACACAGTAACGAAGAAACTATAATATAGCAACGCCATTTTTTGTCAACTTTATGGCCACGCTATAGAATAGCTGCCGTAAAGCTACGTCAGCTTACAATGTATAGACGAATTCTTTTATAAAATATAACCATCAAGCGAGCAGACAGGTAACCTTATGGTAATGCAAGAATAGAAAAGTTGTAGGTGTGTTACCCTTTTAAATCCTTCTACAAACTACTAACAATGTGAAATATGTTTGCTTCTATTTCAACAACAAATTGTTTCAAAATTTGCGGGACTCGTCGCTGGCGACATTCTGTTCACCACTGAGAAGTGTGAACAAGTCATAATTATGTCGAGGGACAAAGTTGCAGAGGACAAACTACGTGTTGCAGGACAAACTACGTAAATGTCGGACGACTCGTCCCCGCGACATGTCCCCTAGTGAAAACGCGGCTTAAGCTTGTCTATAATATTATATCACTAGGTACTTTTGCTGTAACTTCTAATATCAACTAATAACAGAATGATCACTGTGAGTACGACTTATAATCTCAGTGAATAAAATGACAAGTTTTTAAGCTGATCGCACCGTACGCGTCGAACGCACCGCATAGTACACGCAATGCGGCACCGCACATCACATCATTTCATATAATAAATAAAATACACGCGTTGGGCGCGTGGGTGCTGATAAATGTGCGACCTTTACACTCTTTTACATAGAACCATGACGGGATGCAGCTTTAAAGGGATTCAGAATTGAGCTTTATTTACTACAAAAAAGATATATTATATTAATTTATTGCCAGAACTTGAACTACAAGAGATTCCAGAATTTCAACCACTTGCAGTGAAAACTGTATCCGTTTGTGCTTAAATAAAGTTCAATTTAGATTGCCTGCTTGAGAATTCCGCGCCGAATCTTCGCGGTTCGCAAAGTTATTTGTCAGTTAGTAGACTCGTTTTCCACTGTCATTTCAAAAACTCAGATTATAAGTCAGAGTAAATTCATGGTAACTACGGCTGGGTGAAATAACTAGAATGCCACACCAGTTTCGGTGACTGTGGCCGTCTCTATACAACAAGTAACAGATGCGTCATAATCAGTATAACAGTCTATATTAGCTAGTAATAACTCAGGAAAAGAAGGTAGCTTTATATGTATATCTTTTAAAGTTATATTAAAAACTGCATTTTAAATAATTTGACCAAAATCTCATAGATTTAATTATTTCTGTGATTAAAATGGCCATATGTTACAACCAAGAGAGTTTGCTTTTAGTATATCCTGTATTTATTATGTAGTACAGACGAGCAGTAATTTTATCGGAAGTGACTTTCATGATCGAATTAACTTGATCGTAGTTGTTACTAACCTGAAATTGACTATTTACGGATTCCGACATTCGATTATACCACAAGTCTACTATATTGCTATTAGGTATTTCAAAAATTTTGACAGGTCGCACGCAAAGGGTTATAGGCCGCGCCCAACTAAGATCGCTCGGCGAATCTCGATGCGGCAATCGGAGCAATATTTATACTAACGCATATTGTACGTTAAGCCTGCCAATAAATTGTACCATCTGATCGCGATCTACCAATAAAGACCTGTTTCAATACTGATCTACCACTAGCGTGTTACGGTGCGTCCACATTTGTATCATTTGCGCGATCAGATCTCCGATCAGATCACCGTCGCGATCATCGCGCCGTATCAAGTATGCGTATCATAGTGTGGACGCCTATTAGATCATTCTGCCGATCATGCGTGTATTTGATACGACATGTATCAGATACGCGGTTAATAGCGATCGGGGCGTATCATGATACGCGTATCATTTTGACACGCTTCGATGATACGCGACGGAGATCTGATCGGAGATCTGATCGCGCAAATGATACAAATGTGGACGCACCCTTACTCGCCCCGCTCACTCCCCTAAGTGTCTAAACACACTAGGCTGAATTACGCCGACGTAAATTCCGACGCGTTTACGCCGCGTATCAAACGCATACAATATACGGACGGAACGCGACAGACGACACACTATGCCGAAATTCCGTCGCGAGCCGAATTTCCGTCGAGCCGAGTGGAGCGTAAAGATCGGCAGCGATTCGGCGGTAATGTTTTGTATAGCAAAACACTATACGCGACGAAATTATCAAAACCGAACATAGCAAATCCAACCTTAACTCCAAAGCGTTAACGCACACATTACATCTGAGAATTTTAAATACTTACGCGCGCGTTCGGCAACGGAAATTACGCCGCGAAATTTCGGCTCTTCGCGTAATTTATAGTGTGTCGCATCAGACGTAAGCGGCTGAATGTAATTTCGGCCACGTCCGGCGTAATTCAGCCTAGTGTGTTTAGACCCTAAAATCTAACATTGCGTCTTCCCCTTAAATTTTCGACGAGAGATCTTACATTTATACGCAGTCTATACCCAGGTCCCCCGTAAGGGCTACTGGCGCCTGTGTGCAAAAAAAGGATTTTGGCGCCCCTTTGGGCAAATTTTTTGGGTCCTTGGTTTTGGCGCCCCTAAAGATGGCGATTTGGCGTCCCTAGAGGATGGCGTCCGTGTGCATTGCACACATTGCACATATGGTAGCGGGGGCCCTGTCTATACCGGGTGTAATAAAACTAAGTGATAATACTATAGGGTGCGTGTGGGTGTGAAAGTAGCTGTGAAAGTAGCAGTTTGTATGGAAAAATTCATGATGCGCGGGCGCTTGCCCATACACACAAAAAATTTGCTCTTTCAGCGCTGCTACCATACATACACACCCTAAAGCAGAGGTTCCCAAACTGTGCGCCATGGAAAGGCAAGAGGGGCACCGTGAGTCGATCCTCCATCATTATCCGAAACCACAAAATATATCTATATTATCTATAGGGTGTAACAAAAATTAGTGACAATACTTTAGGATGTGTACGTCTTCCCTGTAGAGAGTTCACTGTGAAAGTAGCAGCGCTGAAAGACCAAAAAATTTTTTCACTTTTGTATGGGGTAACTCGTGACGCTCGGGCCCTTGCCCATACAAAAGTGAAAAAAATTTTGGTCTTTCAGCGCTGCTACTTTCACCACCACTGGACGGATCGGGCTGAAATTTTGTATGCAGGCAGATGTTATGACGTAGGCATCCGCTAAGAAAGGATTTTGTTAAATTCCAACCCCAAGGTGTTAAAATAGGGGATGAGAGTTTGTATATAATAATACTTCTTAATGCGAGCGAAGCCGCGGGCAAAAGCTCGTTATAAAATAAAATAATTATAATATGAATTATACAAAGCAGGCAGATGACGAAATATTTATTTTATTATTATTTGCCTGCTTTACCTAACAAAATCACTAAATGTGTTTATTTATGTATCTTTTTGTAATAGCTAGGTAGAGGGCGCCGTGACAAAATATTGTAACGTGTAACTGCACCGCAGGTTGAAAAAGATTGGGAGCCCCTGCCCTAAAGTATCACTTAGTTTTGCTAAACCCTCTGTACATATTCCACTAAATAGGAACTTAGTCCAACTCGAGCCTCATATTAGGCGGCAAGTTGCCGCACTGTATTTTCGACTCCTTCAGTTTGGAGAGCGACAGTCGCAGGTCGTCCATACTGATCGGTCGCACAGCGTCTTCGTATTCATCGTCTGATTCCGTCTTGTTAATTGATGCCTGTAAAAGATATTGAAATGGTAAGTAATATAATAAAAGTATTCATCTATACTATCTATACTAATATTATAAATGCGAAAGTATCTCTGTCTGTCTGTCAGTCTCGCTTTCACGCCAAAACTACTGAACCGATTGTAATGAAATTTTGTACACGGATAGTCTAAAGCCTGAGAAAGGACATAGGCTGCTTTTCGACTGGAAAAAGGGGTTGTAAAGGGGTGTTTATGCGTAAATTTGTTCAAACTAAGTTAGTTCAAAATATTCATAACAGATGGCGCTAAGAGTCCCCTACATCTCGCTATCGCTTGCTCATACGTCTTTCTATAAGACGTGGTACCATGTTTAGATGTGTTATTCGATTCTTTACAATTGTCATAAACGTCATTAAATAACTCGCTACTCACTACTTTATCTATGCAGTGACGTAACAATGATAAATAGTTTATGGGTAAAGCTTAAAGTTGTGTAGCTAAATAAGCTTTAAAAGTTGGTATAAACATGTATAAATAAAGTTTAATTTAAAAAAATGAAATATGTGCACACTGCACAACTGTTTTTGGGTATTTTGATTTAAGGTGTACCAGGGTTCTCAAAGCTTTTAAATTTGACACCAATTTTGTTGACACCGCGCGCTATAAGCTGAAGTCCATGCGGACGAAGTCGCGGGAAACAGCTAGTTCAATATAAATATAAAATATTGAATTTGTTTGCTAATATCCTTCTTTTATATCAATTTATAGTAAGTATGAAGATAAACTAATATAAAAGGATTTAAGAAAACAGCATCAAAAGGCAAAGGAGAAGGTAAACATTCATACAAAATGTAACATGTAAAGGAATCTTACACAGAACAAAAAAAGTGATAAAACTTTAGAGTGTGTAAGTGTCCCTTATATAGAGTTCACTATGGTTCACTCAGCTGGGCTAAAAGAGCAACTTTTGTTGCTTTATAAGTGCTTTGTAGCGTCATAAGTTCGCCCATACAAAAGACAAAAAATGACTCTTCAGAGCTGCCAAATGCCAATACACTCTTCACTTAATCTTGTAATTTGTTACTCCCTGTAGGGATGTACTATCAGGGAAGTTGATTCCTATGCAGATGGCGGACCTAAGTCATGTGGTCGGCTTATGTCAATTCAATGTTAGCTGTGATCGGTCGGCTGGGTTTGACGTAACGCGACCAAATTACTAGGTCCGCCATCTGCATAGGAATCAACTTCTCTGATAGTACATTGTAATTGGAAGTCATATTTCCGCCGGGTTTCCCCAAGCCCGTGGCTCCTACCCGATCCTCTCTATCGATCTCGGCCCGGGCGAGGTCCCTCACGCGGTATACGGCCGCCTGACGACACAACTCGTGTAGATCAGACCCCGAGAAACCCTCAGTGCACGCCGCTAGACGCTTGTAGTCGATCTGAAACATCACAACGAAAGATCTCAAAACATAAAGCTGGGAACAAATTATTATTATCGGACGAGCGTCCCCGGACGTTTTCATCGGATGCGGCTTGTTTCTATCTGATCAATACAAAATACACTAAGCTGTGCACATTGACTGAGCGTTCGGACGTCCCAACAGAATCTGCCTGGCCTGATGTTTTTGCATCCGCGGACGTCTGCCATTGACGTATTATAGGTTAGGTCTTTGACGTCCACGGATGAACCGTGCACATTGTTAAGCCGCATCCATCAGCCGCGACTTATGTATGCGTCCGATAGTTTGTTTCTAGCTTTAAATTTAAGAGGTGTCAAGGGACACGCGGATGGAATGAAGTTATACAAAAAATAAACCCACCATAGAGGAATGGTAAAATTTTAAATTTCCCGCCAGTTAACGTCATCGCCACATCAACGCCCTCTGCCCCTACTTCGCAGATACTAAAAAAGTGTCCGTCAAAAAGTGTCGTTACAACTTTTTTCGTCTAGCCCCCTTTCGCAACACGCGATAAGGAACTTCGTTCCAAAAAATAAAAAAAATCCTTATTCAATAACTTTACAGCTTTTATTTATGGGTCGCTAGGGTCTCCTTTTAAACAAAAACCTATTGTAAGTTTACCAATAACATGCAATAGCTACAAATGACGTGTGAACGTCTCATAGAGAGGTCTAGTTAATAAAGACTCTGATCTACCAACTGCAACAGCGTGTCCCCACTTCCCATATGCCGCCCCGCTCACTACACCAAAATGAGACACCTGATCGCGGAGTGACTTATACTGAAACATGACAAAGAAAGACAGCGGACCTTAAGAACGCTGCGCAATTATTTTCAATAATATGGGCAGCTCTGGATTTATGTATAGGCAGTATAGGCCATGGCCTATGGGCGGCAGCGTCCTGCTATGGCGGCGATATTAGTACATAGGGGCGGCAAAATTAAAGTGGCCTATACTCATACAAAAATATGAATCTGGCCCTGAGTAGGGGGATTATCAAGGTCTGCACTCACATCAGGTGCTGTCGGCTCGTTGTTCAGTATCAGCTGTAGTATCCTCTCTCGCTGCGCCTCGTTGGGCATGGGCACGTGGAAGGTGGCCGGCATGCGACGCTGGATCGCCTTGTCCAGGTCTTGGGGGCGGTTTGTTGCACCTGGGAAGATGTTTAATTTATTTGAGAACTATAACATTACTTATTAGGTTAAGTAGAAAGGACATTAGTCTTCTCCGTCATTTGATAAAGCACAGACTGGCTCAAGTGAATGTATACTTTATCTGTACGACCCAATGAGGGTTTATAAAGGTTTTCAAAACTGTCGACAAATCCGGCGCTTTGCTGATGCGAAGTCTACACCTAGCGACAAGAGAAACACCGTAAACTTTCATTTAATACACTTAACACAGAGATTCATTATACATACTTGTGCTACCAAATAAATAAATATTTTTGACATGAACTGCGTCTTCATCATCACTCTATCATCACCACATGTCGTCACTCACCCATGATGATGACGGTGCAGGAAGGGTCGGTGATGAGGCCGTCCCACAGCGACATGAACTGCGTCTTCATCATCGCCGTCGCCTCGTGGTCGTGTTGCGTGCGCGTGCGCAGGAACGACTCGATCTCGTCTGTCAATTATTTCATCTCGGTTTAGGGACACAACCTTTTGATAAGTATTTGCAATATTTGATAGCAGTTGTAGAGTAGCTCACTAACCTATTGCTGCCTGTCTTTTGTTTAGAAATGTTATATTTGTGCACAAGTGAAATAAACAAGTGGCTATAATTATATCTACAGGATTCTACATAGAATGCAAGAATAGTTGCCACTCTTCTTACTTTATATCTATGTCATAGTGGATAATTCTTACCAATAAACACAATACAGGGTTGCAGTTTGACAGCGAGGGAGAATACAGCAGCGGCGAGCTTCTGCGTTTCACCGTACCACTTGTCAGTGAGTAACGACACATCCAGGTTTATAAAACTCATGTTTGCCTCTTTTGCAGTCGCTTTTGCTATCAGTGTTTTGCCACAACCTGAAAAATTGTACATTAAACCGTCGATCGCCAATTCCTGGAAATCTTTTGTTATCGCGGCCCGTATGGGCCTTACGGGGCTCGATGGGTTAATGTTATTACATCTTAAAACAATTAAATATTGCCTCATACCTATTAAGCTTACACATGGACATAATATCTCTACTTTGGTTAAGGTGATATCAGACGGTTCACTGGGATGATTATTCACTCGAGTGAATACTTCATTTTCCTTTCATTCTATGTTCACACGGCATATAGGGAATGATATAGAAAAGAACATTCACTTTTCTTTTCTTTTAATGTGTCCTTGAATGAAGTCGTGCGTCTTGGATTTATTTTAATTTGTGATCATATTTTAATCAAAGAGTTAACAAAAAAAAGAAGCAAAGAAAACGTTGACGGTGGTGGGCGTGACCATGGATTGAAAGAAGAATTTTTTTAGAAGCTTCAAATACATTGTTGAGAGAACTAGTTGAAGATCCTGATTCATATTATTACCTTCGAATGGAGGAAAATAAATTTGAAGAACTTTTGCTTCTTGTTGCTCCGTTTTTAACGAAATAAAGTACTATGATGAGAGACAACCGAATAAAACTTCAAATTGTAGGTACTAAGATACCTGCTACACATAATGAATAAGGACGACCTCTGTGGCTCAGTGGTGAGCGCGTTGGTAGCTCAAGCCGGGGGTCGCGGGTTCAAATCCCGCCGACGGAACAAAAAAAAAAATTCTAAGTTCCTGGGTCATGGATGTGTATTTAAATATGTGTATGATATAATAAAAATCTTAAATATATGTATAGTATAAATATAAAAGTATTAAATATATTTCCGTTGTCTGGTACCTGTAACACAAGTCCTTCAGGTACTTACCATGGGGCCAGACTGACGTGGTGTGAAGCGTCCATAGATATTATTATTATTATTATTATTATTATTATAGTTTTGGAAGTTTAGATTTCAGAGTCGTCAACACATGACTTCCGTCGACTACAGGACTCGAGACAAAATGACTGAACCCGAATAATCGTTCTCTCAGTGTTCAGACCGTTCATTCTCGTTCATGAAAGATGCCGGGTGACAATATCCAACACAGTTGGATCGGTTCACTAATGAATTCATTCGGCACTAATGTTTCATTTTGTGTTTAGATGTGTCACTTGGAGTGAAAGATGGAAAATGAAAGACGAAAATGAACAAAAAATGACCCGTCTGATATCAGCTTTAGTAACCCAGTCTATAAAGTCAAAACTATGACACAAATAAAACTTCATACTTTGTCATCTACAAATAATAAAAACTAAGGAAAAGTAAGTCTGTCAAAAAACATGTTCTACAATACTTGCAAAAATGTGTACCTTTTACATTACACACACACACACACATTTTAACATTTTCAATACATTCGCAATATTTAAGTGGCCTTGATCGGTATCAGGCTGACATTACATGACAGTTCAAAAGGAACCAAATTTAAAATGGTAATGGTTTGGGAGTTACGTTTCCTTAATTTTTATTATTTGTAGTTTGTCATATAATTTTCATTGTTACTTCTCATGCCTTTCATTATTTGGATTGGTAGTGATAAGTAGGGCCCGAATTTATATGTAAATACCATTGACATAAGAAACTATATGGAAGAAATGACCACGAAAGACAGGCCTGCTTTCAAAATTTATAAAAAAAACTTAACAATATCGATATCGATATTTTTTTATTATTCAGTGACATCTCTAGTAAAATCCGCCATTTTTAGTTTACAAATTTTGAAGGCAGGTGCATGTCATTCGTGGTCATTTCTTCCATATAGTTTCTTATGTCAATGGTATTTACATATAAATACGGGCCCTAGTGATAAGTCTTTCTGCATCAAGAAGACATATTACTGTAAAAGCCTTTATAACAAAAAATGGCTTACCAGGTGGGCCATGCAACAGTACTCCTTTAGGTGGTTGTGTCAGGCGGCTGTCAGCAAACAACTCTCTCTTCTGTATCGGCAGGATCACCGTCTCTCTCAACTCTCTGATCAGGTGATCTAAGCCGGCAATGTCCTTCCAATTCACCTGAAATACAAGAATGTTCTGTTTTGGAGACAGTCATACGAAAGGAAAAGGAAACACCCTAGGAAGAAGCAATGCAGATGTATGATTTCCATTTAAAACCAAAATTTAAATATGTATGGATGTTATAAAGCAACTCAGATGTTAAGACACCATATTTATAATTTATTTACCACTGACACTTTGATTCTCAAATTACAGTTGATTACTCAATTTAAACCCTGCTCAAAATACTGACTATCATAAAACTAACATCAGTAACTTGATATGGGTATATCATAACTCACTACATGACAACTATAAGAGTTATATTACATCATCATAACAACCATATAATCAAAGCAGAAGCAACATTTTTTATTTATTTTAATTAATATTAAAAAACTATCACACCACCAATATTATAATGACAAAAAAAAATTATAGCTTTTAATCAGGCTTAGTAACAGGACTGACACTAACACTATGGACTGAAACGCAAGCTACTTTTTATCCCCAAAAAATAGTAATTTGGTAGGATACTGTAATATGTTTTTACCTACGTGATGTAATATAACTAAGAATAAAATAAGAAAACTTTAAATGTATTATGTAGAAAACATTATAATTGAACTTACGTTTATCTCTTCAGGTACTACAAGTTGTGAGGCGATGATCATCTCATGGTCGGTCAACTTGTCCAGCGCCAGCGAGTGCCGCCCGCCAAGCCCCGCTCTGCAAGATATCCTTAACACATGCACAGTCTACTTGCCATCAATATTCTATGATATATGATAGCACACATGATCATGAATATTTACACTGTTTGAATTTACATTGCAACTATTTATATTATTGTGTAATGTTGTTTTTGGCAATGGGCAAGTTGAATTTGATAATAGGACTCTACTATGGTATTAAAATGTTGTGAAAAGTTTAAATTTAGAACTATAGAAGTTTTGTATAGAAAATCGATATGTACTTGCGTAACTGTTCCCGCGCTCTCTCCTCTGCTTTCTTCCGGCTCTTGGACGTCGGATCTATTTGGTTGACGAGCCATTTTATTGAAAAGTAAGTCACTGCGGACACAAATGCAACACGAATTGCCATTTGGAACACATCGTTTCTGGTAAACGCTGAACCTTCCACCATCATACCGCACTTTCCAAAACTAGGTTATATTGTAAATCCTAATTTGTTTTTTATTAACGGTGTGCTTAATGTTATAGCAAACTGGAAAATTAGACTGAAATACAATAGCAATTTATAAATTCACAAAATCTCTTTGTAATTTTCGGGTTAGAGATATATTTTTTGACATAATATATTTTTCTTTTGAGTTTCTTAAAGGGTGTGACAGACACGCGAGTAAGTACGCGAACTTATGGCCAGGGCTTCAAATAACGTTATTTTTTCATAACGTTACTGCTTCAAGGGCATAGATAACGTTATGAGAATTTAGTCAATGAGAGATTTTCTTATTTTTAATCTCCACAGTCCACCAGACGGCGCGACGATAGACACTTCTAGATTTTCTATTGGTTCCCCACCGATCTGAAATTATCTGCAGGTTGGCATCACGGATACATATTGGTTGTGTTTCAAAAAAATATCAGTGTACTGTCAAGTGTGACATAAGTCAAAATATCTTAAACCTAAGCGATCATTGGCCTAAGCGATTAGGCCAGTATACTGGTAATAGTTTAGGGAACACGCTGAGATGAAAAACTTGTCAAACTGAAAACTGACAAGTGACAACAGTTTTGGCGGCCATGTTGATTTCAAACTTCTTCTACTTTTTATTGTTGGTGTGGTTTTTATTATTTGTTCCCAAATTGAGTTATTTGGGTCTTTGATGTTCATTATTGGTAAAATATTAGCCATGAAATACCCGTTATCTTGCACAAGTGCATGTAAGATGTTGTCAAAACCAAAATGTATAATACCTGTGACATTTGGTGTGAATATCGGTAAATAGGGCTATTTCTTCCGTGAGTTTTATCTAAAACATCGTTGTACTAACTTTGTTAACCTAGTCATTGGAATATTATGACGTCTTTTTCGAATTGAAATGTATCAAGTTTTACATTGTTTTGCCCAGTTTTGTAGCAATTATTGATGGTATTCCCTGGTATTACCGATAGTTGTCTACCCATACGCCATCTAGTTACTAAAATGGAAACTGTTTGACAATCAAATTAAAAAGTTAAGAAAATGCCTCATTTACCTGATATTAAAAATAACGTTAAAAATTGATATTAATAACGGTTAATGTTATAACGTTATATAGGATTTATAACGGTAAATATATGTTCTTCGATAACGTTATAGTCCGTCAAAAAAGTCATGTCAGGCGGGAAAATTTTCTAAACGTAAGATCACGCTTATAAGGTGTATTTTTCTTTGTATTTTCACACAAATGTCGCAAAAAAAGTGGGCTGCGACTTGCGAGTGAGATTTAGTACACCGTGTACGATCGCATATAGTGCGTTTCATCGAATAATTCCTTTGCCGTCATGTTGGCATTCCTGTCTGTCAATAATGTAAACAAGGTTGACATGCTCTGCGAGTTTTCATAATTTTACTGTGATTTCGTGAGAAAATCATGCAGTAAACATTAAAGAGTGGTGAAAGAATGATGGTGCTAAGAGTGAAAGAGTTTTGTGAACGTGAAAACCGTAACTAGGCCCCAATAATTCCATTAAACTCGGGTTGCCGCCATTACGGCTTAGTGAAATAGGGTTACCAGCGTCAGTTTAATCACCCTTAAACACAGTAAAACTTATGAATACATGCAGAGCGTGTCTACCGTGTTTACGTTATTAACAGAGAATGCCAACATGATGGCAAAGGAACTATTTGATGATATGCACTTCTAGTAACGAAAACTACATACACGCGAACGAAGGCGCGAGTAAAAGCTTTGTGAGGGCTTTTTAGCTAGTAAATGCGAAAGTGACTTTGCTGGTTACGCCTTCACACATAAAGTAATAAGCGGATCATCATAAAACTTTCATAGGTACACGTTGTCTGGAACTCTGGAGTATGGAGAAGGACATAGGGTACCTTTTATCCCGGGAAAAAGAAAGGTCCCAGAGGGATAGACGTTAATGTAGGCAGAGCCGCGGGCGAAAGCTGTTAGAATTATGTACAATTTTCTTTAAGTGCATTTTGTGATAACATATTATCTTCCCTAATTTAAGGTAACACAGTAAGGGTAATGTGGCAACATTAATTTGCATTAGTGCCAACATGACGGCAAAGGAACTATTTGATGAAACGCACTATACCTGATCGTACTCGATCGATGATCGATCGTACAACTAAATATCGTTAAAATAAACGTTATCTGGCTACCATCATGAAAATAACGGTACGTAACGATATTTTTTCTGTTATTCGATAACGTTATGAAGCCCTGCCTGTGTGTCAGCAAAGAGCCGCGAGCCGCGAGCCGCAAGCCTAGGGGTTACCATGCCCTCAGGCTCGCGGCTCGCGGCGCGTGTGAGCGATTCTCGTGTGTCACCGACGCGAGCCGAGTAAGTTCGCGAACTTAAAACCCGCGTACTTTAATGGCTTCTACAGATTGCGCGAACCCGGTCTGCAGACCGCGTCTCTCAGGGACGCGGTCCGTCCGTGACATATTTGACAGTTTTGACGGTTCGTCGTCCCGGTACACACTACACGTACCTCGTCCGTCAAACCGGAATGACATTTGTAAAATTGTTTTCGGATTTTAAACTCTATTACATTGCATTAGAGTTCCAAATTCCCAAAAGCTTCATTTTAGTAAAGTGTTACCAATTCTGAAAGAAATATTTTCCCCACACTGTATTTATAACTCCGGCCGCTGGCGTGATACAAAAATCACAGATTAAGGACGAACATTTTTGTGGGAAGTAGAAAGGATTTTGATGCTGTCCATTACATATTATTTAGAATTTTATTTTTGAGAATATATCGGTTGTAACATGGTTGTTACTTGTATCTAGAAGTGGTTTTAATTATTATCGTTGAAAATACCCTTAGTTTGCAATTAAAATTTTGGTCGCATTAGACCTGGATCGAAAATATTAATTAACTATTCAAGAAGAATAATTAACCCCAATTATTTTAAAAGTAAAAACAGGAGCCGTAAGTAATGTTAAGTTTTGCGTAAAATTTAATACAATAAATATTTTTCCTTATACAGGGTGCAATTAAACCTTCCTGCCAAATTTTGATATATTGATCCTTGTTAGAAATTAAAATACACGTGTTTTTTCTTTTATGGTCACTCAGTACTAAAATGTTGAGAAATAGCTTCCGAAAGTTTTGCTAAAAAATCGGTTGTCCATAAAGTCTGTTTACTAACGATAGTTAAACGTGACAACGTATGACGTTGTCACGTTCAACTATCCTTAACCCCTTAACCCTCGCTTCCGAATATAAATAGAAACAAACTTTTTCGAGTGTAACCTAAAGTTATTTCGATGTATTTCTTTCAAATGATTGTCTAAAAATATTTATAATTAGTAAAATAAACTATTCGCAATACAAAACGCTACATACATTCGTGAAATCCAGTAAAATCTTCGAACAAAGCACAAGTCATACCTTGACACGTAGGAAATAGAGCACAATTTTGAATAGCCGAAATAATAATAATAGCTCACAGATTGTCTATTTATTTTTCACTCAGAGTCTGATCAATGTATCAAAGGTCATAACTAACCAAACTTCTTCATACAAAAGTATTCTCTAAGTCATCAAAATACGTAATATAATCGAAACAAAGAGCGCGGCCCAGGTGGGCCTTACGATTGTTGAAAGACTTAAGAGTGTAAATGGAACGCCTCAGAGCGAGGTAACGCCGCATGAACTGTCATGTTTTTCGTGCGCGCACCCCATATCGAATTATAAGACGTTATCACGTCAAAAACACTACAATTAATGGACACGATGCGTCACCACCTCTGATTCCCCTGCGCCGCTAGTGACCATTCTGCAACGAATTTAAATGGGATAAAATATGTCATTGAAAAAAAATAACACCCAATTATTTTTGGTTAAATGGACTCTCCTAATGATACCTAAGCCCTGGAAAAAATTTGGCAGGAAGGTTTAATTGCACCCTGTATATAGGCAGATATTTGTTAAATTGGCAGCACTAAGTCCACGTGTCTTTGACGGTTCGCTGCGAACCGTCAAAACTGTCAAATTCGTACCAAGTGAAGTACCTACATACGAGTTTGACAGCTGTCAAACTCGCCTACGCCTATCTTCACTTCGTACCGGGTTCGTCCGTCTGTAGACACCATAAGTTCGTACGTGTGTCAGCCCCTTCACCCCCTCAGTGACACCAAGAACACGGACTCGAGTTGACAGTTGACACTTCACAGTTCACAGTTCACACTAACCTAAAATTGTAAATTGTAATTATTGTTTTTGTTTCATTATGTATAATATTTAATGAACTAAATATTATAAATAATGAAACAAAAACAATAATTACAATTTACAATTTTAGGTCTTCTGTCTATTTATGCAGTAAAAATGAAGAAAAAGACTAATGTACCTCGTCCAAAATTTCAAAATACCAGAAAAGCTTTAAGGAAGGAAAAACGAACACAGAAAAAGAAACATCGACAAGAACATTATATTAATAAGAAGAAAAATGAGATTAATTCTCCAGGAAAATTTGTTAAAAGACCCTCAGACTATTCTGATCCAAAACCCCCTATCAAAGTAAGTAATCTTACTATAATTTAAAACTAATAAAATAAGAAAACTTTTTGTGTTCAAGGTATCACTAGAATAATGAAATTTTTAAGAGGTACACCACAAATTAATGCACTCTGTTCCGAATTCCCATTCATTTCGTTGATCGTCCTGAGGAAAATGTAGGTAAAATGTCATTTTTGTGGCACCCCAACTAAAGACCACAGTGACAGAGCACTATCCAGTGTGCTGTGGCACACCTTTTGCGGAACACTGGACTAAGGAAAAGCTTTAGGGCCAGGCCACAAAACTGGTTTGCAAAGTCGCATCGCTAAAACAACCTTAGAAAAGCAATGTAGTTTTTTGCGATGCGATGTTGCAATGCAGTGTTGTGCATGTCTGGCACATAGTTGTAAAATTATGAGAGTTCTCCAAAAATATAATTTTGTGTTTTTTAAGTAATATGAAGCTATTTAAATATTGGCGACGTGGCTTAAAATATTATTATTATGTTTTCAGAAAAAGAAAATCGTCAACCAACCATCAGCTCAGGAGATCCTAATAAGACAAAGTAACAAAGTTAAGAAGGAAGCCAATAAATTGCAATCACAAATGGATGAACAGAGGAGAAAAATGTTTCTAAAGGCAAACGAAGACGAAGATAAAATAATCAAAAAGTTAGAGAAACAACTTGGCCTGAACAAAACTAAGAATAAGAATAACTTTTTTGCTGATGATGGACTAGACTGTATCCTTTTTTAATTTTTAAGTTATAGCTATCTAAAACATTATTTTCTATTGAAGATTTAAGAAACTCATAATTTTTAAATGAAGTCCTTAATTTCATCATAACAGATTTACTGGAAATTTGCGATAGAGCAACATCAGAACAAATAGTTGCAGCAGAAAAACATTTAGCTGATGTTGAAAAGGATTCTGACTTTGAAGAAGATTTGGCTATGGTAACAGGAAAAGAAAAACCCAAAAAAGATAAAAAAGAATCAAAAAGTAAACAGGCTCCCAGTGAAGATGAATCAGATAATGATGATGATGAGGATGGTAGTGATGATGAAGGACAATTTGGTTATGGTGATGATGATTTGGAGAGAAGTGACAATGAAGAAACCGAAGACTTGGACGATAGTGGGGATCAATATAGTGGTAGTGATGGTGACTTGGATGATATGGATAAAGAAGAAGATGAACCATCTGATGATGATGAGCAACCTACAAAAATATCAAAGAAAGATAAAAATGTTACAGAACCAATTAAAAAAGGTGGTAAAGAGAAAATAATATCTGAGGATGACATCAGTAAAGTATTTAGTGAAGATGAAATATCACATCTATCAGGTGATGAAGATTTGGATGGATTTTCTGATGATGGCGATGAACCTGTTGAGAAGCAAGAAGCTGAAAAACCAAATGTGTGGGAGGATATTTATGGTAGAAAGAGGGACAAAGAAGGAAATATTATCAAGGTAAAAAAATACAATAGATGTTGATTTAACCCTGCAGTGGTCGCGCACCTGAATGGGACGGGAGTGGTCGCGTACCTGAATGGGACGGGAGTGGTCGCGTGGACTATATCGCTGGCCCCGGGCAATAAAAGCGTATTATAGTGCAGCGTACAGTGGTCTAAAACAAGCATTTGAAGTGTAATATGAAAGCTAATTTTTTTACCTATTTAACCATATCAAAATAATTGTAATAGTGTAAAAAATTATTGAAATAATTGAAAAAATTTATAATACAACTAATAAGCAATATTGTTTTAATTGCAAGATTGTTTATTGACTTTATAAAAACACCAAACCGCTTGAGATTTATGAGTGTAAGAACAAAATACGACATATTTTTCGCTTTAGCTTTCGAGTGTACCAGCCGATTACTCCCTTCTTCTGGGGAATCTTACAGTGAAAGCTTAGCTGTATTGTATCTTCACTGACTTTTTTAGTTGTGTTTCGTAAAGTAATGCAAGAATACAGTTTTAGTCGTAAGAGAATTTTCCATTCCATAAAGCTGTTGTCATTTATTATACCTAAAACGTTATTTAAATAAAATGAAAAAAATAGGGGTGATAGACTAATACTCAGAGAAGCCAAAAATCAAATAACATTAAAAAGGGCGTAACCGGCGATTACCACTTTATTGCCCAGGGCCAGCGACATATTATGTAGTCCAATTCTAAATAAAGATAAAAACATGTTAAATAATAATTTATTTATTTTACTTATTAAAATGTAATAGGTATATATTATATTATATCTTAATCAGAAAAAATCAACAAAAATTAATCACGACCTCTGTATTAAATGTAATTAAAACAACAGAAACAAAGAGCTTGACTGCGCTTGATACTCTTCGCTATCGCCATCGACTTCATTCAACCACGCCTCAACGTATGTAGCTTGTCGTTTGGCTATTTTTTGTCTAAAAATATAAAGTAATATTATTTTAAAACAAATCAAAATTATAAAACAAAGTTTATTTTACTAGTATATGCCAATTTATTATTTAAATACTTATACGGAAATAATAAAAAATTGAACCAAAAAAAAATACGCAATGGGTCGCGTCACGGTCGCGGGGACTACACCTGTAGTACACGATATTTGAGGGACTATTATATTACGAAAATACGCGACAGGGGCTTGCGCTGCACTGAATGTGTAGCTAGATAGCTCATTTGAAAGTACCTAGAGAGTAGAGGCGCAAGAGACGCACGCTTACAGTTTTTGAGAAATTTTTGATTTTGCTTACGTGGACTACATATGTAGTCCACGCGACCACTCTAGGGTTAAACATAATTAATATTTTTGCATTACTGTGTTATAAAGTGTGGTAACAAAATATTATTAAGCTATTGTATAGCTTTTATCTCGGGCTTTGAGCACAGCGACCAAACCAAGAAATTTCGTAACAACAATAAACCTAACCTGATCGGCACAGTGTTGCATAATCGCCGGTCGGCAGTCGATAAAAAATGCTATGAAATAGCTTTGCCACTGCAGTCCCCGAGTGCCACACATATACAGCATGACTGATGAGACATATGCACTTGAGGAGAGTACTCGGTACTCGATTCTCATCATAATTATGTAATAAAATTAGGTACTTAATTAATAATTTTTGACCAAATTTCCCTTTATATAAATGAATGATGGCGCGGGGCGGGGCCCACCCCGCCCCGCGCCGCGCGCTAATCTTCCCGCGCGCGGTATCCATGCGTTGGGTAAATAATTATTTAACTTTAAGCTACATTTACTCAGTGATGAATTGATTTTTTTTTTTCAAATATAATAGCCAAATATCACGTCCTCGAATATTGAACATGTCTCACCAGTCATGCTGTATTTTCAATAAGTTTTTTCCATGTAAGTGATTCTTATTGAAATTGTTTTTAGGAAGAGAAAGGAGTTTATATACCCCCACATTTACGCAATAAGGATAGTGCCAGTGACAAAGACTTGCTACAACTCAAAAGACAAATTAAAAGTAAGTTGGACTATTCATTACAAAATTACTTTGCGACTTATTGTACTCTATATAAATTAGGATTTTGGCATAATTAAGTGGATCTATCCATACCTCCATTCGTCGTCCGTCCGTCCGTCCGTCCGTCCGTCCGTCTGTCTGTCTGTCTGTCTGTTACCTCTTCATGCTCGAACCGCTGAACTGATTTTTCTGAAATTTGGCATGGAGATACTTTGAGTCCCGACTCCCGAGAAAGGTCATAGGATAGTTTTTATCCCGGAAAAATGTACGGTTCCTCCACGATAAACGAATTTTGGCGCAACCAGTTGCGGGCGTCATCTAGTCAGATATATACCTTCATGTTGTTACATCAGCTTATATTGTCATTCATAGCTTGATGAAATGCTGATGGGTATTAAAAATTAGTTTCAAACATGTTGTTTTTTATTCCAGGTGTGCTCAACAAGTTAGCTGGCACCAATCTCCACTGGGCGTGTACATCTATAGAGAATCTCTATGCTAGTAACAGTCGCAACTCTGTCAACACTGCACTCACGGCGTTGTGGGTGGAGGCAACCATTGGAGGCTCGGTTACTCCGGATAGGCTGGTTGCTGAACATGCGGCCTTGGTGTCTGTGTTGCATGCTAATGTTGGGTCTGAGATAGGTAAGAATAAGGAATGTAAGTTTATATAGTTAAATATAAGTTTATATAGTAGGTATATTTAGATTTTAAATGGACTCAATTTTGCTGGTTGTTTTTCATTGTCATTTATTTATTACTATGGTACATTTAGTGTATGAAACTGTAACAGGGTTGTCTTTACCAAACCAATAACTTATTTGGAAATTCTTTAAAAACGTTTTTTTAATTTTTAGGAGCGCATTTCTTAGAACACCTGTGTAGGAAGTTTGATGAGATGATGCAGAGTCCACAGCCAATGGAGGACAAGAGACTGGACAACCTTGTTGCCTGTCTAGCCTACTTGTATAGCTTTAAGGTACATATATAGTTTGTTTACATACTTAACATATAAAATTATTATTTTTAACAAAAAATTAAAACTGACTTCCAAGGTAAAAACAATAATAACATCCTTATAATTTGAACTAAAAAGTATTAAATAATTTTTCCTATCGAATAGTGCCTTTTTCCGAATTCGGCTAAAACTCAACTATTCCTGTACTCAATCCTTCATTATTTTGAAGTCTATAAACTTGTATCTATAAGGAATCCGGAGTTCTCTTAGTATCTTCGGAACCATGGTATACCTCGGTGCAAAATCTTGCGTTTTGGTAGCATATGCTTAGGATGCTTCTCATAAAACCAAAATCACCATATGTTTCCATATAAATTTCGAGGAGTACCCTCGATTACTCATGGATCCCATCATCAGGTCACCACTTTTGTGAACATGGTACCAAATTGGAGTGAAACCTAATATAACATAACAAAAATTTCGAAAATCGGTTCACAAACGGCGGAGTAATCGTTGAACATACAAAAAAAAAGAAAAAAAAGAATAATATCCACAGCCGAACATACAACCTCCTCGTTTTTTGGAAGTCGGTTAATAAAGTCAATTTGAATATAACAAAGAAAAAATGTTTGTTTGCTGGCATAAACTAGGCTAAAACTAATTGAGTAATTTTACGTACACAGCGCGGCAATATTTTAAAAGAAAAATATTATATTTCACAGGTGCCTTTTCTTAATCATTTATTTTGGCTTTTCAAATTTAAGAGTTGATTTAATTTTATATCTTGTTTTCCATAACTATATAATATAGCCAGAAAGCTACCAGAAAGTAACACTTTACTTTTCTGTATATTCTGTATATTTCAGATATACCACCCCCTACTTCTATACGATATTCTCGGCCGGTTAGTCCAAGAGCTAACTGAAAAGAACATAGACTGTGTGTTGACGGTGCTACGGGCGGTTGGCGGTGTGCTGCGGAAGGAAGAACCGGCAGCGCTAAAGACCTTCGTACAAGACACACAGGCGAAGGTCGCGGCGTTGAGCGAAGCGGCTTCGGCTGGGTGAGTGACTTCGGTTGGGTGAGAGGCTTCGTTTGGGTGAAAGATTTTGATGAAGCGGCTTCGGCTGGCGACTTCGGTTTGGCGAAAGGCTTCTTTTGGGTAAAAGACTTGGGTGAAGCGGCTTCGGCTGGGTGTAAGTGGGCACCTAGACGATCAATTTTACTGTGCAATGTCATTGAACAATATTATTGAAAAATTTATTTGACAATAAGATTGAAAGGCGGGTGCGCTTAATATTAACCCTAGACGGTCAAGAATATTGCACAATACGTGATATTGAGCAAAGAAATTGTCTAGGGGCCCACTAAGGCTTCGTTTTGGTAAGTGGCTTCGACCGAGTGAGTGACTGAGTGTCAGGTAAGTGTGACTGGATACATCCAGTCACACTTACAAGTTACCCATAAGAGAAAGACTTCTTTAGAGTAAGTAGCCCTGGTGGGATGAGTGTAAGGCTTCTGTTGATTGAGTGTAAGGCTTCGGCCAGATGAATTACTTCAACTATTATTTATGCTATAATCACACCTGATATCATAAGCTGCAGTCAAGCAAGTGGTAGGCCTCATGTGGACGTTCTAAAAGTATTAAATTTAGAAATAAATATATTTCTTTTGAATCCTTATTTACTGTCCGCAGATCCCGTATAAAGTTTCTCATGGAGGTGCTTCTAGCGGTCAAGAACAACAACCTGACGAAAATCCCGGGCTACGACCCAATGTACGCCGAGGAGTTGAGGAAGTCTGCCAAGGCGGTGTTAAGAAGAGGCAACTATGTGACGCCATTGAATATACGGCTGGAAGATTTATTAAAAGGTGATATGTAAACTCCAAGAGAGCGTATTCCCTCTTAAAAGGCCTGCCCGCACCTGCAGCTCTTCTGATGTTCCGAGTGTCCATGGGCGACGGTAGTTGCTTTCCATCAGGTGACCCGTTTGATCGTTTAGCCCCTTATTTTATTTTAAAAAATACTATAGCTTGTTTACGCTTTAATTCGTAACAGAATCATACCCATGATATGTAAGTTGCCTCGATAATTGTGAAGCGGTCTATTATCTACAGATTGTAACAAAACTAAGTGATAACACTATAGACATACGTTAGTGTGCGTACCTGACGGAGCAGTCAGTAGCGAGCGAGCCATGTACGCGTGTATAGATACGGTCCCTCACACAACTAAGGGCGCCGCGCGCTCGTAGATTGCAAGATCTGTACTAGATGAGGCTCGCAGCTCCGTTGCGCCGATGTTTCTTTTTACGGGAACCATTTTTCTGCAAAAAAAATATCCTAAGTCCTCTCTCGTCTCTCGAAATGTCTGCCTACCGTATTTCAGTAAAATCGGTTCAGGGGTTTTATCGTGCAGAGCTAACAGATAGATTTTCGCACTCATAATATTAGTAGAGAGATATACATAATTCAAAGAATATTTGAAAAAATCATTCTGAATAAAAAAAAAATGAGTTTGAGATTATACATAATATGGATACTTAAATATTACATTGGATTTCATATATTTATATAATTCCAAATATATACCAAATACCAAAAATTTTGAAATATGACGCTTTCTAAATATATTTTTCATCCATTTCAGCACCCGAGCGCGGTAAATGGTGGGTGGTGGGTTCCGCTTGGGAGGGCAACAGGACCGTGGAGGACAAGCCGACAGCCAAGTTGCCCGCCGTAGACCAAAAGCTTCTAGAACTCTCTAGAACAATGAGAATGAATACTGACGTCAGACGGAGCATATTCTGCGTGATAATGTCGGCTGAGGTCAGTTTTATCTATACTTACTATTTATAATTCTGCAGGGTTTGTTTGTTTGAACGCGCTAATCTCAGGAACTACTGGTCCGATTTCAAAAAATCTTTCAGTGTTAAATTGCCCATTTGTCGAGGAAGGCTATAGGCTATAATTTATCACGCTAAGACTAATAGGAGCGAAGAAATAGATGAAAAATGTACGGTTGCGTGAAATTCCTAAATTACGCAAGCGAAGCCGCGTGGAACATCTATATACATGTAATAAAATCGTAGGAATCTGTATATTGAATATTTTTGTACAATAAATAATACTTGGGTGTCAGGTGTGATCTACTATGCTAACGCGGACGAAGTCGCGAGCAACAGCTAGTTTTAAGATATAATATCAGTTCGGAACAGGGTGCGTCCTGCTAACTGAAGTTAATGCTGCCGCGCACTTTGCGGCCAGTAGCCCAGTACTACATTTAGTATTTTTATTAACTGGCCCCAAAGTGCGCGGTGGCACAACAAAATTGGAGGAAACAAAATATGTACTCGTAAATTCAATGATTGCTGAAATTAACAAGACTTACCGTATCCGAACTAACCCCAATTATTTATTTATTTTATTTATAAAAACTTTACGCACATACAAGTACAAAGGTGGACTTGTTTAATGCCTAATGGCATTAATTATCTACCAGTCAACCTTACTAATTACTAATTAGTTGTTATTTTATTTTAAGAGTTTATTATATACTAGACTAGCGACCCGCCCCGGCGTCGCACGGGTATAAAATATATAGCCACTGAAAAAATGATTAAAATCGATAGCCTATGATCCTTCACGTGGTCTACTTTTTATCTGTGCCAAATAACATAAAAATTGCTCCAGTAGTTCGCGAGATAAGCCCTTTCAAATAATTTCCCCCGTTTTTTTCACATTCTCCTATTAGTCTTAGCGTGATAAAATATTGCCTATAGACTTCCTCAATAAATGGGCTATCTAACACTGAAAGAATTTTTCAAATCGGACCTGAGAGAGTAGTTCCTGAGATTAGTGCGTTCAAGTTAGCCCTCTCAAATAATTTTCCCCGTTTTTTCCCATTTTCCTCTATTTCTTCGTCTTAGCGTGATAAAATATAGCCTATAACCTTCCTCGATAAATGGGCTATCTAACACTGAAAGAATCATCAAAATCCGTTGCGTACTTTTAAAGATTAAAGGGAACAAAGGGACATGAGGGAAAAAAAAATCGACTTGTTTTATAATAAGTATAGATGATGCCCGCAAATCCGTTGTGCCAAAACTCGTTTATCGTGCGGGAACCGTACATTTTTCCCGGACAAAAAGTATCCTATGTCCTTTCCCGGGACTCAAAGACCTCAAAGTATCTCCATGCCAAATTTCAGCAAAATCGATTCAGCGGTTTGGGCGTGAAGAGGTAACAGACAGGCAGACAGACAGACACACTTTGCATTTATAATATTAGTATGGATAGATTTAACTCTTACTCATAAAAATAAAAGGCAACAACTATTCAAGGTGCTACGACAGACATTGATCATAGGTAGATCGTTACAAAACGATCAATTCCTCTGCATTAGAATGTTTGAAAATCAATGCTATGTGAGCACCACATATAAATATTCTGTAAACTTTCAAACCGTCTTCAGGACTACATGGATGCGTTTGAAAAATTGGAGCATCTCGGTCTGCGCACGCAGCAGCAGCGCGAGATCGCGCATGTGCTGCTCGCGTGCTGCCTGCGCGAGCGCACCCACAACCCCTACTACGCCGTGCTGGCGGCCCGGCTGTGTGCGAATCGCCCTCACCAGGTTAGCGCCGCTAAAAAAGATGAAACGTCAAAATTTGACAGTTCATCTTTTTAATACTGTGCGAAATAAAAGCTATCACGATTCACAGGCATTTACCACCCGCCAGTTAGCCTATGCGCGCACGGGCAACTTAGTTGCTCGGCGATTTATTTTTCTCTTACGAAAAATAAATAAAAAACTCGAAAAATAGAATATTGGGTGCATCCATTATGGAGCGATCGGCTGATTCTCGGGAAATTTCATACTATGTATATGAAATTTAGAGCATACCCAAAGACTTATCGAGAGACAATAAATCGCCGAGCAACTAAGTTGCCCGTGCGCGCACCACCTTAAAGTTCGTAGTTTAGCGATAGAGATCAACTACGATAACATGGCGCGCCCCTCCCAAATTCAAAAAGTTTGAAGTGCGTTGTCAAAACGTTTGAAAGGCGTTGTCTTGCGCGGTAGGCTAGTTATGATTAGTTGACCAACAAATCTTTGTAATAATAATAATAATATATTAGTAATATCTATGACTACTAACGTTAACGTAACGAAATACTATCGTTAATAATTCACATTCAATAATGGTAAATGTTTGTCACTAAACCGGACACTGCCGAATGCTGCACTAGCGACACGGACACGGCACAACGCGACACTTCACGTTCCAAAACTGACTGTTTGTAAAACGTCACTTCTATGGACCGTGAAATGTCGCGTCGTATCGCGTAATGCATATGCAGTCACATCTTAAAACGCGATGAAACATTAAAATGTCATACAAAGTCTCCTCTCTACCAAATGAGAACGACAACATACAGAACGCTTATGGTCATTTTTTTTTCTGTTTTCAGCTTGCTTTCCAATTCTCCGTGTGGGACAAAATCAAAGATCTGGAAAATATACCGACGCAGGGCCGCGCGAATCTGGCACAATTCCTCACACATCTGTTCATGGAGAAGTGTCTTCCTCTCTCTATTTTGAAGGTAAACTTTTAATACCTCGGTCGTGGGAATCGCAGACACAATAGATTTTCAATTGTTAGGTGCCGCTATGGGCATTGATGGGTTAACAAGAAATAACCGAGTATTAATCCTTCAGGCCCCGCGCGAGCACCGGTGATCGCGACAACAATAGAATACAATAGCAATTCCTGGAAATTCCGACTGAAGTATTAATAATTAGTGATAGAGTTGCGTCTTAAAATCCATACTAATATTATAAATGCGAAAGTATGTGTCTGACCGTCGCGTCTGTCTGTCTGTCTGTCTGTTACCTCTTCACGGCCAAACCGCTGAACGGATTTTGCTGAAATTTGCTATGGATAATATGTCGCAGTCATCTGCTTCAATCTGCGATTCGATTGAATGACACCGTTCAATTGAATGACTCGGCCGAACGTCGATTGAACTATCGTCACTCAACGTCCAACTAGTTAGCGATTTGTAACATAGCTCTGAAGATAGCGGACATGAAATCAGTCAGGTAATTGAATGTATTTCATTTTTTCCACTGCGGCGCTAGTAGTCACTAAAACAAATATGGTGTCAAACAGCTCGCACAGCTGGTAGCACTGTGTTGATATTTTGTCGATTACTTTAAAGTTTAAAGTGCTTTACTTGTAATAAAATAATATGACAGCGAGGATTTACCCATAACTACCATGTTAACGGCCAATTAAATTTTTTTATAGCGTCCCATTTATATCAACTTCACTATATGACTTTTAGTCAAGACGTTAAACGTCTCAGTCAACGTCTTGACGAGTTGTCCTTTTAGTCATTCGATTGAATGGTGTTATTCAATGAATGCGCTAGTCATTCAATCGAATCGCAGATAAAACCAGATGACTGCGATGGATATACTCACCGATATATAGATTGACGACCTCTGTGGCTCAGTGGTGAGCGCTTCGGTAGCTCAAGCCGGGGGGAACAAAACGTTTTCAATGTTCCCGGGTCTGGATGTGTGTTAAATATGTATATGATATAATAAAAATCTTAAATATATGTATAGTATAAAAGTATTAAATATATTTTCGTTGTCTGTTACCTGTAACACAAGTCCTTTAGGTACTTAGCACGGGGCCAGACCGACGTGGTGTGAAGCGTCCATAGATATTATTATATTATTATTATTATTATTATACTTTGAGTCCCCGGAAAGTACAAAGTAAATATATTTTTATCCCGAAAAAATTTACGGTTCCAGCGCGATAAACGAATCTTGGCGCAACGGAGTTGCGGACGTCGTCTAATCTGTTTATAAACGAGTTTCTCTTTTTTCACAGATAATCCAATTCTCAGACCTGAACAAGACGACGGTGAAGTTTATGCGTCAAATATTCCTAGCCATCATCATGAACACTGACCTCCAGGCATCATTGGAGGTGTTCCATAGAATATCAAAGCCGCCAAAACTACACATGTTCAGAGAAAGCTTAAGATTATTTATACAACACTTTTTAATAAAGAACGCTGGCAAGAAAAACAACGTGCTCACCGAGAAAGAAATGGAAACACTGAAAGATAGGGCCGTCGAAGTGGACAAAATATTAACGATGCACGAAAATAAATTGAGACTGTAAATAAAGTGTACATAACTTTGCAATTGTATTTTCTTCTTCAAAATTAAACAAGTTATAAAAAAAAAATTATTGAGAAACCTGCGATTAAGAAGCTAAATACTTAAACCCTTGTATCTGTCTGTCAGTTACCTCTTCAAGCCCAAACCGCTGAACTGATTTTGCTAAAGTTTGGTATGGAGTATGGACATACTTCTTATCCTGGAAAATTTTATGGTCTCCGCGTAATAAACTAGTTTCATCTAGTCAAGTAAAGAAAATCATCAAATTTTATGGTTTCCAGCTGTAATCCTATCACTGTTTATCCTATTTCTGTAAGGTAAGTTGTAAATAGCTCTGTGTAAGGTAAATTGACGAATCGATGAATTCTAATTTCTAGTAACTGAAGTATCATTTAAAGGAATAACCACTTGAATGCTGATCATTCAATTCCATTCCCATTAGCAAGCACCACGTGCTGTCTTCATCATGAACTAGCCCATTTATAGTGTTTTGTTGCCAGGCGTTCTATCTTATCTGTGCACCACCTACTTAGTATTTATCGAACGCAGTCAGGATGTCTAGATAAGCTCATTAAGTATTCGCACGTGTAACCTAGACTTATCATACCTGGATTTCTCAAGTACTCATATTAAACAAATAATAATAAACGCTTCCGACCTACACCAGGCAAAGTACAGTATATAAAGGCAACGTCATTAAATAGAAGTTTCCAATAGGTAACTACAAGGAAAGGATTTTTATACAGTATAATGAGCATGTTTGTTTAAAAATAATATAATAATTATGAGATCAATTCATCACAATTTACAGGCGCTTTCGTTTATAGAAACAGGTATTAGAAATCAAAACTTCGGTACATACTACATAACATTCTTATTTATTTTAATTATCTACAACATTCTTCGGTACATAAAATTATTATTTTATTATATAAAATACTCTTATTATTATTAACATCAGCAACAGATTACAGAAACAAATTCTAGTCATTTTCTACGAAATACATAATATAATAGTTTATAGTAAATCATTAGTAATTTTTTGTTTTAACGCTCGTCAAGCTCTTTAAATAATACAATGCAAAAAATAAATGAAAAATATTTGTATAAATGAGCACACTGAAATCCACAAATTGAACGCATTTATACCTCTTTAATTTTTATAAAATTGAACGCATCTATAATTTATACCCCGAAAGCGCCATCTATGACGCGTATTTAAAAACTCTTTTACGTCATTGGAAAATATCATTTTTATATATTATGTTCTAAATTATTTTATCGATAAAATCTAAGCACAAAATATATTTTAATAAAAATTTATCTGGTTTTAGGATAACCTTTGTAAGGTAAGGTATCGTAATTTTCCATAATTTCGAAGTTTGACATCGATGGTGTTACTATTTGAAAAATGGCGGTAATCTATGCAGTCTGAGAATGCGACGTAAGCGTCATCTGACGGAGAAAATTAGAAATAACGGTGAACAAAGAGAGCTAGCTAGCCACCGCTCTGGAAAATAAGGTTGTGTTTTATCTCTGTCGTGCGGGCGTGAACGACGGGAGCGTAAACGAGACGGGCGTCCATACTACGGCCATCAATTCATAACCATCTTTCTTTCTTGTGCAACTATTTCTCGTCGGCCGTGTTCTAGGATCTAGTTCGAAATAAGGATGGACGCCATTCACGCGAGATAGTTTTCGTTGATACAGAATTCGGTGCGAGAATCAGTGGCGGGTGCGGGGTATGCTATATGTGTGACTGGTGGGTCAGGTTGGCCTCGGTGCGGTGTAGAGTGTGTGGAGAGTGCAGAACGTGCGAAGCTACAAAAGCTCGGCGCCTCGTCGAGCTGAGCCGGCCGAGAGTCGAGGTATGGCGGGCGCGAGCTGATCGGGCGGTCGCGGCGTCCGCTCGCGCTCCGCCGGCCCCATGCGAGCGCCGGAGGTTTTATGGGTATCTGCGTGAGCTGCCGGCGCCGCGAGCGAAAGGCACCCGAGAAACGTTGGGTGCCAGGAGCGGGCGGTCCTAAGGGCGCGGCGGCAGAGTTGCTACCGCGAAGCTTCGCCTTGACAGCCATGGCCAACTCCATATCCAACATCAAGATGACCAACCCCCTGAAGGGTATAGTGAGCAAGCGCCGAAAACGTTACATGAAGGACGGCTTCAATTTGGACTTAGCGTGTATCCTTTTTGTGTAGTGCAGGACGAGTCTGTGGGCCCGCCGGAGGTGAGTAGAGTGCACGGAGGAGCGTAGAGCGCGGAGCGGGAGGCCCGGCCAGCGGGAGCGCCGCTAGCTCGAGCGAGCATCCTTACAACTCTCAAGGGCACTCTATAACCTGTATGCTTTCGTACGTCCGACCCGATCTATTTGAGGTTATAACGCGAAACACACTTAGATCATTTCAATTACGTCGCGCGTTCGATATTCTCGTAGGTAGGATCCTACGATTTACGAACGTCGCTAACGACGTTACATTTGCGGCTATTCGACTTTCGAATCGTCTATTATTAGGTAAAAATCATAATAGATAAGTTCGTAGCTGATAATATCTCGCATAGCAACAACTGGTGACATACATACATGCATAGAATATACATGTACGGCACTTAGAAACTAACAATCATTGTGGAGCCTAATGATAACTATCATTTGGAGTTGGTGCTAGTAGTTAGGGTCGGTGTAATGATTTGTGGTAGTGCAGGAAAGTTTGTGTTGCAACTTTCTCCAGTTTGAATATTGTTTGAAGTGCTAACGCTCATTAGGAATCACAATGTCACAAGGCCACATTAGGCCACGAGCCCAATAGATAAAAATGTGTGCTTAGATCCTAATTGTGTAATTGTTAAGTGCTTTGAGATGTCTTAGAGTCATTTATGTGTACTTCACTATCCCAACCTTATCAAAAATTACTTACAAATTTATAAAAATGCTATTAAATAAGAATGATAGCTATACAGAAAAAGTGTATCCAAAATAACCCAATCCACATGGTCTACATTGTTTACAAACATTGTTTTCTATATTAGCAAAACTATCATTTTATAACTATCTTTTAGGTTGTGTATGGTCTGATACTGCCCGTTATTTTACACAACAGAATTGGTATATAATGTGATAAAAAATTAAAATTGATTCTAGTGTTATTCCATTTATTGTTAAAAGAATATTAACACTACAATACAACAATTAAAATAGAAGATATTATGTAATCTGCCTAACATTATCCTGTAACCAATATTTTTCATTTTCCTTAGTACAATATCAAATTTTATTACATCATTATTACAGATAATGTAATAATAATTGTCAATACCTGTCTATCAAGAATAGAATCATGCTAATCAATGATGAGCCGTTTATTCACACAGTTAAAATTTTCTCATGCCTGGTTATATATCATCCATTCAATATTTAATCCTTTGTTTGTACATTCTTGGAAATCTATTGTTATTCTATTGTGTCTCGCTCACCGGTGAGCTTATGGGGCTTGATGGGTTAAAAAAAAATTTGAAGTGGCTAGGTATATGTACTGGTAGGTTGGCAGGTCATATCCAAGGCTGGGTATCACAGATCCATGAGGCCCTTTTAGAGGGCCGGATCTACCATATGGCTATTTGGGCTTAACCCATGAGTTCAAGGGCCTCCGCAGCCCAGCTAAGTCAAAAATAGACGATAATGCAAAAGAAAACATAATTTTATCAATTTTTTGTTGGTACCCCTGGTATTCCTATGACCAAGGTTTATTATGCAATTTAGGTGTTGGTACTACTAACTACGAATGGTTAAAATGTTGTAGCCCTAAATAGTTTCAGCCCAGGGCCCTGTAAACTCGCAGTCCGGTCCTGCCCTTTTACTATTTCTTTTCCATTGCTTGCCTTATGTAACTCATGAAATTAATGACATTAGGTTAAAAGTACTTGCCATATGATTTAGCTTGTAGTATCTCTAGTATTAGAAGGTTTTAGAGGCATCAGAATATTTTTAATAACTAAGATCATTAACTATCAAGGCCAGTGATTTAATTAGTTACTAAGCAATTAATGACTTTTCCTTACCTACTATGATGCAACAATCATTTTGATGTTCTTACTGAAGAAATGGTTTTATAATTCATGTAATGCTGTGCATATATAAATAGATTTTCTCTTTAATACCTCAATCGTGGGAATCGCAGACATAATAGATTTTCGATTGCTATGCGGCAGCCTGGCTCTTGGAGATTGATGGGTTAAAACCTACAGTTTCTTATTCCATTCAAATCTAAAGAAAATATTCTACAAATCGATATTTACAGTATACTTTGATGAGACCACAAAGCGTGTAACTAAATGGGTTTAGCCAGAAATAGATTGTCAATGTCACTTATGTGACTTTACTTACATGAATATTAGGCCGCGTTTCCAATGAAGCGGAGCGGAGCTTAGCGGTGCCGAATCGACCAATCACCATGTGCAAAATCTTTGCTCTGCTTCGCTGTCATTCCGCTGGAATAGCGCGATTGGTCAATTCGGGCACCCCTAAGCTGACCTCTGCTTCAATGGAAACGCACCCTTAGTATGCTGATTCTGCTAAATAATCTACAAGAATATTGTTACAATATGGTTTCTATTAGGACTATGTTTTACCAGGACATCATGATGGTATAACCCATTGCGGCAACCAACAATATGTACTCAATAGAGTATAACCCACCTGATGTCTGGCAGTAACTGGTCATGCCAAAAATTGGGTCCCAGTGAAATATAGCCCTTAGTTTCAGTTAAGCAATACTAAAAATATGTCATTCTTCAAATGGCTTTCCAGTAAAATTGGGTTTTTGAACATACAATAGAATATAACAATCTTTTTGAAATGTTGAATTAAAATATGTAACAGAATAGGGATACAGTACCCCAGTAATTGGCATACCAAAAGTTTATATTATTTTGTGCTTAAAAGTGTACAATTAAGCCAATAATATTGTTGCTAACTATGGGCCATGATAATATTAGTTTTTCTTTTTAAATGACAGACAGCATAGTTTAATGGCAAAAGGGTTACAGAGTCGAGAACTATCAAGCAAATTTTTCGTGAGTAGCTTCATTTTGATTAGTGGAACAACAATTTCCTCTGCGAAAATTCTCGAAAATGGTAGCTAACAGAGATAGAAAGGATTAAATATTTCAATTTGATGGTCCTAAAGTATGGATGGTTCTATTTGTAGGACAATGTTACCCTAAAATTATATAACTATTAACCTATCAATCAATATACAAAAAATCTGCTGGTTAGGGTTCCATTTTAGGGTTTTATAGTCACAGGTTACAATCCATCAATCCGTGGCGTACATGATTAAATTTTCGTCAAACCGTACCGGATTGATGGATCAGATTGATGAAAATTTGACTGTTTAACCGGTGACATGGGCAACGAGGACTTGTTGATTATCATTTACCAAGATTATCTTGGTAAATGCCCTAGTTGTATGTAATTTTTTTCAAACCAAAAAATTATTATGTACTTCTTGAAATGAATTTTTGGACAATTATTATGTACAATTATTATGTTCAACAATTTGATACTGTAGATCGTTAACAGCTCTGTAAATGTAATGGCAATGATTAAATATTAAAATCTTGTTAGCAAGCGGATAGGAGTTTATTATCATAATTTAATGCACATTATCATTTCTGCATTAAGTATTTTATATCTGAAAATGTGCAATGCATTGTTATATAACATTATTCATGTTTCATTTATAGAGAATATTTAACTAAATACTTCATAACTATGTAGAGTTTTCTTTTGTTGGAAGTATTAAAAGGAATAGAAACATAACTTCTCATTTGATGGCATCATTTTAGAATTTGTTTCTGAACAAACTATGTATCTTGTGACTTGGTACACATAAAAGAAAAACCCAAGGGAACCACTTCTTCACCCTGGTAAAAATTTGTCCATATCTGTCCCGTTCACTTATATTTATGACTTTACTCAATTAGCTTAGTTAGAGATTAAATTCTAAAATAAGATGTGAGGTTGATACTGTAACTTCAGCATCAAGCTAAGTAATTATTATTTTTACACCACAATCTTTATTTTTTGGTGTAAGTCTCGCTGTTTACTAGCAAATTCTGACATAATAAAAAATTCCCATACAAAAAACACAATTTATGGCTTAATTTTGCTCTATAATGGAACGGAACCCTTTGTGCGCGAGTCGGACTCACACTTGGCCAGAGAGACAGAGAAAAATCTACAGCTCTACTTTTGAGGCCTAAAGTAAACGTTACACAGTTTCAGCCTTTTTCGCCATTCGCAGCTAAATTATACCTCTTAAAACAATAACAATAGTTTAAAAAAGCTAGATGACGCCTGCAACTCCGTTGCGTAAAAAGTTTATCGCGCGGAAACTGTACAATTTTCCGGGATAAAAAGTATCCTATGTCCTTTCCCGGGGCTCAAAATATCTCCACACCAAATTTCAACAAAATCGGTTTAGCGGTTTCAGCGTGAAGAGGTAACAGACTGACACACTTTCGCATTTATAATATTAAATAAGTATATGAATATAAAGTATCAAAGAATGGATTAACAATCGAGCATTCCACAAACATAAATCAACAGCAGAATCGTCGTTTTCGTTTTGAAACTTTAATGCGATTAACTGAAAATTAAGTGCTTATTAAAATGATTGCGCGTTTTGCATATTAAGCGGGCGTTGAATTTCGCGATAATGAGATATCCTAGTTGCTGAAAAATTATCAGGGTTCAATGACCCGTTGACCAATTAGGGCCTTATCAGTGCATTATTGCTATGTTTTCTTGCTGAAACTGCATAATATGTTTGTAGATAATAGTTGCAATTTGCTATGCTATATACCTAGTCTTGCCATAAATACTGAAACAAAGAAAAACGTTTTATTTTCTGTTGCAAATTATTACTTTTACAGTGTATTAGTTTAATACATAAATATAAAACAATTTAAAATATTAAAAGCTTATTCAAATTGGCCTTCATTGGCTACAATAACGTCCTTTAAACATTGTGGCCAGTTATCATTAGAAACACGGACTCTTTCCATGGGAAAATTATTCACTCCCAGTCGTATGGATTGTCGTAGAGATTCCAAATTATCACGGCATTTACAGCAAGCCATACTCTCTAAAACTGACCAAAAATCATAATCCATTGGATTAAGATCGGGTCTAGACGACGACCAGTCTTCAGCTCTGATGAAGTCCGAAACGTTCGTTTCCAATCAAGACCAAACCGACTGAGCTTTATGACCCGCGCCGAGCCTTGTTGGAAGGACCATTCTTGGTTATTGAACTTGATGTTGAACCTTAGAACTTCAAGCACAAATAAAACCATTTTGTTTGTTAAAATGTTGCTTAATTGTAAAAAAAAATCTCATCCATAAACAAACATTTTTTGTGACCTCTCTTTGCGTACCGCTTCAGTAGTTGTTTCAATTTAACCACCCTTTCTTTTTTAAATTATCAGTTAGGAAATAACCAGTACGTCTCTTGTAGGTTGAAAGTCCTTTAAGTCATCATTTAAAATACGCGACATGGTTCTAGGTGCCATCTTTATATTTTACTTTCGAACCGATTTTTTTTCAAAATCTTTCCCTTATTGCTTTAACCACCTTTTTCATACGAACACTGCGTGGACGGCCAGATCTTTTTCAGCCACAAGCAGAAGAGGTCTCATTGTACTAATTAATGGCCCGGTACATAAACATTTTACTAATACCAAGCGTATGGAGAGTTTTAAAAATGACATTGGACTCCACTCCATACGCGGACCTACTTTGTGTGATGCAATCACAGCGATTTGGTTCTTTTGATCACCCCACTCCATTTCAGTATCGCAAAATATTGTAAAATACATTGGCGCCAAAACGAGAAAACACAATAAACAATCATATAAAAATTACAGAATCCAAATTCAAATGTAATTTTTTTGTTAGGGTTCCGTAGCCAAAATGGCAAAAAACGGAACCCTTATAGATTCGTCATGTCTGTCTGTCTGTCTGTCTGTCCGTCCGTCCGTCCGTCCGTATGTCACAGCCACTTTTCTCCGAAACTATAAGACCTATACCTACTATTGAAACTTGGTAAGTAGATGTAGTCTGTGAACCGCAATAAGATTTTGATACAAAAATGGAAAAAATATTAAAAATTTTAGGGGTCCCCATAGGTACAACTGAAATTTTTAGAACAGAATAAAATTTTTTTCGTCTAACCTATGCGTATAGGGTATCTATGAATAGGTCTTTAAAAATCATATTGAGGTTTCTAATGTCATTTTTTTCTAATCTGAATAGTTTGCGAGAGAGAAGAGTCTCTCTCGCGAACTATTTGGAAGAGTCCAAAGTGGTAAAATGTGTGTCCCCCCCTCTAACTTCTAAAGTATGATAATTCTAAAAAAATATATGATGTACATTATTATAAAAACTACCAACGAAAATTGGTTTGAACGAGATCTAACAAGTAGTTTTTTTTATACGTCATAAATGGTATACCTTAATTTAAATTTCATTAAATCAACTAAAATATAAAAATAAATCAAAAACCTTTTAATTTTATAGAATAACCCTTATTGCTGCTGCGGAACCCTTCATGGGCGAGTCCAACTCGCACTTGGCCGGTTTTTTTATTTTTACTGGTAACAGTATTTATGGCCAGACTAAGTATATAGTGTAGGAAAATAAATATTTTCCTTTCAATTAAGAAACGATAATTCGACGCAATTAATAAACGTATTGATAATAATTATTACTTAATTAGGTTGGTGGTCGACATCGACTGAAATTTTTTTTTACTGTCAAAATATCTAGATTCTAGGTCTAGAGAGGAGGCTAAATTAAATTAGACTTTCAATTTCCTGTCGGTGTGGTTCTCATCTCAAGCCCCCAGAACACAATGGCCCACGATGGCCCACTGCAGGCCACGATCTGCGATCACTTGGTGAAACACAATGGCGCATGGCTCATTACTGCCCGGCAATCCTCTGTAGGCCATCGTCCGCCATCATACACCACTACCCCGTCTACACAATGGCTATGGCTTGTAGTGGGCCAACATAGACCATGTAAATTGTGGCAAGAGAATTTTCACGCATGCTGTAAGCTGTAAAAAGAAAAATTCTGTGTCTCTTCCGCTCTTGCATCACTAGCATTCGACGGTTTTTAATCGACTTCAAAAAAAGGAGGTTATCAATTATGAACTTTAAAACTTTCGCGTTGCATTATATTTGATACTATAGTTTGTTCGTTTTATGATGATATGCGTGACACATTATAATTGACAATAGTAGGGAAGTAACCTAAAAAGTTTAATCGAATAATTTAAAAATATCGAATCACCTGGTAAAGGAATTGCAATCGAAATTATCGATTTCGTACTGATGTTTCAGAGTGACGCCGGCGATTTAAGATGGCCGCCCTTTTTTATCGATTTTATTTCGATTCAACTGTGTCAATCTCTATTGACATAAGTTCCGTTTCATGCATCTGATATTTTTCAAATATTTTCGTAACAATAATTTTATACTCATATTTCAGAGTTAATATTTATAATTTTATATCAATAAGTTAGCATTTAGCAACTTTTCATTTTTATTCATTTACAATTACAGGAAACATTTATTTTTGTAGATGGAATATAATTTATTACATTCTTATTTTTTTTTTACTTTTCTTGTAAAAAAATCCGTAGCAAGGAATATGAGAACTGTCACCCATATCATCTTAGAACGAACAAACTATAGTATGTAGTAGCATTACTACTAGAATATAAGTCGCGTTAAGTCCCGAATAATAAGTATCAGGAGGTTATCAATGCGACGCGTATGTATGTAATATTTCCCTGAACTGTCCAGTTTTTGTATATGTTAATCTATAGCAGCTTCTGAACAAATGTGCCAAATTTCGAAAGTGTATACAGTATGTATGTTTTTATGTTTGTACACGCATATCTCCGGAACTACAAGTCCGATTTAAGTGATTCTTTTTTTGTTGTACCAGGTATTGTTCAACTTAGGGAATACTGAAAGTTTCATCAAAATCGGTTCAGTAGTTTTTGAGATAGGGAATTTTAATGCTTAATTACGTACAACTTGGAAGTCGGTTTTATCCTTTTACTAGCGACCCGCCCCGGCGTCGCACGGGTATAAAATATATAGCCACTGAAAAAACGATTAATATATATATATATATATATATATATATATATATATATATATATATATATATATATATATATATATATCGATAGCCTATGATCCTTCACGTGGTCTACTTATCTGTGCCAAATAACATAAAAATTGCTCCAGTACTTCGCGAGATAAGCCCTTTCAAATTATTTCCTGCGTTTTTTCCACATTCTCCTATTAGTCTTAGCGCAATAAAGTATAGCCTATAGCCTTCCTCAATAAATGGGCTATCTAACTTATGAAAGAATTTTACAAATCGGACCAGTAGTTCCTGAGATAAAGCGCGTTAGCCCTTTCTTATAATTTTCAGATTTTTCCACATTTTCTTCTATTTCTTCGCTTCTATTAGTCTTAGCGTAATAAAATATAGCCTTCCTCGATAAATAGTGTTACGTGCTAGGGTTCGAGGATTCGGAGAGAAAGACCTGGTGACTCTCTTGAAGACTTTATTCACAAACACTAGCTCACACAAATCACTAAGTCCAAACACTAAGCACTAGATCCAAATCACTGGGCACTATCACTGTCACTCACTATTGATCACTTGTTCTCACTTCGAAGTCGCCTTCGATGATCGCTTGTATCAAACTGAATTGACTGCCGGCTTGTTTACCTTTTATATGGCCCGCCATGCTTTCTGGAACATTCCATTCTGGATTGTTTACGTAAACACGCAATTCACATAAACGAGGGTCGGACTTTTCTAGAAAGTACGCGCAGAGGTAAACAACTGTCCGTATCCGTAACAATAGGCTATCTAACACTGAAAGAATCGTCAAAACCCGTTGCGTAGTTTTAAAAATTAAAGGGAACAAAGGGACATGAGGGAAAAAAAGCGACTTTGTTTTATAATATGTATAGATTATTAAAATACTATTATAGTTTTTACGATAAGAAGACATTTCAAGCAATCGTAGGTAAAGCTCTCCTGCGCATGGGTACCGAGTTTAAAACCTGACATTTCTTTGTTTATACTTTAATCTTTAATTATAATTGACCGGATCAACGCTGATGTTATCTGCACTGACTCACTATGGGTGAAAGTCGAATGGAACGAGTTTAGCACGGTCAGGGTTACTATAGCCACCCTGACCCAAATGTGAGGAAAACCTAAGTAAGCTCCTGATGACTTTTGAGATCCTGGTAACTTTGAAGCTAGAGTATTGATATAGTCAAGAAAGATTTTAGAGTAGAATTCGGTTTCGATGGCCAGTTTTATTTTTTTATTAGATGTTGCCCGCAACTCCAAAATTATCGCGCGAGACCGTACATATTTCCAAAAAGTATCATAATGTCTTTTGTAGAGAGTAGAGATACGAAGTAACTCTAAAACCAAAGATTCAAAATCGGTTTAATCCTTCAGGCCCCGCGCGAGCACCGGTGATCGCGACAACAATAGAATACAATAGCAATTCCTGGAAATTCCGACTGAAGTATTAAGCGTGAAAAGGTTACAGATAAACAGTCACACTTTCGCATTATACATACATGTATAATGATTATTGATACGTCTTGTAAAGTTAATAACTGGTACCTAATGTTATGTAGAAACAAGTTACGAACTCCCTAGTTATAAATTAAAGTCCTAAACTCTATATTTTTTAATCTCTACGATATGATATATAAAAAGCGCGTAAAACTTACATTTTAAGGCATATTACGAGAACAAGCGTGTATCTAGACTAGCAGTGTAAATATGTAAATATCAATTAGTTATTACCGGCTATGGCAGCTTGCCATGTAAGTTCATACAAAAATATACATAAACTTAGGTACGGAGCTTTCCACCGCCACTGTAAGCGGTAATAACATTAAAAACCTTTAAAATACGACGTTTTAATTCCGCATTATTGAAAAGGGTGTTACGTTTACTTACGACTTTTATTCTGTTTGCATAATCATCAACTTTTTTGATTACGACTTTTGTGTTGTACTTGTAGGATTTGTAGAGTTGGTATTTTTGTATGGACATTTTGTATTTTAAAATATGGCCAATCCATTTAATAATTGAACTAATGCAGCCCTATTCATGTGGGCCCATGATGATGGACAATACAAGCGATTACGAACATACAGAATATTCGTCTACGATTGCCTGTTATTACCGAATAGATGACGGCCGCAACTCCATTGTGTCAAAATTCTTTTATCACGCGGAAACCGTCCTTTTTCTGGGATAAAAAGTATCCTAGACGTCCTTTCTTAGGACTTAAAGTATCTCCATACCAAATTTCAGCAAAATCGGTTCAGCGGTTTGGGCGTGAAGAGGTACAAGAGAGAGACAAACACATTTTCGCATTTTTAATGTTAGTCATAGACGGCTTGGTTATCATGGAAGTAATGGTTAAGAGATAATTGATATTTTAACCGTGACCTTTAAAAAACAGTTAAATCATCAAAATCATTACACAAACGAGACTAAAATCTTTTTGGAAGTCGTAAAAATCATTACAAAGAGATTAGTGGCCGATTCTAAATCCAATTTACCAAGCTTCCGGTGTCCGAATCAAATCAATGGAAAACTGTCTCTGTCGGTAGTTTCAAATTGTTAATTTTATAGTTATAGCTATAATTTATTATTATTTATTAACAAATTTTTGATTTATTATTTTGCAATAAACGTAATTTATACCCGTGTGAATTTAACTCAAACTTAAAATCCACTAGTTTTATAACACCAGTAATTAATTATATTTTTAGTCATCTTTTACTTTTTAAATTCTAGTAACTTATACACAAAATTTCAGTGCCGCTACGTAATGGTAATAAAAAAACAAAGCATCTTTCAATTTTGGAACGTGAAGCCCGAATAGTGTTCGGCGGTTACCGGCAGCCCAGTTAGCGTTCAAGGCCACGAGTTAACTCGCATAGCAACAGAATTACTCGCGCGAGATTTGTACGTACACTGACCGTGCGTCCTTTTCGACCCCATGAAGTTTTTGATTATCGTAATTATTTTGTAATGATTGTATAATGTATAGTGATTAATTATTTGATTAATTTACTTAGTTTATAATGAACTAGATGTTTTCCGTGACTTTGTTGAGGCAAAATGTGCGTAAACCCGTCCTTTTTGGCGCGGTAAAAACTATTATATGTTCCCCGGGACTCAAAGAGGTAATTCATAAACTAACCAGCCTGTTAACTCATACAAGTTCGAAATATACGCGCAAACTAAATAATACATTTTTGAGTTCTTTTATACACATTTAAACTGTCATTCTCCGTACATAAATACAAACAGAAACGCTTTCAGGAATAAGATAAAACATATTTTTGTTCCACTGTCTTAAAACAATGTGAAAAAACGCGTACAAAAGAAATTGAACAAAAGTTAAAAAATTGGCAGCGCCGCGCCGCAGTCTTTATTATGGACGTTTTACTTTGCTTACTAAAATATTAAAAGCGCAATCGTGCCAACTTACCGAGTGAACCGTAAAAGGTGGGGGTGGGGGAGTGGGTGTGGGGGGTGAAAATAAAAATATCAAATAAATTGTTTGTGTAAAGTATTTAACGTGGGTAAAGTGAAGGTATTCGTATATTGGAATAGTTTGCTATGGTAAATACAGCAGCGTTTGATCAAAGAGTTTAAACATTTTTGTTAAAGTGTTAGGTTTAACATGGTTTTAACTGCTGCACAAACTTAGAGAATTCATTAATTACTTCTGCAATTAAAATACCTAATATTTTGATATCCGCTTAATACATTATCTACGAATCATCGTCAAGTCGATACTATAATCGAGTATCGACTTGACGATGACTTGACGACCTCTGTGGCTCAGTTGGTGGGCTATTGGTAGCTCAAGCCGGGGGTCGTTGGTTCGAATCCCGCCGACGCACAGTGTTTTTTTCGACCCCAAAAACGGACATCGTCTTTTTATTAGTCACTTCAAAAGAGTGCTTAATTACGAATTCCCGAGTAAAACACCCAACTGTCTCGCTTGAATAGTTTTTTGAATTATCGCAAAAAGAAAATCCCGATCCCGCGTTAGTAAAAAAGTGATAAGTTATTATATTTAGAAATTCGTAAAGATTAGACAAAAACGTCTCATGTAATATTTGTAGGACATATAAAAATATATATTATGGACCCTTTTTCGGTTGGCTATGACTTATGGGGGCGAAGAAATCTAAGAAAATCGATTTTCAGTTTTTATTTTTTTTCGACTAAACTAAGCCGATGCTGCAGGCGCATGATGCTTTAAAAGAAAGCTAATCATTACCACTAACACTGGTAAAAGTCTCTATCTCTAACCCGTGGAACTTTTGAGTTCTATGACTTTGAAAAATCCTGGATTGGCGGGATTCGTGGATGTTGATTTAACCAGCAGCGAATGCTAGTCAATTATTATTATAAATATTTTTAAGTTAGAGGGTAGGTCAACATATAGACATTCTAAAAAATCCCATCTACGGAATAAAACATTTATTTTTGTTTTATTCAGTTTTTATTTAGTCTCTTACAAAAAGAGATTCGATGCGTAATAATTGTGATGACATGTCACTTGTCAGTGACACTGCTTACAAATTCCAAACAATATTTTTTTTCTTAGGCATTTTCTTTCCATATTTCGTCAAAATGTATGAAAAAAGTATATTAAAAAAAAATGTACTTCTTGATGTTTCACAACCATAGTTGCTTCGCAGAATTTGTTCCTTGTTAGCAGCAGAATCGAAAAGTGTGATAAAAAAATCAACATCCATGAATCCCGCCAATCCAGGATTTTTCAAAGTCATAGAACTCAAAAGTTCCACGGGTTAGAGATAGAGACTTTTACCAGTGTTAGTGGTAATGATTAGCTTTCTTTTAAAGCATCATGCGCCTGCAGCATCGGCTTAGTTTGGTCGAAAAAAAAATAAAAACTGAAAATCGATTTTCTTTGATTTCTTCGCCCCCATAAGTCATAGCTAACCGAAAAAGGGTTCATAATATAGATTTTTATATGTCCTACAAATATTATAAGAGTTTTTGTCTAATCTTTACGAATTTTGTAATATAATAACTTATCACTTTTTTATGAACGCGGGATCGGGATTTTCTTTTTGTGATAATTCAAAAACTATTCAAGCGAGTCAGTTCACCTGGGTGTTTTACTCGGGGATTTGTAATTAAACACTCTTTCGAATTTACCAATAAAAAGACGATGTCCGTTTTTGGGGTCGAAAAAAACACTGTGCGACGCGACGGAACAAAAAAATTTTCAAAGTTCCTGGGTCATGTAATTTCTGTTGTCTGTCACCCGTAACACAAGTCCTTCAGGTACGGGACCAGACTGACTGAAGCGTCCATAGATATTATTATTATTAGGTATAATCGGAAACGGTTTTCGTTAATATAATGCCATAGTCACACCAACGTTCAACATCCAGCGTGGCCGTATTCCGTCAGTGTGTCCACAGCCTAAATGACACCTTAAATTCTCGCTTGAATTTTTTTAAGGCGCCGCCGCGTATTTGCTCACACAAGGTCCTCGCACAGCCTTGCCTGTACAAATTTGACTAAATTATGCTTAATATGTGTTGTATTTACTAATTAAACGATACCATACAGTGTGCTGGCCGTTCAGAGTTATTTGACCTTTTTTCCGTGATATTGGTCCTTATGTCGTCAGTATAGAGCCCTGTGAAAATGACGGTACTACATTCGTTGACTTGCCTTATCTAGATTCTAGCCGCAAGGCGCGAAAGCCAAATCATGATGGCATGATACTTTTTCAAGTTAGGGCCGGGACACAAAAACACGACGGCACGGCGCCGTACGGTGCCGCGTCGTGAGAATCCACGGCGCGCGTCGTAAAAAACCACGGCACGGCGCCGTACGGCGTCGTACGACGTCGTGCCGTAGAAACTCACATAGAAATTCAAGATCAGTTTCTACGACGCGACGTCGTACGACGCCGTACGGCGCCGTGCAGTAGTTTTTTTACGACGCGCGCCGTGAGTTCGCACGGCGCCGTGCCGTGTTTTGTGTCCCGGCCCTTAGGAATAGTTTATTTTTTATTAGATTGGTAAAGGGAAAAGGCAATGATGGCATGTTTTAAAATAGGTTGATAATAATGTCAAAGACTTAAAGATCTTGCTTCAATGGTGACACGGTGACACCGTCACTCTTCCTGCTGGGCTGACCTTTGGTCTAGGGTGTTGGTGACCTACGGTTAATTGGGTCAATATTGCCCTTAGGGAGTCCTTTCAAAGGCCGCGACCATGAAACGTGCCCTAACGACCCCTACAGGCTACATGTTAGTGATTTGTAACACTGTTGACAGTGGTAGTTTTGACCACATGTTTGCTCAGGTTGATGAACCGATAATGATGATGATAAAAATGATGAATTGTTTTTGTGTTCTGTAATATATTATATATATGTCGACGAGCGACAAAGCCGTGGACAAAGTTAAACGATATCTAGGTCACCTGGGGTATACATGATTATGCATAGTGCTGGAATAGCTAGGGATGTTTTTGAGAAGTTTTGTATTCTGAAAAAAACCGAAGAAAAAAAACTTCAATCCTTGTACCTAAGTGTCAAAACACACTAGGCCGAAGTTACGCGGCGTAAATTCCGCATGATTACGTCCGCAATGTCAAACGCATACAAAATACGGACGGAACTAATCGATCGGTAATTTAAAATTTTAAATACATTGCGGGCATAGCAATTCCCTTAGGGCTTCCTGAGATTAAAGGGTTTTCGAAGTTGGATACCGCTGTCGATCCTGGTTTATAAGAAGAGTTGCAGTGGTGGAAGTATGTGGTGGTCGAATGTCGTTAATCCTAGTAGAGAAGAAAAAGGATTAAGGAATGTAGAGATTTGTCATGTTCTTTACGTTTGTGCCTTTACATTCCATAATATGAGCCCAGTGCATCCACAAAAAATGAACAATTTAACTTCAGACCCACCTCCGGAGTCATGGTCGTTTTTAAAAACGAGTTAGGCCCGATCCGTTAGGCAAAAGGAAGTAAACCTGATTTCTAATTAACTGTGTCAAAATTGATCGTTCCCAAATAAATAATGGCAAGAAAACGAGAAACACGCAAGGAGAGACCAAAACAAAAAATAATTTAAAACAGCTTCGGTTGCTATGCGGCATTTGTGAAGATTAATCGCTTTGCATAATAAGTTTTTACGTAATAGACGTGTATCTTATTTAAATCGTTGTTTCTATTGATATTTGGTGGTCCATTGGTCCTTCGAGCATGTAATGAGCTCGTTTGTTAGGCATTTCTCTTCCATTCTTAAACAATTTACGTCCAGACTCCAGATATAAATTTCGGGTGACGAAATCGGAAAAAGAAAGTCCATGGTCATTTTAGGTGGAAAACTCTGCTTCATCGCCGGCAGTAGTGGTTTAGCTTTAGATCTTTAAAGGGGTGTCGCTCTTCGAATGTAAGAGATTATGCTTCAGAAGCCGTCAGGAATTCAGTTTTAGGGTCTGCTTCTTCGAGGCCCTGTAACTTGTGAAAATCGATAGTCTCGTCCCTAACGATATGGTTTATCGAATCCCAAGCGGCACATTGCTGACTAGATAATGCGCTGTGGTGAGTCACGGCTACGTTTCTTTGGGTTTGTTGCACTTCGTACTTTTCGTCCGACGTTAAAATATTAACGAGTTCGCCGCGGTGTTACCAAAGGTCGTTTCAGTGTAATACGCTGATTTTACTCGCCGCTATTTCGAAAATGTACAAGTCTCACCCCAAATATGCCCAATTTCAAAGGTTTTTATAACTTATACCATCAATCCCCAAGTGGCAGCCGGCTGCCGCATAACAATTGAAAATCGATTGTGTATGCAATACCCACGATGGATGTGTTCATTTTATTTTTTGGCTGATGATTTTGATTGACAAGCGTCAGTTATCCAATCAAACACTGAAATAGGTAAACTTCTATTATAAATACGAGAAGAACTTGCACATAATGTAAAAATTAAATAGAGCTCTTTTTGAGTCTGACTATATTATTTTGGTAATAATAGTAGGTACATTCAAAATATAATATCCACACTAAGATAAATGCGAAGTGTCTGTGACCTCTTCACGCCTTCAATATTGAAACGATTTTGATGATAGTATGGATATGTAGAGTCCCGGGAAAGGGTGGATGTAGGATAGTTTACACGGCAAAATATTCCCGCACTAATAAACCAATAATTGTGTGAAGGAAGGGCAACGTCCATTTTATAAACAGCACAAAACAAAACAAGGAAATTATTTTCACAGCGGCGATACCGAATTAAGAGCCCGGTTACCCTCGAAATTCTCATACATACGTAATAATTCGTTACCAAAATCATTTTCTCATACGAAAATATTTAACATGTTTGAGTTATTTTTCAGCTTAAAATAGTAATTACCTAGGTTCCTGTACAAAAATTAACTTCAAAATATTTGAACACAAATATTTTTTTTTGTGTAAAATTTTTTTTTACTAAATTTAGTACTAAATATTTAAACACTGAAAAATACTCTATTTTTAAAATATTTAAACTCTAAAAAATATTTTTTAGTATTAAAATATTTTGTGGTAAACTTACTAATTATTTATATATTTTTTAGTGTTTAAATATTTAGTAGTAAATTTATAAAAAAAAAATTATACACATTTTTTTTTATTGTTTAAATATTTTGAAGTTAATTTTTGTTCAGGAACCTAGGTAATTACTATTTTAAGCTGAAAAATAACTCAAACATGTTAAATATTTTCGTATGAGAAAATGATTTTGGTATTACGTATGTATGAGAATTTCGAGGGTAACCCGGCCCCTTAATCAAATGCAACCAAAGATTAATTAAAATTATAATTTGTTGTAATTAAGTTAGATTGTTAACAGTTTTGAGAAAGCCGAATAAAAAGGTATGAATATCACGCACTACAAACTACGTATGCGAGGTAATTTATAATACATAATTACTTGTTACACCTTATTTAATACCATCTATGGCATTCTATGGAAAACTTTGTAAAACACACCGCTTTTCATTTTTTTTTCACCTACGTAAATTAAAATTTTGTAACTTGAAATATTTTCTGAATTTAATTTTGGGAATAATTTATTTACCTACATGAGAAACGTTTTGAATCGATTAACTTTTGTGAGAATAATAATATGCTGTAGGATAAGACTGTTCGGTGTGCATCCGTTGTCTGATTGCCAAAACACAAGTTCAACTTAGCATGGGATTAGACGACCTGATGTACACTGTCTAATGTGTGCCAATTATTGTATGAGTATGAGTATTCATACTTCCATACTAATATTATAAATGCGAAAGTGTGTCTGTCTGTCTGTCTGTCTGTTACCTCTTCACGCCCGAACCGCTAAACCGATTATGCTGAAAGGTATGGAGATACTTTAAGTTCCGGGAAAGGACATAGGATACTTTTTATCCCGGAAAAATGTACGGTTCTCGCGCGATAAACTTATTTTAGCGCAACGGAGCTGAGTTGCGGGCATCATCTAGTTGAGTATAATAAAGAATTTAAATTAACTTTTTAATTATATTTTTTGAGTTGCTTTAACGCAGTTGCATGGTTTTTTTTTTGTTGCAAAAACCGGACTGGAGTTTTTTTTGGTTCTTACAGTTGAGGCAACACATTTTTGTTTCAAAATAAGCCATGCGTAGAGTACCTTGAAAAGTGTAGACTTGTAGAGCATTTTCAGACGACCTCTGTGACTCAGTTGGTGGGCTGTTGGTACTTGGTAGCTCAAGCCGGGGGTCGCGGGTTCGAATCCCGCCAGGCGCCGACCGAACAAAAAGTTTTCAAAAAAAAGTTCCTGGGTCATGGATGTGTATTAAATGTGTGTATCATATAATAAAAATCTTAAATATATGTATAGTATAAAAGTATTAAAATATATATTTGCGTTGTCCGGTACCCGTAACACAAGTCCTTTAGGTACTTAGCACGGGGCCAGGTTGATGTGGTGTGAAGCGTTCATAGATACTTTCAATGGTGCCTACTGCCTACGCTTTAAATATTTAGACAAACTTAATGTTAAAAAAATATATCCACAGCCCAACTGATAGTTCTCTACATTTTGGCACAGTACTCTATGCAGACTGACGACTGTCAACATTATAATTTTCTTCGGTTGCCGGTTGGAACCATCATTAAATACTTAGTAGAAGTTGTCGGAACTGTGAAATGCATTTTTACATAGCTATTTAACACTAAAAATATGTACAAACGATGAAAATGTATAAATTTTCCATTATAATCGCGCCCTACGCTGCATTTCCCTAAAAACTGTGGGACTAAATGAAACAATTATTTCTTGTTCCGCGATAATTACGTCGTCGGTTTTCATGACAAAAGGGTGTAAAGCCTTTACGAGGTCCTAAGCCCTATAATTTTGGCGGGTTTCAAATTTAAAAGTTTAATTTTTAACCGGAAAAGCGAGAACGCGTGTCCCGGCGTGCGTGCGCCGGCAACATTAGCGGTAATGGACTATGAAAAGTAATGCTTTAAATCAAGGTGAGGACTGAATTAACATTTTGTGACATTTACTTAATGTTTTCTTATTATAAATAATTGTTTTTGTTTACCATAAATCATGAAATTCAACTGGTGGGGTCATGTGATTCTGCAATTTAAAATTGCACTACCGGAATCCAAAGTCTGGTGTCCAAAGTTCAATTAGGTTGTGCTAAACTGTAAAACTAATTCTAGTTTTAATTTGCGATTTATCACATCATACGAGTGGTGACTGGTGGCCGTTAAGGAAGATCTTCCGACTGAGCGAGGTGGTAGAAATTTTGCATACGAAACTTTTCCCTAAGAGAAGAAATTGTGCAATATCTGCCGTTAAACGTAGGTAAGAACGACAGGTAAGAAATTTCTTACCTGTCGCAAGATACGCAATCATGTTGGTCAAGCCAAAGCCGCCCTTGGGGCTGTTTATAAAATACGTCACACTAAAATTCACTTTTTTTGACCCCCTCTCCCCCAGTTGTCACGCTGTGTCACACTTTCTGTGACCCCCCTGTAAATATTTCGTCACAAAAACTAAGGTCCCTCCCCCCTAAACATGATAAACTTTGATTGATTTCGATCGATTACACAAAGTTCGGCTCCGCCTCAAGTTTCAGACCCGTTTCTAAATTATAAAAGCCTGAGACCTGCCATAAAGTATGAGATCAGGAGTCGCTTATTACATTTGCATTATACCGTCGCCCTTACAAAACTTTGATAACGCGATGCAGGATTGTGCCACTAGTTGCTCCGCCACAAGCTTCAGAACCGTTTCTTAATTGCAATAGCCTAACCTTCCATAAAGTATGAGATCAGGAAACGCGACAAGGTGATGCTGGGTCGGCGCGGGCGCAGGTATTTGCGCAACGCGACGTCCATGGCCGAAATGTCGCTCGCTTCCACGCCATAATGCTATTTTGTCTCGTCTCGCAGCGGGAGGCCTTCTCTTACGATATTAATTGCTTCACGACTGTATTAGGACAACGTCTACGATTCGAGTGAGACGCAAATCGTATCGGCCTTATAACCATCGAGGAAACCCTAGTGACCTTTGTGGAACCATAGGTGGTACGATTATGGGTTTAAAGATTTCCGTTTGAATACCGCATTTGGAAAATTCTAATAGATTCAACGCTAAAGAAGCTTTAAGGATCCAGTAAAGTTTTGCTGCCCAACCGGTAGCTTAGGCGTTTGCGTTCAAATAATCTGCTTGGTACTTTTTCTGCAGCTCAAACTTGTTTATTAGTATCTTAATTTCAGAAATTTTACTACTCGTATCCTTAATTTATTTAAATTGTCTTATCTCTCTTTTAATCGATTCCCCGAAAACCAAATATCTACCGTCACAAAAATGTGTATTCGACATCTGAGTACACGAGTACATAAAAGAACAACGATCAATGATAAATCAGTAAGCTTTTACATAATATCTATTCGCTCATAGTACGATTTTACATCCAATGTTCATGTTGAATTTTTATGAACATTTTTAAAAAGATGATCCTCGCCGATAAAAACCAAGTTGTTACGACAGGAAGTAATACTTATTGAATAAAATATTTTTGCAGTTTCCTACACTATTTCGTATAACGTTTTGTGAAATTTGATATAGTGTTAATATGTCTGTTTTAATTATGTTAACGAGCTCGTTCAGTCAAACGACTCGATTGAATCAAGTTTAATCGATTCCGACAGAATTCACAATCGATATTCGATTCTTATCGGCTCATCTGAATTGATTCCTTTATATCGTAAATCATAATCTTAGAAAAGTTTGCGGTTACCTTTTAATGAAATGTTTGTTTAACGTCGATTTATTGATTGTTACTTTGATGAATCTGACTTCCTTCGTCATCCTCACAGCATCGCCTCCAGCTCCGACGGTCACAAAGGCTAGGTGTCCCTTAGCGGTCTTTGAAAGTACCTTGTTCCTAAGATTGTTGTTTTCTTTGTTTGTTTTCTTGGCTAAAACTAAATATTTGAGGACTTAGGCGACACCCAAGTCATCCAAGTGACAAGTCATGATTTAGGGGACACACAAGACAGCTGGCAGGGTCGCCATGATAAGTGAAAGAGGATGGGCCCTGATAAGTGAAATGAAACACTCGACGACTTGGTTAAGAAAGACTAAGGGCGAAGCCAAACGAGCGTAATTTGTGAGTCGTGAGCCGCAGAATTTCTGCCGGACAGAATTTTTGAAGTGAAAACTTCTTTAGCGGCGTTGAGCACTTTTGTGGGATGGGTAAAAACTGTGAAACTCGCGTCAGATTCTCGTGCTAATCGAAAAACCTTGAAAAAACCGTAAGACGGTTGGAGAGTAGTGTTTTGTGTCGAACTCGAACTCGAATTGATTGTAAGGGTTTCGATTAATTAAAAAAATCGATTTTTAATAATCGATTTTCATAAAAAATGGGTTAAAAAAATGCACAACGTTAATAATCAAGTTTTCACTTCTGCCGGCACTCCCGGAGTGCAACCCGTCTTTTTTTTCATATAAATGACAACTTTACGCTCGTGTGAATCAAACAGGACTTTTGTATGAAACTGAATGCAGCAGAATTCTGCCCGGCAGAAATAGGGATGATAAGGTCCAAGATTAGCGAATTTTGTCAATAAAATAAATAAATCACGGTAAAAAATAAGTGTACCCAAAATTTCAGCTTGATGGCATTTGTATTTTTTTTTTGTTATGCGCCTTCAAAGTTGGACAATCAAGTCGATTTTTTTTTCAATTAAATTTCTTAATATTTGTATACCATTCGATAACTTATGCAATTAAAAGCAACTTTTGTTATAAAACCACTTTCATAAACGCAATATTTAATATACCTACCGAACAAAATTCTCTCCCGATCCGTACAAACTACGAAAGAGTGACGTCAGTCTTTCGTAGCACTTTGTATGGAGCGTTTCGGGCAGGTCTATTTTATGAGATATTTGAAATTGTCATATCTTGGTGAATTTTTAAGCTATCAGAGTCATTCTTTCAGCGATGTTTCTATTTTTTAAGGGTCTTTCAATTACCAATAAGAAAAAAAATAGTCATCATGCCTATTCTGCGACTCCATGACTCACAAATTACGCTCGTTTGGCTTCGCCCTAACTTTATAGTAGTGTAATTCACTTGCTTATACTAGGTACATACTAATACTATAAGGTACAGTCGCCAAATTTCGTCCCCAAACCTAATTCCATCCCCTTCGATATATCTACTTATTTAAAAACTTCTATTTATCATTAGTGGACGAACTAGAAGCTAGTTGCATCAGTCGGCCATTGTGAAGAAGTGAGGGCATCACGCCGTTCGTACCGGCCGCGGCAGGAATTGGAAAATCAAAAAAAAAGTTTTCAAAGTCAGTTTTTCATTGAAATATTCTTGGGTACCATAAAATATTGAGATGCCTGACTTATTGATAAATTTGTTTGTAAAACTAATTATTATTACCTCAGATGTTAATCGATTAAGTAAAATTTTGAGATTATAACACGTTTTTTGTTTAAATAGATGAACCAAAAAAATATTAAAATTTTCTAATATCGTCCCCTTACATGAACCTTAAATCGTCCCCAAGACGGTATTAGGATCTCAAACAGTGAATGGATCTCGAACGTTCATATCACTTCTTTTTGCTTGAAACTGTAGAAAAATATGTTTTTTTAGGGTTCCGTACCCAAAGGGTAAAAATGGGACCCTATTACTGAAAATTCGTTGTCTCTCCGTCTGTCTGTCTATCTCCAGGCTCTATCTCAAGAACCGCTATGGCTAGACTTCTGAAATTTTCAGGAATTGTGTATAATATATTCTGTTTCCGCTACAACAATAAATACTAAAAATAAAATATATTATATTTATCCCTTTAATATATTTATATTAAAGGGACGGAATTAGGAGCCCAAAAATACATTTTGAAAATATGAGTATTCTTGTTAAATTTACTTTTAAACTTTTCCTGAAAACGTTAACGCATTTTTGATTATTTTTAAGAATAAAGGAATAGTGAAGCTAAAGTTTGATGTTTGATTTATAACTTTAGTGTTTTATTTTAGTAGAACGTTTTTAAAAAAGGGGGACGATATATGGCGACTGTACCCCTACTACAACTGACACTTCGCGTTATGGGGTAGTTACTAAAAAGCTAAGAATTGGAGCTTTACTACTCCGCTTTTTAGTGCTAATAACGTTCTAAAATGATTCCTTGACACTTCGACAACGATTTAATTGCAGCTACCCTCAATTTTTTTTTCCAATCAATTACAATGTTTTAAAATTTCAAATTGATTTTAGGGTAACTTTAGTTTAAGCAATAATTTCATAGAAAAGCTAAGATCACTAGAATTGTACTGTGCCTTTTTTATGAATCTATAGGTTTTGTTGGTATTGTCTATGGTGTGGTTAATTTAAATAGTCTGTATACGTCGATACTGGCGGAGAGCCAGGTGTCGCTGCGCCGGGATTCAATAAATTCACGAGATTATCGCGATGGGACCGTTAAGGCCCCATACTGCGAATGCAACTGTGTTGCAGATACTGTGCTGAAATAACCCTTATTCGACTTTAATGCTGCGGATTACTGGAATTCTTTGAAAAAAGGGTTTGAAATAAGAGTGGACATTGCAATGTGACGCGTCGATGCAATGCGATGCATTTTTAATAAGAAATTGAAAACTTAACTTCGTCTACGTCACAAGAAGTATGGCTTAAGCATAAGTTGGCTGCATGTTCCAGTTTTGAATGAAAACAAGTCGACAAAATTGTCTCTGTCACTGATAATTTTGTCGCCAGCCTCCGCGAAGCTTCAGTGACAGTTACAAGAGTTAGGTTCCTTTCATAGCAAGTATTTAAGTATTCAACTCAGGTTTTAAATTATGTACGGTCTACTTTTGTAGACCGTACATAATTTAAAACCTGAATTATAAGAATTATAAGTATTAAGTATATTACATTTATTTGTACTGCATAGTAGATAGTTCCAGAAATTATTATTACGTACCTTTTTCGTTTAAGCAGAGTTCATTGACTCATTAAAGTAATGAATACATTTTGCTTATATAACACAATATGTTAATAAAATATCATTAAAAAATCTTCAACAATTACTCATGACCCCGAAATATTAATTTTTATTATATTTTTGTTTCATAATCAAAAGCGACATTTTAAGTTGTAATTATCTTTTAAATTTTTTTAGTGTGATCGACGTGAATCGTGATGCTTACTGCATTGTTTTTTCTGTCTTTATACTTAGTTGTATCATAAAATTAATAAAAAAATAACTACAATAATGGGATAAAAATAAACATGTGTAGGTAGTTATCAAAATTTGCATAATTTTGTGGTCACTCGTTGCGTTATATTTTCGTCTGGTCGTTAGGTCGTCAACATAAAAATGTGGTAAAAGTGGCGATTTTAGTGAAACTAGAACGACGCGTCTAGACCGTTTGGCAATAACTATTAGAACCGGTTTTTTTTTATAAAATGGCCACAGCTCGGGCTTACGGTTTTTGATAGCCCAAACCCCAAATTGAACGGCGGCCCAGTGATATGAGTTTGCTGGTATCACTTTATGCGATCTGCCCCCACGTTGAGTTAGCCCATGATGGGCAAATACAAGCGATCATGAACGAATAGTCGTCTTCGCCCATGGTCGACGTGGACTGTACGTATTGTAATCGTTGTTACTTGTTATCAATCATGGCTTATGGCTCTATAGTCTATAGGATCATCCCTATGGCAACATAACGGTGAGCAAGTTCTTCCTATAGAGTCGGATACCATAAGTGGAACTAAAATCGATGCTGATCAGAATGTACACAAAAAATATATCGTGATTCGTGCAGCATACAATTTAGATAATGTGAACAAAATTATTAAAATATGATAATGTCAGCGCGATCATAAATCAAAGAAACGCGACCAATAATAATTATATTAATGGTTTTACAAGCGGTCAGACTTGCCAAATGCGGACGTATAGTTTTATACACAATCGAGTATCAGCCCACGATTCTGTCTATGATTTTTTGGTTTGGAATAACACTTTTGTGGCATATAGTTGCTTTGCAGCGTAACAAGAAATACCATAAAATAGGAGGGGCTACATTGTGATTTGTGTTGCATAAATATATGTAGGTATGTTAAAACATTGGAACTTCGCAACGCAACCGAATAATATATATATATATGTAGTTTCAGTAAACCAAGATAAAATAATACCAAAAAACAAAAACTAAATATAAAAAAATTGTGCCAAATATAAATTATTGTAGCCATGTATCTACTATCTAGTCTATGCTATCATACCTGTTTTGGTTGAATGTCCATAAAACTAACACCAGTAAAAATAACCCAGATTTCATTTTGAAATTATATTTTTGAGCGTTGCAAAAATAACACATTTATTTTTGTACATCAAATTGCTTCATTTTAAAATATTTTTCTTATCTCCCTTGAAGCGGAGCGGAGGGCAAATTCGTTGCGTTGGTTTTGAAATTAATTATGATAACACGAGTGGTCCCCAAATATAGACGGACCGAAATAACTGCATTATTACTGGTTAGTGTTGGAAATTCGCCGCAAAACAAATAAATATCACTCAATTTTAGGCCAGAGTTAATTCGGCTTCGTTAAAATAAGTGATGTTTCGCCTCAAACTAAAGGGACTAAAATAACTGGTATTGAGTAGACTACTGCAATTGTAAAAGTAATATTATATGTTGTTACATAATATAATTTTTTATGTTACGTCTCTCAAATTGATAATTTTTGAAGTGAAAACTTCTTTAGCTGCGTTGAGCACTTAATTTGTGGGATTGGTAAAAACTGTGAAACTCGCGTCAGACTCTCGTGCTGATCGAAAAACCATAAGACGGTTGGAGAGTAGTGTTGTAACATGGAAATCGATTAATCGAACAATCGATTGTTTTTTTCGATTGTCGATATTTTTTAATCGATTGTAAGGGTTTCGATTAATTAAAAAAATCGATTTTTTAAAAATCGATTTTCATAAAAAATGGGTTAAAAATTTAATTGATTGTAAGGGTTTCGATATATTAAAAAAAACGATTTTTTTTTAAATTGATTTTCATAAAAAATGGGTTAAAAAATTGTAATGGTTTCGATTATTTAAAAAACCGATTTTTAAGAATCGATTTTCATAAAAAATAGGTTAAAAATTTAATCGATTGTAAGGGTTTCGACTTTCGATTAATTAAAAAATCGATTTTCATAAAAAATGGGTTAAAAAAATAATGCACAACGTTAATAATCAAGTTTTCACTTCTGCCGGCACTCCCGGAGTGCAACCCGTCTTTTTTTAAGTCAGCGGAACGTTTAGGAAGTTCTTAGGTCCCAATTCATCAAGGAATTATATTATATTGAACCCCTCTTTATACAGTCGTTTTTTCTGAGGTTGCTTCAACAGGGGTCTATATTATCATTCATGTCATTGACGCTTTTGACTAGGTAACCTCAAACACGTTAACAAGTCAAAACGTCGTAGAAAAGATCCTGTCAAAATCCTTAGAAACCTGTAGGTACTTAATTATTGGGCCAATGCAGGCAGCCTCACAGTCAGGTATAATGTTACTGGTTATGTACTACGTAATAAAGACCTTTTTTCATCCTCTGTGGAAATGCTATTGAAAAACTTGGTCTATAAATCGCGTTGGGACATTATGGGACCTGTGGCAGCGGAGGGTTTTTTGTATAACAGCTGTCTACGTTCGGTTCATGGTTTTTTTGCCTTGGAACCTCTAAGAGATTGCTCCTTAGGTCTTCGATATAAAGGTTCTTTCAGAGACAAAATAATTTCCAACGGACTGTAGCGTTCATCGGACTAGTTTTGGTTCTCGGTTTTATCTCAGTCGCGCTGAGCTTATTATGTTCAAAGCCAATGTCCTGTGAATGCCGCGCTAATTTATATTAGTCTTACATTGTAGCAAATTGCGATATAAGAGTCCATGAGAGTTGTAAGATTGTTTTATTTTTCAACTTTAATTGTTACAAAAGTGATGTTAGGTTTGAACTTTGAAGCCTCTGGCGGGTCAAGCAATTACGAACGTAAATACAATATTCTTTAATTTGTAATGCCTATCTCTTTCTTCTATAAAAATAATTCTTTTTGATGCTTGTCTTATAATTCTGGAGAGTTTCCTTAACCAGCTCCCCACAGATATAACAGACAGGTTGATAGCCATGGGCTTCCCTGCTGAGAAGTTAGAAGGCGTCTACAGGAATCACATCGACGAGGTCTACCGGTTTCTGGAGCAGATGCACAAGGACCACTACTTCATATACAACTTATGTACGGAGAGATCGTACGACGCAGCCAAGTTTCACAAGAGGGTGAGTGGAGCATTGCTTTATTAGTTTTTACTTAGGAGGCTCTTTGTGTGTAAGTTCACAGGTTGGTTTAAAACACGTACTCGTTTTCGAAACAGCAAGCGTGCGCGAGCGGGGTAGTCTGAAAATCCAAAAAAATGATTATAGTGTACAAGGCGTAGAAATAGATCAGAATCAGTAGTTCTGATTACTTATATAATCTTTACCTGTACAATTTTCATACATTTTGAATTGCAGCTACGGTAGCATATTCTCCGGTCGCTAGTTTCAGGATTTTAGTGCAACAGTGGATTATGATTTATGACGCCAAATAAAAAACGATTGATGACACAATATGGAAAGTGCGTAAGCGTATTGCGCAAAGCTCGACGTCTTGATAGAGCCGCGCGGGCATCTCATCCTTTGTGGTCAATGCTGACGTAATATTGCTGTAACAACGTCCTTATCCTTCCGGAAATTTGCATGGTTATATATATCATAAAATACCACAGCGCAGCGCGCATCTTAACGTGAATAGAGTTTTCTTGAGGGAGTAGGGTGACGAAAGAGAAAGAAACCACGGAACAAGTTTTAAAAATTTTAGAAACCAGCAGCGGTTCACCTGAGAGCTTTTTAGATCTGTAGAGCTAAGCGCCAGGTAATAACCGCTTTCCATAGCAAACAATTGCTAAGAAAATATGGGGAAGGCTAAGGGTCAATTCAGACCACAAAGCGACGAGGCGAGGCGAGGCGCGGCGTGGCATAAATTTGTATGAATTTGATATTTTTCAATTGCGTGAGACGTCTTGCTAATCTGTCAAATCCATATAAATTTAGTAATGCATCTACGCGTCGCGTTGCGGTCTGAATCAACCCTACGGGTAACGACGTAACTGTAACGGGCTGATGATGACTATGTACTTCCACCGGCGTAGTACGCGGCTAATTGATGTGATACTAATTGATCCGGTATCGGCGACAAAAGGTCGCCCGGCCAGCTTTTACTCGACCTCTGCGTCCGCGTCTGAGCGATAAACGTTAGGCTAGCTCGGAACGAAGCCACATTGCTCTGTTGCGTTGTGGACTGACATGCATTGCGTCGTTGGAATTGAAGAACGCGTTGCGCTGCATCTGCGTTGCGTTGACACGTAACAGCATAATTCAAAACGGGATAGTGTAGCGCGTTATTCTCTCCGGCTCCATGTTCCTATCTGTCGTTCCGTCAAAAAATCGCCTCCGACCATGGAGCCAATAATGTATTTTAACATAAAATGTGTAGGTATACCGTAAAAACTTGGAAGGTCGTCATAGCAGCCAGTGGCTATTCATCGCACCGCAACTTTACCAAGCAATGTGGCCTCACTCGTAGCAGCGGAAACTCCGAAATTTATCAGCATCAGCATCGACTACTACTTCTGCAACGGGATAGAAGTAGTTAGCCAATACATGCTTTCGACCCCAAAGAAGTTTGACGGTTTAACTACATATTCCCTAGGCCTAAGACATGAGAACTGCAACGTTCTATGATTATCTAGCCTGCGATAAGAAAAAAACTTTCTTAGTGGATTCCAGCACCATAAAAACTACAGGTGTATTTAATTTCGAGCTTAGCTCCAAGGGCATCTACGTTCATCAATCAAGGCCTTTGTATAAAACCAAGTTTTGAGTAGTAGGAACGTTGCTACTAGGTCGGTCACTAGGCTAACCTGGCATTCTCATTGCCCTACTTTTTTCGACGTAACAATCGCAATGTCTAACCGTTGTTCTTCGATGCTGTACGTGACCCGAGTCAGGTTTGCCTGTACTGTTGTGAGGCCATCTTGTGACGTAGAGTGTCAGACTATCCGAGAGGCCATTATCATTATATGCTGCTATAATTTGCTGTAATCAGTTGTCATTTCACAATTACGGAATGTGTTTAAATGTTGTGTAATTTTTTTTTCGTAGTTATTGCAATTGCACAGCACAACCACATCTCTCCGCATAAATAACTCCTGCACACATATCCCATAATATATCCTCTGCAGCTCTTTGACTGGTCGTCTGACTAGTCCGTGAAAGATTGTCCTTTAGTACTTAACCATATTCTGGACTAAAGAGCTTGCTAGTTTGCAAAATATCTATTAAATAATACAAATAGTCAGAAGAGTTTGATGGCATTTGAATGTAAAAATAACTTTTAATATACAATTAAATATAAAATCCCATATTAGTCATAAGCGTAATACGTACCTTCGTGTCCACGTGCAGTGCAGTCTGAAGGATAAATTGTAATGCAAACATTAATTTACAATACATTTTCCTTGTTAAAACGTGGAATTTAACTCAATTGACTCCATGTGTAGGTGATTCTACCGGCTATTATGTAACGGTCGCATACTGTTTAAATAGTTATGTTTAATAATTTTAATATGGAATGTTTTTTTATGAAAACCAACCGCATTTTGGATTTGCATTTTTTTATTGATCCCACTTCTGATGTCATCATGTCATTGTATTGAATTCCCAAATTGATATCTTAATATTTCTTGAAATTCCCATTACCGATCATCATCATCATCTAGTGCCCTCTTCATAATTTATCGAAATTCGGCGATCAGCAGGTTTTTTTTTATGAAATAAAGGGGCAAACGAGCTGCAGGGGGCAAATAAAAGCTGCATGTGCGTTGCCGGCCTTTTTAGAGGGAATAGGGTAATAGGGGAGGGTAGAGATGGGAAGGGAAGGGAATAGTGGAGAGTAGGGAAGGGAATAGGGTAGGGGATTGGGCCTCCGGTAAACTCACTCACTCGGCGAAACACAGCGCAAGCGCTGTTTCACGCAGGTTTTCTGTGAGAACGTGGTATTTCTCCGGTCGAGCCGGCCCATTCGTGCCGAAGCATGGCTCTCCCACGTATTGAATTTCTTCCGGTCCTGGGCTAATGCATCGGTCATTACCGATGCATGTTATATATTTATTATTTTGTAACATTTCCCCCGATCAACGGTCCAGCCTTTTAAAAAATTTGACACTTGTTTCACGTTAATTGCTGCAGACATTCCTTTGATGCCATTGTGTACGAAATATTGCTGAATTTATGATGCCGTTGGCCTCAAATTTACTCGCCACTACAATGAGCCCAATTTTTTGTACCCTAAAATAGTGACACATTTTAACGAGAGCATATAGACACACTTGCGGACTATACTCGGTTTGTAGTCTCACATTTGAGGAATTTGGTCTACTTTTACTTTGCCAAACGAAGTGTTTTCTCGAGAGTCATTAAGGTGTATTTTATCCCTCAGGCTATGTGCTAAGTCAGTCTTTATATCCAATGTACTTTATTAAACATTTAACCCAGCGGTCGGCAACCTTTTGGCAGGCAAGGGCCACAAGGTGGCAAAACAAACTAAAGGCGGGCCGCAGGCCTCATACTCGTATTAACCCTAGAAGCTCAGTATACCCACACATAATGAAGGGAAATAAGTTTAGTGTTTGTTATAAAATGACACAAACAGCTACGTTCTTAAGAGGCAATTACTACTGGCAATATTAGAAGACACTGTTTTTGATACGCCATATATAACTTATTCATAACACATTCACGGGCTGCAAGTAAGACGTTCGCGGGCCGCATGCGGCCCGCGGGCCGCGTGTTGCCGACCGCTGATTTAACCCATCAAGCCCCGTACGAGCACCGGTGATTGCAACAACAATAGAATACAATAGCATTTCCGAGAATCCCCGATCGAAGGATTAATCAAATACATCCCGCTTTCAGGCAGTCTGTCGACATTTGAATTTGTAGCATTACTAAGGTGACCATACGTCCCGCTTTCAGGCAGTCTGTCCCGCTGTCCCCCGCGAGGCTGAAATTGTCCCGCTTTCGCAAACAGACCAAACGACAATTTAAAAGTATTTTTATGTTCGAAATGCCGAGGCAAATGGCAATGCCCTCTCCCATACAACAAATAATGTGATTATTCTGCCATATTTTGCTCAAAATCAATAATATAGTAGATACAACAGAGAGCCACTTGAAATATTCACAAAGTACCTACTCAATTGTTTACCTCTATACTTTAGTAACATGAAAATAACATAAATTATTATGGGGGGGGGGGGGGGGTATTCCGTAGATGTCCCGCTCTGACAAATAAAATAAATGGTCACGTAAAGCATTACGTCTTCGATTGTCTTCTTTTTTTAGATTCAATTGAATCTAAACCTATTACAAAAGGTCTTACGTGTGTTTTACCTTTCAAGTTAAGCGCAAAGCCAGCATTTCCTACTTTTCATGACTCATTGGGGATTGACAGTCATGCGAGTATAATATGATGCAATGCCATGACTTCTTGAAGGGCAATCGAATTTTCCAATACCACAATTGATTCGGAGAATTGTAATTATATTGAAACGTTTCTGATATTATAAAAGAGGGCGCAAAGGACAAGACGAGCTAATTGCTAAGTCTCGTTCTCGAGTATTGTTTTAAAAGTTATTAGGTCGTATTTATATTAGCTGCCCGCTCTATGCTCTACATTTGTAGGTTTTATATTCTGATGTTTAGACTTTAGGTATCTAAATGATTTGCTTCTATTACACTTTTCCTAAACCAAGTCCCTTTTAGAGGAAAGTCGATTTTTCTTCCATTCGTTACGTCGCCGCAACGCAGCATGCAATACGTTGTATTGACGACGCAAGGTAGGTACTGGAGCGGTGAAGCACTTACTTTAAAAGATCCCGACGTTTTGGCCTTCTCAAGACACAGCTAACATTTTGGAGTCATGCTGAGCTGCGGTGAATCGGTGAATGGTGCTAGCGACCACGTCTTGATATCGTGAGTTGTCACGCTCGGTCGTCCCTGTAAGGTCTTTGTGGTGACAATCCCGTGGACCACTGTCCTAAACGTGACCAATTAGTTCCTCAGAAATTCTTTGAAGAGTCTATTATTATGTAAATTCCCAACTGCCCTGAAATTAACCTTTTCTTCAAGAGAATTAGGGCAGCATCCTTTTTGGCAAATTTTTCAAAATCGTTTATTCTGGTCTGATTGTAATTACCGCGTGGCTAGCACAATTTTTCGACGGTTTGTTTAAACTGTGTGGTTATTGTGATGCGTCAAGCATTATAAGTCTCTCACAAAAAAATATGTGCACCAGTGGCGCAGGTTTTTTATACTATTCCTACCAGCTTTCATATTTCTAACATTTTAAAGGCCGACTTCTAAATTCAAGCTAAAGTTTCCCCTGAAGAAGAACCAGTCATCGTTACTAATATGCAAAATATAAAGAAATCGGAAGAATGATCATTTATATGCGAAAGAAAAGGCGATTGATAACATAATATATTTTTATCTGTTTCATTGCTGTCGCAAGAAACACCCTGCGATTTTCCCGTACCCAAGTATATCGCGGAATACCTACAGAAGTCTCAGACAGCGTATCGCCGTGCCCTTCCTACTGATAACCGGTGATAAGATATCGGCTTAGGCTCAATTCACACTGAGGCAGAATACGATGCGTCAAGTTTTTCGCCAAAGCATATTAATCTTCGTTGTTCTATTATTTAAGCACTAATTTCTGATACAAAATTTGGATGCCCGCATTCGGTCATCGACGGACGCTTCCATATTTTCATCCCATAAATTTATACTTAAACTAGCTGTCCCGGCAAACAATGCTTTGCCTTATTATAAAGTATTTCGCTCATATTATTTTATTGAAGTGACTAAATAAGTATGTCGCCATGGCAACGTCGATCGCTATCCCGTCGCACAAAACAATGGTCGCCGTCAGTCTCGAGTTGTAATATTTTACTATTATTTATTCAACAAATGCACTTATCAATATATATATAAAGTACCGAGTAGCCGATTCTCAGACCTACTGAATATGCATATAAAATTTGGTAAAAATCAGTAAAGCCGTTTCGGAGGAGTTCGTGGACTAACATTGTGACATGAGAATTTTATATATAAGAAGTTAATAGAACAATAGAAATGAATATGCTTTGGCGGAAAAGGTGACGCGTCGCTTCGACTCCGTCCCACTTCCTAGTGTGAGTTGAGCCCTAGGTTGACTGCAGATTGACATTATCGGTCGACAGTTCCTTGTGCTTGGGCCGCATCGCAGCTGCAGTGTATGTTGAATAGCGTTGATAGGTACGTCTGGACGTGATAAGGGATACAACTCTTAGAGTCGTTTCTGTTGGAAGTTGCGATGGTAAACAGTTGGTTGGCTCTCGGTTCTCGCTGGTTATAACATAAGGCCTACGTTGGCCCAATATGGAAGCTAAGCTGTCTAATGTCTATACTCTATACTCAATAGCATGCGCAATACACGACGATCATAGGAAATTTTAGACGAATTATAATATGCCTTTCTATACGTTCACGATCGCCTGTACTTGTCCATCTTGGAGCTTAATATACGCGTCATGAACTATTTTATTACATTTTTAATTAATTACTAGCTGTCCCGGCAAACGTTTCTTTGCCATATTATATTAAGTATATCGCCCGTATTATTTTATTGAATTAGTGACTAAAATATAAGTATATCACCATGGCAACGTCCATCGCTATCCCGTGACCCGCGTCGCATAAACAATGGTCGCTCTTTATAGACAAATAATTAGCAATAAATTAAAATTGCGACTATAATTTGAGATTTAAACTATCCTATCTCTCAAGTTGGATCGAACTGCACATGGTGTGCGAATTTTATTATAATCGGTTAAGTGGTTTAGGAGTCCATTGAGGACAAACATTGTGACACGAGATTTATATATATTAAGATTTATATTGCAAAATTTAAGAGTTGTTACGTTGTTTTTAAGCAACTTCCAGAAAAGAGGGGGTTTCTCAATTCTACCGTATAAACTTTTTTAATGCAAGAGATTTTTTTTAGACAAATCATCGTAACATGAACATTGAACATCATTGATGTTCCCGCAGACAATCATCCCAAAAATTCGGTAAATTCCTTCCTAATTTTATCTAAAAGACTAAATCGTGCGTACAAAATTCGAGGAACAAACGTTGGAGCTATGATGATGCAACATTTAATTGGCTTGTATAAATTCTGTTATAGCATAGACCGCGGGATTCGTGGATTAGCTAAGACCAGCTTGGCTTGACCCTCCTACAAACCACGGATCTTCCACAACTGAGCTCTGTTAGTCTGGACAGTTGTCTCCATTTGGCCATCCTAAGGTGATCTCGCAGCGAAGATAAGGAAGGAACAAGCGGAGGTCATGTTGCCTTGGACAGATGTCGTGATTTCTAAGTAATTGTAAACGTTCTACCGTGCACTCTTTTTTGCTAGCTCTGCCACAGTATACTAAACAGTAGACTTCCGAGTACTTTCATAACAGATTTGAGTCAGGCGCACGCATTACATGAGCGTGATTACAGATATCTGCCGAGAGCAGAACAATCATAATGTCGCTCACACGTAGTGTATGTCTTGCTTACATTGGATTTCAAGAACACATCTAAGGTATAATGCTACTGTTTATAATTGTGCTATTGCTCTACTCTCGGTCGTACGATGAGATGAGTAATTGTAAAGACGCGTTCACTTTGATTTTTTATTGTTTTAAAAACAATTACTACTGAGTTTAAGGACCTTTTTCTGCAAAAGGTTTTTCGATGTATATTGCGAAAAAGGATACAATTGCTAAAGATTTATTGTTTTGCTACCGTTTTTTGCACAATGCAACGGTAAAATTTTATGATACAATGCCCAACTGTGCAAAAAAGTTTTTTGGTTACAGCGTAACTGCGTTCAATTGTATTTTGTTGTTAACGTTGAAAAAAAAAACTACTGAATTTTATTTAACAGTTAAGTGTCCATTGTAAACACATGCGAGCATTCTGCGAATTTTGTATGCTATTCTCGGTAAAGTACAATCGATAAAATTTTATCTTTGACAACAACAAACATAGACTGTATCGACTGGACGAGCTTAAAAAGAAGACAAATAAATAAAAGAAAGACACTTTATCGTACATTTTAACAAGTTTAATAAATCGTTAAATAAAAATCATTAAATATCAATTTTAAATTATTTTATTTTTAAATAATAATTTTTCAACTTTTTGGTAAAAACTTCCTGGGAGTTTCAGCTGTTCTTCGTTTGTGTTAAAGTACAGACATACACATCTGACATTCGCTTTAATAATATTTCTAGGAATGCTTTAAGTCATGAAGCCAAAAAAAGTGAATAATAAAAGTTATTATGAACGCGGGCTTACATTCCGCGAATTTAGTACGGTTTTCTCGGTATCGCTACGCCGGGGTTCGGTAATTTTTATCTCCGAGTTATCTTTTACTTTGCGGTTATAGTCCGAACATAATTGCCGATGGTTTAGCTTTAGGAGTACTTCTAGTTAGCACTCTTGGGGCAATTTTACCATTTGAGGGAAGGATGTTGATATGGCGTACTTATACATAACTTTATACATAATATAATTATAATTAGTCTGATAAACGTTATACTTTCTCCTGAATAATTTCTCTCTCTCCTCTCTATCTTCCTACCTTTTCTTTTATCAACCGACATGGATCTTTTGGCGCTTTTTTACCTTTGGAACTAATGCCACCGCTTTGTAAAGACTAAAGTATCATTTTAGGGTTCCGTAGTCAACAAGGAACCCTTATAGTTTGGGTCTGTCCCTCCGTCTGTCTGTCTGTCTGTCCGCGGTTTTGCTCAGAGACTATAGGACCTACAAAGCTGTAATTTGGCACGAATGCATGCACGAATTTGGCATTAATGATGGCAACAAAATGGTAAGTACATGAAATCTTAAAAAAATATTTTTTTATGGTACCTTCCATACACATCAAGCGGGGATGAACTTTTTTTTCGCGTCCACCCCATCGTGTGGGGTGTCGTTGGATAGGTTTTTTAAAACTATTATGAGTATTCATAGATCATTTTCCGATTTAGGGATCCGTTTGTGAAATATTAAGTTTTAAAGTGGAAAAAATCGTTAGAGTCTAGTGTCCCCCCCTTCTACCAGCTAAACGGTTGCTTCTGGAAATGTGGAAAAATTCACGGGAGTAGGAAATATGCTAAAATTTAAAAGGAAAACTATCACGGCTAAGAAGACTTCATAAGTTACTGAGTAATAGTCGATCAACTAAAAAAATGTATTCGGCGAAGTATAAAGGAACTTTTCGCTCAAATTCCTTTGAAAGTAACTGAGATGATGTTGTTAGTAACTTGTGAAACACGTTACAAATGTTTCACACAAAAATTTAAAAAAACCTAGCGGTATTACGGAACGGAATATTGCGCGTGGCCCTACACGCACTTGGCCGGTTTTTTTTTAGTTTATATACAGCAATTATGTACAAAGTTTGAGAAACTTACGCGGTACGCCCGACCCCTATGACAATTTCATCCAAGTGCCATCAGAAGAAAGGTCTTCTAGAAAGGCTCTAGGACAGTTTTAGCTTGTGAGTTGTGACGTCCCTCGTTGTTGCATATTGCTGATTTGATCCTGGCATACACCATCGCAGAGTGGCAAGTGATTATCGTAAACGCCAACAAAATATATGCGATTTGTAGGCGATTTGACATAAGTCATCGCTTCGCTGGCGAATACTAATGTCAAATCCGGCGGTCAAATTTTGTTGGCGTTTACGATAATCGTTTGCCACTTGTCTAGGCTCTTGGTGGAAACGTCTGGTTGGTTACTGACTAAACAAATAGCGATAATGATGATGGCGGGTATTGTATTTCAGTCGGCTAGCAACATTGTAGCTCCCGCCCGGGCGGCTCTTGTAAAGCTTCGTCAAATCAAAGTGCGAAGCCCCATCGAGGTGTCAAACGGCTGGCCTCCCAACGCCGCCCACACCGGTCTCGGTGACGGTCACTTACAATGAAACCGCGAGGTTTTATAGTGCCTAAGTGTGTGCGAATTTACGAGCATCTAAGATACTATCGTAAGTCGTAACCAAGTGGAAATAACGATACGATCGGTGAAAGATCAGACATGCCGATCCGATGCATGGGTCATCTTTCTTGTCAGATATTCAAGTAGTCACCCTGCATTGTTCTAAACCAAACTTGGAAACAACAATATATTCTTTTCAACGTACGAAAACCGAACCTACGAGCCTTCACCATTGCAGGACAACGGAGGTGTTTTACATCATTTTACTGGTTATATCATCCGTATTTGCGCGCATTTAGTTCGACTTGGTTCTTTAGGACCAAAACATAGAGCACCAAAGAACGAAACTTTTTTTTAAATTTTTAATATTATTATTATTATAATTCTCGGAACGCTAGTCTGAGAACATTGCATTTTTTCCCAAAGCGTATGTTCATACTATCATGTTAATATTTAAATCAATTTATGCATGTGTATTCAGCGTGAAATATGTCTATTGTAATATTTTAAAACTTGTACATAATAAAATGTTATATTTAATAATTTACATAATAATATGTAGAGTCATGAAGTATCTTAAACTAGTTTTATGAATAGACCGTACGACTTCACAGTAGAGTGTGAGTTTTTACACACCTCTGTCCTATACTTACTCTAAAGTCTAAAGTTTAGTGGTCAAAGCGGTTGGTTGAGATGAGAGGGCTTTAGGTTCAGTTCTCGAGAATAGCCTTAAAAAGCTTAAAAGGATTTTCCTAATCTTCAATCAATCTTATCAATATTTGACACGTCTTCGTAAGAAGATTTCTCACTAAATGAAGATTTTTATGGATACCCGGGTTCCGAGAAAGAGGTTTTGGCCGGCCCCTACACTGTAAGCCGACTAAAGATACATTTTTGCGCGTAGCTTAGATTTCGCGAGGATCTGCCGGGAACTTAGTCGGTTGGAACTTGTAAGTCAGTATCTAAGCATTCTAAAGGTATTGCAATCCTTGTTGTAATAAACTTTAAGAAACACCTAACTTTACAAGTTAGGTTTAAACTTTATTAAAATATAATAGCTCTGTTGAACTCAATAATCTCGCCATGGCCACACCGCATATAATTCACTTTATGCTAACCATTCGAACATACCTCGCTTGATTTATTCAGGGATTAGCATTTAAATAAGTTTATTTTATTGTTATAAGGTCGTTATGTTGACATGGTCAATTGCTGATTGCTATAAAATAAGGGGAAACGCGTAGGATTGGCCCTTGGTGAATACCAGAGCTTTTATATTTAGGTCAGGCCCGTCGCAACCTTAGGCACATTTCCTGTCAATTAGTATAACTCCTACTCCTACCTTTCTTCTGATTAATTTCGTTGCGGGTCCCAACTCCCAAGACAGATGTATTGTCCCTCGGGCACCCCTGAGATCATATCAAAGGGTTTTCGTGCTTGGTTACCACTGTTGATCCTGGCGACACAGGAGTTACAGGGGTGGGAATGTGTGGTGGGCCTATCTCCTATAAAGTAATGGAGTTTTCGATGTTCCCGTAGCTTCGGCAAAGTCGGTGCAGTTGGAGTACCACCGAGTTTTAGTGGATACGGCTGTTTCTACTATCTCTTCAGGGGTAGTGAGTCCTACATATCCGTGGTGGGAGCCCTGAATCCCCCACGGAATTCGGAATGAAATTACAGCGTGAGAAAAGGCATAATACTTATGAAGATATGACGAAAGAAGACACATCTTTTTTCAAGAATGGATGACATTGACTGGACTGGATGACTCGTCGTGATTCGTGAATATGATGACAATTTTAAGATGGCGTCTGTTCGATTCGGCTGAGCTCTAAATTGTAGGCCTGTGTTTCTTGTAGTTTTACTGAGCAAAACTGACATAAGTCATTTTTTTTTATTTTTCTTTTCCCTTGTTCGAAGGGCCGAGGAATCGTCAAGGGGATTGAATGGTATTTTATCTGTGGTAGGTCGTTAAAGTTGTGAAAACCGCACATCCCGTCGCCATGTTAATATGTGTGGGAACGGTGAGCGCGCTTCTACATGCCGTGGATGTGGTTTGTGGTGGTCCTTATTGTTCTAGTGATTAATCGAAGGATAATTAACAAGTAGGTGTAGCCGGGGCTATGAAAATACATGGCTTTCTAAATTTTAACTAATACCTAGAGATCAACTACGATAACTTGGTGCGCCCCTCCAAATGACTGTTTCAATGTGTGTAGTCACATCCTAATGAAAGAGTTTGTTGTAGTAAGTATTCAACCAATCACTGTACACGTAATATTTCAGTTAATGTCACTTATTACCAAGATTTGTTGGTCAAACTAGCCTACCGCGCAAGACAACGCATTTCAAACATCTTGACAACGCACTTCAAAAGTTTTGAATTTTGGAGGGGCGCGCCATGTTATCGTAGTTGATCTCTACAATCGTTTGAGAAGCAAATGTTGTTGGAGGATGAGGTGAATAAAGAAGGAGTGTTGTGCGAAAAATCAAGCACCGCCATCTTCTATTTAGCACGAATCTTCGTGCTAGATTTTTAAATTACTTAAGTCTACTTAAGTTGATATTTTCTTACACAGTTTCGCTTAATGCTTTCAATAGTTTAAACTCGGATTAAAATACTTGAACTAAATAAATCAACTATTATAACCGACACTCCTAATTTTATCATGTCAATTATTGTCATACCTTCTCTTTCATAAACACCAAGAGGAGATTTTTTGAAGAAAAAGTTCAATTGCTTAATTTACGCCAGTATTGGGGATAACTTATCTAGCTAATTAGCCGTACGTCTCGTACATAGGGCGGGACGGTAGGCGTGGCTTGACGGTCACGGGCACGTCGTGGGCGGCGCGCTCGTCACGTGATCAGTGACCACGAAGGCCACGAAACGCTCGACGATCACGTGGTCAGTGACCACGATTGGCACGAAAAGTGAACGCTAATGACGTAGTTGGGAAGTGCTTTGTAGTATGGCTACTAACATTGAAGCATACAGTATAGGATGTATTTTCTTACATTAGACAGCTTATATTATAGCTCCAGTTTCTGGTATAAACACGTAGCAAACTAATAATAGAGAAATACAGTAGATCACCTTTTAAACTGTTATAAAGCTATCGAAAAACTTTTACAGCCTTTTGATTTATGTACGATTTGTTTTCTGCCAAAAGATATAATTTATGTGGTATGTTTTTAATTCCGACTGCTTTAATGAGAATTTTAATCTTTATCTCAAAGAGAACAGTCAGTTCTGGGCCTAGCTTCTAGATTTAATCTTTCTAAAACATTTTGGCGCCTCGAGCTAAAACGAAATTTACATTTATTTAACACACTCATAAATTACTATAAGTTGGAATAAAAATTTTATTTTGAGTTTAACATGCTCGGTAGTATAGGTGAATAAAATTTTCCTTGTAAACTAGCACAGAACTCTGATTACGTGAGATATAAATTGTTATTTTAAAATAGTTTTATGAGCATTCAAATAATTGAGTTCGGAGAACTTATTAAAAGACAATCAGATTTGTTTCTACAATATTCAGATACTTAGTACTTATAAAACTGGGTTTTCTTGGAAAAGAGCGATAGTTAACTCGGCAGTTTTGCCATTTTCAACACTTCTGACTTCACAACGCATTTAAAAGGAAATACAGTTTAATTCTCCCGAATCGAAATTTTAGTTGCGAGAATTGGTCCCCTGCGCTGTGCTTGTACCATGTAGCTTAGCTTTTTCTTAGGAGCCCTTTAACCATGGTCTTGAAACCACGATTGCCACCATAATTAAACCAAAGCTATTTATAGCATAATCGACGTCGACCATGGGCATTGGTTAATAGTAGAAGAATATTATGCTCCTCTACATGTCAGTATCGCTCTTCCATGGGCAATGGCATGGCTCTAGCATGGACATGGGCTGCTGCCTACCAAAATTTACCCTTGATAGAGCAATAAGGCTATACTTAGCAGTCATTTAACATGGATTCAAAGCCTCGAACACGTGGTTCCATCATCCGGAAAATAAATCTAGTAATTAAAGGCCCTGGCTGCTGGCTGACCCACTTCCAGCCACTTGTGTACGCCATGTTTTTTACAACGATAAATTCATTAGCCGCGTTGCTAGTAATTGCTGAGTGACCGATATAGGTTATGGTTGAACCTAGAAGACTGGACGCCTGGTGTGGGCTTCAGTTGCTGAGGATTGGGTCTGAAATGTAAAGAATTCGATGGACATTGGATAGTTTCTGCGATGCTGAAAATATATTTGAGATCAGTCAATGGCATTTTCACGACATTTATACTTTTGCCACTAAACAAAAACGGGACCAACTAATGTTGCTCTACGTTGAAAGAATCATTTCATAAACACGGGCTAGTTAGTCCTGTCCTGTCCCGTCTTAGTATTTGTTAAATTAATAGATTGAATGAGCATTCCATCTATTCATTTAACAAAGACGGCGTTGGATTGGAACCGATGCCGTCCTTTCATTTTGAAAGGAAAACCCCACAATCATTACAAAATAGAAATCTATAAGACTGACATTCTGAGATTGTAGAGAAGTGGTTCCTAACCTTTTCAGAGCTGTTACCCCTATGGCCTGTTAGTGAAACTGATTTTACAAATGAAAATATTTCAAGAAAACTATACAGAAATTATTAATATTAACAAAACATTTTTTTTTTCTTCCTATTCATCTACATATTTTAGGTAACACCTCAGTTACCCCGATAGAATAGCTGTTTCACCCCCAGGTTCGGAACCACTGTTGTAGAGGTTTCTGCGACGAGTCTCAATTCTTATCTAACTTCGTGTCATCGATGTTCCCTTTCTCTCCTGTATCTTTCCCAATGCATTTATCTCTTTCTAACCGCCCCTATTCTCTCTCCTGTTCCAGGTGGAGAGGTTCGCGTTCGAGGACCACGCTCCGCCCAAGATGGAGCAGATCCAGCCGTTCTGCGAGAGCGTCCACAACTGGCTGAGCCAGGACGCCAGGAATATCGCCGTTGTGCACTGCAAAGCGGGCAAGGGCCGAACTGGTGAGTCTATGTACCATTGAGGAAATTGATTAATAATAACTCCCACACCGGTTTCGGTGACGTTAGCCGGTTTCATTGAAACTAGACCAGTTACGCAGAAGTAATTTTATAGTGCACAAGTGTGTGCGCAGTACACAAGAGCACTCTCTATTCCTTTACTCACATAACCCAGTGGGACGGAAGACCGACACGACTGGCGAGAGATCAGGCGCAGGACCGACTTTTTACATGCCCATCCGATGCATGGATAACGTGACCATACGTCCCGCTTTGGGCGGGACAGTCCCGCTTTGAGACAGTCTGTCCCGCTGTCCCCCGCGAGGCCGAAATTGTCCCGCTTTTGCAAACAGACCAAACGACAATAATTTAAGAGTCCGTATACGAAATTTTGCCGATTTTGCCGAAATTGCAAAGGATCGCTACAGAAATATTATTAGGTTTTTTCCCCTTATTAGACTTTAAAAAATATATATTAATTATTAGATTTAAAATATATTTAAGCGCGGAAAGCCGACTCGAACTTGCGGCGAGTAATATAATGTGAGATTTAGGTTGTTTTGAATCGTGTTTTTTTGGCACAATTTGTTTTTTTTTTCTTTTTTCTCGAATTGGATAGAATTTTATCTATAGATTATTTCTGTCGTTTTCTTTTTATGAATTACAGCTCCAAGTTGCCGAAATTAACAGCAATTCTTTGCCCATTTTCTCTAAAATTTTGCCAAATTACATATTTTTTACTCAACTATTTCATATTAAAGTGGTAAAAAGTTATAGATGAACATTTTATAGATGACTTTCTCAACAGTAAATACTTAAAAAAATAAAAATCTAGCTCCAACATTAGATTATAATTGAAATGATCTTACATGTTGTGCATTAAAACTTATAGAAATACTGTATTTTAACTGTTAAATCACGTCTGTAAAATTAGCGAAATCGGCAAATTTCGTATACGGACTCTTAAAATTATTTTTATATTTGAAATGCCTGTGCAATGCACGGAGCTAACACTAAGAGCTCCGTGGTGCAACGCCTGGAAGTAACGCATACAGACAACAAACGTCTTCTGCCATATTTTGCTCGATATCAAACCTAGACGTTCCGCGCAGCTTCGCCCGCGTAAATTAAAAATTCCACCGACAAATTAGCCCACAAAATATATAATCCTTCACGTGGTTTGTGGTTCTTTTTATCTCTGTCAAATAACATAGAAATTGCTGTAGTAGTTCGTGAGACATTTTTTTTTCAAATATTTTTTCAGGTTTTATCCACATTTTCCTCTGTTTCTTCGCTCCTATTTGTATTGGCGTGATATAATAAAGCCTATAGCCTTCTTCAATAAAATATGAGCTATCTAACACTGAAGGAATTTTTCAAATCGGTTATCGGACCAGTAGTTCCTGAGGTTAGCACACATGAATTACATATTTGAGGGGGTGGATTCTGTATTTGTCCCGCTCTGACAAAAAAAATGGTCACGTTATGCATGGATCATCTTACTTGTTAGACAATCAGGTGATCGGTCTGCACTGTTCTAACCAAACTCGGAAATAACATGATTCCAACGCGGGAATCGAACCCACGACCTCCGCGTCAAGAACCGCGCTCTAAAGCACTGGACCACGGAGGCATAGGAAATTGATTCCTAGGCTGTTGACAGACTGACGTCTTTTGTTTGGATCAAGTCAATTCAATGTTAATAATTGTGATCTGTCGGCTGGGTTTGACCTAACGCGACCAAACTACATAGGTCCCCCATTTGCCTAGGAAATTTAACTTCTCTGATAGTAAATGGTTGAGGGAATAGGCTGCGCGTAAGTGAGATCATTTGCTATAACCTATAAAGACGTAATTAAGAAAGGAAAAAAAAAACAATACTTTATCTAGATAAATTTTCCAGTAGTAAGCAAGATGATGATGATGAAACATTGCACCTTTTTCGCCAACCGATGTTAAATTGTACGCGTCTATATCGGTTGTGAAGACGTCTTTCGTGAACTAAGAACATTCTGGAAACATACTGTGCCGGTTGGAGCTAACCTAACCTAACACCCCTATGTGTTAGGTTTATTTTCGTTACGGAATTTCTTGATTCGGTCGCCGCGCTCAAAGTCCACGATAAAAACTATGCAATAGCTTTAAATGATCGCCTACAGGCCACAGCATCCGCGAAGCTCTACCGTAATTGCCGCATGATGGGAACATACAGACAAACTATTACTTATATGGCGTATTTAATAATGTACATGAATATTGTATGTACTCCCGAGCCCCCAAGGTAACCGTGAACCGAACAAAGTGTAGTTCGATATTCGCCGATAACGCCAGTGTCGCCTGTCAATTATTGCGGAGCGCGTCACTCGAAATTACATTATGACAATAAAAATAGAAGGTCGAACACGTGCAGACCTCCGGGGGACCTATTCTCGTGCCTCGAACATAGCTCCATCTATATCATATCTCATCGTGAGACAATATGATGCGAGGGGGTGTTTTACGAATTTTTTGCTGCTTAGGCTCAACACGACAAGAATATTATGTTGTAGGCGAAAAACATGACGTGACTTCGACTTCGCCCCAGTATGAGTTGACCTCACTTTTATACAATTTTCGCCTGTTGCATTAATGTTGCAAAATACAAAATCACCCTGCTGGTTGATTTTTAGGTATACAGTCAAAATCTGTTATAACGACATCGAAGGGACTACTCATATTTAGTCGTAAAAACCGATAGTTGTAATAACCAGTGACAGGCGGTCATATAGCATTCAGCCGGGACCTTTGATTTTGGTAAATTTAACCGGTATGTTGTTCTAAACGATGTCGCCATAAACGGTTTTGGCTATATTTTGTATCATGTAAAATCTCTTCAGGTTAATGTTTCAATTGGCCCCACAGGACAGACAGTGTTAAACTGATGTGTACATTGTAATTTTTCTGGTAAATTAATTATATTACATATTTGTATTTGCGAAATTCTTTTGCGGGGTACAATAATTATTGGTCGTTTTATCAGAATACTTTCACGCGGTGCGGTAGCAACTATCGCAACTCGTAAATCCACGGAACGGAACCCCTCGGTGACCGGCTTTTTTGTGTCGACCCCATCGGTAAAAAACGGGGGACCGACGGACGAGATTTGTGGTGTAATAACATAATTTTAAAGCTGTATAATTTGGACTCCTTTGTCGATGGAATTACAAAAGGAGAAAGGAGCATTTAGGCGTTTGGGCAATTGTATGTCCCGAAAATGTAGGCGTTTCGGCAAAAGGCATTAAAAACATTTTTTTAAACTATTGAGTAATTGTATTTACTTTCTTTCTTCCAAATCCTCCAAAAAGAAATAAAGTATAAACCGATCTAGTTTATTTTAGTCATAGCTGACATAGTCAAGCTAAATCTAAGACTTAATTATCATTATGAACTAAAGACATAATTATTGTTTTACGGGGTCTGTTATCGGAAGAGTAAAGACGGGTCACGGAACTCTGTAAGAAGTCTCTGTCTGACTTTTTGTTCGTTTGTCACTCACGAAAAAGAAAAGGCTGGGCTCTAGGCGACTTTGCCTCAAACTTGGTCGGTTTTTAATTCATCAAGCCCCAAGCGGCCACATCCGGCCGCGATAACAATAGATAAGCTATTGTCTCGTTTTTCCACGATCAATATTTAATATACCTACCGAACAAAGTTCTCTCCCGACTACGAAAATGTGACGTCATTCTTTCGTAGCACTTTGTATGGAGCGTTTCGGGCAGGTCTATTTTATGAGATGTTTGAATTGTCATCTTGGTGAATTTTTAAGCTATTAGAGTCATTCTTTCAGCGATGTTTCTATTTTTAAGGGTCTTTCAATTACCAATAAGAAAAAAAAATAGTCATCATGCCTATTATGGTGTTTAGTTTTATGTATTATCGACTTTTAAAAAGGAGGTTTCTCGGCCGTAATATAATTATTTTTACCACGCTTTTATAATCTTGGGCTGTATGTATAATTGTATGTATTATTCGGAATCTTTGAGCACGATTTTTACCTATCTCCAGTAGTCTAATTTATTCGAGACTTTGCATACGTATTGAGAGCCAAATGCCAATGACAATGCAATAATTTGTTAAAATATTTGAAAAAAGCGTGTTTTTTACTTTTTGAACGAAGTTCCTTATCGCGCGTTGCGAATTGGGGTAGACGGAAAAATTCATAAGAAAAGTTGTAACGACAGTTTTTGCCATAGACATAGAAGATAGATACACGAAAGTTTTCTTGCGGGACATGCGGTATCTATCTTGTTATTTATTATTATTCTCTACGTTTCAGGCACGATGGTGTGCTGCTACCTGCTGTACAGCGGACAGAAGGCGACGGCGGACGAGGCCCTCCAGTTTTACGGGACGAAACGGACATACGATCAAAAAGGTATAGTTGCCGAGTTTTTTTCTAAGTCGCCGGTTACACGGTCAAATTTTCATCAATCTGGTAAAGATTGACGAAAATTTGATCGTCTAACCCACGGATTGATGGATAGGTCATATTTTTAATATGAACTTTTTATAACCATCAATATTCCGTCAATCAGATTGATGGATCAGATTGATGAAAATTTTACCGTGTAACCGGCGACTAACACAGTATTTCGGAGAAATCCATACAATAAGTTATATCATATATCTTCTTATATATAAAATTCTCGTGTCACAATTATAGATGCTGGCGGGAAAAATTCCGAATCATTCCCGTCGAATACTTCGGAAGCATTCCGAAATATTCCGAAACTTTGGGAATATTTCAACTGTCAAAAAAACGAGGAAAATTGCGCTTGGAAGTTGTAAACTATTTATCTTTAACTTAAATAAACAAACGATGATATTTGATTCTGTGTTAAAGTGTTAAATACACAATTCTCATACAAAATGTGACACAACACAATAAATAAAGGGAACTATATTTTCTATCACCAAAATTTATATTTGTCATCAAGTTGTATCACCTAATAAATAGATCTATCGCCACGAAATATTTTCGTTCTCAGATAAACAAAAATTGTTCCCAGGTATGAATTATCAAATTAATGTTAATATATGTGTAAAATAAGAGATCGATAACCAATAAAATTATATTGCATTACATAAATATACACTTCGTTCTTATAATAACAGTTTTGTTACTTAAATAATAGCTCTGTGCTCAGAATGGTAGATCTGTCACCAAATAAATCGATTATCGATCGCTGACTGCGACTCCTTTTTATTTGATATTTTGTCACCAATACAGTAGTAACTAGTAACATTTTATTTCGTTCAGATATTAAATTAATAGTATTCGTTACCAATTTAATACATCAATTTATAATTTTAATGAAAAAATGATCAAAGGGGCGGAGACAAATTGGCGCGCTTTAAAAATTGACCAAATATTTTAACTTTAATTAAGTGTTTTATCTACTATTCTGCTAGCCATAAGCCAGCTATTTTAAACCAGCGCTGATTGTTCAGTGGTAATTATTTTAAACAATAAATATTGATTATTTTGACTTTAATTGTTTTATTTACTACTCTGCTAAAAATTTTATATAAATATAATTTATACTACCAGTGGAAATTTAGAACCTTGGGAGTCTAGTTAAGAAGCAGAATCTTTTGGTTGAAACGATGATGACAACCCTAATTTTTTATTTGAACTTAATGCAATTTTCTAGTAACATAATATGATTTATTGGTGATCTCTTTAAATTGGCTTGCTTAAATACTTATTAGGACACACCTATTATAATACATACAAAAACATTTATTTAGTACTAGACCTTATATCTCAGGATTTTAGGTGATTTATTGTGGAACTGATTTTGCATCGTTTGGTGACTACATTTTGGTGACAGATCTACTATTTTGAGGACAAACCCTATTATTTAAGAAACACAAAACTAATTAAATTGGTGATAGCTTAAATGATACCCATAAATAAATAGTAACTACTATTTAATTTAATTAATCCCATCCATACTAATATTATAAAATATGGGAAAGTGTGTCTGTCTATCCGTCCGTCCGTCTGTCTGTCTGTTGCCTCTTCACGCTCGAACCGCTGAACCGATTTTGCTGATATTTGACTTATAACGCGGGAACCGTACAGCAAAATCGGTTCAGCGGTTCGAGCATGAAGAGGTAACAGAGAGACAGACAGACAGACATACTTTCGCATTTATTATTTAATAATATTTATTTATTTAATAATATTTAATAATATAATATTAATATAGTATAAATAAACATTTATATTTAACTTACGTATGTGCCACTGAACAAATAATTCAATCATCCGCCACAAACCACAAACAAACACGTATATTTCTATTCAATTATTCCGGCGAAATATTCAAAGGAAACATTCGATTGCGGGGTACGAATCTTTCCGCGGGGTGAGGGAAAACTTCTCCGGGGAGCATCTCCCTTCCGGGCCGCCGTCGCCCGCTCGACGGGCGAGCGAGTCGTGCGAGCGGGTGACGGCGGCGCAGAAGGGAGATGCTCCCCGGAGTAGTTTTCCCTCACCCCGCGGAAAGATTCGTACCCCGCAATCGAATGTTTCCTTTGAATATTTCGCCGTGGCAGTCGGCGCGTGCGACGCGGTGGCAGCGGCCGGCGCCCGGCGGGCGACGCTCTATGCGCGGCGGCGATCGACGATTGATGCAAATTTTATTTTTCATTTTCAGCAAAAATAAAAATTCATATATTTTTTTATTAAATTCATTTTGAATAATTCTAATTTAAAGAAACTTTCCCAGAAGTATTCCGGAATTATTCCGAATTTTTCAGAAGTTTTGCAACTATATCACAATGTTAGTCCACGAACTCGTCCAAACTGGCTTTACTGAATTTTACCAAATTTTATATGCATATTCAGTAGGTCTGAGAATCGGACCTTCGAAGAAAATCGAGAAATTTAAAATACTGGGTACTTTATATATTGATAAGTGCATTTGTTGAATAAATAATAGTAAATTATTACAACCTGAGACTGACGGCGACCATTGTTTGTGCGACGAGATAGCGATCGACGTTGCCATAGCGACATACTTATTTAGTCACTTCAGTAAAATAATACAGGCGATATTGGCGATATACATCTATGGCGATATACTTTTTTTATTTATAATATGGCAAAGAAACGTTTGCCGGGACAGCTAGTAGATTATAAATGTTCCGCGCGGCTTCGCCCGCGTAATTTAGGAATTTCACGGAAACCGTACATTTTTTCCACAAAAATAGCCTATGTCCCTTCACGTGGTCTGTTCTTCATAGGGAATGCAAATCTCGCGAGATTGGGGCTTAAGCGAGATCCCGCGAATTTATGAATACAATACCGCGAGATCTCGCCAATTTCGAGATCTCGCGAGATTAGCAGTTTGGTAGGTTTTTTTTTGCAAATAATCACAATATTTGAATAAATGACAAAAAAAGTAACACATATTAGAAGTATTAAATAAGACAAACATTCATTTTCACGATTTTTTTCAATAGAATTTTATGCATCCACTTATGCATCAAACATTGTTTGATATGTATATCTATAATTTTTAAGTATGTAGTAAGTAAACTTTGACATACGTATTTACTATCTATCAAATAACAAATGAAAGAAGCAACCAGTCTTCTCTTCGCATGCGCTTTTATAATTTTGGACGTGGCGGTAATATCGTGGACGTCCGCCATAGGGAAGTAAAATGTATGGAAATATATGGAGACGCTTTTAAATTTCCGTCGACGATAACTTTTTACCGTGCACGTTAGAGGACATCACGATGTTTACACTTCTGAACTGCACAAAACGTCCGCGGTGCGTAAAATCAAAAGGACATTTAACGTACACCCAACGTTTTATCGTGGAAGCCGGCGTCCACGATAACGTGACGTCCAGAATTATAAAAGCGCACTATCAAACACAAATATTTTAGTTATAAAATAGTTCTTTTATAACTAACAAAACAACGTGAAGTCAAAATTCAGGACCTGGTTGAGAATCACAGTGCACAGTTGCTTAGGCCAACTCCTCTTTGTTTTTACTCCGTGATCGCAACTCCGTCCGTGTCAGTCCGCGCTTTGAATAAGACGTTTTTATGCTCAAGTGCAATCTCGTCAAACTCGCGAGCTCTCGCCTTTTTTCCGACCTCCGTGGCGCAGTGGTGAGCGCGTTGGTAGCTCAAGCCGGAGGTCGCGGATTCGAGTCCCGCCGACGGAACAAAAAGTTTATGAAGTTCCTGGGTCATGGATGTGTATTAAATATGTGTATCATATAATAAAAATCTTAAATATATGTATAGTATAAAAGTATTAAATATATTTCCGTTGTCTGGTACCTGTAATACAAGTCCTTCAGGTACTTAGCACGGGCCAGACTGATGTGGTGTGAAGCGTCCATAGATAGATATTAGATATCATACATAGATATATTTTCGTCCGAGATCAATCTCGCTAAAAAAGGCCGAGATCTCGCGAGAACGAGATTGCATTCCCTAGTTCTTCATGTGTGCCAAATAAAATAAAAATTGCTCTAGTAGTTCTTAAGATAATAAGCAATTTCAAATAATTGTCCCCGTTTTTTCCCCATTTTTCTCTATCGCTCCTATTAGTCTTAGTGTGATAAATTAGAGCCTATTATAGCCTTCCTCGATAAATGGGCTAGAACTAACACTGAAAGAATTTTTCTCACCTCCAACGGAAAACGTCAACTTTCTTCCCGCTGCGCTAACCGATATAGCCGTTTTCCGCCTCCGTCGATGAGAAAAATAGTATAGGCACCATGGGCAGTAAATAAGAACGCCTGAGATCACATGTGATCAGACATTTCTTATTTTCCTGCCCTAGGTGCGTAATGTACTAATACGTACCATCGGCAGTAAATAAGAATTATTGGTAGTATTGAATATTCATTTTCAAGCCGCAGGATAACTTTCGCGATGAGTACCTTCGAAACGAGCGTTACATCACGTGCGTGTTAGCTCACATTTATAATTTTAAATAATAATTGCCATTCAGAACTGATGTAAAAAGAAAATTTTCGATTTACCTGCGGGGCTAAAATGGTCACTTTGTTGAATCATGATATGAATCATAGTATGATTCAATTCTTTAAAATCGCAAAATGCAACTCTGCTTGCAATTCATTTCTGTATTTTTGTACTGATTTGATATTTGTCAGTTTGACAGTTTTGACAATTCATTTGCTGAATTGATTGAGAGGAATTGCTAAATGTGACCATTTTAGCCCCGCTGCTTCTTTGTACACTATTCCTCGTGAAATACTCGTGCATTGCCTAAATTTTGCCAAATAGATGGAAAATCATTATTCTTTATATGCTAAAATTCTAGAAGTCTGAGTATATTCCGATTTCTGTGCTAGGTGTTCCTTTGTTCTACACAATAATTGTTAATGAGTTAGGGATTCGCCGGTTCTGGCTCACTGCCTCAATGTGGGGAAAAATGGGTTTTTCGATGACCATTCACCAAAAAAAAAAAAAAAAGAAGTTTGGTGTGAAAATAGGGGGCTTCGGCCATCCTCGTTCGATATATGCGATCCATTTTTACGTATTTGCACTATTTCCAAACTTAGCTTTTGTGTTTACCCCTCATTATCTACTATCTCCACGCTCCATTGTTCCTTCATAATTACAATCGCTACTTATTGCATTGTTATGCTCGCCTCAGTGTCCTATTGTTCGACCTGGCTTATCGCTTACGTCACCTTGCTTTCTTACAAGATTTTAAATAAATATGAATGATAATTAACTAACTAATGAATTATTGCAAACTAAAAGTCATAATGAATTATGTAGGTCACCCAATCGATGTTTGAATCGAATTCGATGGACTTCGTAAACACACGACGACGCGGTGTGCAAACTGACACGTTTTGCTCGTCAGCGAAATCCGACGAGTCAACGACCGCCCCCGCCACCCGCATCTCGAGGCTCGCATCGAAGTGCAAGTGTAAACACAAAGCTCGTAACACACAAGCGTGCCCTGCGAGTCGCGAGCCGCGCCGCGAGGCGGGTCGCAAGCTCAAGTTTACACTCTCGGCTCGTAGCGCGTCTCGCGGCTCGCGCGCAAGTGTAAATGATCATGTATTACAAGATTTTAAATAAATAAAACTTGATAAATTTTTCATTACATGTATTTTATTTCATTAAAACATTTATTGCGCGCGCGAGTGTAAATCATGTATAATGTATTACAAGATTTTAAATAAATAAAACTTGATAAATTTTTCATTACATGTATTTTATTTCATCAAAACATGTATTGAACATACTGTACAATATTATATCATTACACAAAGTGTTGTTACTAAATAACTCTACTAAACTTTCCCCATTGAACTTATTATACAAATACATTAAACTATACTCTCCACAAACTGATGTGAAATAATTTTGTAATCTCCACGTGTTAAAATCCCATCTCCTGCAGTTTCGCCCCATAAAAACCTTGCGATATCGCATAGGGGCGCGCCCAAATGAGTCAAAGTATTGACCTATGCCATTTATGTGCATTGCTATCCAGTGGGATCCAGGTTTATTATCAGGGTCCAAGTTGCTAATTATGTATGTAGGGGTTTGAACATATATAGGTTTGTACATATAAGACGATTCGCAGCGTATACATTATCTTCTAAACCTTTACAAATTATTCCCATACTGTATTATCACAGAACCGACCTGGTTTATGGATCTTGTATTTATGTTACATATCCGTATAATGTATGCTTTATGTATTTACTAAGAGAGGTATTACATATAAATATAATGAATGAATAAATAAAAGAAACATAACTTTGGTACAATAATTTTATTTCATAATATCCACATACTAATTATAGACACACACACACATACACACACAAACACACACACACACACACACACACACACACACACACACACACACACACACACACACACATTACTCATTACAACTCAAATAGATCATAATATTGTGACTTCTTAGCTACTATAGTCTACAGTTACATTACGGTTTTTATCTATTTCTATAACATTATCAAACTCTGCATAAACAATACAGTTAATCGTTTGAGAGAGACTAGAATCAAATCGAACCTCTAACCTTACACTACCATGTCTTAATAGATTCCAATGACTGCTCGTGTTTGATGATAATCCGGGGTTAAATTAAATGCTAATAGACAATAGCCATTTGCATATTTTTCTCTTGATATCCCATTTCCTTCATTAAGGAAATGTATACCAGTGCCGGAAAATAATGTATGATAGGCTGAAGTGAACATATTACCATTGAAGGATGGTTGTAGGGGTTTCGAAGGCACCTGTTGCCCATCTATGTATAAACAAAATGAATTCATACCATAATTTTCAAAATTAAAAGGATAATTACTAATGCTACCATTAAATGCTGCGTTATCTACAAATCCTATGATACATCTTTTGGGCATTTGCACCGAGGATATATTATGAGGCGTTTTTTCTTATCAGTGGAAAGTTGTAATATTATCGTAATTAATTATGTAGGTCACCCGATCATTCGATGGACTTCGTAAACATACGACGACGCGGCGCGCAAACTGAGTCTTATTTTAACAATATAATTAAAGCTAAGGTTAAAATAAAACTTTGGTTTACTTTCAAACAAATGATTTATTTCGTATTACATACCATAGTTCATAAAACAAGATTCAAACATTTTACTCAAAAACATATCATTTTTAAGTGTGTCACTACCAAATTCAGTCTGAAACTCTGACAATATACTTATTTGAGACATGCATGTTCGTATGGAAATATAAAAATTTATTTACTACGGCAGGGGAGATAAGTCATCGCAGTAGACGGGACCTCCACCGACTAGTAGTGAGCGAAAACCCTAGATTAAGCAAATTTAACAATAGCTGTATTAATATGTGTGTCCAGTTATACAATAGAATACCGAAATGTATCAAGTCGCTCAGCACAAGAATGTTTAAAATTAAATTATATGAATGGATAGCTAACCAGAATTTCTATAGTGTTAAAGAGTTTTATAATAAATTGATAATATCTATATCAAGATTAAATTGACATCTTTTAAATATACTTATAATTATGAAATATGTGTTAAATTAATTGTAAACTAAGAATAATGAACTTTATTAATTTTATATTATATGTAGATAGAATCTAGTAGTAGGACTAAAAAAATATTATATAATTTATAACCTTATGTATAGAGACTCTGAACAGTGATAAAATCAAAACAAAGTTTATTTTTAATTTTGCACGCTATTGTCATAGCAAAACACTGTAACAACTGTAACAACCTATGTAATCATGTTTTTGAGCAAATAAATGTGATTATGATTATGATTATTATGATTATGAATGACTTGTTATGAAACTTGTATAACAATTACATTAAACAGTACTCTCCACACATAGAATCCCAATCATTTTGTAGCCTGATAGTATTATAAGGCCATGTATGTAGGGGTTTGAACATATTATATTATATAGGTAGACGATACGCAGCGTATAGAATAATATTATCTTCTAAAGTCTAAACCTTCACAAATTCTTCTCAAATAATTACGGATCTCTATTGTGTTCATACTGTATTATCACACAACCAAACTGGTATATGAATCTTGTATAATAATGATATGTTACATATCCGTATAATGTATGCTTTATGTACACACACCGGCATATTTAGCGGAATATAAAAAAAAAAAAGGTTTGATATAAGTATCATATAAGGTTGCTGGCTGGTTTATACGTCATTTAATAAAAAAAAAAATTCAAATTAGGAAAACAATTGAACATCACATTTTATGCAATTGTTTCCATTTTATTCGAATATACCTTATGTAGAGCGAACTTCGAGTATTTCTCCCTTCTGAATTTTATTTAAAATTTTCATTCAAATATTGTTTTTTTGTAAAAAAAAATTTAATCTTGTATCTTTTTGGAGTTGAGGACTGAATTATGCCTGACATAGCCCCAACGGAGATTGCCAGGGCACTCGAAATGCGAAGATTTGGTCTAACATACAGATTAATAGCCAGACATCTTCGTCGAACGATTTCAACAGTCCATCGCAGTGTCAAACGATTCAGGGAGATTGGCACTTATGTGAGAAGAGCAGGACAAGGCAGAAAAAGACGCACTTCGAGTAGGGATGATCGTTTCATTCGGCTTCGTGTACGTAGGAACCCCCGTTTGACGGCCGTCCAAGCCCGACATGAGTTAGAAGCAGTGCGGGGAGTAACCGTAAGTGAGAGTACGGTACGAAGAAGGTTAGAAGAAGCTGATTTGGGTTCATTTGTGCCCGCCAAGGCTCCAAGGCCCGAGGTAAATCATCGTAGAAACAGGTTAACTTTTGCTCAGGAACATCGACTGGAATGCGGACCAATGGAGTAAGGTATTGTTTAGTGATGAGTGCAGAATTCTCTTAAATCAAATTGACGGCAGGCAAAGAATATACAGACGCAAAGGAGAACGTTACATTCAGACAAATTTTGAAACTACAGTTGCATGCGGTGGTGGATCAATAATGGTTTGGGCGGGCATTTGTTTGGGAGCTCGCACAGATTTGGTAGTGATTGACAGAGGGAGTCTGACTGCGGACCGCTATATCGGAGAAGTTTTAGAAGAAAATGTCGTACCGTTTGCCCCATATATCGGTGACGAATTACTTTTAATGCAGGATAATGCTCGGCCGCACACCGCTCGGGCAACTCAAGCTTATCTTAATGATATGAATATCACTGTTATGGAGTGGCCGGCAAGATCACCGGATATGAACCCAATAGAGCACGTTTGAGACTTGCTGAAAAGAAAAGTTAAGTCAAGAATTCCAGCTCCTGCCAACGTGGGTGAACTGCGAATCGCCGTAGTTGAGGAATGGCGGAGACTATCCCAGGAGACCATCGATAACATAATTCTCAGTATGCCTAGACGGTTAGAAACTTTAACAAGAGCACGTGGAGGAAATACGCGATATTAATCACCATCGTCGTCGTATGTTTACGAAGTCCATCGAATGATCGGGTGACCTACATAATTAATTACGATAATATTACAACTTTCCACTGATAAGAAAAAACGCCTCATAATATATCCTCGGTGCAAATGCCCAAAAGATGTATCATAGGATTTGTAGATAACGCAGCATTTAATGGTAGCATTAGTAATTATCCTTTTAATTTTGAAAATTATGGTATGAATTCATTTTGTTTATACATAGATGGGCAACAGGTGCCTTCGAAACCCCTACAACCATCCTTCAATGGTAATATATTCACTTCAGCCTATCAAACATTGTTTTCCGGCACTGGTATACATTTCCTTAATGAAGTAAATGGAATATCAAGAGAAAAATATGCAAATGGTTATTGTCTATTAGCATTTGATTTAACCCCTGATTTATCATCAAACACGAGCAGTCATTGGAATCTAATACGACATGGTAGTGTAAGGTTGGAGGTTCGATTTGATTCTAGTATCTCTCAAACGATTAACTGTATTGTTTATGCAGAGTTTGATAATGTTATAGAAATAGATAAAAACCGTAATGTAACTGTAGTCTATAGTAGCTATGAAAAGTCACAATATTATGTATGATCTATTTGAGTTATAATGTGTGTGTATGTGTGTGTGTGTGTCTATAATTAGTATGTGGATATTATGAAATAAAATTATTGTACCAAAGTTGTTTCTTTTATTTATTTATTCATTATATTCATATGTAATACCCCTCTTAGTAAATACATAAAGCATACATTATACGGATATGTAACATAAATACAAGATCCATAAACCAGGTCGGTTCTGTGATAATACAGTGTGGGAATAATTTGTAAAGGTTTATAAGATAATGTATACGCTGCGAATCGTCTACCTATATATGTTCAAACCCCTACATACATAATTAGCAACTTGGACCCTGATAATAAACCTGGATCCCACTGGATAGCAATACACATAAATGAAAATGGCATAGGTCAATACTTTGACTCATTTGGGTGCGCCCCTATGCGATATCACAAGGTTTTTATGGGGCGAAACTGCAGGAGATGGGATTTTAACACGTGGAGATTACAAAATGATTTCACATCAGTTTGTGGAGAGTATAGTTTAATGTATTTGTATTATAAGTTCAATGTGGAAAGTTTAGTAGAGTTTCAAAAGTTATTTAGTAACAACACTTTGTGTAATGATATAATCTTGCACAGTATGTTCAATACATGTTTTAATGAAATAAAATACATGTAATGAAAAATTTATCAAGTTTTATTTATTTAAAATCTTGTAATACATTATACATGATTTACACTCGCGCGCGCAATAAATGTTTTAATGAAATAAAATACATGTAATGAAAAATTTATCAAGTTTTATTTATTTAAAATCTTGTAATACATGATCATTTACACTCGCGCGCGAGCCGCGAGACGCGCTACGAGCCGAGAGTGTAAACTTGAGCTTGCGACCCGTCTCGCGGCGCGGCTCGCGACTTGCAGGGCACGCTTGTGTGTTGCGAGCTTTGTGTTTACACTTGAACTTCGATGCGTGCCGCGAGATGCGGGTGGCGGCAGCGAGCGTGGTGGCGGCGGTCGTTGACTCGTCGGATTTCGCTGACGAGCAAAACGTGTCAGTTTGCACACCGCGTCGTCGTGTGTTTACGAAGTCCATCGAATGATTGGGTGACCTACATAATTAATTATGACTTTTAATTTGTAATAATTCATTAGTTAGTTAATTATCATTCATATTTATTTAAAATCTTGTAAGAAAGCAAGGTGACGTAAGCGATAAGCCAGGTCGAACAATAGGACACTGAGGCGAGCATAACAATGCAATAAGTAGCGATTGTAATTATGAAGGAACAATGGAGCGTGGAGATAGTAGATAATGAGGGGTAAACACAAAAGCTAAGTTTGGAAATAGTGCAAATACGTAAAAATGGATCGCATATATCGAACGAGGATGGCCGAAAACCCCTATTTTGACACCAAACTTCTTTTTTTTTTTTAGGTGAATGGTCATCGAAAAACCCATTTTTCCCTACATTGAGGCAGTGAGCCAGAACCGGCGAATCCCTAACTACTTTAATGTCCTGTTCTTAACCTGTTGAGGTAGAACGATAACATAGTAGGCTGGAAAACCGCAGTTTCCTGTTTGCGACAAACAAAATATAAATAAGTACAGTAGAATATCTCGGCCCTTATTTAATTGTTTGTTGCTGCAGATCTGAGTCAAAATAATCCGTCAAGTGCGAGTTAGACTTGCGCACGGAGGGTTCCGTAGGAGCGAAAGATGGAATAAAAGATTTTTTTTGATGGGAGCCCACCTAAAATATTTTAATTTTAAATAAATTTTTGATCGCGACAACAATATAATACAATAGCATTTCCAAGAATTCCCGATCGAAGGATTAAAATATAAATATGTATAATTAAGGATTTTCCGAGTATTTCATACGCCTACCTTTAGCCATTATTAATTAGGAGCAAAAAAGGCCAAAAAAATCTCGTTTGTTGTATGGGAGCCCCCCTTAAATATTTATTTTGTTTTGTTTTTAGTATTTGCGTTGTTATAGCGGCTACAGAATTACACTATCAGAAGTCTAGTTATAGCAGCTCTTGAGATACCGCCTGGAGACGGACGGACAGGCATCGAAGTCTCAGTAATAGGGTCCCGTTTTTACCCTTTGGGTACGGAACCCTCAAAATCGCCTGGTGGCTTTTAGAATACCGTTGATAAGAATTTCTCGACACTTATGCCACCAGGCGAAACTTGTTCGTCTGAAAGAGCTGTCATGTCATGTAATTTAAAATCATTTATTAGTGCAACTATTAATTAAGTTACATGCGGTCAACGTGATAAGAATAGGTGGCATAGGTGTGCACTCAAAAGTTACCTGGAAATGCCTGGAATCACATTTAGGGCCGCGCTACACCGGAATGGCAGCGGCGAGGCGAGCACTTTTAGTGTCATAGGATTTTTAACTTTATCTTCATTATTGTAATACATAGTATCGCTTGAGAAGTCTACGGCCGCCCGTGGCCGCTCGTGGGCGCTCGTGGGCGCTGGCGGCGGCGATTTCTCAAGCGATACTATGTATTACAATAATGAAGATAAAGTTCAAAATCATATGACACTGAAAGTGCTCGCCTCGCCGCTGCCATTCCTGTGTGTCGCGGCCCTTAAGGTGAAGCCAAACGAGCGTAATTTGTGAGTTGTGAGTCGCAGAATTTCTGCCGCGTAAATATCTTTTTATACAAATCATGACTCACAAAATTACGCTCGTGTGAATCAAACAGGACTTTTGTATGAAACTGAATGCAGCAGAATTCTGCCGAACCGAAATTCTGCGACTCAGAACTCACAAATTACGCTCGTTTGGCTTTGCCATCGTATGTATACTGGGTGCCATGTACGCGCCTGATTCGAGTATCCAGTATAAATAGAGACCCTATTTGTATATTATTATTACTGTATATTATAATTTATACTGTGCCCCCAATCTATACTTACCTTAGTACACAGATAAATCGAAGCCTTGTTGTCTATTAATTAGTCGATATTCTAATTAGTAATTACCAATTGTTTTCAAGCATTAATCGATTTTATTGCAGTTTTGCATGATCGAAGCTAAATATAATAGGGAGGATGCTAATTGATGTGTTTGAATAATAATTCAAAAGTAGAGATCTGCCTGTCGAAATTAGTCCATAATTTTTATCTCATTGAGGGTTCTTTTAAAGAAAATCTAACGTTATAAGTGTGATAGAGTAAGTATGTGAATCTGTGATGTACATTGGATTGTTGCTGTTATTTTTAGTAATTTCATGTAGGAATTATTATAAAAAAAATATTTATTATAGCCTATGATATATTGATTATAGCTATCAATTTTGTCTGTGTCCAATTTCTTATTCCTCTGTTTAAATTATAAGTATAATTTTCTTAAATTGCTTCCTCAATAATTATATTATTTGCTTAGACTGTAGAGTATGCATAAATCATTATGCTTTTAGATTTATCTACTACACGTGTATCTATCCCAGACGAATGTTAATGGTCTTATATCTAAGTAAAAATATAGCCACTTGATTTCTACTACTAAAATGTTAATTTTTATTGCTATTTTATGTTATATTCATGATAGTAAACTTATTGTTGTAAATTACAATATTCTCATTATAACATATTCTCTCACAAAAGAATGTACGAAACTTTCATTGCTTTGTAGCTATTTAAAATTCCTTTTAAGTAACTATTCACTGCCCTTAGCAACTGATTATTATTTATCGCAAATTATAATATAATTAATTATATAATATTAGCATTTTACAGTCACACTTAAAAACTTAATGTGCGGTGATGTATTTTGCATATTTTATTTGCATTTAACATCATTAAAGCGGAGCCATCAAATTAATAACGTTTTAATTAAGATTTGAGAAAGTGTAATTGCTAGAGGTCAAGGAATGAGAATAATTATAAACTGGTAATTAATTAATTTTACATTTATTAGTAGTAAATTTTTGTTTACCTAAAACATGATTTTCAATAACTCGTGTACCAAATTAATTATTAAGGAAATAGGAATAGTAGATTATTTAAAATATGTTTTGAAATCTTCCCCACATATTGGGTTGCAAATTGTTATTCCAATGATTTTGAGATTCTGCACATAGGACTGATGCAAAGCTTTTACTGAAGTTAATACATCGATCGTGGGAATCGCATACACGATAGATTTTCAATTGTTATGCGGAAGCCGGGTGACGCTTGGGGATTGATGGGTTATTGAATGTGAATAACACGTTTTTAGGGTTCCGTAGTCAACAAGGAACCCTTATAGTTTCGGTCTGTCCATCCGTCTGTCTGTCTGTCCGCATTTTTTCTCAGAGACTATAGGACCTACAAAGCTGTAAATTGGCATGAATGCACATATTAATGATACCGACATAATGGTACATGAAATCTTAAAAAAAATAAAATTTATGGTACCTTCCCTACACATCAAGCGGGGATGATTTTTTTTTTCGTGTGGTTTCGTGTGGGGTGTCGTTGGATAAGTTTTTTTTTTAAATATTATGAGTATTCATAGATCATTTTCCGATTTAGGGATCAGTTTGTGAAATATTACGTTTTAAAGTGGAAAAAATTGTTAGAGTCCAGTGTCCCCCCTTCTACCAGCTAAACGGTGGTTCTGGAAATGTGAAAAAATTCACGGGAGTAGAAGATATGGTGAATTTAAAAGGAAAACTATCACGGCTAAGGAAGAGTTTTACATTTATACTCTGTGCTTTTACAGTTTGCCGGCGACAGAGGCGAGTGCAGTTGCGTCATTGTGCAAAAACTTGACACCCTTAAGGCGGGCATAAACCCCAATGTATTATCCGTGACTCCCGGTTTACCTAGTTCCAATATAATTTATAATATAACCCAATTACATTCCAATATAAACATTTTTATAAAACGTAATACTTTGGCTGTAATTAATTTACAAACTAACCTCCGACAAAAATCTAATTCATCGAAATATATGTATTAACTAGGATAATTATACATTTTATTTAAATGAATTGTTAGTAAATCTATATTAGAATATCCTTAACCGAACAATTTTGTTTCTTAATATTTATTTCCAAAGATATTTAAAAAAACATGAAAAATAGAGAAGATCCGCCCCTAGTAACTACAGTTTTATGCTAAGCTAAAATTAATCTTATTGCGATGCGTATACGCTTGGTCTTTGGTTGTGTGCAAGGTTATCGTTTTGGATTGAGATTGTTCCCTGCCTTAAAGCTTTTACAGGTCTTCTTCGTTTAATCCACATTCTCAGTTTATCTAAACGAGACCCATATTTGCTCCAAAATGTTTTGTTTTTTTTCTCCCCTATGGCTTACCTAAAAACTAAGGAAGTAAATGTGACAATGAATGTCGCCGGTTTATTTCGTAAAGGATGTTAGTGTTTTGTTGCTATTGCCATATTTTAGTGTCCGAAAAGGAACCAAATTCATAACTGAATGGGAGTTACGTTTCCTTAGTTTTTATTATTTCGTAGGGCTTACCTAATATACAGGGTGCAATTAAACCTTCCTGCCAAATTTTGATATATTGATCCTTGATAAAAATAAAAATACACGTATTTTTTCTTTTATAATCACTCAGTACTAAAATGTTGAGAAATAGCCTCCGAAAGTTATCCTAAAAAACACTACAATTAATGGACACTACGCGTCGCCCGCGCGTGACGTGCCCCCCCCCCCGCGCGCCTCGCCCCGCGTCACCCCCGATCATACCCACCGCCGCGAGTGAGTATCTCGTTTAAGTCTCAGTTTACCTAAACGAGACTCATATTTTCGTCAAACTTTTCTATCTCTTTTCCTCTCATGTCTTACTTATATGTCCATCTCTTTCCAGGAGTGACGATACCGTCGCAGCGGCGGTACGTGGAGTACTACGCGGCGCTGGTGCGCACGAGCCTGCGGTACACGCCCACGCGCGTCCACATCCGCGAGCTGCTCATGACGCCGCCGCCCATGCTCAACGGTGGCCAGTGCGCGCTAGAGGTCACCGTCACCCAGGCGCTGCCCCAGCACAAGGTACGCATACCCCCAGTAGGCCTACTAGAAAATCGCAGCCGTATCACGTATCTTGCGAGAGCAATGCGATAGCAATTATTGCACGATAATTGCTCCGAAATCTCAATTTCGTATCACGTATCAGCCAAAACAATACGATTGCAATCGATCGCTTACATAATACCATTGTTTTTTATATCCAGCAATCGTTATTTCTAGTGGATTGTTGATCGCTATTTTTACGTGATAGCCCTGCCGTTTTGAGTCTCAAACAATCGGACGAGAGTGCCGCGTCCTGCTCTAACAACGTCATTTCACGTTTGCTAGAGTAAGTGTCTGAACCATGCCGAAGTTCCGTGGCGGAAGTTCGGCATGATTACGTCAGCAATGTCAAACGCATACAATATAACGCGACATAATTTCGGCATGGTGTGGCAATTTACAATACATTGCAGGCGGAATCGTGATGTACGATTGTTTGAGTCTCAAAACGGTTTTGTGATACGGACCCTGGCGTCACGATACCGGCACGCGTCCACATCCGCGATTTGCTCATGACGCAGCCGTCATGTGATATCTTTGCTCCGGGCGTGAGGCTACATAGTTTTCGGTAATAATTGTTGATATTGTTGACTGTTATAGACACGGCTTAAGATCGTGGTCAAGAATGGAACTGACGACTATTGGCCTTACGTTAGATTTTCGTTTGTATTGTCCATCCTGTGCCTTGGGAATGTAATGTAACACAATGTAGTTATTATCAAACTGTATCAAGAAGCCTACGTGGCCTTGTATGTACAATGTACATCGTTACTTGTAAGCAACCAACATTCATAATTACGGTACCGTTTACAGTGGTCGCTGGGGTGCGTGGAGGCGCGGCGCGAGGAGGGCGGGACGGCGCGCGTATGTGCGGCCGCGTGCACGCCGCTGGCGGGCGACGTGCGTGTCGACGTGTTCTGTAAACCCAAGATGATGAAGCGCAAGGAGCGCCTGTTCCATTTCTGGTTTAACACGTTCTTCGTCAGCGCGGCGGTGGGCGCGCAGCCCGTGCCCGCGCCAGTAGACAGTAAGTGTCACAATCACAGACATAGATCAAGATAGATATCGCATGTGTTACATACACATTGGCGTGCCATATCGCGTTCCCAAATGACGGGCAATGCTCGTCTTTCGAAAGTCTGTTCTTTAGTCTGCTATCGGAATTGGACGTCAATCGGAATTTTAAAAATGCCTAAATGCCTAAAAGTGCCGTATTGAGCTGTCTAAATTCAAATAGAAACGTTGGCCTTGATGATAATGGACACGTTTCTTATCATCGGTACGTCACAGTAGGTGGGAAAAAAGTGGCACGGTCATTTTCATACAAATGGACTGACATGCGGTATCTATCTTGATCTATGTCTGTGGTAACAAGTTTATAATAATATATAATATATAGTATCTATGGACGCTTCACACCACGTCAGTCTGGCCCCGTGGTAAGTACCTGAAGGACTTGTGTTACAGGTACCAGACAACGGAAATATATTTAATACTTTTATACTAATACATATATTTAAGATTTTTATTATATGATACACATATTTAATACACATCCATGACCCAGGAACTTCAAAAACTTTTTGTTCCGTCGGCGGCACTCAAGCCGGAGGTCGCGGGTTCGACCCGCGACCTCCGGCTTGAGTTACCAACGCGCTCACCACTGCGCCACGGAGGTCGTCAAAACGTTATTACGTCTGTTCTTCTCGCCGGGTTAGTTCCCGAACCGCTACATGGTGCCTACGGCCTACGCACCTTAACTTACATCTCCAAAGTGCTAGACAAATTGTCTAAACTCTAACATTTTATAAAATGTTTATAAATACATTTTATAAAATGTTTATAAATAAGGTTAGTAAGGTTAGGTCGCAAAACAATAGGTCGTAAAAGTTGGTCGAAAAACTTACATTAAACATTATTTCTGTGGTCGATGAATCTACATCCTTTTTTACCATAAAATACGAAATCGGAAAAGATTGCGTGCACGCGCAAATTACGAGCTCGCTCTACGCATACCGATTTGACGTGTGGGTTTGTAACTTATATGTGAAACTGTATCTCCCAAACGAATAAGCCGACATAAGTGTTCTCACTTCTCAGTTATGCTTAGTACTTGAAAAAAATCTATAATTTTCATTTGACGTGTTTTTCAGGTCCTAATCTAGAGACGTTCAAGCTGACGCTCAGCAAATGGCAGCTGGACGACGCACACAAAGACAAACAACACAAAATATTCACACCAGACTTTAAAGTGAGTGACATGTTATGGAGAACGTATTGCATGTTATAGAGAATGTATGTGCGCCGCAGACTCGATCACACAAAAAGTCTGCCGTCTGCGATCTCCCTTATTATTCAATGTTAAAAAGTTTTTCAAATGACACTTTATCACTGCATCACTACGTTCTGTATTAATATAATGTTTCATTATTAGTATTTTTATTATTGTATTATATTATGCAACAATTATATGGGTTATACTTATCAGCATCAGTGTCAGTGTACTTCCGTAAAGATGGCCCTTACGCCATCCAATTAACCCATCAATCCCCAAGCGGCACCCGGCTGTCCATAACAATTGAAAATCTATTGGGTCTGCGATACTCACGATGGAGGTGTTAATGTATGTATTATAATTTATATTATTATGCAACAATTTCCGTTATTTACCGCGCCGTCGTTTGCCATGGGTCATCACGTCTTATTAGCATCAGCGTCAGTGTACTTCCGTAAAGTAAGGGCCATCTAATTAAACGTTATTCATATACTTTCAGGTGGAACTAATAGTTCAGAAGCAGCCGGCGTCGTCGACGTTCGGGGGTCGCGCGGCGGGCTCGCCCGACCCGCCGTCCTCGACCGACAGCTGCTCCGAGCCCGACACCGAGCCCGACGCCACGTGGGACTCCGGTACGTGCGAGCGAGACAGCTGCCCGTGCGACAGGGACAGGAGATCCCTCGTGCGCGCCTCCTGGCGGGAGTTCACACGATATAGGAAGAAAAAGTGATTGTATAACGGCCGTCGCGTTTGACTGTATACATAGACGAACTTTTTAGTTTACTACGTCGTTTGGGTACAACAGAGACGGGCTTTTCTGATTATGTGCGTTAATATGAGTATTCTGGCCTGTCAGTAGCGGTCAGGATTTTCACGGATGACCCATGCTAATTTAGCCGTTATGAAATAGGCATGCAAGGATATTCACAATTTTCCTTTCGGTCCAGACTCGATAAATAGAAGCGTTTCTTGTGAATACCTCCGCTGTAGGTTGCAATGCCTAGCAAAGATGGACCCGAGTATATCGCCCAAGTGAGCGGTCAGCGGAATTTTAAAATCTTGCGTCATAGATGGAATGTAACATGGGACCGGTGACGTGTAGTCTTTAGTTTATACTTGCTCGATATCGGATCTAAGTTTTCACCGTAACGCAACTATATACGACACGCATAAGGAAACATTTCAACAAAATCGAAATTCATAAAATCTACTTGCGAACACTCTATGACAGGGGTCACCAATTAGTTTCGCTCGGGGTCCATATTAAGAAATGAAATGACCTTCGCGGTCCGCAAATAAAAAATAATAATCGGCCAAGTGCGAGTCGGACTCGCTCACGAAGGGTACCGTACCGCAAAAATTGACCAAAACAGTGTTTTTGTTTGGGAGCCCCCCTTAAATAATCATTTTTATTGGTAAAGTATACATATAAGTTCTGCGGATTTTGTGAAAATTACAAGACGTGCCTACCTGTTACCATTATTGATATCGAGCAAAAAAAAAACGCCTAAAAATCATGTTTGCTGTCTGAATCCCCCTTAAATATTAATTTTATTTTGTTTTTAGTATTTATTGTTATAGCGGCAACAAATGTACACAATCTGTGAAAAAATCACATGTCCATCTATAGCGGTTCTTGAGATACAGCCTGGAGACAGCTGACAGACAGACGGACAGACATCAAAAGATATTAAACAAAGGCAATTATTAAATTGACACAGGTATTAATTTACATATCAATAAGAAAAGTGACAATTTTTGTTACCAAATAACATGTTAAATCCTGGAAATGTCCATCAGTAAGTCGAGATCGAAATTTATTTTTAACGAAGTTCATCTTCGAAAATGCCTGGTCCGCACACAATGAGTCGGCGGTCCGGATGCGGACCGCGGTCCGCCATTTGGTGACCCCTGCTCTATGAAATCGAGATTCGAGCTATAAGAATAAGGCCCTATAGCTGTGCTTTTTGTATCATTGTCAAAGCAGAATTGTTTAATCTGTAGGACGCAGACGTTCGTTGCTACGTCTCGACGGCCGTCACTATGATCTCTTAACGATACGCCTATTATAAATATTATTTAGGTTACATATCTGACACTTTCTATGTGACACGCTGCGATGGAATACAGGCCACTAGTCAAAATACTTGGGCCTGTTTCACCACTTTTTAATAAAGTGCCGAATAGGCTATTCGCACAACTTTTTTTGACAGATTCTCCATACTTTATCAGTCAAGTTAATTGGTGGATGGCCTATTCGGCACTCATCAGGAAGTGGTGAAACGGGCCCTTAGACAGCAAAAGTTCTGCTGTCTTTATCTGTTATGGCTCTTATAGTTTATCGAATAATGACAGGAGATCTTTCGCTGTGTAAATATTTTATTAGTAATGAAGTTGTGTGAACTGAATAGGGCCTGTGAAAAGAATATAGCGACTAAAGCTGATCGCACATTTGTCAGCGCCGTCCGCATCGAACGCACCGCATAGTACACGCAATGCGGCGCCTACGGTGCGGACGAATGTGCGAGGTTTCACATAATTTCATACAATGGATTCTAAAATGCGGCGCGTTCGGCGCGTGCGTGCTGATAAATGTGCGATCACCTTAAATTGCGTTCGCGAAGCATGCAGAAATGCGCGAGCTAGAGGCAAGTAAGTCATCATTTGTCTCTATACCACTCTTTACATGAGACATGAGTAATATAATGCGTACGATGTCGTTTCGTTGGCATTCGCCAATCGAATACAATTCGACAAGGCTTTATATGAACGTGACGAGAAAAGGAACTAAACGCTTCTATCATACAAAAACGTCATTTTTGACATGTGTTTGACAGTTCACCTTTACCAGCAGCGCTCCCGTCAACGTCACCCACGTTCATTTAAATTTTAAACCTTGTCGAGCTGTACAAAGCGATGGTTAGAGATTGTAAGCAGTGCATATAATGCGAAACAGTCTCAGTCTACAGTTACTTGGACTTTGAATATTTTTATGTCGTGGAATATAAGCCATACAACATTTAGTTTGTATATAGGTTTTGTTTGCTTTATACCTAAGAGTCAATTCAGTATAATAATTCGCGACGCGTAGATGCATTTCTAAAGTACTAAATTGACAGATTTAGTGAGCGTGAGACGTCTCGCAAATCTGTCAAATACATACAAATTTTGAAATGCATCCGTCGCGTTGCGTTCTGAATTGACCCTTAATATCAATTCTGACGACTCACGTTTTTGATTTTACGTCAAATTTGGTATTTAGGCTCATATTTATACAGTGCGACTAAAACCACATTGCTACTTTATTGCTCTCGTAATAAAATAAAATTGGTTTGAAAACTGGTAGGAAAAAAATTTCAGTAACAGTGTGTTACATTTTTAATTCAAAATTAAGCAGACGGCGTTATTTTAGTTTTGTTATTGGGAATCGAAACTGTTTACCGATATCGAAATCTTCGTATGTTGTTAGCTAATGGGGTAAGGTTGGTACTATGTGTATGGATTCTGGAAGACTGGAACATTCAAGTTACTGAAAATAGATCTCTGGACTTATACAATAGAGTTGAAAATCGACCACACGTGTCCGAATTAGCCTCCTTACTAGTAAAAATTTCAGCTATTCGAGATACGCCATCTTGTCTGTCGCGTAATGTTTACAATATGCCAGACAAAGCAAAACACCGGGCTTAGCATAACGAGATTAGAAACGGGAGAGAATGGACTGACAGATTTAAGTGACAATGGCGGTCAGTTAACAAGAGCTGGCACGATCAACACATTTAAACATTGCGCTTGTGTAGTGTCTGTAAATAAGCGCGTGGCGTGACGTCGTACTGCATACGCATCATAAAAAGTCTGCCCGTCTCTCTCTCGCGCGGTCTATCTCATGAGCGTGAAGGGGACAGTTATTGTTTTTCTTATGCTACTGTTTATAAATACAGCATGATATTACAAGTCGGTAACGTGTGATCGGCGCGCGGCCAGCGTTCGGAACCGTACGATTATTATCGTGCACATCCGATAATTTTGTGCGTACGTACGATAGCATAATATTATTATCGTACGCAGATTATACGATAATTTTTATCATGATGCAAACATATTATATTTTTAAACATACTATATAGTGAAATTGCATAAATGTGAGCACTGTGAACGTGCCAGCTTTAGTTAACTGATCTATACCTTTGTCAATCTGTCACTTTGGTCTTTGTCTATTCTTCAGTAAAAAGAATCTGTTTGAATGGTGACCAAGCTATGTCTCCAGATCTTGAATGCTGCGATAATATCTTGATAAGTAAGGGGGTTAATGTATGTGTATTCGATTTTCGATTCTATTGTATTGACCCACAGATCTTTTTTCAGTGCTTTGAATGAGGGTGTTCGATATTCTGCTTGCCACTAGGTGCCGCTGTGTAGCCTTAGGGCCTATCGTGGCAAACTGCTGTCATGTCACGATATAGCTGTCATTTGCCACAATAATGTCTATTTGACACGATATACCCTAAGGGCCAACCCACACGTAGAGATCAACTACGATAACTTGGCGGCGCCCCTCCAAAATTCAAAACGTTTGAAGTGCGTTGTCAAAACATTTCAAGTGCGTTATCTTGCGCGGTAGGCTAGTTATGATTAGTTGACCAACAAATCTTGGTAATAACTAATAAGTGACATTAACTGAAATATTACGTGTACTGTGATTCCTTGAATACTTACTACATACAAACTCTTTCATTAGGATGTGACTACACACATTGAAACAGTCATTTGGAGGGGCGCGCCAAGTTATCGTAGTTGATCTCTACCACAACCACACAACTACCACAACCACACCACGTGGTCGGTCGTATGTTTCGTATTGTAAACGAACTGGACCATTCACACGTACCACATTTTGCAGTCGTTGTCGACTACTTGTGAGATACCGACCACATCGCAACCACAACGTTGCGTCGATGCAACGACAGTGCGCGCACACCGCTCGCGCTCTTCGAGCCGGGACACAAAAACACGACACGACGTCGTCGGCCCTCCCCCCCTCCGTTTACGACTTTCGTACGTAACCACATCGCGACCACTGGCGACAACGCAACCATGTCGGCATTTTATCGGTACCACAACGCAACTACAAAAAGCTGCAGCGACACCATTCACACGTAACCACTGCTCGACGACATATTTTTGTCGTTGCGATGTCGTGTGGTTGTGTTACGTGTGGGTTGGCCCTAAAGGCTAGATAGCGGCACCTGTAGCCGTAGCATGGCGACCAGTGGAAATGCAAAAGTATAGACAAACTGCGGAGATAAACTTTAAGGTGTCGTTCCGATATTTTTTCGTTCCGAAAAAATCAATTAAAATGCCACTTTCTGACAGACTATAGTCACAAACTGTGGAGATAAACTTAAGGTGCCTTTCCGATCTTTTTTCGTTCCGAAAAACTCAATTAAAATGCCACTTTATGACAGACTATAGTCACAAACTGTGGAGATAAACTTAAGGTGCCGTTCGATCTTTTTTCGTTCCGAAAAATTCAATTAAAATGCCACTTTATGACAGACTATAGTTCTAAAAATTCAAATAATATCCTACTTTATAACATATACTATAGTCTGTCATAAAGTGGCATTTTAATTGAATTTTTCGGAACGAAAAAAGATCGGAACGGCACCTTAAGTTTATCTCCGCAGTTTGTCTATACTTTCGCATTTCTACTGGTCGCCGTGCTACGGCTACAGGTGGCAAATCGAATATCAAACCCCCTTATTTTGTCCAGGCCAAGGAATACCTAATCATATAGCCCCCCAGCCGGGTTATGCATGTGTCCGATTTAGCAACGTTGTAGCTTCATATTATGGTGGGGCGTATAGAAATTGCTTTTCACAGCATGAACAGTAAAACGTCGTTGCGGAAAATTGGTACTTAAACTTTAAGTCTTACCAATAATTTGTGCTGTCTATTCAAGATTCACTCTTTGTCAAGTGACTTATCTAATATGCAAGACTTTTCTAATAGCAAAGACGAGCAGGTCTTGGATAGTCATTGCCGTATAAATATTTTTATTAGCAGAGGTAATATAAGCCGAGATGAAACTAATCAGTAATCACATTCTACCTTTTCATATTGTCGCTTGAAAAAAAAACTATAGCACATAGCTTTTTTAGCTATCTTATTCTTCATAAAAAGTTATAAGTATGTGCAAACATGTAATATCACTTTAAAACCAGCTACAATTTTACAAAATGGCAAAATACAGTAACAAGTACGCTCATTAAGGATATTTCATGGGATACTAGACGTATGCGAATTTTAATTGCAATAGTGGTCCGCCCTGGCTCCGCCCGTAGTACATACATAGCCTATAGTACTCAGGGATGTATCTATACATTGGTGAAATAATTTTTGAGATCGGTCTAGTAGTTCCTGAGATTATCGCGTTCAAACAAACAAACTCTTCAGCTTTATAATATTAACAAAGATAAAAAAAATTATACGGTTTGTTGACGTCGCTGGTGTCCGCAGGCGCTGGCTGCGAGTGCGTGGGCCGCTACCGTCCGTTGTCGCCAGACACGAACATCACGTAAATATAGCGCCACGACTCTAGCTTGTCTATGCATGCTGTATCTATGCACGACTATGGCATTACACCATCGCCGATGCTAGCTATGTAAATACTTTTAATAGTAAACGTATACAAGATGTACATACAAAACTAACCCGTATTCACAAACAATACTTCCCTGAGGCCCGTATTTTCGGTCAGTACTTAAGATGCGACCCGGTCTCAAGACGCGGTTCAGTTCTATGATTGGTCCAAATTTTGACAGCCAACCAATCACAGAGCGTGAACCGTGTCTTGAGACCGAGATGCATCTTGAGTACTGACCAAAAATACGGGCCTAAGTTAACTACCATTGCTATGCAAAGTAAGGGATTTCTCAGTGGGTTCCTTTTAACAAGGCTTTCAATTCATAAACAATACTCAAACGATACTTTGCTATGCGTACGCATAGCGTCGTATAGAGCTTTCTGATTGGTCCGTTTTTGTTGCGTAGTTCACTTCGTTGAAATGACACTTCATTTGACGTCTGTTATTCCATTGTTATTTTTTTTTTCGAACCCTTTTAACAACACTGCTGTACCTGACCATCTGTGAAAGAAACAAATATTGTATGTGGGACCTAATTTGTTTATATTTACTAAATAAATAAAAATAATAGCCAAGATAATAATTATGTTGATCATTATCAAGGGCTGTACGCAATAACAGTCGAATATAAAAATTAATTCTTCCTACCTATTAATAAGTACATGAAAACTACCAGAATAATAAAATCTTAAAGCCACGAGCAATTGGTAAATTAATGGCACTGGAAGACCTGTGCAGTTCATTTGTCCATGATACCATTGATATCATTATCAAATTCCTCTTCTCTACTATAATCGATAACTAGACTACCTCTGTGGCTCAGTGGTGAGTGCGTTGGTAGCTTAAGCCGGGGGTCGCGGGTTTGAATCCCGCCGACGGAACAAAAAGTTTTCATTGTTCCCCGGTTTGGATGTGTATTAAATATATGTATGGTATAATAAAAATCTTAAATATATATATATATAGTATAAAAGTATTAAATATATTTTCGTTGTCTGGTACCTGTAACACAAGTCCTTTAGGTACTTAGCACGGGGCCAGACTGACGTGGTATGAAGCGTCCAAAATAAAAATAAAAAAACTTTTTGACGTGAGCTCGACACTATGCGTTTGCTTAATATAGCTAGCTGGCTACTTTATCTGTGCGTTCCTTGAAAAGGACGCAAAGTGATGAACGCCACTCAAGTATTGTCTATGAATAGGCTTTTGGTATACTATGCATCCGCTCGTACTGTGAAACCTCATAGTAATGTTTGTGAATACGGGTGTAAGTGATAATACTTTAGGCCTTTAGGGTGTGAATGTGTCCTCTATAATAGAGCACTGTTAAAGTAGCAGCGCTGAGAGAGTTTTTTTTTGTGATTTGTGAGCGATCGCCCCCGCGTCGTGAATTTTTCCATGCAAAGGTAAAAAGTTACTCTTTCAGTGCTGATAATTTTACAACGAACTCTAAACATAATATATAGAACCCATATATAGTCCATGTAATCCACAAAGACGCGCCCCACTATTGCTCCTAATCGATAGTATATTATGTGTGCAAGCTTTCGCCAATGTTTGAGTGTTATAGGTACACACTAATTACCTATGAGTGCACGCGCACACTACAATAAATAGACCAAAGAAAAAAGCGTCACGATTAAAGGAAAAGATGCTCACCCAAAAATTGGTGGGGCGCGTCTTCGTGGATTGCTCGGCCTATACACCCTATAGTATTAACACTTAGTTTTGTTACTACCTGTAGATAATTGCGTACATTTTGGGTATTTTACATGAAAATACATTAAGGTCGGTCCAACTATGTGTCATTTGCCGATCCGATCGCCGTGACTGTATCAGCGTATCACGCAATATGATCGAGCAAATTAATAGTCCGTCAAAAAAGTGAAGAAATTTAAAAGTGGCAACATCGTAGTGTCATCCCTTTCAAATCAATCTAAGAAAAAAGGGATGACACTACGATGTTGCCACTTTTTAATTTCTTCGTTTTTTTGACAGACTATACATATCTGCAGGGCGATTCACGAGTCCCTTTCGACACGGTTTCGGAAACTTAACCGGGCGGTCATTGGTCAACGCCTAGCGCTGCAAGCGTCTATTGGTTCTCGCGCGGTGAAATTTCCGAATACGAGTCGAATTACGCATTGTGAATCAGGGCCCTGGACCCGGCTTTAGAGAAAAATCACATAGTAGATGAAAATCATCAATCACCTCGTCGGCGATGGTAGAGGCACCATCACACTTATCTATGCACTTCATCTATTAATGCATGCATGCTTTTCACTTTCACGCATGCGTCACTTCTAGGTATGCATTAAGTTTACATAAATAAATTATAAAACTAAACTATATTACTGTATAATATTATTTTCGCTTTGTATAATATACTTTCTTTTGCTGTACACAATTTTAACAACAATTAAACAGTCCACCAAGGCGTCTAACACACTGACAAATGTAAAGTAAATCTAGCATTTGCATGTAAAATTAATTACTTTATTTATTTTTCATATTATATTGCTTTTGACATTTAAACAATTTATCTCCTAATCATGTATAGCGCTACACTTACGTTTAGAATAATTTCCTGGCATGTTATTGGTAATGTTTTCAAAACGTTGTTTTGATTTTTCTTGCTCTTCATATTGTTTAGTTAATTTGATCGTTACTTTATTTCTTGGGCATTTTTTTTTGTACTCAATAGCATGCTAGGAATTATTTCAAGGCCCTCGCTCGCTGGCGGCTTTAAAAAGGCGTTTTTTTATTTAAGTTCAGATAAGGTTGATTGGCACATTTTCTTTGTGTATATAACATTTTTACGCTTATGTACATTAATAAAAAATTGAACAAAAAACCTCTAGACTCTATAGGTTCTTTGTTGATGTGTAAATATTATCGTTTTGTACATATTTTTTCTCACATACCTCTGTCCTTGTGGAATGTGTTATGTGTTTGGCAACATTGTTGGTGCAATTTTTAGTGCTGACAACACTCGTTTAATATCTCAGGTCTGAATATAAATTTAAAAAATGTTGTCTACGGCTTACCACTTGTTTTTTTTTTCTTTTAGATGCACTATAAAAATTGCACTATACACAATGGTATTCTGTTTTTAACCTTTTCATCCTCATTCACTTTACTTACTGCACTGATGGACACATCACACATGCCACATGAATTTTTAAACGCTCGCCCCGTTGCTTATTACGCGTTTAGAAATTTTGAATTTTAAATATGAATTATTGGATGTGTATTATAATTATCTTTAACTTTAAAAAATCCGATACTTCATATGGGGCGCATTCGATCAAAAACCATAAACAATATTTTGAAAGGTGTTAAAATTAAATTTTGACCATTGTTTTTTTTTATTGGTCGAATGCGGCCAGTGGCATACGATGTCGAGGCTTATACTGGGTTTTTCCATTTTCAGGTGAATCCACGTACTTGTGAGGGTGGCACGTGGGATCAGCACACTTCCATACATAAACCCCCGCTTAACTCCCGAACATTCTTCCCCGGAGTCTTAGTGGCTAAGACTAAGGCTTAGTGACGTTGCTAAACGATTAGTGTTGTGTGTGTAATGTAGATGGGTTGTGCCACTGCCCGGACTTATTGTGATAGTGAGTGGACTGAGTCAACACTGCAGTATGCTGGAGCCTCCAAGTGGAATGCTTGCTAAGCTGGTTATATAATATACCATAGACATGCATCGAACCAAATTGTCGTTGCTTATTGGAGGAAGTTTGATAACAAAAAAGCCTCATGCGTTCTTGTTAACAAAAGGCTTTGCTAAGTGACATATCTGATGTCACTTGCGACGATTACTGTTAAATCAAGAAGAAATCCAAATTCAAATCTCATACATTGTTAGAATTCGATTTCGTACTCGACATTTTCAAAATACATATTTGTCATTGTTTCTTTATCTATTGTATGTTTGTCGCAAATCGTTCAGGAAGCATTCCACGTTGGAAAACTAACGAACTTTGAAACGTACTGTATGTGTTTGTGGTCACAAGATATTGTCTATTATGTAATTTAAAGTAAATCTTACGACTGAACGAGCAAAATGATTTTCTTTTCAGTTAATTTTTTATCTGTGCTATAAGTGTCGCTTCGAGAGGTTTGTCTTGTTTAACGGAGAATCGTTTTAAAACTTGACTTTTCTTTACTGAACTCACTCACGATTTCTCGCATTTTATGGTCACCCGTCAGGCGTCAAGTCGAGTTTAAAATGATGTTCCAATTTTAAATATATATATTTTGTTAGTGAAAACGGCCAGTGTCATCGACTCAAAAGTCGTTTATTTTAATAGGTGTGTCTGGACTCCGGATAACATTGACAATATTCCATGTAGGAAATTGTAAATCACATAAAAATCCCACCCCTTGATATTTAAAAATAGAAACATAAATAGAAGGTAAAGTAAAGTTTTGGAAATTGTCGGTACAAGCAGTCTAGCGCTGGAGTTGGTGTAAAATCTGTCAATCTGTCTGTCCCTCTCTAGAATCACCCGCCTCTTTCTGTAATGCTTTAAAATATTTTGTTATCGCCTGTATATTGTATACTAATATATTTTAAATGAATGTACTAAATATTCTTCTAATGCAAGATTTTTACATCGTTTTAGTTAGATTCTTGGAATTTGAGAGTACAAAACGCGTACATTTAGCAACTCGGCTGATTTGGTTTAGGTTACTTGTTTATCGCGATTGGAGTATAGTAAAGCTACGATTGTAGAGCTGTTATTGATTTTTTTTATAAATTCTCTGTTTTCTTATTTGTCTATGAAAAAGGTCCATAGACTAATCATTACTTTTTAAGCGTTTCGTTTGATATAATCAATCTGAACTATAATAATTGCTAATAACAAATGCTAAAAAATATCCTCTTTAACTTTTTGTAATGCAAATATATCTAAAAGAAGTACATTATATTTGAAACTGTCTCATGTTAAAAATAATGCAATTAACATTTAAATATTACTACAGGCTCACTGACCTCCATTATACAAGTACGCTGGACATAAGATACCCAGCTGTTTTTGTGCCTATTTGAAGCGGAATCAGCGCCCCCAATGCGGGGGAAGAGAACTAAATCTGATGTACCTTGCAAATGGCCGCTCAATCGCTATTGGTTGTAGACACCAAAGAGAATATAACCACTACGGTGGTAGAAACTAGTATTAGTTCCAAGTACTGCCACTACTGCTATCAGCGTTAATATGGCGACTTTTAAACATCATATTTACGTCAAATTTAGTTCTCTTCCCCCGCATTGGGGCACTGATTCCGTTTCAAATAGGCACAAAAAACAGCTGTCATTTCAAAGGGTATCATAGATCCAGCGTACTTGTATAATGGAGGTCAGTGTACAGGCTTAATTATTTTAACTATTAACAATTGAGGCTTTACTATACTCTGCAAAATGAATAATTTTAAAGAAATACATGCCGTCAGGAGAGGCATATATCCCACCTAGTAACTTTTGTGCGATGCATTATTTTACTATAGATTTAAATCAAAATAATTATAGAATTCAGAATTTTACAAAAACTTGACTGTTTTATCTAAACATTAATAAGTAGCGGATGAAAGCATACATTTTTTCGGATTATCTATTTCTAATAAACATTTTGTAATGCAATGCACAAAAGTTTATTCGACGTAGTCCAAAATGGACGGTATTTTTTATTCAAAAGATCTCCAAACATTCTCGTCTTGCTTAGAAAAACGTTCTCTGAGGGCCAAAGCATAGACAAGTTTTAGGTTCTCTCTTTCAGTCATATTGAATTGAAAAGAGAAGCGCATACCTAATGAAACACCACACAAGCTACTTGTTTGCAGTACATTTTAATTGTTTTAGTCTTCAGTTGACGTTGTGTTAGGAATTTTTAATATTTTTAAGAACATTGAATTTTTTAATCAATTGCCGTTAAACGAATTTTGACATGTAAAGTTTATCTGCATTTTACAATAATAATAATAATAATAAGTTATGATAAATTACAGTTGAAGCATTTTCTCCGTTCAATTCCTAGACTTGGAGTTGACATCCTTTTGGGTCTGGTTGAACATGATAGAACCGACCTGAAAAACTGTTTTTTTATTATTTATTGAAAACTCTTTAGAGAGTCCGTTGCTCCAAAAACTTATCTAAAAAAATCAAACAAAACAGTGTTGCAAAGTGCAAAAATATACAATGCTGATAACTTGACAGCCTCTTATTCGGAAATCACTAAAAATGTTGTAAAATGCAAATATTCGCTACTCTTACATGTTATGATGATAGATATTATTCAATTTTATTACATTCAAATTGATGCAGATTTTTCAAGAGAACAAGTTTCTAAAGCACTTCGCTGGTCGATACTTATTATGTTGATTACATACACGAAATAAGTTTCAATTCGAATGTATTTAAAATGAAACACTATAAATTATACATATTTTTATAAAAATCAAATGCAACAAAAGTTGCGTGTAAAATGGCGGCCCGAGTACGCATTGTGACGTCACTTCCGGCTAGTTCTGTGACGTTTTAGGTTTGTAAGGTTAATGAGTATGTTGTATGAACATCGCCCGTAAATTAAGTTAATAATATCTATTAACTGTTATTTACTATATTTTAGTCTATATTTTTTGTGCACAGCATTATTTCAATTCAATATGTAAAATACTTATTGTATTTATGGTCTGTAATAATTGGACAACGATGCTTTTATCGAAAGTGTATTGATGCAATCAAAATTCTTTAAAAAAGTTATAAAAATAAAAAAAAATTAGATAGGTGGAAATTGGCGGGAATTGTGTATATATTATAAACTAACTATTAAATATTGTCTCTAATACTTATTAGGTTTCTTTTCAATTGATGTTCATAGGGTTAGGAAGGGTGAGCCTAAATGATGGTCTACGAGGACGGTAAGTTATTCTAAGCTAGGCTAGGCGTTAGGTTAGGAACGTCACAGAATCGCGCTCAAAATGTCACCTTGTGCGGCCGCCATCTTGAAACGACAGAGTACGACAAAACTAGAGACAATCTGTATGTACATAATATAATCTGTGAAGTTCCCACGGGTTCGATAAGGTTACACTAGGATTTTGGGCGAAGGGCCCCTAGCTCCAGTGACGCGTATATTTCCAATTTATTGTTTTCTAATTGTCACGAATTTCGAAATGTCTCATTTGATTAGTCTGTAATTAAATTGTCATGTAATTGTTTTTTTTTTTCATTGGAATGTAAATATAGTGAATTACGTGTTTTTTTTTTTTATTTGGTCGATCGATATGTTACTATTATTTATGTAAGCGAAATTAGAATCTTTTTGACGTCCGAGGTCTCGTTTTTATATAAATAGCGATTTGTCAGTTCTGCATAAGTCGGTACCAGGATTAATTTGCGATCGCCGTGTCCTCATTCCAGAGATTAGTTTCGTTATCGGTTTTCGAACACGATCCCCATTTCCACTTCCATCAAAGGTTTAGCTTTAAAGATTGTTGTTTGCCTTATAAAAAAATGTGATCTTATGACAATTATACTTGAAGGGTGTCGCGCGCGGCGCGGTCGGGACGCCTCGGGACTTAGAGTGCCTTCACATAAAAGGTTTGGCCGCAACGCACGCACCGCAGTCGCCGCATTCGGAATTCTTTATATGAAGTTATAGGCAAGCTCGCATACCTACCCGCGCCGCAGTCTTTGCAACTTCTACATTCTTTATATGAAGAATTCCGAATGCGGCGACTGCGGTGCGTGCGGTGCGGCCAAATCTGCGTTCACCTTAAGTCGCCAGTAGTGCGGCAGCAGCGCGACTTCAATACTAAAAAGAGCAGCGCGACAGCCGCGCGACTCTTTGGTATAGAAGTCGGACTGCTGCCGGACAACTGGCAACTTAATGCGAAGGCAGCCTTAGGGTCAACTCAGACCGCAACGCGACGCGAAGATTCATTTCTAAATTTGTATTGAATTGACAGACTTGCATGACGTCTCACACAATTGAAGTCTGTCAATTCAATAAAATTTAGAAATGCATCTACGCGTCGCGTTGCGGTCTGAAGTAAACCTAACGCACCGTCGGGCGAACTCTCTTTAACGATATTTGGAGACATTTTACAATAAAGTTTTTTACGCCACCGACGAGACGTAGCGGCCGCGACGTCACATGAGAGAATATGCCTTGTAAAGATTACAAAATGAATTATGTAATTTAAGATTTGACAAAGTGTTTCGATAGGCTCAGCGGAGATATGTCAATTGGAAGCAGATACGAGTTTGGTGGGACTTTATTTGTCGACTTTTGTAGCTACGGAATGTACATAAAATTAATTCAATCCACTTGCATGCTTTATGCGCGGTTTACCCTGTGAATGTTAGCAAAGGTACTCTGTTTAAATTTAAATGTAGCAAATTCGGTCCCGGCTTCGCCTCTAATAGTCTATGCCTCGTTGTGATTAGTTTTACGTTTTAAATTCCGAATCCGCATGCGAGTTCTTTTGACGATTTGCAAATGAAGTCCTAATCAAATACTATAAACATTTTTTTATGAATCGTAAGGAATTTCTTAGTTCCACAATCAATAAAATATGTAAATTTTTCTTATCTTAGTAAGTAAAAGATCTCATATAACATATTTTTGTTTTGTCTTTTTTATATTTTGATGAAGTTCAGAATAGTCGAGTCGGTTTAAAGACAACCTATGTAAAATAAAATATATTGATGTATATAAGTTTATTTTTTCCATGAACCCCATCCTCGACAATCTCGCTGCCAATGATATTCAACATATACAGATCTGTTACGTTCGTATGAACGTAACAGATCTATTATATTACTACTATTTTCCGGCTTAAATCTGTTCCGAACAAGTTCCGAACAATTTTCAAATTCAAAATTGCAAACATTGACAAATTTGACAGATAAGTGAAACAAGATACGAAAAACCATTTACGTAAAAGAGACAGTTATCTTTTTACGTCGAATCGTATCGCTGTCTCTTTCTTCGCCTGAGCTATGACGAAAATTCGATTTTTTTCCAGATTGTTCGAAAAAATAATTGAAAATGTAAATAATCGAGGTATTTATTGCAATCAAGACATGTGGTAATAGATTCCATGTGTTTTGTTTTGAGTCACGACGTCATTTTCAATTTATTTAGGTAACTGGTAAGACAAGACGCGGCACGTTCCTGAAGTGCGTTCGATGGTTCGATGCAGACTAAATAAAGGACGGGCCACTTGGCCCGTATTTGAAGCTTCACAACGCGCGCGGAAGTAACATAATATCTGCTTTGAGTTTTTTATATAATTTAACATTGCTCGCTGCTATTAGCTGGAAAAATTTTTAGGCTGTTGCTAGTCGTCCGGTAAACGGATGAATAAAATAAATCTTAGTCGTCCGATTACCGGACGACTAGCAGATAATCTATTCGTCCGATACCTAATGGGACGAATTATTATTTTTTAATTCATCCGGTAATCGGACGACTTTAGAGATTTATTTTATTCATCCGGTAAGCGCCTGTCTTACATAATTATAACTTAATATGTGGCATAGTTTTCTGCCACGTGATTAAAACTCTTAAAATATTATATTTTACGCGTCTTGATATAAAAATAAAATAAAAAATAAGTCATGAGGAGTGAGGAACAAGCGTATAACTATGTACAAAAGACAGCGAGCGTGAGAACAAATGGGTTGCTGCTGCTGCTGGCAAAGATTGCTCTTGGCCATCCCGTATTTCGACCACGGATCAACCTTACACCACCGCCAGAGGTGCATCCATGATCGAACGAAAGGTAATATGGTATATGAAACAAGTGTGTTTTATAATGTTTGCTGTACCGGACATATTATGAATCATGATTCATCAATAACATGATACATGTTCAGCTGCCCTCATAATAACGAATGCGGTAATAAGACATTTTTGGGATTTTCACTTCCAGAAATAACATTCCAAGGGGTTAAGGTACTATCAGAGAAGTTGATTCCTAGGCAGATGGCGGACCTATTTGGTCGCGTTAAGGCTGCTCTTTCGAAAAAAGCGTGCAGATGTAACAACTTTTCATCGGCATTACCAGAGAAATAATATCTGAAAAAAATAATTAGTAATCTACGTAATTTGGTTTTGCCATATTTTTTCTATCGGTATCACATAATAAAGAAATAAAAAACCAAATCACCTCCAAATCGTTGAATGAAACCACTTTACTCCTTTATTATTTATCAAAAGAATATATAAAAAATATATATTGCTTTCACTGAGGTAGTACGTAGTACATACTATGTCAGTGACTGCTTTGCAATACATAAGTAAATTATTTGGGTGTTTTACTTTTTTAAAATATTTTATTTTATTTTAATATATGTATTATAATGTAATATATTGGCTTAATATATGTATTATAATATTAAGCCCACGGATTTAAAAAAAATACGGATGTAACCTTGTCTAATCCCGAGTGAAGCATAGTAAAATGGCCGCCCGTGTAGGATGTGTGCGTGTCTTTGGCGCCGTCACTCTATGTACAATGACAGCGGGTTGTAGTACCTAGTTGCGTATGTGAGTGTCGGTCACGTGTACAATAAACTAAATTGTGACGAAATTGTCGTACCTTGCATGCTTCACCTCTTTTTAGTGTAATGCTCCATCCGTTTTTTTTTTAAATCCGTGATTAGAGCCCGTCCTCTCTTTTCTACTGCTCTCTTCACACTCACGCCCGTCTTTCATATGCCAGGTGAAAAAGGACGATCGCCAAGTCAGTGGGCAGATAGAGGTTTTCTGTTTTTAAAGGGTTTTTTTTTTAATATTGAAGTGGTAAAAAGTAATTCCAACATTGTATAGACGACTTTCTCAACAGTAAGTACATTGTATTTTTTTCATACCGTTAAGAGCCCGGGTTACCCTCGAAATTCTCATACATACGTAATACCAAAATCATTTTGTCATACGAAAGTATTTAACATGTTTGAGTTATTTTTCAGCTTAAAATAGTAATTACCTAGGTTCCTGAACAAAAATTAACTTCAAAATATTTAAACACTAAAAAATTTTTTTTTGTGTATAATTTTTTTTTACTAAATTTACTACTAAATATTAAAACACTAAAAAATAGAGTAAAACACTAAAAAATATATACATAAATATTAAATTTACTACAAAATATTTCAACTCTAAAAAATATTTTTTAGTATTTAAATATTTTGTAGTAAATTTACTATTTATTTATATATATTTTTAGTGTTTTACTCTATTTTTTAGTGTTTAAATATTTAGTAGTAAATTTAGTAAAAAAATTTTATACACAATTTTTTTTTTTGTGTTTAAATATTTTTAAGTTAATTTTTGTTCAGGAACCTAGGTAATTACTATTTTAAGCTGAAAAATAACTCAAACATGTTAAATACTTTCGTATGACAAAATGATTTTGGTATTACGTATGTATGAGAATTTCGAGGGTAACCCGGGCTCTTAAGACGTCAATACAATCCATAAAAAGGTGATATTCTAAACCTTTTATAGCAAAAATCACAAAACTGTCGCGGGTTTGAGTTGGATTATTTAAAGATACTTAAAAAAATAAAAAATCTAGCTCCAACACTATATTATAATTGAAATTATCTTACATGTTGTGCATTAAAATTTAAAACTTATAGAAATACTGTATTTTAACTGTTAAATCACGTCTGTTAAATGGGCTAAATCGGCAAAATTTCGTATACGGACTCTTAAGCCTTAAAAAGGTTTTTTTTCCTATTTCGCCCTGTCATGGACGCGGCGAGCGTCGCGCGCCACCGTACAAGCAGTGCCGTAAATAGCCTTTTTTGCGCCCTGTGCGAACTTCTATAACTGCGCCCTTGTTTTTTAGGGTTCCGTAGTCAACAAGGTGAAGGAACCCTTATAGTTTCGAATTTCGATCTGTCCGTCCGTCTGTCTGTCTGTCTGTCTGTCTGCGGTTTTGCTCAGATACTATAGGACAAAGCTGTAATATGGCATGAATGCACATATTAGTGATGCCGACAAAATAGTAGGTACATTAAATCTTTAAAAAGTATTTTTTATAGTGCTTTAGAGGACCGGTTGGTCTCTCTAAGAGTTCACTAGAGGTCGGAGGAGTAAAGAGTAAAACTCGATTTACTGTGGTGAACTGAAGTGCTTTATTGAACAATCTGTGCTGTTTATATACAAAAATTTGAGTTAATTATTATTATTACAAATCTGTACAAAGGTAAAAAGGTTATTTGTGATTGGTTAACTAGATTAGACAGAGATGTAAAGAGAGAGACAAAAATATTTACAAAACAAGAAAGAGAAAAAAATCGAATAAGAAATATTTACAAGTTGGAAAAATTAGCCGCGCGGGAAACTGGCCGTCCCGCGATACGTGGCGCTGGTATCGCGCGAGTATAAATGTAGGCTCGCGCAGTCCGCGCGCGAATTTCATACCGACGTCGTCACTCTGTCGCTCGGCGCCGCGCCGGTAATAATAGTAGTTGTGCCGCCATTTTGTGAAGATATGAAGCTCGCGCAACGCCATGAAGACTGCAGCTATGTTGTGAAGATTCCTCTCTCGATGTAGGCACGATGTGGAGACGCGTAGTGAAGTGTTGCGAAGAATTCTTATTAGAAAAAGTCCTTTTCAGGGCTGGGTCACGTCCGGTATTATTACACGGACGGTTTCTTTCGTTATTGCGAACGTACGTTCTTTGCAGAACGATTTTCTTCTCTGTTTCAATCTTCTACGACGGACGTACATACAAAGACGGCGGGCGCCCCTTTCGGGGCGTAGTTTTCTTTGTTTCAATCGCCGAACGAACGTGTAAGTACTTTGTAGGTACTGCTACAGTGCCTTCCCTACACATTAAGCGGGGACGATTTTTTTTCGCGTCCACCCAATCGTGTGGGGTGTCGTCGTGTCGTCGTGGATTTTTCAAAAATATTACGATTATTTATCTAAGATCGTTTTCCGATTTAGGGATCCGTTTGTGAAATATTAAGTTTCGTGTCTAGTGTAATTAATTATTTAAAAAACAATAACTGTAACTACGTGATAGAAAGAAAAAGAGACTATAACAAAGATTATTTTTAACAAAAAATTAAAACCGACTTCCAAGGTAAAAACAATAGTAATATGAACTAAAAAGTATTAAATAACTCTTACTCTTTAATAGCACGCCTTTTTCAGAATTCGTCTAAATATCAACTATTTCTTCATTATTTTGAAGTCGGTACCAGCTAATTTAATCGTGAGTTCAGTAATGTCAGAACATTTGAAACTTTTGGGACTGGTACCGACTTCAAAGTAATGAAGACTGTAATACTGTACAGAAATAGTTGAGATTTAGACGAATTCTGAAAAAGGCGTGCTATTAAAGAGTAAGAGTTATTTAATACTTTTTAGTTCATATTACTATTGTTTTTACCTTGGAAGTCGGTTTTAATTTTTTGTTAAAAAATAATAATTTCACTCTTTTTAGTTAAGTATCTACAAAATTAGGCTTAATGCGTAAAACCCCAATACGAATGTTAACTATTCACATTATGTTACTGTAAGCGAAATTGTGGTAAATGCTTGCAGTTATCTAAGCGATGCTGCAATTTTCAAAATTTTATCATACTTCAGTCGGAATTTCCAGGAATTGCTATTGTATTCTATTGTTGTCGCGATCACCGGTGCTCGCGCGGGGCCTGAAGGATTAAAGGTTCAGGAGTTCTGTTCAGTGCCTTTGCACCAAGAGACACCTTCGTATGAAATTTCTCTTATTCGTAACATATGTTTAACTTACTAGAAACAACATTTTAACCACTATGAGTGTTTTGATAAATTTCAAGGATTTCCCTCGATTGCTCATAGATTCCATCATCAGCTCACCACTTTCGTAATTGTTATACAAAATTAAGATTACATCCTATACAACAACACGAGAATTTTGAAAATCGGTCTACAAACAGCGAAATCATCATCAAAAACATCTGCTTCGATGCAAAATATCACGAAAAGTACCAATAATTGGGTCATAATGTGATGACCCATGGTATAATTATGGTTGTGATGATGATGATTAATCAAATTGATGTATTAGCTTATGCTTTCAGTTGTTTAAACAACACCGAAATCCCCGAACCTGTACCTATAAGCATTCAAAAGTTCTGTTCGGTACCTTCGGATCCAGGGTATAACCTGGTGCGAAGTCTTACTTTTTGGTAGCATTTACCTCGAATGCTTCAGAAAAAATCGAAATCACTATATGTTTCCATACAAAATTCAAGGAGTCCCCTCGATTCCTCAAGGATCCCATCATCAGATCACCACTTTTGTGAACATGGTACCAAATTCGAGTTAAACCCTATACAACACAAAAATATCGGACCACAAACGGCTGAGTAATCGATGAACATACAAAAAAAAAAGATACATACAGCCGAACATATTACCTCCTCGTTTTTGGAAGTCGGTCAAAAACATAGCAAAATTTATAGAATGCATCAATTCCTTAACATTTTACGACGTCTTAAATGAACAAAATGCTAGCAAAGCATTTTCTAATTTTTATGAAATATTTCGCCTATTCTACTATCTTTGTTTTCTGTAAATAATCGAATAATCGTTAGAGTCCAGCCCCCCCCCCCCCCTCTCTCTACCAGCTAAACCAGTGGTCACCAAACTTTTTTTCATTCACGCAGACAGCGGCGTGCACAAGCCTTTGACACTGGTAATGCAGCGATATCGGTTCAGTAGTTTTGGTGTGAAAGCAAAACAGACAGACAAACAGACAAAAAGAGATATTTTCGCATAAATTCTAATAATAGTGTGGAATGTGGATATAAATTAAAACCTATGTTTTCTAAACTATTAGTATAATTACGTTCTGTTATGAAGAAATAAAAAACGCCATCTGTTGTCACACGTTGGAACTACAATGAGAGTTTATTTCATCGTTGTTTCCATGGAAATATACCAATTACCATACAACATAATATTGTGCGCTAATCTAAAATAAATAAAAACGCCATCTATTGTTACGTATTAGAAATACAATGTGAATTCATTTTCATTGATATTTCCATGGAAATTAGATAGTATATTTTTGAATTTTGCCTCATCAAAATGTAGCCCATGGCTCTCTCAGGCTCTAGACTAAGTGTGTACAAAATTTTATTACAATCGGTTCATTAGTCACGCCAAAGCGTGAAAGCGAGACAGACAGACAGAGATACTTTCGCATTTAATATTAAGTATATGTTATAAAATACTTAATAAAATAATTAATTAGTATGAATATGGATAACTTTTAACATTAAACTTTCGGGTGGGGTTACTTACATTTCCTTTTTGTTTTGTTGCTAGTTTAATTGTTGTAACTCAGGTGCACACCTACCTTTAGACACAAATCACAATTACAATCTTTTCACTGAATGATAATTGTGAAAAGTTGTTATTTTTAATTTTTAATACACACACATTTTTAACACAAACCTGAGTCAAATAACATTTTTAAGAAATCAAAAACGCACTTATTATAGAAAATCAGTAATAAACTGTTAAGGGGCCGGGTTACCCTCGAAATTCTCATACAAACGTAATACCAAAATCATTTTGTCATACGAAAATATTTAACATGTTTGAGTTATTTTTCAGCTTAAAATAGTAATTACCTAGGTTCCTGAACAAAAATTAACTTCAAAATATTTACACACTAAAAAATATAAGCGATTACATTTCATAAATTTTTACGCCATTGTCGACATACTTTTCGCACACTTGTTTTATATTAAAAACTCATCGAATCGTAATGTATTTTTCCTGGGACCACAGCTTATATTGTGTAGTTACAGAATGTCTTCAAAAGAATGGCAATATAATAAATTTTCATTCATCATTTTTGGTATTCGTAAACGCAACGAAATTTCTCTATAATTTCCAACATGGTATCGTGCCGATCCGCTCACACGACAGAGCGCGGCAACGTGGCCAGGCCGGGCGGCGGAGTGGTGTAACCGATACACGTGACAATAATTCATTCAAGGCATTCATTATTCAAGTACAATATTCCCTCAAGCTCCAAGCGGTCGCATGCGACCGCGCGCGCGATATAGTAGATTTCCAAGAATCCGCGATCGAGAGAATGTTATTGTTGTTGAATGTTGATTTTGATAGTTTTTTGTGATACTTGAAGACAATTGCTTGAACAAAATAAAATTATTTTGATTTGTGGTGCTTAAACTTTTGATAATAATTAATAATGGATACCGAAAGGTGGGATGTATGATGTATCACACAGTAGTTTAAAATAAATAATAATTATGAATATCATAAATCATAATATTATTATTTTCTTATATAAGTACTGTATTTTGTAAATAACGTTTAGGAATATTAGCGATAGTCATAATATTATAAAATGATTATACAATATACATTGATATTATGTATAATTAATTTCGTTAGTCTCGCTAAAACTCGAGAACTCCTGAACAGACTTGCTAATTTCTGTCTTGAAATAAAGTAAAATATAAAACTGAACTTGTATTCTAAGTTTGTATACCTATGTTTGTATATTTTATTTTAGTTTGTATTTTTAGTAATTATTTCCTGATGTCAGTTTTATTCAATTAAATAATATAAATACTTTAATAATTAAATAATATTATTATAAAGCGGAAGAGTTTGTTTGTTTGTTTGAACGCGCTAATCTCAGGAACTAACTACTGGTCCGATTTGAAAAATTATTTCAGTGTTAGTCCATTTATCGAGAAGTGCTACAGGCTATATTTTATCACGCTACGATTAATAGAAGGGAAGAAAAGGGCTTATCTCACGAACTACTAAAGCAATTTTTCTGTTATTTGGGTCAGATAAAAAGTAGACCACGTGAAGGGTTATAGGCAATTTTTTTGGACTAATTTGTCTGTGAAATGTCTAATTTACGTGGGCGAATCCGTGCGGAACGTCTAGTATAGCATATTTTCGACAACGATTATTCCATACTAGCTGTTGCCCGCGACTTCGTCCGCGTTAGCATAGTAGTTCACATCCCAAGTAGGTATTAATATTTATTGTTACATAAAAATATTCAATGTACAGAATTGACTTTCCTATGACTTTATTATAATATAGCTGTTGCCCGCGACTTCGTTCGCATTATCATAGTAGATCACATCCCAAGTATTATTTTTATTATATATACAGATATTCCGCGCGGCTTCGCTTGCGTAATTTAGGAATTTCACGCAACCGTACATTTTTCCGCAAAAAATAGCCTATGTCCCTTCAAGTGGTCTATTCTTTATGTTTGCCAAATAACATAAAAATTGCTCCAGTAGATATTAAGATAATAAGCAATTTCATATAATTTCCCCCGTTTTTCCACATTTTTCTCTATTTCTTCACTCCAATTAGTTTTAGCGTTATAAAATATAGCCTATAGCCTTCCTCGATAAATGGGCTATCTAACACTGAACAGCAACAGCTAGTAATTAATAATGCTCTTTTGATTTTTAGGCTTCCGTAGCCAAATGGCAAAAAACAGAACCCTAATAGATTCGTCATGTCTGTGTGTCTGTCTGTCCGTATGTCACAGCCACTTTTTTTCCGAAACTATAAAAAAAACCTTATAATTTCATAAAAATAAACCTTATTGTTGCTGCGGATTGCGGAACCATTCATGGGCGAGTCCAACTCGCACTTGGCCGATTTTATTATTTTGAATGATAACAATGTGAGGAATATTTGGAGTAGCCTTTTTTCTGTTTTTGAAACTTTATTGTTACGTACTGTCGTTTAATAATTTTTAAATAAAAGCGTCGACCTCTGTGGCGCAGTGGTTGAGCGCATGGTAGCTCAAGCCGGGGGTCGCTGGTTCGAAATTCGAATCCCACCGACGGAACAAAAAGTTTTCCTGGGTCATGACTCATGGATGTGTATTAAATATGTGTATAATAATATTGTAAAAACTAGATGACGCCCGCAACTCCGTTGCGCCAAAACTAGTTTATCGCGCGGAAACCGTGCATTTTTTCGGTATAAAAAGTATTATATGTCAAAGGACAAAGACTCGGGACCGCCTCAAAGTATCTCCATGCCAAATTTCAGCAAAATCGGTTCAGCGGTTTGGGCGTGAAGAGGTAATAAGCTAATAACAGACAAACAGACACACTTTTTTATTAATTTTCTACAATTAGTATGGAAATATGGATCTTAAATAAGTTGAGTATAATAAAAAGGAAATCTATATCTTAATAATATAGGTACTTATTATAAAACAAAGTCCCTTTTTTCCCTCATGTCCCTTTGTTCCCTTTAATCTTTAAAACTACGCAACGGATTTTGATGATTCTTTCAGTGTTAGATAGCCCATTTATCGAGGAAGGCTATAGGCTATATTTTATCACGCTAAGACTAATAGGAGCGAAGAAATAGAGGAAAATGTGGAAAAAAACGGGGGAAATTATTTGAAAGGGCTAACTTGAACGCGCTAATCTCAGGAACACTGGTCTGATTTGAAAAATTCTTTCAGTGTTAGATAGCCTATTTATTGAGGGAGGCTATAGAGTATAGGCTATATTTTATCACGCTAAGACTAATAGGAGTAGGTATGTGGATAAAACGTTGGAAATTATTTGAAACGGGGGAAAATTATCTCGCGAATTACTGAGCAATTTTTATGTTATTTGGCACAGATAAGAAGTAGATCATAGGCTATTGATTTTAATCATTTTTTCAGTGGCTATATATTTTATACCCGTGCGACGCCGGGGCGGGTCGCTAGTATAAATTATAATATATCCGGTATTATATGTCTGGTACTTGTAAGTTGTAACACAAGTTCTTAGTGTACTTAGCACGGGGCCAGGCTGACGTGGTGTGATTTGTGAAGAGTCCAATGTAGATATTATAGCAAGTATATTATTTTCATATATTATGTAGAATCTGTATTCTGTTCAGTTCAGTGACAAGATCGACGACACTACGCCCGCGCCCGTATTCCTACTATTCCAATATATAAAACAACCACAAAAACAATATTGTTAATGATTCATGAAACAGTAAAATATAATCGCAAGTTCGCAACAAACGCACGGCTTGAATAACTTGATCAGAGTAAAATAATGAATGACGACGCACGCACATATAATACGCTGCCGTGGAAGGCGTCTGAGGCGCGCGGGGCACGGCGTACCTCGCAATAGCGAGACAGCAACATATAAAACTTGTACTGGCGCGGTATCGAATTTGATTTTATCGAGCGTGTAACCCGGGCTCTTAAATGTACAAACTTCAAAATATTATGTTGAAATGAAAAATCTTAGAAAACCACTAATGTACCTATTGGCGCAAACAAAAAAATATTCTCATCACACGAAAAAGCAATGCCCAATGGCCTCCCAAAACAAAATATTTCTGCTATGTAAATAATTATAATTCATAAACCTTACAAAACAAAAATGCATAATGTGCATACGTGAACATTTCCGTCTATTATTTTTACTCGGATATTATGTTCGTCGCCGCGCCGGTCACCTCAGCTACTGCGGCAGTACTTCGCATATAATATAGCATGTCTGGCGTCTGCGTGCGTGTGCGAACTGTTCACGGACACAAACATCTGTACGCACACATGACCCCAGAGCCTGCCGCACGAGATCTGCTTGTCTTGAGCCTTGAGCCATGCCGTTCGCGCGTGTACCTAACTTAATGTTTAATTTCTCGCAAATTGATTGTTGCTATTTTATAAATGTAGGCGTTTTAAATGCGTTCATTTTCTATTATTATATTTTTTACTATTAATATTTATTAATTAACGTCATGAGTCATCTAAAACGTACGAAAGTTAAATTAAAATATATGCGTATGGCAAGTCATGCATAAGGTAAGCACTGCATTTCTGCCTTCATGGTGTGCACGCCCATGCACGCAGACCACAAACATGTTTCGGTATTGGTGTCGCGGGCCGCAACAAAAATTTTTTAGGGTTGAAAAATAACATTCTTCAAAATTAACAATTTTAAAGTGGAAAATATTTGTGTGCGTTACGATTGCTCCGCCAAGTTATCTAAACAGAAGAAAACTTCGCCAAAAAATTGTCGAAATTTGTCGAAATCGAAGGGAACAAACCAAAAATTTGTCAATGCTTAAACAAAAAAGTTACAAGGATTTTAAGTTGGCCGCGCGAACGTTACGTGGATGATTGCGCGGCCATGAAGATCTCAGGAATTACGTGGGTCAGAGATCTGATTCCTTTTGTCATGTGAAGACTGAATTTGTCGAAATTTGTCGAAAAACGAATTATAAACTGTAGTTAAATATTTTAAGAAATATTTACCTTAGAAGTTATGGCCGCGCAATCCTTCACTTGTAATTTTTTAATGTTGATTATTTCTTTATAACTTAAGACTTAGTGCAAAAAACTGTTACAGGAAGAAAGGTCTTAATTTGTCGAAACTAGTGAAAGCAATAAATACTACATAAAGCTTGTTTAAACAGACATATCAGTCCGAAACAAAAAATACATGGCCGCGCAGTCGAAACGTTACTTTATACGCTGATATCTCATTATCTGTAATGACTAGGATTTCGGTGTGAATATCCATTTATTCGACATATTAACCTGACTAGAGTGATATATCGTTTTACCCTCAGAACAATTTTCAACGCGTGTAATCTCGAAAAATATGTTCTCTCATACAATGTTTGAGCAGGGTAACCATAATTTCGATTTGATTTGGGAATACCTCTAACTGGAGACTTGCAATTATATTGAACAAACATCTAACTCAGTTTGCAAAAGTATTAGTATTATAATAATAATAATAAGCCCGCAAGTCAGTTTGTGGCGAGCTGTTGGGGAGTAGCGACCCCACCTAAGGTAAATATTTCTTAAAATATTTAACTAGTTACAGTTTATAATTCGTTTTTCGACAAATTTCGACAAATTCAGTCTTCATGTGACAAAAGGAATTCGATCTCTGACCCACGTAATTCCTGAGATCTTCATGGCCGCGCAATCCTCCACGTAACGTTCGCGCGGCCAACTTAAAATCCTTGTAACTTTTTTGTTTAAGCATTGACAAATTTTTGGTTTGTTCCCTTCGATTTCGACAAATTTCGACAATTTTTTTGGCGAAGTTTTTTTCTGTTTAGATAACTTGGCGGAGCAATCGTAACGCACACAATATTTTATCCTTTAAGGCTTAGGCTTTATCCAATCTAAGTGCTAATACCGATTGGGCAATGGGCGCACTAATTACAAGGCGACAACGGGTGCGGTATGAGGTAGGGGGCGGCGCGGCGGGGTGAGGTAAGCGATCGGCCGGGCGCGCCTCAAATGCATCCACATTTTTAGTAGTTTAGCGGATAAGACCGGGGCTTGATATTTTTGTTCCAAAGAGGTAGTAATAAAAATCGCTAGTATTTTTTATTTTTGACAACTATTACGTTGATTTATTGTAAGTTGGTGAAAAAATTATCCTGTATAATATACTTAGTGAAAAGTGTATGTTTTTTCTATTATAAATAAATATTTTGTTTATAATTTGTGTTGTAAATAAATACCTTTAATAGTCCATAGAATATTATTATTATTCGTGAGATTAATCTTCAAGAGATTCTCATTTCTCATATTCTCCCGAAATTCTCACGAATATCTCGCGAGAGTGTGGAGCGGGCATAAAACTATCGATAAAATCAAATCGAAGTGAAGGACATCCTAGACAGGACTAGTTTCTTAGCAGACAGAAGCATTAAGGTCGTAGTTGACGGCGAATGCTCAGAAACTCAGTTTGATGCTGGTGTCCCTCAGGGCTGTGTGCTATCGCCTACTCTATTCATACTGCATATCAATGACATGTTACAGACCAACGGCATTCATTTCTATGCGGATGATAGTACAGGTGATGATATATCAGTGGCGTGCACAAGATTTTGACACTGGTAATGCAGCGATATCGGTTCAGTACATTTGGTGTGAAAGCAAAACAGACAGACAAACGGACAAAAGGAGATATTTTCGCATAAATTATAATAATAGTGTGGATATAAATTAAAAACTATGTTTTCTAAACTATTAGTATAATTACGTTCTGTTATGAAGAAATAAAAAAACGCCATCTGTTGTCACACGTTGGAACTACAATGAGAGTTTATTTCATCGATGTTTCCATGGAAATATACCAATCACCATACAACATAATATTGTGCGCTAAGCTAAAATAAATAAAAACGCCATCTATTGTTACGTATTAGAAATGCAATGTGAATTCATTTTCATCGATATTTCCATGGAAATTAGATAATATATTTTTGCCTCATCAAAATGTAGCCCATGGCTCTCTCAGGCTCTAGACTAACTGTGTACAAAATTTTATTACAATCGGTTTATTAGTTTTGGCGTGAAAGCGAGACAGACAGACAGAGATACTTTTGCATTTAATATTAAATATATGTTATAAAATAAGTACTTAATAAAATAATTAATTAGTATAAATATACATAACTTTTAATATGAAACTTTCGGGTGGGGTTACTTATATTTCCTTATTGTTTTGTTGCTGGTTTAACTGTTGCAACTCAGGTACACACCAACCTTTAGACACAAATCACAATTACAATCTTTTCACTGAATGATAATTGTGAAAAGTTGTTATTTTTAATTTTTAATATAACACCTTTTTAACACAAACCTCAGTCAAATAACATTTTTAAGAAATCAAAAACGCACTTATTATAGAAAATCAGTAATAAACTGTTATATGTACAAACTTCAAAATATTATGTTGAAATGAAAAATTTTAGAAAACCACTAATATACCTATTTGCGCAAACAAAAAAAGTATTCTCATCACACGAAAAAGCAATGCCCAATGGCCTCCCAAAACAAAACATTTCTGCTATGTAAACAATTATAATTTATAAACCTTACAAAACAAAAATGCATAATATGCATACGTGAATAATTACATTTCCGTCTATTATTTTTACTCGGATTATAGGAAACGAACATAATATCCAATTAATCCCGAACGTCGCGCCGCGCCGGTGCTCGCCTGACGCCTCAGCTACTGCGGCAGTACTTCGCCTATAATATAGCATGTCTGTGTGCGTGTGCGAACTGTTCACGGACACAAAAATCTTTACGCACACATGACCCCAGAGCCTGCCGCAAGAGATCTGCTTACCTTGAGCCATGCCGTTCGCGCGTGTACCTTATCTAATGTTTAATTTCTCGCAAATTGATTGTTGCTATTTTATAAATGTAGGCGTTTTAAATGCGTTCATTTTTTCTATTATATTTTTTACTATTAATATTTAATAATTAACGTCATGAGTCATCTAAAACGTACGAAAGTTAAATTAAAATATATGTGTATGGCAAGTCATGCATTAGGTAAGAACTGCATTTCTGCCTTCATGATGTGCACGCCCATGTGATGTATATACCGGCATCCCCAATATTTCTCGGCAAAATGTCACTGAGAGTCGAAACGAACTTGTGTCTAAGGTGGAGAATTCATTGGAGAAGGTCTCTGAATGGGTAGACGTAACTTAGTCCAATTCAACCCCGCCAAGACACAAGTCTGCGCGTTTACCACTAAAAAGTCACAAATGGTATATCCTCGTATAGCCATCCTCCTTTCGAGGGCACATCTTTAACCATCTCTCCTAGCATTGAGATACTTGGCGTCAACATATCGAGCGAAGTCCAGTTCCGATATCATCTAGAGGGCAAGGCCAAACTAGCCTCGAATTACAATGCCTACAACTCTACAAGGCGTAGGTTCGGCCTCATATGGAATATTGTTCTCATCTCTGGACAGGGGCTCCAAGATACCAACTGCTCCCTCTGGATCGTAATTCGTATCCAACGGAGGGCCGCTCGAATTGTTGACTGCCATAGTGTTTCGAACAGCTTGGACCCCTTGGAATTACGCCGAGATGTAGCTTCACTCTGCATCCTCTATCGGTTGTATCACGGGGAGTGCTCTGAGGAGTTGCTCGGAATCATACCACCTGCAACTTTTCGCCATCGTCCCACGCGAAAAACATACCGTTCTCATCACCATGATGAGTGGCAGTCTCCCACAGTGCGTTTTTCGCGTAACTTTCTGCCGCGCACTGTAAAACTCTGGAACGAACTGTCACCAGCAGTATTTCCGGACCTATACGACCTGCAAACCTTCAAGAAAAGAGCGTATTTCCTCTTAAAAGGCCGGCAACGCACCTGCAGCTCTTCCGATGTTGCGAGTGTCCATGGGCGGTAGTTGCTCACCATCAAGTGACCCGTTTGCTCGTTTGCCCCCTTATTTAATAATTAAAAAAAAAGCATCCCTAGTAGTTTTTGTTCGTGGGAGGGTCATATTCCAAGTGCTTTGTTTATAAACATCATAATATTATGAAGCATGTTACATATGCACCCTCTATGAAAACCGGACTTAGCACAGATTTGCCGAACACCTGTATCACGTCATCATCATCAGTCAGCTGCAGTCAATCACATCATCATCATCAGTCGGCCGCAGTCAAACATCAGCTCTTGGACTATAATAAACTTAAGCATACATAAAGTGTGGCCGTCTCTCAGACTATACAGACAAGATCACTCAAGAAGTTTCTTATTAAAATTGCGAAAGAACATGGAATACCGAAAATGCTGTCGCCGCATCGTCGTGGTGGTCCCAACTCCGTGGGACCTGATTTTGGTAGTTAGTTAGCTCACTTTAGATCTTACATCGATCGGGGTCGGTACTTGTAGTTTAGGATATAGTCTTTTAGGATATAGTCTTTTTATACAGAATAGCTCTGTCAGAAAAAGTGATTAAGTTAAAAGTAATAATTGTAATTTTATATTTTAATAAATGTTTTAAATTTAATCGGTTTTTTTGGAACTCCCGTTCGAGAACACTATAATTAGCATAAGTATATTTTGTTCTTGAGATTATTATAAAATATTCATTTATTTCTTGAGAAACAGTCAGCAACATAGTTTGCGAAGTTTATACTTGTGAAACGAATTTCAAATCAGAATAAATGCTATATTATGATGGCTTGATAGATAGAACAGCTATCTGTATTCTTTTTACAAAAACATAAAATAAGTCAAAAGTTTATTACAATACTATAGGGGGGCGCGTCCGCGGGGGCGCCGGTTGAATCCGCCCCTGCCGCGGGGGCGGGCCTTGTTGGTGGCCGGGGGGCTCTTAGGGCGAAGCGCCTCGATGCGCTCCGTGCACCCGGTGGTGTCCCGGCCTTCAGTGAAGTATGAAGCGTAGAGATCCGCGTTGAAGTTGGAGTTGGTGAGCTCGTGGCCGATGGTGACCCAGCCGGGACGGATGGTCGAGTCCTTGCCGAACAGATGGACTCTGAAATTAGTTATTTTAAATTAATATTGGAACGAACTTCCTTATCGCGCTTTGCGAGAGAGGGCTAGACGGAAAAAGTTGTAACGACACATTTTTATTGCTTCCTGCGCTGTAGGGGCAGAGCACGGAGCTAATACAAAGAGGAGCTGGCCTAAGCACCTGTGCACTGTGATTTTCAACTAGGTCCTGACGTCATCATTGTGGGCGGGGCTTAAGTCAGTACACTTTCAGCGTTTGTCAGATGCACACGTAACGAGACTCTTGGTGTTCTTAGCGTTTTTAACGAGGAAAGGGCGAAGTATTGTGTTTTACAATGTCAAAGTTACTCAGACAGACGTTCTGATAATATAAATACCATCGCATTTCATTTGTAAATAATTTTAAATGTAATTGAAATATAAAAGTTCTAGAACATTTTAACTTTCAGCGTTAATAATTATACTACTTGACACTAAATTTTATTGCAATAATCATACTTGAGTACCGAAAACCGTTATAAACTTAGTCCTAAACACATTTAATAGCTAAAATAGTGCTTATATAGCTTTTATTATTATATTACTTATAAACCGCCATCTGTCGTCACCTAGGATAACTTTTTTAAGCGTGAAAAATATCCAGGGCCGTATTTAGAATTAAATTATTTGCGCGCTGACATTTCAGCAAAAACGTTTTTGTTTGCGGACATTTCTTTAACTTTTTGTTTTAATTGTTTTGTGATAATAATAGGTTGTAGCAAACCGAGTATATTATATGTGATAATATTATAGCAATTGATTAAAAAAATTCATTAAAATTTTGGGCTCGCTCAAAAATAAAAAGTAAAGTAACTGAAAGAGTACCTAATTACCTGTTACCTAAGTACCTACCCTATTCCCTTCCCTACCTTCCCCAACCCTATTACCTCATAAAAGGCCGGCAACGCACCTGCAGCTCTTCTGATGTTGCAAGTGTCCATGGGCGACGAAAGTTGCTTTCCACCAGGTGACCCGTTTACTCGTTTGTCCCCTATTTCACATTTAAAAAATCGGTCAAAATGCTAATCCTAATTTTAATTATTGACCTTATTATAATTATTAATATACTAGATGACGCCCGCAACTCCGTTGCGCCAAAACTCGTTTATCACGTGGGAACCGTACATTTTTCCGGGATAAAAAGTATCCTATGTCCTTTCCCGGAACTCAAAGTATCTCCATACCAAATTTCAGCAAAATCGGTTCAGTGGTTTGGGCGTGAAGAGGTAACAGACAGACAGATACACTTTCGCATTTATAATATTAGTATGGATTACATTTCTTTAAGTTCTCAGTACGTCCCATAATATTCAAGACTTTTGACATCTAGTGTAAGATAGCTGAACTGCGTAGTAACATCAACATCGACCTAAGCTAGTAGTTTTGCTTTTAGCCGATAGATGAAATATTGTAAAGTGGGCGGAGCTTGACACCCCCTCACCCTGCAAATTGTCACGCGTTGTTTCATACGAAAATTTGTTTACCACACCTCCTCTTTATATTAGCTCCGTGGGGCAGTCAACAAGATGGCGTTTTTAAATAAATTTTATTACAATTAATAACATTTATTTATAAACGCCATCTAGTTGACGCACAGGAATACTATCAACACCCTCGGCCCCACGGAGCTAATACAAAGAGGATTTTTGTTAGTATTCCTGGGCGTCAAGTAGATCATGGCGTTTTTTTTAAATAACTTCGTTCCACCCGGTTGTCCCTTGACACTTCTCAAGTTTTTTGAGTTTATAATCTACGAACTAGCGACCCGTCCCGGCTTCGCACGGGCATAAAATATAATATAGCCTATGTCACTCACTTAATAAATGATTAAAATCGATTCAGTAGTTTTTAATTACATAATAAAGTTATTCATTACTACCCGTGGCCCGCATTGGTCGGTACCGCCGCATAAGCTACGTTCCGTAATTTTAGAATCTGTAATATCTTCGAAAATATTCATTTAAATCTTATGCTGTGAAGGGCCATATAGATCTATATTAATCCTTCGATCGGGGAATCTTGGAAATGCTATTGTATTCTATTGCTGTCGCGGTCACCGGTGTCCTTATGGGGCTTGAAGTCTGAAGGATTAAATCAATAACGTATTTAAAGTATTTAATTGAATAAGGATTATTGCCGTATTGGTAAAAATCGCTTCGAAAATTAGCCATTATTTAAAGTTAAAACTAGTTAAAAGTGACAAAAAAATGTTATTGTGGATAGATATATATTATGTACCATCGTGGAGTTTTCTGTAGACCTTTTCATAGTGTACATTATACTTAGTACATTTTTTTGATAAATCTCGTAGGGTTCAGCCTTTTTTTTTTTTTGAGGGGGGAAATACGTTACGTATCCCCCGCCGCGCACGGGGGTGGACGACGGGGGTATGTCGGACTCCCTCCGGCTTGGTGCGCCGGAGGTTTACCGACTGAAACCCCCCCATGCCCTTCTTCCAGCCGTGGGATACGGGAACTATGTTACTTACTCCGCATTCCTCACGGCGCTTGCCGCGTCCGGCACATCTCCGTTGCGGCGGCTGGTGTACTGCCGCCGACTTTCTTCACCGAGAGCTCCCCGGGCATCTAGGGAGCTTTCTTCTCGGGGCCCTTCGTGCGGGCGGTGATCCCCCGATCAACCGCCCACGGGCCTATGGCTCCACCTCCATGGCGGGCGGGGACTGACTAGCCCCCGCACCGCCGGCTCCAGGCTCTTTCGGCCGAGCCTTATCGGAGGGAGCTCCTCTTCTCGTCCGGCGCTTGATGCTGGGGAGCGGCTTCTTCACTGTGATGCAGCCGCTGCTACCCAGCACGTGGTCCTTCTCCTTACCGAGTGCCTCGCAGAAGAAGCAGTTGGGTTGCTTCTCCCGGCACTCGGCGGCCTTGTGCCCTGGCTTCCCACAGCGGAAACAGTTCCGGCTGCGGTCCACCGGGCACTGGCATGTCGTCGCCAGCCGGCCGGTGTCAAGGCATCGGTAACACCGCATAGGCCTCGCGGCCAGCAGTGTCACCTTCGCCGAAACCCAGCCCACTCGCAGCCACCCCAAACTGACTAGCTTTTTCGCGGCCGCGACAGGGACGCTAAGCCATACAGAGCCGTCGCCCCACCTTTTAACCTTTATAGGGCCCGTCCTGATGGAATTGGACGGGCAACCTCCTTCCCTTGAGACCGCCTCGATGACGTCGGCGGTCGTCGCTGAATCGTCCAGCCCGGCGATGCGCATTTCGACACATTTCGCCGGGCGGCCGATCTTCACCACTTCCAACACTTCTCGCATTCTGGCAGCGAGAGCATCTGCCTTCTCCTGGGCGCCCTCGCCAGGGATGGTGAGGACGCGCGCGCCGGTCTGAGCCAGTCGGAAGCGGAGCTGGAGCTTTTCAATGTCCAGCTCCTCCAGTCCACTAGATTTGATCGTGTCTTTGGCCTTCGTCAGCACGTCGAGGTACGTGACCCCCTGCGCCGCGGCGCCCTCCCTCAAGGTGACGGTGATTGCCGCAGTGTTGGGGGCACGGAGCTTGGCCTTCTTCTTCTTCCTAGGGGCGGCTTTAGTTGGAGTAGCCGCCCCTTTCTTCTTGCCCTTTGGATCTACCGTGGTCCATGGGGCCTCAGTACGAGAGCTGGTGTTCGCTACCCCTTGTGCCGCTTCCTGAGCCGCCATCGACGGCCGCTTCTTCTTTCGGCCCTTCTTGGCCTTTGGCGCCTCGGGCGCAGCAGGGGCCTCTTGTGAGGCCGCTACGCCGGCTGGCTGCCGCGTCTTCTTTGGGGCCGGTTTCCCCTTGGCCTTCTACTTCGGGGGCCCCGGCGTCTCGTCCGGTGGTGCCTCAACGCTTTCGACGGCGGCCGGTGTAATCCTCCGGGCTCTGTCCGCCGCAAGCGGAGGTCGTAGTCGAGGCTCTGGGAGGAGCCGACTCTCCAGACCAGCCAGCCGAGCGTTCAGCATGTTGCTGAAGGTCTCTACGGTAGAGCGAGAGACCTCAGACAACAGCTGGCGCATGTCCTGCTCGGCCGGCTTCATCACCTGACGGCGTAGTTCCTCTAGCTCTTTACGCAAAGACTCTAATTGATTCTGGAGCCGCGCATTCTGAGCCTCGAGGGCCTTGACCTCTTCGGTTGCTCCGCGACTTCTCATTTCGGAGACGGTGGCGCGTATGTCGCTGACCGCCTCCTTGAGGAGCCCCCGGAACGTCCCCTTGAGGTTTTTCGACTCCACTGCGACCATGGAGATCGTTCCCAGCGAAGTCTCAACACATTGGGCCAGAGCATAGTTGGTCTGCTCTGGCCTGTTTTCTTCCATGGAGGCGGGACTCGCGAGGAGCGAAGAGCGCGTCTCTCGCGCTGCCTTGGCCACCTCGACTACCTCCTCCTTCTCCCGATTTCGATCAGCCTGCACCTTCGCCAAGCCGACATATTGTCCGGTCGTTGGCGGGCGGCCGCGTCCTCTCTTGGGTTTGGGCACCGCCCCTTTACTGAGGGGCGGTGCCATGTCATCGTCCGAGCGCCTCTTTCGGCGTGTCCTGTCCAGGAATGCGGGCAGGCCCCCGGAGTCCAGCGACATGCCGGACATTTCGGTGGAGTCCGAGAGCCAGTCCTCGCTGTCACGTCCGTGTGCGCCGTAGCTGTGCTGGGAGACTCGACCTCGAGGGGAGTCTCTACCAGATAAATCGTCTCGACTGGTACTTGGGGGTGGCATGATCACATCGCGGGTCGAAAGGACCCGTGGAAGATTTTTGTCGCCCCTGTCCTTCATCTTCTGTAGGAGCTTCAGATTCCGCTCCACCCCGTTGGGCTGCGGTTGGCTGAAGTCTACGTCCTCATCGGTAAGTAGCTCCTTCGCCGGCGCGGTAATGGGCGCCGGCTTCGGGCTGTCGCTCTTCTTCTTTCCGCCATTTCCGCTCAATGCGGTCAAAATGGCCCTCGTAATAAGTGGCCCCTCCGTATACGAGGGCCGGCCACCGTCCGAAGATGGCGCATGGGATTGCCCGACTCCTGAGGAGGCGGGACCCACCCGGAGAATACTTTGCTTATTACGGTCTCCCATCATACTAAACTCCGACACCCCGGGTCGCGGGCTCGTTCGTCACACAGCGAGCTCTGCCAGACATACACAACAAACACGCACACAAACACACGCCATACCGGCGTTCAGCCACCCCTCCCGTGTCACCATGAAAAAGCTCACGATGGCACGGGGGAGGTGCCCAGGGACACGACGTGGACGCACTGGTATCGCCTCCCGTAGGGTTCAGCCTGCGTTTGCAATGTAAGCGGAAAAAAGTAATTATTTACGACATCATAATATTAGAAACTCCAAAAATAACAGTATTTCTCCACTATTTAATGAATGTTATTATACTTATAAGATCTAATCTTAATATCTTAAATCACTCTATCTATTAAAGATTAAAGGGAATAAAGGGACATTAGGGAAAAAAGGCGACTTTGTTTTATAATATTACTAGCTGTCCCGGCAAACGTTGCTTTGCCATAATATATTTGCCATATTATTTTATTAAAGTAACTAAATAAGTATGTCACCATGGCAACGTCGATCGCTATCCCGTCGCACAAACAATGGTCGCCGTCAGTCTCAGGTTGTAATAATTTACTATTATTTATTCAACAAATGCACATCAATATATAAAGTACCGAGTAGCCGATTCTCAGACCTACTGAATATGCATATAAAATTTGGTAAAAATCAGTAAAGCCGCTTCAGAGGAGTTCGTGGACTAACATTGTGACACGAGAATTTTATATATAAGATGTAGTGATAATAAAAACTAAGAAAGAGTAACTGTGTCTATGCCGAATACATGCATACTTTATGCAAAAAGAGGCCCGAATACATGCAAGAACTTTGTGTAATCGTTCGCTTATACGGGCAACTAAAATTGCTCAACTCCAGTCAATTCTCGTCAACTTTGACGTCACGACTACATCAAGCAATTTGCGGCAACAAGCAGCAATTATTTTATATTATTTTAATGTGCCAAAAAAACATTGAGAACCAAATTCAAAACGATTGAAGTATGACGTGGGAGAGCCATGCTTCGGCACGAATGGGCCGGCTCAACCGGAGAAATACCACGTCCTCACAGAAAACCGGCGTGAAACAGCGCTTGCGCTGTGTTTCGTCGAGTGAGTGAGTTTACCGGAGGCCCAATCCCCTACCCTTTTCCTTTCCCTACCCTTCCCTATTTCCTTCCCTACCCTCCCCTATTACCCCTTAAAGGGTCGGCAACGCACCTGCAGCTCTTCTGATACTGCAAGTGTCCATGGGCGACGGAAGTTGCTTTCCATCAGGTGACCCGTTTGCTCGTTTGCCCCCTTATTGCATTAAAAAAAAAAATATGGGAGTTACGTTTCCATAGTTTTTAACCCCCGACAAAAAAGAGGGGTGTTATAAGTTTGACGTGTCTGTCTGTCTGTTTATTATTTACGTCTATATCTATACTTATTATAAAACAAAGTCGCTTGTTTTCCCTCATGTCCCTTTGTTCCCTTTAATCTTTAAAACTACGCAACGGATTTTGATGATTATTTCAGTGTTAGATAGCTCATTTATCGAGGAAGGCTATAGTCTATATTAATTTATGACGCTAAGACTAATAGGAGCGAAGAAATGGAGGAAAATGTGGAAAAAACGGGTAAATTTATTTGAAAGGACTAACTCGAATGCGCTAATCTCAGGAACTACTGGTCAGATTTGAAAAATTATTTCAGTGTTTAATAGCCCATTTATTGAGGAAGGCTATAGGCTATATTTTATCACGCTAAGATTAATAGGAGAATGTGGAAAAAACGGGGAAATTATTTGAAAGGGCTTATCTCGCGAACTACTGGAGCAATTTTTATGTTATTTGGCACAGATAAGAAGTAGACCACAAGAGGGGTGATATTATAGGCTATCGATTTGAATTATTTTTTCCGTGGCTATATATTTTATACCCGTGCGATGCCGGGGCGGGTCGCTAGGTCGAAAATAAAAATGTTTTTTGGCGAATTTTAGCGCAACAGCCTTGTGGCCTGCGGGCATCGACTAGTTATAGCAGAAAGAGCACTAAAAAGGCGAGTCACGAATTTCACGACGCGAATCTATTTTACGTTTTTTTTTTGTGATATAACGATTATTTTTATAAAATTAGGGGGCAAACGAGCAAACTGCAAATTTGATAGAAAGAAACTACCGCCGCCCATGGACACACGCAACATCAGAAGAGTTGCAGATGCGTTGCCGGCCTCTTATACACTCTTTTCTTGAAGGTTCAATCTAAAATGCTGCGGCGCAAGTCTCATTGCAAGTGTAAAAGATAGTAACAGCAAATCAAAGATATAAAATACCTTCTCCGTCCTAAGCAGAAGTGTTCCATGATGTGGAATATCTCTATTGGTTTCTCGGTGCTGCCAAACTCCGGGTCCTCAGATATGATGAGATCTATGTCCACATTGGCATGTATGAAGTCTCCATCCACTGACCTCCGGACTGTCCCCTTAATGCCCATGAGGCAGTGTTCCTTAGTCCGCTGGAAGACAGCATTGTGTTCGAGGTTCTTGGAGTGGCCGGGGTTCTTGATGTTGGTCTTGATCCAACAGATATCCTCGCATCTTCTAAAACCCCACTTCTTCAGGCATTCCCTGCCCATGTCTAAACCTGAAAAATAAATTTAACGCACGCTAGATACAACTGCTTCTAGGTAGGTAAACTATTGAGGAAGAGATTTTCATTTAGATTTTATTTAGGCAATGTGTTATTGCAGTCGTAGAAGATCCGGCGTAATGGCCTTAGGCTGTTTACACACGGCGCCGCAGCGGTGACGGTTTTCGCCGCCGCGGCGCCGCAGAACCTGCGGTGTCTCCACCAATTTGTATGGGTATGAAAACGGACTTTTTTGTGTTCCCAGCATTGTTCTCATAGAAAAAGTTGTTCATTTTGACGGGCTCGTATGATGGTTTTAAGGATAACGGTGTTAAACCTAACACCCTGTATAGGTAACGTGACCATTTATTTTCTTCGTCAGAGCGGGAACATTTGCGAAATTATACAAAAATAAACGAAATCGGCCAAGTGCGAGTCGGACTCGCGCACAAAAATAGGTAAAAATCATGTTTGTTGTATGGGAGTGCGTTACTACCAGGCATTGCACAGGAATTTTGAACGTAAAAGTACTTTTAAATTATCGTTTGGTCTGTTTGCGAAAGCGGGACAATTTCGGCTTCGCGGGGGACAGCGGGACAGACTGCCTGAAAGCGGGACGTATGGTCACGTTATGTATAGGTAGAAATGACCAGCGACTATGGAGTTTCGGTCGCGATTACGTTAGAAGCCATCCAGTGTTGAAGGTCGATAAAGTAAAGCTATTTTTTTTATCTCATACTAGACCTTTTGCGCGGCTTCGTCCGTGTAAATTAGATATTTTACAGACAAATTAGTCCACAAAAAATAGCCTATGATCCTTCACGTGGTCTACTTCTTATCTGTGCCAAATAACAGGAACATTCCTCCAATAGTTCGTGAGATTACCCCTTTCGAATAATTTCCCCCGTTTTTTCCACGTTTTCCTATATTTCTTCATTTTATTTATTTTATTTTCTTAAAATTACTCCAATAGTTCGTGAGATAAACCTTTCGAATAATTTCCCCAGTTTTTTCCACATTTTCCTCTATTTCTTCGCTCCTATTAGTATTAGCGCGATAAAATATAGCCTAAGTCTATAGCCTTCCTCGATAAATGGGCTATCTAATACTGAAAGAATTTTTCAAATCGGACCAGTAGTTCCTGAGATCAGCGCGTTCAAATATGCCCTTTCAAATAATTTCAACCCCGTTTTTTCCACATTTTCCTCTATTTCTTCGCTCCTATTAGTCTTAGCATGATAAAATATAGCCTATAGCCATCCTCGATAAATGGACTATCTAACACTGAGAATATTTTTGAAATCGGACCAGTAGTTCCAGAGATTAGCGCGTTCAAACAAACAAACTAACTCTTCCGTTTTATAATATTAGTACAGATTATTCGGGATAACTGTAGGAATTAGGAATCTCGTTCCACTGAAACGATTTTGATAGGAATGCGTATACTTCGAGTCCCAAGAAAGGACATAGGATAGTTTCGGTCCCGAAAAATGTCCGATTCCCGCGCGATAATTTTTTTTATGAAATAAGGGGCCAAACGAGCAAACGGGTCACCTGATGGAAAGCAACTTGCAGCAGCCATGGACACTTGCAATAACACTTTGCTGGCCTTTTAAGAGGTAATAGGGTAGGCAAGGGTTAGGGTGCGTTTCCACTGAAGCGGAGCGGAGCTTTGCTGTGCCCGAATTGACCAATCGTGCTATTCCAGCGGAATGACAGCGATGCGGAGCGAAGATTTCGAGCATGGTCAATTCGGCACCGCTAAGCTCCAATCCGCGTCAGTGGAAACGCGGCCTTAGGCTGAGAACTCATGGAGCGTTTTTCTCCCGCGCCCGGTGCGGTTGCGGCCCGCATCCTTCGTAGAATACAGTTTTGTATGTAAAAAATGAAAGCAAAACTCACGGCGCGTTTTTCGCCCGCGGCCCGCGCAGTTTGCGGCTCCCGCTGCACCTGCGCCCGTCCCGCGATCATCGCCCGCCAAGTTTGCGGGCGATGATCGCGACCGCGGCTGCAGGCCCGCACAAATCAGCGGTCTCGTGAGTTCTCAAATAAAACCGCAGCTCCGCAACCGCAGCGGGCGCGGGCGAAAATCACTCCGTGAGTTCGCTCACTAAGGAAAGTAATAGGGGAGGGTAGGGAAGGGAAAAGGGAAAGGAGAAAGGGACCGGGCCTCCGATAAACTCACTCACTCGGCGAAACACAGCGCTCACGCCGGTTTTCTGTGAGCCCGTGGTACTTTTGGCATGGCATCATCCAGTTTTTTATAACTTACCCTCGGAGCTCCCGCACCACAGGAACACGAAGGACCTGGGCTGCACCAGGTGATGCAGGTCTAGCGCCTGCACGTCCGCCCAGCGCCAGCCCGCGCCCAGCGGCGGCTCCACCAGCACCACGTCAAACTTGCTGCCCATCGACTTCAGGTCGAACGTCTGAAAGTTGTAGCAAAATATAATAATAATATATGGACGCTTCACACCACGTCAGTCTGGCCCCGTGCTAAGTACCTGAAGGACTTGTGTTACGGGTACCAGACAACGGAAATATATTTAATACACATCCATGATCCAGGAACTTTGAAAACTTTTTTGTTCCGTCGGCCAGATTCGACCCGCGGGCCGCGACCCCCGGCTTAAGCTACCAACGCGCTCACCACTGAGCCACAGAGGTCGTCAAGAACTAAAATAATAAGATTATGTAATAAATCCACGCTTAGTTACCCAGAAGAAATTAGGGCCAACGCTAAAACTCATGCGGGCCGCACGCTCGCGTGTGTATTAAGAGCCTACTGTCAAAACACACAACACTATCTTCCAATCGTGATACAATGATTCCATGAATCGTGCTCCCGGGCAATGTACTTTACACTGCAGCTAATAGTGAACAATATCGCGTAACAACGGTTCCCGCATTATAGCACGAAAGTAAAGGTCGTATCTCGTAAGTCCTAAAAATGTTTTTGATGATTACTTAAAAATTAAATACAATACTAATATTTCCTTTAGCTATTATTTTATAAAGTGTGTGATTGTAGTAGTGCAAGTTATTTAATGATAATTAATAAAGATATTTTTTTTATATGTTGAAAAGCCCAGAGAGATTCATAATTTCAAAAAATATAACTATCGAGTCAAAAGTGAATCGTGTTTTCCGTTAGCCAAATATCAGATAAATATACAATGATTAAATAAATCTCAATTTCATTTGAGTCAATAGCCAGGTCCACACCAAACGAACCATCTTGGAGCGGCGATCCCGCGATCCGTGATCCAGGATCAAGGAGCGTGGAGCGCGTTAGACCGATTCAAGAACTTGGAAACTACGATCCTAATATTATACGCTCCAAGCGAACCGAAGGCGATCCGTTATTCAAGTCAGTCAGTATCTTGCACGATATGGAGTCACACGTACAGCGGCGGCGAATTGCCGTTGCAGCAGTAACCTTTGAAAAATAAATATTCCTTGATTTTACTGCATAACTAGATTTGTTTTATTACCTGATCCAGTTATACGGCTTTGTTTCTCTCTGAATTTCCCTTCTGTATCCTCCCCCCAGAGACCGCATTTTTTTCTTTAGATCTTCTATTGGCTTGTTCCCCATTTTGCGAGAAATCTGAGCCCAAGCATCGTCTCTTGCACCTCTATTCGTAAAATTAACATCTTTTGGGTCCCATAAACATAATATTTTAAACTCCTTATAAGTTGTAAAGCGACATCAGACAACGACTTTGCGAAATATCCATGGTGTGATGGATCGCTCGAATCACATAACCGTCCACACCGCGCGCGCCACGCAACTGAGGCATCTTTGAAGCGGGCAAGAAAACCGACAACGAACGGATTACGAGCGCCAGGGTGCGCGCGCTCCAAAACTTGCGCATGGATCGCGCGCGGCACGTCCACACCAAACGCTCCGTGCAACGCGCTTCATGCCGCGCGCGATCGGAGCGCGTTGGATCGTCTGGTGTGGACTGTGGACCCGGCTAATCGTCTTCCGGGATCGTAAGGCTGCGTTTCCACTGAAGCGGAGCGGAGCTTAGCGGTGCCGAATTGACCAATCACTTCAGTGGAAACGCAGCTTAATACCCATTAGAAAACATAGCAAAATTTGACAGTCCGCTCTTAATGAAAAATAGTATGGGCAGCGCAGGCGCGTGCGACGGAGCGCGGACCAGGGCTTCATAACGTTATCGAATAACAGAAAAAATATCGTTACGTACCGTTATTTTCATAATATTAGCCAGATAACGTTATTTATTTAACGATATTTAGTAAAATAACGTTATATTTACCGTTATTATTATAACGATATTTTTTTGTTATGTATAAACGAAAAAATATCGTTATAATAATAACGGTAAATATAACGTTATTTTCTGGTATCAAGTATGTGATCGTGCACGGTGCACTAAATCTCACTCGCAGCCCACTTTTTTTGCGAGATTTGTGTGAAAATACAAAGAAAAAATATACCTTATAAGCGTGATTACGTTTAGAAAATTTTACCGCCTGTCATGACTTTCTTGACGGACTATAACGTTATCAAAGAACATATATTTACCGTTATAAATCCTATATAATTATTAACCGTTATTAATATCAATTTTTAACGTTATTTTTAATATCGGGTAAATTTTCATAACGTTATCTACGCCCTTGAAGCAGTAACGTTATGAAAAAATAACGTTATTTGAAGCCCTGGCGCGGACGCGGGCGACGGACTGTCACACGCGTCCAGCCGGCCGTCCGTCCGGCGGGCACACGGCGCGGGCGCACGGTTTTCGCAGTCGACGTTGTTTCCATGTTTCCATTGACTTCTTTTTGACAAATAATAAATTAGCTTCTAAATTAGTAAATAATCCATGGTAATCTACTCGACAGAACTGTACACGCCGAGATAAAAATTATACTAGTAGCGCTAAATGAGATGGGCGCACACAGTCGGATGCCCGCTCGCGGATTCGTGGCCCGCGGCGGTGTGCCGACGCGTGCGAACGCATCCGCATCCACCCGTGTTTTAGCGTTGGCCCAAGTGTCCAAATAAAAAAAATTGTCGCATTTCGTCACTGACATAAGAATTGCATTTCGTCATTAAGTGACAGCACGATTTTACGCCACACACGCCACAAGGTCATCATGAGTTAACAATTAACATACATATTAAAAGATCCAAATTGTGTACATTATTATTTGTCCCTGTCTGATATGTATCAAACATTTTATACCTATAATGTCTGTTTATGGTAGACTAGCTGTTGCCCGCGACTTCGTCCGCGTGGACTTCAGTTTATAGCGCGCGATGTCAATAAAATTGGTGTCAAAAGCTTTTATAAAAAAACCTGGTACCCCTTAAATTAAAACACCAAAAAACAGCTGCATAATCTTATATATAAAATTCTCGTGTCACAATGTTAGTCCACGAAATCCTCCGAAACGGCTTTACTGATTTTTACCAAATTTTATATGCATGTTCAGTAGGTCTGAGAATCGGCTACTCGGTACTTTATATACTTATTGATAAGCATTTGTTGAATAAATAATAGTAAATTATTACAACCTGAGACTGACGGCGACCATCGTTTGTGCGACGGGATAGCGATCGACGTTGCCATGGTGACATACTTATTTAGTCACTTCAATAAAATAATATGGCAAAGCAACGTTTGCCGGGACAGCTAGTTATATATAAAGTACTGAGTTATTTAATATCGTAAAAAAGAAATAACAATCGAAAAAATCGAAAATGCAAGATGATACCACCTCTTGTAGAAAGACGTTAGAGCAAGCGTCAGCGCGATGTAGGAGACGCACGGCGCCATCTATTGTGAATTTTTGGAACTAACTTAATTTGAACAAATTTACACACTTTCATCCCCTTACAACCCCTTTGTCCAGTTAAAAAGAAGCCTATGTCCTTTCTCAGGCTTTAGACTATCTGTGAACAAAATTTCATTACAATCGGTTCAGTAGTTTTGGCGTGAAAGCGAGACAGACAGACAGAGATACTTTCGCATTTATAATATTAAGTATAGATTTTTTTATTACTGAAGGGGTAACATTAAAATATTTTAAAAACCATACCTTCAAATCACATTTTAAGTACATAGGAGGTGTGGCAGTGCGAGATATCAACTCATCCTTTAGTTTGATGAGCTCTCTCAGCTTGGGGTATTCCTCGAAGCGGTCGGCCAGCCCCACATCACGAATAAAGTTCTGCGGCCTTTGGCCAGTGTCTACAAAATGCTGGCAGTAATCATTGTGTGGATTTGATGACTGTGTGCCCTGAAAATATAATATGCTAAATAAATTGTGTGTTTTCATTAATGTTTTATAAAATTATCATATTATTTTATTTCATCTGTTTTGACATCCAGTCTGCACTTACCGGCATGTTGACAATTAGAGCTTAAGAAAATGTATGTAGGAACATCATTTTGACAGCTCAGGATCATTTCTCTATTCCGCTAGGTATATGAACTTTATGGTTCTACTATACCTTTAAGAATGTAGATGAGTCAGTATAGACCAGGCTGTCTGGCTCTTTTGAAGCTGGCTTTTCATTGTCTTCAGCAAACTCGGACACTAATTGTTTCTTCGGCGGGACATCAAGGGGAGCTCCCAACGCCTGTCTCAGTTCGCTAACACTGGAGACTCCTAGCTGTAAATTGCTTATGCCATAATTTGCTCACATATAATAATAATAATAAATTTTTAACTTAAATCGGTTTTACATGAGTTTTACATAGTACGGGAAACACAATCAATCTATACATTACTCAGTAAATAGCGTTGGGAGCTGTACTAGTATAAACTGTGACACAGCTCCCAGCGACTTCCACTCTGGAACTATCTACATATGGATCTATCAGACAGACGCAGTCATGCGGTTAAGCGTTCAAAAGGTCGGTTTTGCATTATTTGTGTTGTATTACATTACATATCTATACTAGTGTATACTAATATACTAATAATATTATAAATACGAAATCTGTCTGTCTGCCTCGCTTTCACGCCAAAACTACTGAACCGATTGTAATGAAATTTTGTACACAGATAGTCTAAAGCCTGAGAAAGGACATTACTTTTTAACTGGAAAAAGGGGTTGTAAGGGGGTGAAAATGCGTAAATTTTAAAAAAATAAGTTACTTCCAAAAATTCATAACAGATGGCGCTAAGAGTCGTATACATCGCGCTATCGCTTGCTCATATGTCTTTCTACAAGAGGTGGTACCATGTCAAGTCTGATTTTTCGATTCTTTCGATTGTTATACACGTTATTAAATAACTCACTACTCAGTACTTTATATTCTATGCAGTGACATAACCTTAAACCTACCAATGATTTATGGGTAAAGCTAATAGTTGTGTAATGGGGGCTAAATAAACTTTAAATTTGGTATAAATAAAGCTTAATTTAAAAAAAAATTAATGTTATGTGCACCCTGCACACTGTTTTTGGGTATTTTCAATTTTGATTTAAGGGTTTTAAAAAGCTTTTAAAGACACCAATTTTGTTGACACCGCACGCTATAACCCGAAGTTCATGTGTACGAAGTCGCAGGCAATCACAGCTAGTATAATTCTATGCGGTCAGAACAGGTTCTGACCACATCAGAAATCCTCTTAAGTGACTGACCTCTCAAATGCAGAAAGCTTGAATGTGTGATCGCTCTCTGTCAGATAGGTCCCATATATGATTGTATGAATACAATAACTATGACATAACTTATTTAACCCATCAGTTCCCATGGCTGTCGCATAAAAATTGAAAATCTATTGTGTCTGCGAATCCCACAGTCGAGGTATTAATCCTTCGATCGAAACCTAATTGCTAAGTAATAGCCGAACACCACCCATGTTTTGTCATATCGCGCATCATTGACATCGGAAATATATTCTACTGATGAAAGACAATCGGTTTTTGTACGTAGCATAACTTTACTTATATTAGTTAGGCAAAGATTTAAAATATTTACAAATACAGTACACAGATATTTGAATTGAATTTCGTTTTAAATAATTCGATTCTACAATAATTGATGTGGTATATTTTTTATACAATACTACGGCGATAATAAAGACAGAACACTTAACGTATTTAACCCTAGATCACTAACCTTATTTTCCAACGGTTGTTACTAACCTTCGTTGTTTCGACTACAGCATTTTAGAAAGGTGATTAAAAGGTGTTGTTGTGTTTATGTTTACAATTTTGTTTTTTATTTAATAGAAATATTATATTTAAATTATTTATACTAATTCAATAAAGTGATATGGTATATATTTTATTACCTAAACAGCCTTATAATTAAGATCATAGTTTGCATGACAAGTCAACAATTGAAATCGCTATTTCAGACTATATTGTGGCAAAAAAAACTTTAAATTTAATAAAATAATGAACGCGAAAGGCTAAAAAAATTAAAATGAAATAAAAGAATCAGTTTTTGATATGTTTGTGGCATATAACGTCAAGTTTGTGCTCACCGCACAACAATTTTTGCACCTGTTGCAAGTACTTTTAGGATATAGGCACATGTTTTTCTTCTTTTTGTACAAGAGGTACATGAGCTGTACTATTTTGTTCAGTTTCTATCGTGGAAATCGAAGTTTTACTTCTTTGCAAACATTTTCATGACCATCCGTTACGTAAGCTGGATCAATTTCGATATGGTCTTCTTTCTCACTCTCTGATGAATTTTGATTACGCTTTCGTCTTGTAATAATACGGTAAATATTCCACATTGCGCCACCAGCGATTTTGAGGCCGTTTTTTTTTTTACAGTCGCGTTATAATCTGTAAACATCAGAACTAATATTGTTATGACAATTTCTGGCTAAAAAAAAAAAACAATTTCAAAAATTTAAGACTTTTTTAATTTTAATTTTGGTTGGCCTGAAGGAAACGGGGCACTATGGGAAAAAATACAACCCCCTATTGACAAACTACTACAAAAGAAATTTGACGGAGCCCTGCTACAGGGGGCTCCTATTTCTGGATGTTGTGGTCAATGTTCCAACCTAACCTACTTTTGGATTGTTTTTGTTTTGGCGAGAAAGTCCAAAAGTAGGATTGTTTTTGTTTTGGCGAGAAAGTCCAAAAGTAGGTTAGGTTAGGTTGGAACGTAGACCACAACACCCAGAAATAGGAGCCCCGCTACGAATTTCTTTTGCCAGAAATAGTCATGCGCCATCATAACAATACTAGTTCTGATGTTTATAGATTATAACGAGACTGTAAAAAAAAACTGCCTCAAAATCGCTGGTGGCGCGATACGGAATATTTAAACAAACTTAATAACACAAAATGTCACGTTACTACTAACCCTCGTCGTTTCGACGAGACATGATTGCTGATATGGCTGTGGGTATAATGTGCGTAGGCCAAAGGAAGATCTTCCGACCGAGCGAGGTGGAATGCTCGGTCAGGCCGGAGCCCACGTGATACGTTTCAGCTGTCGTATATATACCGACGCGCTTAGAAAACTTCGATAGCGCGATGCAGGAATGTTAGGCGAATTGTGGGTACCGCCACATCACTCCCCCCCGAAGACCGGAGGTCGAATCTTGAAGTCTTGTCGCTTGAGTCGCCAGTGCCAGTGAGTTCCAGTGAGTCGGAACTGTTGCAGTGAGTCCCAGTGAGTCGGAACTGTGAAGCTGCTGCACGGGATCCAGTGAGTCGGATAGCTGCCGTGCGGGGCCGATGCTACGTGCTGACCAGGAGAGATGTGCTCTGCTTGCTGACCGGTCCGGTGTAGTGAGAAAGCCCGATGATGCCGATGCGGAGTCGCCCAGGCCGCGGTACATTGCGGCTAGTGGACGATGTACCCGATGAGGCGACGCTGGCTGGCGCGGTGCGGAGGGGCGGGGAGTGATGATGATGAAGGAGGCGTGTTCTGTCGAGGGTCACCAATGTGGGAAATAATGTGTGGAGGCCAAAGGAAGATCTTCCGACCGAGCGAGGTGGAATGCTCGGTCAGGCCGGAGCCCACGTGATACGTTTCAGCTGTCGTATATATACCGACGCGCTTAGAAAACTTCGATAGCGCGATGCAGGAATGTTAGGCGAATTGTGGGTACCGCCACATGGCCTTTACAACCCCCCAACGCACAAAATACGCCTGTCCATTGTGAGGGCAACGGGTCGATAGGGATTACCGATTAGGTAGAGTAGGTATGGAAGAAGTGCGATCGCGCGCGCAAAAGATAGAACGAATTTTTTCAAACCGCGTCGACGAATCGACGATGGTTAGTAATCTATTATCTAGGGTTATATTTTCATATTGGAAAACAGTCATATATTTTTATACATGCTTTATTTCAGATAACTAGAAAGCTGTTGATTCTCACTTGAAAACAGAGTTAGAAAAAAAAAGGTAAATACGATAGACATTGTTAATAAACGAGTGTAATGCAGAAGTTTTCTAGTTTACAACTTAATTTCCTATTTGTTTGTATTTTATTCCTTATTTTCTTAAATAATAAAATATGTCGAGGTTATGTTGTTACGAACAACTCACCGTTTGTGCCAGGAGTTTTTTACGTTTTTGGGAACGCTCCCTTAGTTCTTTTAACTTTTCACTCATATTTTATAACTGGTGATAGCATCTAACTCACAGAAGTATATAATATGATCTAACTGCACTGTTAATTACAATACGTAAACCATTTATTTTATTATTTTGCAAAATACAAAACACAAAAGCCACCATGGCCATCACTCATCACCACAGCTCATCACAAAGAGGATGTAAACTGTTTACTGTATACACAGAGTCACAGACTACTAAGGGATACTTACGTACTGTATACTACGTAACAAGAGGTCGGACTTAGAAGAAAAAAAATAAACATCCGTTATTTTTTTTAATTTGAAACTAGACTAGAAATTTTTAAGTGCAAAACCTTTCACTCTAAACATACCAAAAATTAAAAAAAATAAAATAAAAAAGAAATGAGCTCAAATAAATGTTTTATTTCAATAAAAAATATTGTACATAGCTAAATAAATAGGCTAATAAGGTAAATTAAACAATAAAACAGATTTAATCCACAAGCTCTTGTTGATTTCTATTAATAATATTACAGTACAGTTTTATGTATTTTATTTATAAATATAATAGAATAGCTGTCTATGCTACTCTACTAACTACTTGATTGGCTTATACAGTAAACTCTATATAGGGAGGGGATTAAAGCTGCGCGTCCACGAGGTCGGAATCGGGACGTACGGTGCGGACGGCGCGTCAGGTAGCCATATATTTGTCAGGCGCAGAATGACGTTCCAGTACTTCTAGTGCAGTTCACAGTAGTCAATACTATAAATAGTAAAGCAACAAATCCGTCCGCTGCGTACCTACGCTCCGATTCCGATCCAGTGGACGCGCACCTTTATACATACACACTTAAGTATCATTACTTTGTTTTGTTACACCCTGTATACGACAGCTGAAATCTATCGCGTGGGCTCAGGCCAGCTGCATACCACCTCACGTCTTGATCAGAGGATTTTTCCTTGGTGGCCGTACCACTCATAATCCCATACCTTCCTTCTCCTCCTAAAATCTCCATAACAGCTATTGCTTGCAGACTAAAATGTTGCAAACTAGTATAGGGACCTAAAAATCTGAAATTAATGAAAAATTTTTCATTTACTACATTTCCATACACTTTACATAAATTATTAAGTATACTTATCAACCTTATGTATTATTACAATAAAACAATACACACATTTTAACATTTTCCAAATTAACTGCATACTGATATACATTATAATATTTTCTATGAAATAATAATCTATCTTTTTCATATTAATATAGTTTAAGTTGTAAATTTTTGTACAAATATGCAAATAATACTACGACATACTTTGTATTAGAACATGGTATGACAAAGTTATGTTTTGCTTTAATTTATCAATTTATGGTTACATTTACATTTTACAATGACTTACCTTTCGTTTTTCATTAATTAATCCACTCAATTTACAATTTTTGTATGAGTTGCTGCAAAATAATTTTCACAAAATGAAAATCGAACTTTGAATTTTAAACTCCTTCTTAGTCTTTTTCCTGATGTAGTTTATATTCTCTATGGTCTCTTTTATCAGCCAATCACAGTCGACCTTGCACAGATTAGCTGTTTCGTTTAGTAGCTACGTTTATCGCTATATAACTGCTGTCTGGGAGCACCATACAGTCATGTGGCGAGTCTGTGACGTCAGTTCGACGATTAAAAATAGAACTATCTCTTTTATGTAAATGGCATTTCGTATCTTTTGTTTCAGTTGTCTGTCGTCAATGTGTGCAATTGTGTGTTTGTGTTATTGGCTGGGCTTCGATTTCAGCCGGGAAATAGTATGAACGTAACAGATCTATGTAGAATATCATTGGCTTAAGCACTATACCTACCTATTGTTACGATGTTTACTTTTAATGTCTGTTAGTTTATTTTAAATTTTATTTCAACATGTTTGGAAAAAACGTAATAGGAACACTGCAATAAATGAAACGCTATATTTATTTTAATCATAATCGTAGTAAAGTAACATAAGAAACCAAATGATGATTAAGACTGTTTTATAAGCAGCAAAGGTGCGAATCGTACCTTCAGGCACCTTACCTAGTCTAATTTTTAAACAAGACTGATTTGTAACAATTATAACATTTACACATTTGTATGTTTCTTGTTTTATTTCAACACTTCTATTAAGATCACAACTTCACAAGCCTAAGTGGCGCCGCCATCAGTTAAAAAATAATTTCTCAGTTAAAAATAATAAATATTACACAGATTTCTATATTTTGCCGATTGATTGTTTCTAAATAAATACCTAACTTGAAAACTGAGTTTTCGTTTAAAAGTACCTAGGTACTACTTACGTGAGTAATTATTTTTAACTATTAATGGCGGCGCCATTATGGCTCGTGTAGGCCCTTAATCATGCTGTGCTGACTCACATCACATCAAATGAAATATTATTAGGTAACATTTCAATATAGGGAGTAGGTAAACAAGCTTACTTTTACATTAACTTACAAGAAGATTACAAATGTCGAATTCGACATAACAGCAACGATAACTGCAGGTCTATTATTTCAGACATAAACTACAAGCCATCTTAGGATTGCAAGTAAAGAGACTCTTAAATAAACCATCGGAAGGTTCGTTTAGTAGGTAGCTACGTTTAAATTTGGTACCCAAATTTTTTTTTGTTCGGAAATTTCGTCCACCGACAGGGTCAGACAGACTGTCAAACAGATGAAAAAAAAGCTATGCAACCTCAAATCACGCTTCTGTTTCTACCACGCAGTGATGTGATAGTGACTGTCTAACACTGAAAGAATTTTTGAAATCAGACCAGTAGTTCCTGAGAATAGCGCGTTCAAATAATCCCCTTCAAATAATTTCCCGCCGTTTTTTTCACTCTTTCCTCTATTTCTTTGCTCCTATTAGTATGTATTAGCGTCATAAAATATAGCCAGCCTTCCTCGATAAATGGGGTATCTAACACTGAAAGATTTTTTCAAATCGGACCAGTAGTTCCTGAGATTAGCGCGTTCAAACAAACAAACTAACAAACTCTTCCGCTTTATAATATTAGTCGGACCAGTAGTTCCAGAGATTAGCGCGTTCAAACAAACAAACAAACTAACTAACTCTTCCGCTTTATAATATTAGTATAGATTTTAAATGTTCAGCACTCGGCTGATAAAGCAGGGGAAACATTGGGGACTGGTCTCTTTTTATTGTTGCAACATGTTTCCAAAAGACTTCGGGCTCAGGGTCAATCTTTTAAATTTTTTGTTACCACTCTTGTAACATTTCGGACCGTTCACAGACTAGTCTGCGTTTCGAAAGTGAGTGAACGGCTCAGAACAGCTGCTGCAGCTCGTTAAATGCTGAAGGAAGTGTTGCACCAATATACCAAAATGCTAGCCGAGTAGCCTGTAACTTTTATTATTAATTCAAGTACCTACGTGAACAATGATAATATGTTGAAAAATAGGTAGATTTGATACCGAAGTTGGTAGATAGGTAGAAGGGAGGTAAAATAGGTAGATCTACCATAAAGTTGGTAGATGTGACAACACTGGGCGTGTATACTCTTTCACCTGATTTGTATAGCAGGAGCGAGATAGCAAGAAACGTGAACATCGTGAATAAAGTATAAATATATATGTGGAAACGTAGCTTAGAACCAGGAATAGGACATAGGATACATTTTGTCCCGGAAAAATGTACGGTTACTGCACATATACTTTTATGATTTGCGCGTAAACTACTCAATCGATTTTGATGAATTTTGGTATGGATCTACTTTGAGTCTCGGGGAAGAAAAAAGGATAATTTCTATCCTGGAAAAGTACGGTTCCCGCACAATAAACTTTTATGATTTTCGCCTAAAGTCTAAACTATTCAATCTATTTTGATGAAATTTGGTATGGAGATACTTTGAGTCTCAGAAAAGGACAAGGGATACTTTTTATCCCGAAAAATGTACGGTTCCCGCACAAGAAACTTTTATGATTTTCGCCTAAACTATTCAATCTATTTTCATGAAATTTGGTATGGAGATACTTTGAGTCTCGGGAAAGGACAAGGGATACTTTTTGTCCCGGAAAATGTACGGCCACATAATAAGCTTTTATGAATTTTACCTAAACTATTTAATCTATTTTGATGAAATTTGGCATGGAGATACTAATTTTAATCTATCTATATATCAATATATATAAAAATAAATCCACAAATAAATGAAACACCAACTTGCAACCTTTCGAGAAATTGTGCGGTGGCCAAAGTGTTGCAGCAGAGCAAACCTATATTTTGGGATAAGTGCACGATGGCACTCAAAAATAAAAATTATTAATTTTAATAATTATTATGCCAATTCGAATTAAATAATCATCGTTAAGACAGGACAACGTCTATCGGGTCAGCTAGTATAATTATAAAGTTAAAAATTGTATAGGTAGATGTTCAAATATAATATAATATTAAATATAGATGCTCAATAGAAATTTGAATGGCATGGAATATTATCTATATTCGAGTGAAATTCTTGTAAGTGCTATCCGCAATTAGCCAATTTACGCATTTAGGAAAAAATACAAACAAAATTTGAAATACAATGTTACCAACTTAAAGGTTTTCCCCCGAGATATAGGGGTAAATAAGTGAAATGGGACTTTTAAGGGTCTGAATTTTTTAGGGGTATTTTCAGAGATTTTTTGACACCAAATTAAGAGTTTTTGACACCAACTTGTATTTTTGAGAGTGCACTGCAGACCACTGTCAGAGTAGACAGAATTATAGAGTATGCCGACTTAGAACTGATGTTGAAATTTTTAAATTTGACGTATTATGACGAAAATCGTCGCTAAGGTTGTTAACTTGTTACCTACGAATTTAAAACTATGACATATTCGCTGGACGTGGTTCCTCTTTGGTCGTATTGTTGTTTGTGTTTTGGCACATGCGATTAAAATTGTCAGAATCCAATTTTGAAATCTTTATTTTTATATCAGCCAGTGGGACTCGCGAAGCACATTCCGTTCATAATCCTAGTGAAACCCGACGAATTTGACAGATATTGAAACCTGTCTGTTTCTTTGCAGTCGAACTACTGGTAGTTGTGTCTATTGTGCCACTGTTCACTGTTGAAATATTATCAAACTTTGAATTTTACTTTTTAGTGCGTGCTCCAACAAAATTGTCTAGTAATAATATAAATTATAATAATATAATAATTATTATGTAATCATTCATTTTAAAATTGATTTGATTAATATAATATTATAATCTCAAAAATGTACTGCTACGCCTCAAGACGTCTCACATGTCGCGGCACGTCAAAATGTACTGCTACGCCTCAAAAGTCAAACGCCTCGCCTCTTTTGAAGTGGGACACTGTACCGGCTCAGTACGAAAAAGTAGCACCTCTTAAGGCCTGTATTCACTTTGATTAGTGCAAGTACAAGTGACTAGTAATTGAGGCAGTGGAGTGCAGGTGTGTAGTGCAAGTAGTGTCCAATTCTTGTTTAGTGGCTCTTTAGTAATTTAATTTAGTAAATTCAGTAGTAGCTGTCAACACGAGCGTCCAAATTTCAAAAATAAAACTGCCATTTTGACATGTCCTTCATTTTTAATATTGGTTTTATTAAAAACTATTTGACCATGAAGTATTTTATATGTCCTTTCCCAGGACTCAAAGTATCTCCATGCCAAATTTCAGCAAAATCGGTTCTGACTTCTGAGGTATAAACGTGAAGAGGTAACAGACAGACAGACATACATTCGCATTTATAATATTATTAGTATATTAGTAAGTAATAAGTATGGATTAGTATGGAAGTAATTGAAAGGGTGTCCTTTTGTACTTTTAATAGGTATATATAATAATGATATACTATATCTATGGACGCTTCACACGGCACACCACGTCAGTCTGGCCCATAAAGTTAATATACCTAGCGGAATAATATTAACAATCTCGAGCTATCAAACGAAACCAAAATTGGTTTTCATCTGTCACACACTTGCACTCGCAAAAAATAGAACACGCTTTTAATCACGTTACTACGCAGCCGACTAGTCACTTGCACTAATCAGTTGCTGTCCACACTTACTTTCTACTAATCACTCATCACCTGTACTAGTCACCTGCACTTAATCACTAATCAAAGTGAATACAGAACTAATCACGTTACTACGCAGCCGGCTAATCACTTGCACTAAACGGTCGCTGTCCACACTTACTTTTTCCTAATAACTAATCACTTGCCCTAATCACTTGCACTTATTACTAATGAAAGTGAAAACGGGCCTTTACATCCTCGTAAAAAATTCATGTCCTACCCAACACTAAATACCAGGGAATACCATCAATCACAGATTAAGGATGATTAGGACATAAGGATGATGAGGACCTCATTGGATAGAGACCTCATTGGTCAAATCACAAATGTGTTGTCACTTGTCAGCGAGTAAAAATTTTCTTTGCTTGTCAGTTCACAGTTGTCTACAAATATATCCTAGTAATCTGTGGTCAGTTGTGAGTTGTGACTTGTGAGGTACTAGGTACATACTTTGTTTATTCGAAGTTTTTGCTGGTTTTCTTTAGGTTTTCTCGAATAGTTAAGTCGGCTAGTTCGCATTAGGCCAGTATTTTAGTTTAGTACCGAGTATTTTAGTAGCTAAAATTCTCGCTTCTGCACCAAAATCGTTCGCACTTCGTTCGAGTACAGCAGGGCTTTGAAGTAAAACATAAGCTTATATTATAATTTGATTATAGCTTATGTTATATTTTTCCATCGATTTTCGTCAATTTAACACACCAAAATAAGAAACGTTTCAGAAACGTGCGAGTAGAAGTAGCTTTGTATCAACTTTTTGTTTTGACATCGTTTGCGCTTGGGCTGAGGTTCAGTAACGTCTCAACTGGCTGTCAAAACGTTAGCGCGATACCGAATCGTTCCAAAAGTCGATCAACGTCCGAGTTTCATTTGCGGTTCAGTTGAAAACATTTAGCGCGATTGCCCTGCAGTTCACAAGTGAGTGATGTTTTGTAAGATGAACAGCTTACAGCGCAATAAATTGTTTGCAATCATTGAGATGTATGGAGTTGACACCGCAACGCAGTGCTTGGTCACATTCAAGATACGCTATATAGCCGCAGTGCACTTAGTCGGCCGCGAGCTCTTCTGCACACTTGACGTATGACAATTATAAAAAACCAAAATAAAAGTCACAAAAATGTCTTGGTGTGTCTTAGGATATTGTAAAAATAATTCCAAAAACACTTCCAAATGCGACGGCATAACATTTCATCGGTTAGTATTCTTATTTAATTATTTTCAATTAAAATACGAACATTCAATTACTAGGCGAAGACGCGCGCCATTTCGCATTGTCATAGAGTAGTAGATTCAGAGGGGAATGTAGGTAGAAGACGACGATGAATGAAGTATTGACGTAGACGAGTTTGTATTTTGGTAATAATATAAATACGGTATTACGTATACATTATGTACATGCGTACATTATAATTGTATTTTTAAATATATAAGTAATTTGAATTTAGTAAGTATGTAGTGGGCTTTGGATCCATACTTATAATATAATTATCCCACCAAAACATGAAATGTAAAAGGAGCCAAGCAAAATATTGTATAGCTATTCAATACTTCTGTCGTAAAAAATTTTCAGATCACATTCAAGCCAAGCCTTGAACTTATTTTGTAATTTAATCCTTAAGGCCCCGCGCGAGCACCGGTGATCGCGACAACAATAGAATACAATAGCAATTCCTGGAAATTCCGACTGAAGTATTAAATCAACATTCAGTAAATGTATCAATAGATTTCTTTATTTTATAATTATTATAGTGGCTTGGCAATGAGCACTAGAGAAATAATCAGCTATTAATTGGATTTATTGGGTACCATCAGCCACATGCGTCGTTACATAATAAAACACTTTACGCTTGCCGTCTGTGTAAGTATGAACTCCTCCCAATATGCAGTTTTATATTTGTTTCTATTGTGCTCATTGCCAAGCCACTATAATAATTATAAAATAAAGAAATCTATTGATACATTTACTGAATGTTGACTTAAATTACAAAAATAAGTTGAAGGCTTGGCTTGAATGTGATCTGAAAACTTTTTACGACAGAAGTATTGAATAGCTATGCAATATTTTGCTTGGCTCCTTTTACATTTCATGTTTTGGTGGGATTTCATTTCTTTTTTGAAGGTTTTTTTTTCTTTTCATTTCTATTAATGTTATAACATATCCGACGATTAAAAAATCACACCAAACGAAAATGTGTATATCTACTTTTCAATCGTCACTTTTTTCTGTCAAATAAAATATATGATAGAGTGCGCGCGCGATAACTCTGCGCGCGACAGCGTAGGGATTCATTAAAAAAATGGGTAATCCCAATGATATTTTATTGGTAGTTTTACTTTAATATCCTTATATTGGCGACAGCCAAATATCAAACACACTGATAACTTGTTGAACACTTTATTTATTCACCAGTACACTCTAGTTTACAACTTCTTTACACTTCGGTACTCAGTCGGCAATTGCCACAAAATAAGCAGCTATCTTCTTATAAAGCAACTGCCACCTCTACTCTTACAATATAGCGGAAGAGTAGAATGGGCGGCACCGGACATTGTATAAAAATAATAAATTCATAAAATCAATACATCTATTTAATAATCTAATCTATATTATTATAATATTAACCAAGTAATTTAATGGAAATCTATTACATTATTACATTTTATATATTTGCAATGATAAATCTTATTAACAATCAGTAACTGGAAATTAAACAAATACATTGTGATTATTATAAATATTTGCAAAATTAATTAATTCATAATTTAAGTATAAATAACCATAAATATAACTAGTTTAAAATCTACTCAAAATAATTATATTACCTTTACTGCCAGAGACATTTCCGTTAGATTACACATCCGGAAATGTCTCTAACATTATCAATATTTGCTAAATTAATTAATTCATACTTTGATAATAAATAATCATAAATATAGTTAATTTAAAATCAAATTAAAATAATAATTACTATATCTTTACTGCCAGAGACATTTCCGTCAGATACACACATCCGGAAATGTCGCTAACATTTATAAATACTAATCTAAATTATGTATAGGAATAGACGTATCGATTATTGTATCGTATGTAATTATGGCGGCCCGACGAAAAGTTTCGTTCAGATGCGCGCAAAGTTATCGTGCGCGGAGTCTACCTAATTTGAATTACAAAATCTGTCAAAGTTGCATATTATTTATTTCTCATAAAACGCAGGTAAAATAATTCGAACGAACTATACTATCGATAGTAAAAGATACAGATACATCACTAGCACACGCACACATTGACAGATCAAAAATCGTCACGCTTTTTCGGGTTGTCAGGTGATCTATACGTCAGTATATTCTATATCTATGGATGAAACGCACTAAAGTAATCTGTGGTTCTACAATAATCTGTGTCTGTGCCCTGTGATTCATGATTGTCGATCTGATCTGTATTCTGTGCCCTGTGGGTTGTCATTTGTGACTTGTCACTTGTGTTATGTGTAATCAGTGTAGCCAACCTCACAGTTTTAGCTGTAGATCTACAGTTTTTCGGAAATCCTCTCAGTTTTCAGTTTAGGCCTCGAAATCTACAGTTTTTATGAGCTCAATCTATTTTAATACATTAAACATAATATTTAAATTGAAACACATATTGTAACGGTAATTAATCGATTTAATAGATGGCATTAGTTGCAGACAGTCGTAGCAAGCTAGGATCCTAATTAGCGTAAATCAGAAGGATAGGGGCTTGCGATTGGTGCAATCAGAAGCTTCTAATAATAGTCTTCTTTTCAGGATCCTAGTTAGGACGTCTAAATTTAGTTAGGTGAAATAAGGGCTTTTTCACATTATCCGATATGATATCGGTGTCGGACGCCGATCCGATACCGGGGTAAAGTAAAATGTATTAAACCGATATCCAATATCGGGCCGGACAATATGAAAGACAGGTAGATATTTACTTACTCCGATATCGGATCGGCTACTGTGAAAATGCTTTAAGGTCGATCGATGGCTATTTTTCCGACTTTAATGCGCTTTTATGTCAGTAAAACAGGCATATTTTATGATATTTCTGGTTTTTAATTCCCGGCTTTCTAAACTATCTTCTATTTATTACCATTATTAATTAATAAAAAATCATAAAAGAAAAAACTGTAGATTTACTGTTTTTCAATTTGATATTTACAGTTTTCTACAGTTTTTTTCTACCATATCTACAGCTTAGCTCTGTGATGTGGTTGGCAGCACTGTGTGTAATGTGTTGTCAGTAAATAGATAATATTTGTAAAGACAAGGACATACAGTCGGGGCATTTTAATAGGCCACATTTGACATCTGTCAGATTAATCTCCATAGTGAGGTGAGCTGCGTAAAAACATCGACCAAAACGAATAAATCGATACGGACTTGAAATAAAATATTTGAATTTTATACGTTTGAAACAAACTCCTGTCCCATTATTGCTTTTTCTTTTGCAAATTCAAGGAGCAAAATAAGACAAGTACATAATTTACAAAAAAAAAAATGCATTTATTCGCTTAAATTATAAAAACTGTTAAATGTAGTATTATCATTATTCATTTCACATAAATATGTGTTACTTTTCACAACGTGGTTATTAATTTATGGGGATATTTCGTTACAAGTAATCAATGCATCGATACTATTTTTTCGCTTTCGATTTTTAGGGTAACTTCCCTAGAGTTTAAAAAGAAAAAAGGTCAGCTGACGTAACATTGCAACGACGTGCAATTATTAAGATCAGAATTTGTTTATTACGTTTAGAATTGTTTATCAGTAAAAGCAAATCGTTAAATAATTCGTATCGGTCATATTTACGATAAATATGTAATCGTAATTGAAAAAAGTTAATCAATTGTGCAGTTATAACAAAACGAAAATATTTATTTTATAAGTACGTCGCTATAAGGTTACCTGGTACAATTTTGATGAACTGTCAAATGTGGCCTATTAAAATGTCCCGACTATAAGTGTACCCCGCCGCCCAGAAGATCTACTATCTAACTACGATTTCTTCAAATGTTTGTACCTATACATATTATGTTCAACGATGGAAAAACTGTAAAAATTGTAAATAGTTTGTAACGTGTTTTTTTTTTGTTTTGTAAATAGTGCTTAGTAAGAAGAAAGAAGAAGGACATTTTTCTTTAATTTTATTTTGATGTATATAATATATTGTACCTTTTTTGGAGCAAGGACTCGTTTCCAGCTCCTAATAAATTAAAAAAAAAATGTGTTGTCAGTTGTGAGTTGTGACCATGCGTTAGCATCTAAGACCAAGCATCAATGATCCTTCATCTTAGGTTAGCATTCTTTATAGTTTGTGGTTGTGACTTGTGTACTGTGTACGTACTGTGTAGGTACTAGGTACGTACTTTGTTTGTTCGAAGGTTTTGCTGGTTTTCTTTAGGTTTTCTTGAATGTAAGTACTGTTTTGTATTAGTATTTAGTACATACTTTATTTTACTCATACTATACATATACTGAGTTATTATATTTTACTCATTATAATAACTCAGTATTTTTAGATGATCATTTGAAAGAAAGACATCGTAATAATTTATAGATTTCACTTGAAAAAATTGGTTTCTATAGGACTGATTCAGACGTGCTTTTATTACAATTTACAATGATTGTAAATAAATGAATTAAAAAGCATAAATAAATATAATTACTCGTATACAAAACTATTCACCATCGTAATATGCATAATTTTAGTAAAATAACAAAAATCTATTTGACCTCCAATTACAATGCATTCAAATCGGCGTCCCGGCTCCAGAGTCCAGTCGCGCCCACGCCGACTCACGTCCACCGTCCACGCCGCGACGCATCGGCCGCGGCCATTTTGAAGTTTGAACTTGTAATTAAGTGTTTGTAAATGTAAAATCTATTAGGGCGACCGCACGTCAAGACAGTTTTTGGCTGCGTTTCCACTGAAGCGGAGCGGAGCTTAGCGGTGCCGAATTGACGAATCACCATGCTCGAAATCTTCGCTGTCATTCCGCTGGAATAGCACGATTGGTCAATTCGGGCACCGCTAAGCTCCGCTCCGCTTCAGTGGAAACGCAGCCTTAGACAGACTATTGTATAATAAAATGTGCTAGACTCGCACATTTCAAACAAAACAAATTAAAAAGCCTCTCCTTAGATAGGCCTCGAAAGAGACCTATGGAACTGAAACTTGACTACAACAAATAAACAATGCCAAAAAACTAAGAAATTACTTGGTAGGTAGGTGCTTCATAAATAAATGAATAAATTAAGCAGCGTAAGTTACTGATGGCTGAACACTGGGTATACCTCACCAGTACTCAGCTGTGGTTCGACCGTATCTAGTTAGGCGGTCGACTACTGGTTTTTATATGGAATTATATATGGAACACTAGATAATGTACAAAACACGCATACCCAGTAGTCAGCCACCTCATTATTTAAATAACTTTAAAGAAACTGCTCTATAACTCATTTGATTTAGACTTTAGACGTAAAAAATGCAATAACAATATATTTTAATAAAACATGACACAAAAATTAATAAGAAATCACAATAACTCACCTTTCGGGCACTTCCCACTAAGAAAATTTTGGCGCACACGCCATCATCTTGGCTCGACTAGTGACAACGCCAAATTGGAATCAGATTACACCAATTTTGTTGACACCGCGTGCTGTAAGTACACTGAAGTCCACGCGGACGAAGTCGCGGGCAACAGCTAGTTAATAATAATTCTAATAAATGGTTAATGCTAAATGCCTAATTTCTTAATACATAAAACATTTTTTAACGTAAAATTGAAATATTTTTTCATAATATCATTTTAAAAAACGATACTGCACAATAACATTTTTTGCATAAAATAAGTAGAAAAAAATGATTATTTGAAAAATAATAATTAAAACGCCGATTACTCGAAAGTAGTTCGATGTAGGATAGTACATGAATGCTAGCATCCATATTTTGTACTCTACTAATAGAGTAAGAGCCCGCAAGGGCCAGACCTTCCTTCGTTTCGTAAAGCTGAAAGTTTACCTGTTTCATGTTTGTGACTAACAATTTCTTCGTACTTCGTAGTGTCGATAGATCATCGATCAAATTTTTATAATGTCAATAGTGATGGTGGCTTCACTTCACGTAATGAATTTTCATTTACTTGTATTGTACTTTATTATTTTGATATTTATTTTAACGTTTATTGATTTTTCTTTTTTGTTTTATTATAAAGCATGTCAAACTGGCGCGACGATCAGGCACCTGCAGATTTCCTCGAGCTCTTATATGATGAAGATGAGGTCGAGATTTCTTATGAAGAGGGTGAATCCGATGGATCAGAGATGATTGAAACGGACCTGGAAGACGAGGTTGGTAACCCATTTTTTGTTCATTTTTACCTGTTTATTTTATTTTTTTTGCATTGGGTGGCAGTTTTTAGTATGAAACTTACAACACGAGGGCTAGCCGTCCACCCTCGAGCCATTCACCACCAAAACTCTTTGAAGTCATATGGTTGGGTTGCACCAGAGGCGTGGTTTAAGTTAAAGTTAAGGTTAAAGTTATGGTTAAAGTTAAATATGGTGTCCTTTAGCTTTAACTTTAACCATACTTTAACCTTAACTTTAACCGGAGAAATTGACAGATGTCTGTTGCGTTAATTTTTTTATTGAAGCTACAGGTAACGGGATTGAGGGTATAAAAAATTGAATTATCCGTAAAAATCGTCAGGAAAAACACAAACAACAAACAGGAAAAACAAACATAGTAAATTTTTACGAAAAATTCAGATATACGTATGAACATAATTATGACGATTGGCGTCCTTGGACGCCATATTTAACTTTAACCAGAGATTTGACATTTTGCACTGTAGTCAAAGTTAAAGTTACAGTTAAAGTTAGTTGGTGCAACCCAGTCTATAATGGTTTTACTAATAACTTATGGATTACAGTGTGTATTTTATGCTTTTTATGTTGGCCTAGGGTGAAGATTGCGATAGAGATATCTCACTGGTCGAGGCTCCACTACACTTCACGTCCCCAGAGCGCCGCGAGAGGTTGTCGCGAATGGTATGCATTGGTTATTTTGTTAGGTTTACGATAATGATATAATATAGAAAAGGGACGATGACAAGATCAAAGATTAACGAATTTTGTTAATAAAATAAAGAAATCACGGTAAAAAATAAGTGTTACCAAAATTTCAGCTCGATAGCATTTGTATTTTTTTTTTGTTATGCGCCTTCAAAGTTGGATAATCAAGTCGAATTTTTTTTCAATTAAGTTTCTTAATATTTGTATACCATTCGATAACTTATACAATTAAAAGCAACTTTTGTTATGAAACCACTTTCATAAACGCAATATTTAATATACCTATCGAACAAAGCTCTCTCCCGATCTGTACAAACTACGAAAGAGTGACGTCAGTCTTTCGTAGCACTTTGTATGGAGGGTTTCGGGCAGGTCTATTTTTCAACCGACTTCCAAAAAACGAGGAGGTTATATGTTCGGCTGTGGATATTTTTTTTATTTTTGTATGTTCAACGATTACTCCGCCGTTTGTGAACCGATTTTCGAAATTTTTGTTTTGTTGTATTAGGTTTCACTTCAATTTGGTACCATGTTCACAAAAGTGGTGACCTGATAATGGGATCCAGGAGTAATCGAGGGGACTCCTCGAAATTTATATGGAAACATATGGTGATTTTGGTTTTATGTAAAGTGTACTAAGAATATGCTACCAAAAAGTCAAATATTGGGTCAAGGTATACCATGGTTTCGAAGATGCTGAGAGAACTCCTGACTCTTTATAGATACACGTTTGGGAGTTTCGGCGTTGTTTTAAGAACAGAAAGCATATGCTACCATGCAATTCAAATTCATCATCATCGTCATCATCATCATTACCACGTCGTGTTAAGGTCACCTGCAATGTCTCATGGCACAAAATAGATAATAGTACAAGGCATAGGTATGGATACAATAATAATAATTATATACATAACAACACCAATTATAGGCTGTTTAATATACACGGCGGTCGGCGCCGCAGAGCCAACGGCGTCGCCGCGCGGGGCGAGCGTAAACATCGTATTCAAGTTCTAACCGGAATGTCAGGGCATGCGGCATGCCGCGCTGCGAGCATTTTTCAGTACGTGTTCACATAAATTTGTTTAAATGTATTGTTTAAATCTATCTATCTATCTACCTGATATTTGGGCCTTGGGGTATGCCGTATGACTCTTAACAGTCTTAACAAATTGTAATAAGATACATAGAATTAGTGTTGGGTAGGACTTACAAGAGGCATTACAATTGTCCGGTACAAGACGGCAAAATGTAAGAGCGGCTCAGCATTATAACATGTACCGCTTCAAAATGATTGTCGCGGTGGTCTCAATTTTTAGAATTTAGGGGTATTTTCAGGGATTTTTTGACTCTTTAATTTTTTAAATTTATTGTCCTATTTACGTTAAATCGAAATGATGGATCTTGTGTAACATTTAATCCATCCAAAAAAAATGTTAAATTTATTCAATATTAACATGTACCTATGATTTCAAAAAATCTGAATCTCTAGATGAAGACGAACTTTTAATAAAAAATTTTTGAAACATTTTATATTACAGTATTATTATTTCTAAATCATTATGAAATTATAATTATTAAATATATTTTAGGGGAAAAATATATAAGTAAATATAAATTCACGCCTCAAGACGGCTCACATGTCGCGGCACGTCAAACGTACTGCTACGATTCAAAATTTCAAACGCCTCGCCTCTTTTGAAGTGGGACACTGTACCTGCTCAGTACGAAAAAGTGGCACCTCACATCCTCGTATAAAATTCAATGTCCTACACAACACTACGTAGAATATACGCAGTACCACCGACGACCACTTATAAATTCGCGGACTATGACGGAGGTCAACTTAATAACAATTATACGAGATCAATTACCACTCAATATTGTTACGTGCTAGGGTTCGTTGGATTCGGAGAGAAAGACTTGGTGACTCTCTTGAAGACTTTATTCACAAACACTAGCTCACGCAAATCACTAAATCCAAACACTAAGCACTAGATCCAAATCACTGAGCACTATCACTGTCCTAGGTCGTAGCCGAGTCTTAGGTCACTATCACAATCACTCACTATTGATCACTTGTTCTCACTTCGAAGTCGCCTTGATGATCGCTTGTATCAAACTGAGCTGATTGCCGGCTTGTTTACCTTTTATATGGCCCGCCATACTTTCTGGAACGTTCCATTCTGGTTTGTTTACGTAAACACGCAATTCACATAAACAAGGGTTGGACTTTTCTAGAAAGTACGCGCAACTGTCGCGCGCAGGTAAACAACTGCCCGTATCCGTAACAATATTATGATTTATGTTGTCAATTCAATGCCCACTGCTCACACCAAGCGGCAAGCTCACTGTTGAGTTGTCAGTTGCTTACAAACTTTAAACAACACGACAGAAATCTGTTACAAGTCACAACTACCTATATAAAACTTCTACGTACAAGCGATAGCGCGACACAGGAGCGCCTCAGTGACATCTAGTGAAGACAGTATGAAACTATTTTTATACAATTTGAATTGGCTATAACAGTTTACCTACTAGGTAACTAAAAAGAGTGAAATTATATATATATATATATATATATATATATATATATATATATATATATATATATATATATATATCTCATAAATAACAAAAAATTAAAACCGACTTCCAAGGTAAAAACAATATTAATAGCATCCTTATAATATGAACTAAAAAGTATTAAATAATATTTCCTATCTAATATGTAGTGCCTTTTTCCGAATTCGGCTAAACCTTAACTATTTCTGTACTCAATCTTCATAATTTTGAAGTCGGTGCCAGAAACCTGTCAAAGAAATAAAGATTCAGCTATATCTGGTACGGACTTCAAAATTATGAAGATTGAGTACAGAAATAGTTAAGGTTTAGCCGAATTCGGGAAAAGGCACTACATATTAGATAGGAAAAATTATTTAATACTTTTTAGTTCATACTATAAGGATGCTATTAATATTGTTTTTACCTTGGAAGTCGGTTTTAATTTTTTGTTATTTATGAGATGTTTGAATTGTCATATCTTGGTGAATTTTTAAGCTTAGATCAGAGTCATTCTTTCAGCGATGTTTCTATTTTTAAGGGTCTTTCAACCAATAAGAAAAAAATTAGTCATCAAGCCTATTTCTGCATTGTATTCTTTTTTTTTGTCAGGACGACCCAACGACGCCTCCACGACGAGCGGTGTCCCGCGAGAGGTCACGATCACCATTGTCGTTTTCGTCAGAATCGTAAGTGTGCTATTGTATGTTGTTCGCGAATAATTTACACCTGTATATAAATCAATTTTTTTTTTTTTTTTTTTGATTCATAGTGCCAATATCACGGCGGCAGCAGAGAACCTGGTTCTGCTGTTCGACGAGTTTGGCGCGCAGCTCGACGAAGAGACGCCGGGTGACGAGTTTTTTGCCCCGGATACCCACCCATTGTATGTTATAGGAGAGCGTGAAAGAGATGAACGCAGTAGAAGAGGAACGAGTGGGAGAAGGGGTGGTCGAAGGGGAGTCAGAGGTGTGCGAGGACAGAGTGCACGCGGGGGTGGGTATCGGAACCGGGGCCATAGTGGAGGACGGCGGTGGCAGTCGGGACAGCCACTCCGTGAAATATGGCTCCACGATGAAGACGTTCCTCCTGAATTGTTAAGTTTGGCGATGGATGTATTGAGGAGTCGACAGAGGAGATTGCAAGGTGATGCCGTGGTCGATAGTACTGAACGAGGAAGGGTCGCTAGTGAGAGCGAAGATGAGGATGTATTTGTCGACGCTAGTGATGGAGCCGATGCTCTCTATAGACTGGAACGCCAGAACCTTGACTTTGAATGGTATCCTATGGATACCTTTAAAGGTCAAGAACACAATTTTCAGCCAAAGCGTACTGGTTCGGTTCGGCATTTCGGTTCAGCCTATGACGCTTTCCGTTCCTATTGGAGCGATGAGGTCTTAGGTTTAATAGTGGCCGAGACGAACCTTTATGCTTCGAAAATTTCTTCTTCTGCATTCCAGGCTGAATGGGTCCCCACAAATTTGCACGAAATTTTATGCCTCTTTTCGTTTTGGATGATGTTGGGGATCATCAGAATGCCAACTGTTACTAGTTGTTTTTCTGTCGATCCTCTCTTGAAAACGGAAGTTTTCAGACGCATCTTTACACGAAGTAGGTATGAATTGTTAAGTAGAGCGTTACATTTCGTAGATACCGACCCCGTTATGGATAACAAAAATCCCTCCAACACTGGCGCCAGAAGCATTGACCGATTACGCCGTTTGAGACCAATATTAACACATTTAAATTCAGCTTTTCAATCAAATTATATTTTAAGTAAAGACATTTGTATAGATGAAAGCCTTACACTTTGGAAAGGAAGATTGAAATTCAAACAGTTTATTCGGAACAAAGCTTCTAAGTATGGGATCAAAACGTTCGAGCTTTGTGAGAGCACCACCGGTTACCTGTGGTCGTTCATTGTTTACACCGGCAAACAATCCGCAACAGATCTGGAGCAGTCACCCGGAGTATTTAAAAGCACAGCTATTGTAAAAAAGCTCATTGGTCCCCTACTAAACAAAGGGTATAGATTGTTTATGGACAATTGGTACAATTCACCCCTATTAGCTAGATTTCTGAAGCTCAATGGTACCGACTGCGTTGGTACTTTGAGATCTTCCCATCGCGATGTTCCCATTGTAATAAATAAGGCTCCTCTTAATAGGGGAGAGTACATCGCCAGACATTCAGGCGATGTCACCGTTTTATCTTGGCAAGACAAGAAACGAGTAACCATGATTTCCACTTGTCATGGTTCATCTACAGCCTTGCCTACAGTCTCGTCTAGACCTCCATCTCGACCAGAACCATTTAAACCACAAGTCGTGCTGGACTACATTAAATACATGGGGGGTGTAGACTTAAAAGATCAGATGTTGGAGCCTTATTTATTAGAGAGGAAACGTTGCAAAAAATGGTACATGAAACTTTTTAAACGCCTTCTCAATGTATCCATTCTCAACTCTCGCATTCTTGTAGAATCATCTACTCATAAACATCATGATCATTTAGCTTTCCGCCTTCAGCTTGTAGATACCGTCCTTTCAAAACATCTATCACATTGTCCGCAAGGCCGTAGACATACTGTGTCTAGCAGTAGATCTACGCACCAACAACCTAGTAGATTTATCCTCTCCACACATTGGCCTGTCTCATTGGGATCCAGGAAGCGCTGTTTTATTTGCCTGAAAAATGGCAAAAAAAACATAAGAACCTCCTATTGTTGCGAATCCTGTCGCGTGCCACTGTGTGTAGAGGATTGCTTTAAAGCTTATCATACATCACCATAATACCAATTATTCATAAACAACTACGGCGGGAAAAATCGGGGTAAGAAACTTGCACAATTTAGGTAACCAACCCGCCGAGAACCGGCGTAAGAAAACTCACATTCGCTGTGATTGCTAAGTCACATTCGTATGATTGGTATTGTATGAAAACAGAATGCAAGGTTAGAATGATTGTGTATTTTTTGTATATAGTTTAGATATGCTTTTACATTTTTTTACTTTACATTGCAATTTTTATGTTTGTTATCTCTGTTTGTGATTTGCATGTACTTACATAATATTATATAATTTGTGTCTGTCATTTTTTTTTTCAAAATTTCCAATCTAAAACATCATGCATTATCTTTAGACAATGTGTGCGTGTGTCATTGTATTTGCAACATAAAAAAGATGCCACGGTTTTGCTGTAAGGGCATATCTAAGTATATTTTACCGTAATACATACCCTTTAACTTTTGACACTTTGCGTCGAAACACAGTCAAATAAATAAATCTATCGTATACAATAAAACCAAGCATCTGCTGGCTTGCTAAACATCTGTTCCTAATAATATCCTTATGCATTGTTCTAATAATGCATTGAAAACATAAGACAATACAACTAAATAAGACAATACAAACCGTACATGTGGCGGTCCATGCGGCCTCATCATCGTTGTGTCCCCGCGCCCACAGTATATCGTAAACTATATTATCTGTCCTGCTGTAACTTGCACGAAGTGTACATAAAGTAATAAAGATGGCATACAGTCACTTCTCATGCTCTAAAACACACTTACGACGATTACGACGAGGTTCGAAATTTGACCCTTGTCTTGAATAATTATTTGTGCAATATGGCCGCCACAGTTGAAGGGATATAATATGTAATACGATATTGTATTATAAGTTAAAACTGCACTATTTACATAAGACAGGCCTGTCCCACTCGCGCGTTTAGCTATCGAACTGTAAGTACCCCTCTAGAGGGGCAGATCACTAGGGACTCACAAGCGAGCGGTGTCGCACGCGCAAGATATTTTTGTCGCCTATATCTTCGTACTGATTTAACCGCTGTTTGGTACAACTAATATAATATATTCTGTGCCGCTGTGTCAGAATTGTTATTAATCTGATAAATATGTATGAAAAATTGAAAATTGAAAATAGGTCAAAGAAATATTCCATTAAAGTAATTTAAGATTTTAAAATACAAAAACAGAAGAAAATACACAAACATAGCAAATAAACCAATTTGTTACAAACGAACCGCAAACTACACAGAAATAAACACAAGTTACTATGTTTAAGTTGAATAGCTGAATCTTCAGTCCTCTGACAGAATATTTGAAACTTTTGGAACTGGCACCGACTTCAAAATTATGAAGATTGAATACAGAAATAGTTGAGTTTTAGCCGAATTCGGAAAAAGGCACCATTAGATAGTAAAAATTATTTAATACTTTTTAGTTCATATTAATGTTATTATTGTTTTTACCTTGGAAGTCGGTTTTAATTTTTTGTTAAAAATAATAATAATTTCACTCTTTTTAGTTACACTAGTAGGTAAATCTTCGCGTATATTTTACGTATCTTATTACAATTTGTCAAGAGTCACAACTCACACTCACAAAATCATATATTATCAGTGAAGTGAACATATTGTGCTAAGTAATTTAACAATTTTAATGCTTCAAGCCCCAAGCGGTCACCGGCGATTGAGATAACAATAGAAAGGCTATTGTGTCTCGTTTTTCCACGATCGAAGGATCTATCAGATAAAAAATTGTATAAACTTGCATAGGATGTAGCGTAGCTACTCATAATATTTAATATTATCATAATTATTGACAGCTCTGTTCTTGTAAAGCGCTTATTCCACTTATCCTAGCTAGGAAGTCCTAGCTAGGATCCTAGCTTTCTAAATGTTATTCCACTTGACTAAATTTTTTCCGATTTAGGATCCTAGCTAGGATCCTTTTTTTTTTTTTTTTTTTTTAGGACGGGAAATGCTCTTACGCATTCCGCGGGGGACGGGGGGAATCCAGCCACGGATATGTGGGGCTCTATGCGGTCGGCAAGGTGGTAAATTGACCGCAGCTCTACCCACTAAAACCCGTCCGTGCCTTCTCCTCCGCTTGGCGCTGAGCCGCTGGACCCGCCTGAGGCGAAAACTGCAGCGACCCAGTTAGCGGCTTCTGCTTTCAGCGCAGATACTCCGCGCGGCGGTCTGCTGCCGCCTACTCCGGGAGAGATCCTAGCTAGGATCCTAGCTTCTAAATGTTATTCCACTTGACTAAATTTTTTAGGACCCTAGCTAGGACTTCCTAGCTAGGATAAGTGGAATAAGCGCTTAATCAAGAATTCAAATCGATACTTAGTGCGCCATCTATCGATTAATAAGTATAACTGATTAAAAAGACACTTAATGACTTTGTTTTGTGTAAATGCTCTTTTTAAAATAACTTTATTTTAATTCTATTTGTCTATTTAAATTTTATAAAGTAATTAGTAAAGTATTCGATCTGTTGTCTGCCGCCACGCGCCACGCGGCGCGGCGGCGCGGCGACGCCGTCGCCTCTGCGGCGCCGACCGCCATGTATTAAACAAACAGGTGTTGTTATACAGTACATAATTATTATTATTAGTATATCCATACCTATGCCTTGTACTATTATTAATTCTGTGCCATGAGACATTGGTGACCTTAATGATGATGATGACGATGATGATGATGATGATGATTATGATGATGAATATGAATTGCATAGTAGCATATGCTTTCTGTTCTTAAAACAACGCCGAAACTCCCGAACGTGTATCCATAAGGAGTCAGGAGTTCTCTCAGCATCTTCGAAACCATGGTATACTTTGACCCAATATTTGACTTTTTGGTAGCATATTCTTAGTACACTTCACATAAAACCAAAATCACCATATGTTTCCATATAAATTTCGAGGAGTTCCCTCGATTACTCATGGATCCCATCATCAGGTCACCACTTTTGTGAACATGGTACCAAATTGGAGTGAAACCTAATACAACAAAACAAAAATTTCGAAAATCGGTTCACAAACGGCGGAGTAATCGTTGAACATACAAAAAAAAAAAAAAAAAAAATATCCACAGCCGAACATATAACCTCCTCGTTTTTTGGAAGTCGGTTAAAAAATTCCTGACCAGCTCCTACAGACCTACACTATAATCGAATAAAATCGAAAAAAATAAAAAATTCCAAATAGAAAACAAATTATAAAACCCTGGATTACAATTACTGGTATATTACGCTGCATTGCCCACCGGGACGCACTTCATAAAAAAGCAAAATTTTCACCCAATAATACAACTATCCAAACTTCGTACCGCAGGTACAGAAATTTCTGTAATAATTTGCTACACCGCCTGAAAGCTAAGCATCAAAAATCAGAGATCGATGACTGTAGGAATCCTAAGCAAACTTGGAGGACCATTAGGAAAATTACTAATACCACAAAATGTAAAAACCCTGCTAAAGAATTACATTAGATCCAAATGGGCCGCAAGCATCCATTAATAAAGTGAACAATTTTTTTGCAGGTTCAGGTAAAAAACTTGCCGAGGACCTAAAGAAATCAACAGATGTCCATATATCAGAGCATTGCGAAATTGGATCTATTTCTTGTACCAACTCGTTTGCGTTATTTCCTACTGATAATACTGAAGTGACAAATCTCATACTTTCACTGAAAAATTACTCAGCTACTGGATGCGACGGTATACCTACCATTTTCCTAAAAATGATAGCAAATAAAATTTCCCTAGTTCTTAAATATATATTATAAATCTCTGCTTCAATAACGGCGTTTTTCCTGACTGTTTCAAACGAGAAAAATAGGGTGAATAATAATTCACCCTATTCACAAAAGTGGAAGTCGAGACTGCGTAGACAATTACCGTCCAATTTCAGTATTGACAGCCTTGTCTAAAATTGTGGAAAAACTTCTTAACAAACGCCTCATGGATTATTTGATCAGAGAAAAGTTGACCTCCCAATCTCAATTTGGGTTTCAATCTAGAAAATCCACTACAGATGCTGTGACAAAACTCGTTAATAATCTGGCCGTGAATATGGATGGCGGTAAAAAATGTGTCGGGAATCGGGATCTTTATAGATTTAGCAAAGGCATTCGACACGGTCTACACCCCCATCCTTATGAGAAATCTGGAGTCTATGGGCATAAGAGGAATCCCCCTTAAACTATTTCAAAGTTTCCTAACAAACCGGTCTCAGCAATTAAAATCGACGAACACCTAAGTACTTACCAACCTATCACGTATGGTGTCCCACAGGGTAGTGTTTTAGGCCCGAGTCTTTTCCTGGTGTATTTAAATAATCTTTCAAGCAACTACAAACCATTTTGCGGTAAAGTTTATTCATATGCAGATGACACTGCTCTAGTTTTTACGGGAGAGACTTGGGCAGAAACACAACGTAATGCTGTATCTGGACTTAGGCATACTATTTCTTGGCTTCACAAAAATTTATTGACAATAAAAAAAAACTAAATATTTAACTTTCTCCAAAACAAAAAAAAACACAACCTGAGCCTACATTCAGCATTAAAGCACACACCTGTGGAACGGAACAAAGAACCAGTGTTGGTCAGTTGCAAGGTAATAGACCTTGCAACTGTCTAACATTGGATAGAGTTGGTGATATCAAATATCTGGGAGTCCAGTTAGACGATGCTCTGTCCTGGAAAGGTCACATAAGCCTACTTTCAACACGTATAAGATTATTATTTTTAACAAAAAATTAAAACCGACTTCCAAGGTAAAAACAATAATAACATCCTTATAATATGAACTAAAAAGTATTAAATAATTATTCCTATCTAATAGTGCCTTTTTCCGAATTCGGCTAAAACTCAACTATTTCTGTACTCAATCTTCATCATTTTGAAGTCGGTACCAGATATAGCTGAATATTCAGTCTGCCAAAATATTTGAAACTTTTGTAACTGGCACCGACTTCAATATTATGAAGATTGAGTACAGAAATAGTTGAGTTTTAGCCGAATTCGGAAAAAGGCACTATTAGATAGGAATAATTATTTAATACTTTTTAGTTCATATTATAAGGATGTTATTATTGTTTTTACCTTGGAAGTCGGTTTTAATTTTTTGTTAAAAATAATAATTTCACTCTTTTTAGTTTTTTCGCGTACTGTGTACGTAGAATAATACACCTGTATAATATTATTCTACGTATCTTATTACAAGCTCACCGGTGAGCGAGACACAATAGAATAACAATAGATTTCCAATAATCCACGATCGAAGGATACTGAACTGGCTTAGCTTTTGTTAGACAAAAACTTGACAATACCCTTATCTATTTTAGTACAGAAAATGACCGAAATCGCCTAGACTTTGTTAGCTAAATAATTGTTTCTAACATTGCAGCAACAAATGCTATTCAATTTGATACCGATATGGTAAATACATCGTCATCGTTAGCTTTAAAAATATGTAGGTGGATAGTTACATGAAATTTTTTTATTATTTTAATGTTACAGTAATGAAATTACTTACTCGTTTCTATTCTGTATTTAAGTGACAAAAATACTAATTAACTAATGAACTTTAATTAATAGGTAAGAAACAGGTACATAACTACACACTTGTTGAGAGTACAAGTAATTATAAAACTATCTTAGAAAAATGATTGGTTCTTGATTTATAGCTAAGAAAACTATAATATTTTTTAAAGCGTAGTTTCCTATATAACCTCTAATGTAAATAAAATACAAAACGCAGATAATCATTTTTATCACGATTAGTTTAGTGTTTTTACAATTTAAACGTAGTTGGTAACGGTCAGTCTTATTAATTTATTAAAAGTATGCTGTACGGCACGCTCGCGATAAACAAATATTATGGCGGTGAGCCTCTACTCGACTAGGTTTTGTAAGTGCATTTTTATTTGAAAATATCAAGGCAAAAAGCTAATCCATTTGAGTCAATTTTTTTACTGAGATAGAATAGGTATAATTGTAGAGTAATATGCACAAACAAAAGCTCATCTATTAGAGTCTGGCTCGTGACTCAAACGGTATAAGCCTTTGTAAATACGCCGCCCGGTCTGGTAGTCGTACCCGGCGCGGCCCGCCGCCGCGCCGCTCGCTTGACAGCCCTAGCAGATTGTAGCAAGCGAGATCGCACACAGTTATTGTACTATGAACGCTAAGCACAATGCAAAAGGTTGAAATTAGGTTGTTTTCATGTGTTGTTGTGAGATAGGCATGTTACTTGTATTATCGAAGCAGCTTATTTCTCAGAAGTAATGTCAAATGTGTGCCTTATGCTCTGGACTTAAGGCTGAATTTGTTATGTTCAATTTTGGTGACATTGGTGACCCTGATGTGGTAATGATGATGATGATGATGATGAATGTAATTTGCATAGTAGCATATGCTTTCAGTTCTTAAAACAGCGCCTAAACTCCCGAACTTGTATCTATAAGGAATCCGGAGTTCTCTTAGTAGCTTCAGAACCATAGTATACCTCGGTGCAAAATCTTGCGTTTTGGTAGCATATGCTTAGGATGCTTCTCATAAAACCAAAATCACCATATGTTTCCATATAAATTTCGAGGAGTTCCCTCGATTACTCATGGATCCCATCATCAGGTCACCACTTTTGTGAACATGGTACCAAATTGGAGTGAAACCTAATACAACACAACAAAAATTTCGAAAATCGGTTCACAAACGGCGGAGTAATCGTTGAACATACAAAAAAAAAAAAAAAAATTCCACAGCCGAACATATAACCTCCTCGTTTTTTGGAAGTCGGTTAAAAATTAATATGGATATTCAAAAATCTACGTGATATTCATAAGCCCCAACTATTAAAAACTGTGTATTACGCTCTATAGTTTGTGCGTTATAAGATGATATGGATGACACTTCTCATATTCCTTGCTACGGATTTTTTACAAGAAAACAAAAAATCAAAAATATGTAATAAATTATATTCCATCTACAAAAACAAATGTTTCCTATAACTGTAAATGAATAAAAATGAAAAGTTGCTGAATGCTAACTTATTAATGTAAAATATAAATATTAACATTGAAATAGGAGTATGAAATTATTGATACGAAAATATTTGAAAAATGTCAGATGCATGAAACGGAACTTATGCCGATAGAGATTGACACTGTTGAATCGAAATCAAATCGATAAAAAGGGCGGCCATTTTTTTTTTTTTTTTTTTTTTTTTTTTTTCGAAAGGGTCTAAGCTACTGGTCTGGTTAAGACCGTGGTAGTTTAATCGTGGCTATAACTAGTCTGTTGCTAGTTGGTTTGGAGATAAACAATGAGGGGGCCTGGCCCCCTCCCCTAAAGTCACACGTGTGACATTCTAATCGGGCAATATTGGGGAGAGCTACGAAAATAAGCTATTTTCATCTGACGTGGGGACACGGATCCCCCCTGCTCTTAAGGGGTCCGACCCCTTACTCACTCTCTGACGAGTGAGGCTGCTCGCGCGCGGTAGCACAAACTAGCTGCGTACGAGTTATCGCGGTAGATGAGCTCAAGTTATTAATGTTATTGCATAAAAGAGGGCCGTCCCTCTCCCCTTCCGAGTCCGGTTGGGGTGACATACGCGTGTATGTTCTAATGTCAAAGTAATTGGTAGAGCTCTCTACGACAATGTCGCGGTCGCGGTCATGATTTAGGTGTGTTCCTATGCTATCCGCATGCGAACTCGAACCCGGGATCGAGCTCGGCACCGGATTTCGGTCGGTCTGTCTGTTTGTCGTTCGGGTCGTGTTAAGTCCTCGGGGAAGGCGCCGGCGTCGTCCCCGGTGCAGTACTAACCACGCGGGTGAGTGTGATTTGTGTTTGCGTAACTGTACACAGTACGTTACGTATTCTGTGATGGGATCTACAGGGTCGGCCATCTTAAATCGAAGGTGCCACTCTGAAACGTCAGTACGAAATCGATAGTTTCGATTGCAATTCCTTTACGAAGTGATTCGATATTTTTAAATTATCGATTAAAATTTTTAGGTAACTTCCCTACTATTGTCAATTATAATGTGTCACCCATATCATCTTATAACGCACAAACTATAGCACAATCTATTCTAGGTTACTGTATCATAGCATGGGGAGGCGCATGCAAATCCATAATGATTAAAGCTGAACGGGCGCAAAGATCATTACTTAAAGTTATGTTTAAAAAGCCATTTAGATACCCTACTACTAATCTTTACCAGGACTCTCAAGTGCTATTAGTCAGACGTCTGTATATTCTCCATGCTATACTTCACAAACACTCCGAGCTTATTTTTGACCCTGATACGCTTAAACGTAGATCAGATAAGGTCTGCATTGTTGTAAAACATCACTCTGTTTTCTTCACTCGACTCCTGTCCTTCCTCGCACCACATAATATGTATAATAAAATAAATAGGATATTAAATATTTATGATAAAACAATATATAAATGTAAATCAATCGTGCAGAAGTGGGTACTAAACCTTAATTATAATGAAGCTGAATTACTTCTATTAACTGTATCGTAAAGTACACACACAGACACACACACACACACACACACCATACACACATTAACTCAGACAACTATGTTAAAATATGTTAATGTTGTCCTTCACATATCCGCGGGTGAGACCTGGAGACCTGTAACACAGGGTATCCTAGCTTAGGCTCCAGTTCACACTCCAATTTAATATAATATTGTTATGTTTAATACTATGTTAAGTTGTGTGTGAAAAATAAATAACTTTTTTAAATACAAAAAACACAATTTTCAGTTATTTTCAGCCTGTTTTTCTCTATAGTGGTAGGTCACTGGTAGGTACGGAATCCTTTGTGTGCGAGTCCAACTCGCACTTGGCCGATTTTTATGCTTTGCAACGTGTTTTTGCAACCTTGAAGTATGTATTTTGTAAAGCTTCATCCTATTCACTATTGCTCGTTTAGATGCAATTCATTTTAAATATGTACCTACCTTATTAATTTTTATTTGACATAGATAGAAATGTTAAAATGTTAAAATCCCCAACTGTAATAAGGGAAAAGCACTAATGCTCGACACGGGACCATTCACTTAATCCTGATTCCTGCAGGCTGCATTGCAGTCCGCATTTTGTTTTTAGGGCTCCGTAGTCAACAAGGAACCCTTATAGTTTCGGTTTGTCCGTCCGTCTGTCTGTTTGTCTTTCCGCAGTTTTGCTCAGATACTATAGGACCTACAAAGCTGTAATTTGGCATGAATACACATATAAATGATGCCTACAAAATGGTAAGTACATATTTTTTTTTATGGTACCTCCTCACAGAGATACTGTTGTTTCTGATATCTATGTACCTCCCCTACATAACACATCACCGCTTGATTCAGACCGGTTGAATTTTTTTTCACGCCCACCCCCATCGTGTGGGGTGTCGTTGGATAGGTTTTTTAAAAATATTATGAGTATTCATAGATCATTTTCCGATTTAGGGATCCATTTAGTTTTAAAGTGGAAAATATCGTTAGAGTCCAGTGTCCCCCCCTTCTACCAGCAAAATGGTTGCTTCTAGAAATGTGAAAAAATTCACGGGAGTAGGAATGCTGAATTTAAAAGGAAAACTATCACGGCTAAGAAGACTTCATAAGTTATTGAGTAATAGTCGATCAACTAAGAAAAATGTGTTCTGCGAAGTATAAAGGAACTTTTCATTCAAACTTTGAAAGTAACTGAGATGATGTTGTTACTAGTGTAAAACATGTTATAAATGTACATTTATTGACCATATAAAATTTTTCAAAAACTAGCGGTAAGTACTACGGAACCCTATATTGCGCGTGGCCTGACACGCACTTGGCCGGTTGTTTTAGTATTTGTTGTTATTACAAGCTGTGAAAATTTCAGAAGTCTAGCTATAGCGATTCTTGAGTTACAGGCTGGAGACATACAGACAGACAGACGGACAGACATCGAAGTCTTAGGCTGGTATAAATAGTCAGTACTCAAGATACATCTCGGTCTTAAGACACGGTTCAGGCTCTGTGATTGGTTAGCTGTCAAAATTTGGACCAATCACAGAGCCGAACCGCATCTTGAGACCGAGATGCATCTTGAGTACTGATTATTTATACCGGCCTTAGACCTTAGTATTAAGGTCCCGTTTTTACACTTTGGGTACGGAACCCTAAAAGTGATCATAATATTTTACGAACCCTGCGTCCTGTGGTCGGATTCGCACTTGACTACTTTTCATAATATTATATTTATACAGCTGACCATAACTTCACTACTATAAATTCTATTGTTAATAGTGACTATAAAAGATATCAGCAAAATATGCATTCGTCATAAAAATTTCGCCAGCATTAAAAAGATACTCGCACTTTTACAAGATGGACGTCAGATTCATTCTTTTTGGGCTCCTCATGTGCTTTATGATGGGATATGGTAAGCGTTACCGTTTTTTTCCTTAATTTATTTAATGCTACGTTTTGATGCTTGCCGAGCCACGGCAAGCCTCCACAAGCCACAAGCCTCCACAAATCTCGCTTTGCATTTGTAAGTCGTTTTCACGCTCGTGAACGCGTCAGTGTATTACGTACATGCCCTTTGATCTCTGTCCAAAAACCGACACTACTCCCGATCGTCTACAAGCGTCCGCAAGCTCACGCAAGCCAAGCCATTTCACCTGCTTTCACGCTCGGGCTTGTGGAGGCTTGCCGTGGCTCGGCAAGCGTCAAAACGTAGTATAACTCGTATTTAAAAATTATGTCTTCCACATCGGTTTCGGTAACGGTGTCAAGTAAATGAAACGGCCTGGTATGAGTATAATTAAAGTGCCCAAGTGGCAAGTGTTCTCTCTTCCAGTACTTTTATTTTACCAGCTAGGTACTCTTATAACCCAGTGGACCCTAGAGTGGTCCCAGAACTCCCAAAGTGCTGGAGTAGTAAAAAGGCGCAGGACCGACTATTTTCATTGATATCCGATGCATGTATCTCTTTTGTTCTTAAATTAGGACTCGGGGGTGAGCCAAAATCTTTTCGTTTTCGCTTCGTTACAGAATCGCCCATGAAAATGTATGGAATTGATATAAGCGTTCGTTATTAATATGACGTTGACGTTCGACTCGTCAGTCAATTCCATACATTTTGATTGGCGATTCTATAACGAAGCGAAAACGAAAAAGTTTCGGCTAAATGGCCTGACCAAACATGGAAATAACATTCTTCCAACGCGGGAAATGGGAAACGAAGTTCGAACCTACGACCTCCGAGTCGAGAGCCACGCTCTAATCCCCTGGACCACAGAGGCGCTTTTTTCATAATGTAACAGAATAACGTTGTGTCACTTGTGCCCCATCCCGTTTTTTTGCCTGTTGACGGTGTCCACTGTTTTTTAGGGTTGCGTACCCAGAGGGTAAAAACGGGACCCTATTACTGACTTCGTTGTCTGTCCGTCTGTCTGTCTGCGTGTCTCCAAGCTGCATCTCAAGAACTGCTATAAGACTTCTGAAATTTTCACAGATTGTGTAGGTATAATATCTGTTCCCGCTATAACAACAAAAAAGGAAAAAACAAAATTAAATTAATATTTAATATCCCATACAACAAACGTGATTTTTTGGCCTTTTTTGCTCGATAATTCGATATCAATAATGGCAACAGATAGGCACTTGAAATTAATAATAATATTTAAATACTTAAAATAAAAATTTAAGGGGGGCTCCCGTACAGAAACCCCAATTTTTGGCGGAATTTGCACGAAAAACACAATATTTGGCCTATTTTTGATTTATAACAGTACGGAACCCTTCGTGCGCGAGTCCGACTCGCACTTGGCCTATTATTAATTGTGTTTTGGTAGAAATAAAAATAGCTAGTAAGTAGGTACCTATATATTATTAGTAGTCGAATTGTCTAGAATATTAAATATTAAGCAATTTAATTACTTTTGTATGTATTTTGTAATATTTTAGTAGTTATCTAATACCGTATGGACATATTAATACTATCACGATTCACGATCACGACTAATGACTAATTAAATCAGGCTGACCACGACTCTACTACACGACTCACAATATGACACAATATGACACGGATTTGCAGCGCGCGGTTCTCGCTAAAATCCGTTAGTGTGATAAGGCCTTAAGAAAAAAACCGATTTGAAACTGTAATAAGTGCCAAGAATCAGAATGCAAAATATTAACCCGATGAAATTAAACCTGCCTTTCTGTCAGTCTCTCTGTTTACTTCCATAAAAAAACGAAGAAAGCGTAGGTTTACTGTTAAAGTACTAAGTACGCTTTTAGACAATCCTAAAGATTGTCTAAAAGATTGTCCTAAAGATTGTCTAAAAGCGTACTTAGTACTTTAACAGTAAACCTACGCTTTCTTCGCTTTTTTATGGAAGTAAACAGAGAGACTGACAGAAAGGCAGGTTTAATTTCATCGGGTTAATATTTTGCATTCTGATTCTTGGCACTTATTACAGTTTCAAATCGGTTTTTTTCTTAAGGCCTTATCACACTAACGGATTTTAGCGAGAACCGCGCGCTGCAAATCCGTGTCATATTGTGAGCCCAGCGTTGCCAGACGTCCCGATTTCGGCGGGAGCCGGGACGTCCCGATTTTTTAATCAAATTTAAATGTCCCGCGCGGGACAGGCTCAGTTTCGCTTTTCGGGAATAATTCGAACTTACGTGCAACGCGCTGAAAAAGAAAGGTGCGTAATGAAGATAAGAGTGTGGGAGATAGAGGCTACTTTTGTTTTATCACGTTAACGTAATTTTAAGTCAAATAAAAATATAAAAATTCTAAAAGTTTTGATTTTATACGTTTTCTTCGCTACTTTGATGTGTCGCTTTTGACAGAAGAATCCCGCTTTTTCACTCAAAAAGTTTCAAAGTCTCGACTTGGTACAAAAAAATCTGGCAACGCTGTGTGAGCCGTACGCTGCAAATCCTTCGCGAATCCGCCGCGTGTTCGCTGCGATCGAAACGCCTGTGATTTAGTGACCACCGCGTGCGCGCGAAGGCGCAAACGATCCGCTCGCAAACTGTGCGATAACTGATGGTCCTTACTCCTTAGTTTATATTGATTTTGTTTTCTCAATATTTCTAGTTTTAGGGGCGAATTGTGGGCCGAACGAGAGGTACAACACCTGTGGGTCCGCGTGCGAGCCCACCTGTAAAAAACCAAATGGCCCCTGCACGCTTCAGTGTGTGGGCGCCAAGTGCGAGTGTATTAACGGCTATGTCCGCTACTTGGGCATCTGTATAGCTAAAGAGGCATGTCCCAAAAAATATTAATAATATTAGCTTGCAAGTTACAACGCTGGCATGCAGTCTGTGTATAGCTAGAGCAACATTATTGGCAGACTAATAAAGATGAAATACAATTATCAATTATCATTATATTTTATTTTATAATTTTTTTTATTATTTTTCCCAGAAATCCCTCACGTAATTTGTGGACGCCCTAGGGACGCCCCCATCGGCGGTTTTTGTGAAACGAATCGTATTTTCGAAATTCGGTCCGATTCGGTACGTTACTGGCTAGAACAGGGGCTCCCAATCTTTTTCAGCCTGCGGCGGCGCACTTACAAATCAATATTTTGTCACGGCGCGGCGCCCTATTCTACCTAGTTATTACAAAAATATACATAAATAAACACCTCTAATAATTGAAGACGTGAGTGGAAGAATCGAACAAGTAACATTTCGTAACATTCAGACAATAACAAATTTTTTCCCTAATTATTTAAATAAAACTTGTAACTTATAGATATTTCATAACCATACTTTCATAGTTTTTCTATTTCAAATAATTTTTCCGGGCCTAAACCCATGGAGTTAAGCAAAAAAACGGGAATTTTTTTCATGTTACTTACCTTATTCTTCCACTCACGTCTTGAATAATTATAGTTAGGTTAAGCAAGTAAATAATAATAAACAAATATTTAATCATCTGCCTACTTTGTATATAGTTCATATTGTAATTTTATTTTATAATATTTGTGGTTATGGATAATGATGGAGGATCGACCCCTCTTGCCTTTCCACGGCGCACCAGGGCGCGGCGCCGCGGCGCACAGTTTGGGAACCCCTGGGCTAGAATATGGTCCTGTAGAGCGGACAGCGGTAACACAGTACACTGTAATCTGTGTGTTTTGTACAGACGCAGTACACACGAAGTCGCGTCGTTTGACTGTTTGTATAATTTTACTACAATCGGTACAATACAAATAACAAGACGCTCGGTAACTTCCCGTTTATAGATAGATTTTATATTCTTGTTGCTCACTAGTTGTCTAGTTATAACGCAGTCCTACAGCCTACATCTATATCTATACTAATATTATAAATGCGAAAGTATCTCTGTCTGTCTGTCTGTCTGTCTGTCTGTCTCGCTTTCACGCCAAAACTACTGAACCGATTGTAATGAAATTTTGTACACAGATAGTCTAAAGCCTGAGAAAGGACATAGGCTACTTTTTAACTGGAAAAAGGGGTTGTAAGGGGGTGAAAATGCGTAAATTTTTAAAAAATAAGTTAGTTCCAAAAATTCATAACAGATGGCGATAAGAGTCGCCTACATCGCGCTATCGCTTGCTCATAAGTCTTTCTATAAGATGTGGTACCATGTTGAATCTGGTTTTTTTTTTCGAATTTTGATTCTTTCGATTGTTATAAACGTAAAAGCTCACTAACTAACCTAACCTTAAATCTACCAATGATAAACTATAGTTTATGGGTAAAGCTAAAGTTGTGTAATGGGGGGCTAAATAAGCTTTAAAATTGGTATAAATAAAGTTTGATTTAAAAAACGAAATATTATGTGCATACTGCACAGCTGTTTTTGGTTATTTTGATTTGAGGGGTTTAAAAAGCTTTTAAATTTGACACCAACATTTGTAACTGCACGTATAACTCGGGCGAATTAACTTGACACCTGGTTCAATTGACGTTTCTCTAAAGTACTGAGTGCAAAAAAAGTTTTTTTTATTTTAAGTTAATTCAAAAAAATAACGTTACCGGAACTAGTTATTTTTATAGGGCTACACTAACCACAGTATTTTATGCAATTATTCGGCCAAGTACGAGTAGGTTTCGCCCAAGGGTTCCCAAGCAGGAATACGAGGTTTATGGATGCGTCCGATAATTTGTATCTAGCTTCATATTAATATATTCCGTGAGTAGCTACTTCATACCACTCAACGCAATAACGTTATTAAAATCACTAATCCACTACATGAGACTGACCAGTAATGTCTATTTTGTATTGCTTATCAAATTTAATGCCAAATTATGTAATAATAATTACTAATAATTGTGCTTCACATGTGAAAAAAATTGTAACATTTTCCCGCCGTAAAAAACGTAACAAATAACACAACAAAACTCAACAAAAATCCAAAAACAATAACAATTAACTACTAAAAAATAACTCCGAAACGCAAACTCAATAACACACGTGTAACGGTAACAGATATGCTAACGCTACTGGACGCGTACGACGAGAGAGGGGCGCTGCGCGGGGAAGCGAGGGAGGGGTAAAATTTAAGCCAGGTGTCAAGTTAATTCGCCCGAGTTGTACATTTGTCACTGTACTATTTTAATAAAAATAAATAAGTTTTGAGATATATTTTGTACTGTAAATCGCTAAAAGTAAAAATCAGTGTTAGAAACTATTGTAACTCTTCAACCCTTAGCAGTATTTGTGTAAAACTGTGTAATTTTGGAAACTAAAGTTCAAGCCAAGTGCAACTGTCAACGACTGGACGAGTTCAAATTGAAGCTGGATTATTCTCGAGGACTGCCTAATCCCGGGGAGTATTGCTTTTAATTTTCAAATCTATTAGTCACCTTTTACAATTTCAGCAACTACAAATCCACTTTACACCGCTCACACCCGTGAGCTACGTCCAAAATCACACTTGGCAAAGGTTATTTCTCTCTTGGCTTGAAGAGTATTGGAAGCGAAGTTGTAGATAAAAACAACAAGCCCAGACAAACACAAAACTAATATACTAATACATACATTATACAAGCAAAGGACATCCTCAATTATATTAAAAAATAAAGTTTTCAAACCTTGATTTGTACAGTAATATTCAGGTTCAATAACTACTATTTAATCTGTCTATACTGTCTTCCATACTTTGTTCTTTGCTTATTCTTTATTATTAATCTTAAATCTTGCCTTTCTAATCTTTTACTAACCTTTTCCCCTCTACAATTGACTGTACATGAGTTAAACTGAAATATTGAGGCTGGCTTTTGCATTGAAAGTAAAAGGTGACTTACAATATTTACATTAAAGCTAGTAAAGCCCTAACATATTATATAACTCATTTCAGTGCTCGGGAATGGATAGTAAAATGAAGACTCGCTCGGCCGTGGCCTGTCGCACCGAGGAGCAACTTCAAGTAACCCTCAGAATTAAAGCAATATAAAGAACAATGTCAAATGCTGTTAAGGGAAAGAGATGATAACGAAAAAGAAATAGAATCAATACTTAATACAAAAAAATCAGGATTTAAAGTTAGAACTCAATAAGTTAAGTCTTGACTACGAGGACATTCTTAAGAAAAACATTGAGTTACAGAATATTGTTGACGGCTTTGACCATTGCAGAGAGGAATATGAAGACTTTCTCAAGACCTCTGCTAACCTCAAAATCAAGCTGAGTAGTGCCGAAGACTACATCTTAAAACTAGAAGAACAAATCCATGCTCAAAATTCCACCCAAACCCAAATCTTATATATAATGAACTTATTTGTGATAAAAGCAACTTTGTTTCTAACACTAAATCTTGTCAAAACATTTCTACAATTGATTTAACTAGTGTTGATACCTTACCAATATGTACCTTGAATAGTAAGAGGAAATTAAAGAAATATATTAAAATCAAAAAGTGTATTAAAAATTATTGTAAACTATCAAAGAAAAATAAAAAATGTTTAAATCATTTATCAAAAGTTATAAATGAAAATAAACTCTTGAATAATAACTTACTAAACTGTAATTTTGACATAGAGCAAATAAAATGTAACTATGAGGCCGATGTATGTAACCTACAGCAAGAAATTTCGATACTTGACTCTTTGGATAATTTAAACAGAAAATATGCTTTGTACAATACAACAAGAAACACAGAGGCATATATCAGCGATGAATGATTTACTTGAAGTGACTCGTTATAATGAGTGTAAATAATAGCTTAGGTTTTATTCCCTTTTATTATACATTTTTACATTTGAATAATTTCCTATTAGAATAAGTTATATTGTTGTCTCATTTTTGTATCATTGCTGTCCCTTTCGCACAAAAATGTAGTGTGTTTCACACAATTGATATTGTTGTCCCTTTCTAGCATAAGTATAGTGTGTCTCACTCTAATATTGTTGTTGTCTCTTTCGTTTTACACATTTATTTACGTTTTTGTTATTAATTAGTCTTATAAGAATGCCTATTTACTATTTTACTAGCTTATAAGAACATCTGTAATTTTTCAATAAACGAACTGCACATACCCGACAACAACTGATAGAACCTCACAAGTTCTAACAGTACAAAATTTACATAAAACCACGCGCTTTCTCAGTGCAAACACACTCACAACTCGAACACCACAGAAGCAAGTCGAATCCCTGGTGGACCGATTCTCGACCGCGGCTGCAGTATCAAAATTCACCTGGCGTTTCTCTTCTCCTTGTACCCTACTTCCTCGGGACTTCATCCTCAAAAAGTTACAGTCCACTCAGCTCTACTCCAAATTGACGACATAGGCCCTGCTGAGTTGTCGTGTCGTCAATAATGAGGAACGGGTTTACTCTTTATTGAGAGTCAATGGTTCCTCAGATCAAGTAAATCATTCTGTTTTGAATACTTAGTATAACTGATATATGTTCCAGTCAGAAGGTGCATACTGAATGCCCACAAATTGCTTTGTTCAGTGATGAATTAGGTAAAGACTTAGGTATTTATTTAAATAGGATGTGTATTGGACAATCAGTTTCCAATTTCTGTATGCCTGGAGCTACTTATAGTGAAATAATGTGCAGGGCTTTAGCTATGACTTATTGTCCGAATACAACAATAATACTTTTAGTTGGGAGGAAGGGAAAATTAAACAAAAAACAAATGGCCGAATTCCTAGATAAATTATTTAGTATTGAAAATATTAATAATGTTATCTTGTTTACTTTTCCTTATATAGGTACAAATGTTGCCAAAGAGATAAATAAAGAAAACTTTTCTAGGTATCAACTGAACAGCCTAATGTATACTGCTGTAATTATTAATTGTACCATTTTAGATGACTCACATAAGCAATGTCAGGTTGTAGACATAAATAATTTAGATTTTAAGTTATTCACCATGACAAGAGATAAGTACTTCTTATCTAATTTTTATAAAAGACGAATAGCCAGGTTGCTATTTAACTTTTTAAATTTTAAACCAGCCAAGTGTTTGGCTTTAGAGACTACTGCTTCTATTGAGCAGAATTATACTAGTCATTATATTAACGAATTGGAACATGTTCCAAATATTTATTTAAATTAGATAATAAGACAATGGAGGACATCTCTTGCGAAAATAAATTTAGTATTGAAAATCCCACCAATAATTTGTTAGACTCAAATATATTAAGTAAGAATAAATGTAATTTAATTAATCTGGTGCATCAAAATTTACAAGGTATGGTAGGTAAAGAACTTGAAATTGAGTTATTTTTAAAGGAATTTAACATTGATATTATTTGTATATCTGAACACTGGTTCAGACAATATGAACTCACTTTCAATTTCAATAACCACCAGATAGCTAGTTCGTTCAGTAGAGAAAATGCCATTAGAGGCGGCTTTTTAATATTAATTAGAAATAATTTAAAATTTAAGGAACGTAAAGATATTGTGAGTCTCTCTATTGAACGAACAATTGAAGTAGCCTGCATTGAGCTAAGTCATCTTATTATTGTGGGTGTATACAGGCCTCCTTAGGGGTTATTTGATACCTTTGAACAAACTATGGAACAAATATTGTCAAAAATATGTGCATCTAACAAAAGGGTGTACAAAATATTTCAACTCTAAAAAATATTTTTTAGTATTAAAATATTTTGTAGTAAATTTACTAATTATTTATAAATTTTTGAGTGTTTTACTCTATTTTTAGTGTTTAAATATTTTGAAGTTAATTTTTGTTCAGGAACCTAGGTAATTACTATTTTATGCTGAAAAATAACTCAAACATGTTAAATATTTTCGTATGACAAAATGATTTTGGTATTACGTATGTATGAGAATTTCGAGGGTTACCCGGGCTCTTAAGCTCTGATCACTGTGGACAGTTAGCATCATTTAATGTCAATTGCGATAATAATGTAAAGGATAATCTTGTGTTTGTTCCTGTGACTACAAAACGTATTGAGCAATTTAGAGGTAAATTAAATTCAAATATTCAGTCATTGGGTAGATCAAATAGCTCAGATGAAGCTTTTAATAATTTGTTTAAGGTAATAAGAACACAATTTAATACAGTATTTACTTCTAAAACAGTTAGAAACGATAATAAAAAAACCAGATTTATTGAATGGGCAACTAAAGGAATTAAAATAAGTAGGCAAAGATTATATGAATTATATGATGAAAGGTGTAGTAACAGCAGTGAATCATTTAAATCATAATATGTTAAAAATTACTCTAAAACCTTCAGAAAAGTTTGTAAAGCTGCTAAGGCTCTATATATAAAAAAAAAAAAAATTAAAACTACATGGAAGGTTATATCTGGTGAGACTGGAAACGTCACCTGTCGTAACACTGATTTTGAATAATACTTTGAAAATAAAAAGATTACAAATAATCTTGAAGTTGCGACGGTCTTTGAAAAGTTTTTTGCTGACATTCCGGTCTCAACTACGAAAAATCTAAATTCCTCACCAGAAGCTGCTGAAAAGCTACTCAGAGACAATGTAAAGTAATGTGATGTCAATTTTAAGTTTAGGGAAATTAGCCCTAGAGATATTATTGATACCTTTAAATTGTTGAATATTAAAAATACTACTGATCTCTGGGGCATGTCTACAAAAATTATTAAATCGATAATTGACATCATAGCTCCTCATCTAGCAATAATTTTCAATGACTGCATTAGGAGTGGTGTTTTTCCTGACTTAATGAAGCACAGTAAGGTCGTACCTTTATTCAAAGCGGGAATTAAATCAGATCCGACTAATTACCGGCCTATTTCGATTTTACCGACTCTTAGTAAAATATTTGAAAAAATAATTTTACAACAATTACTGTTACATTTTAATTTAAATAATTTATTACAAAATAACCAATACGGTTTTACTAAGGTCGTTCCACAACGGATGCTGGTATAGGTCTTCTTTGTAACATATTTGAAGCTTGGGAGGAGTCATAGGATGCCTTAGGTATTTTTTGTGACCTCTCTAAGGCATTTGACTGTGTCGAGCATGCTACTTTAGTCAGAAAATTGCACCACTATGGCATAAGGGACTCAGCACTCAGCCTTTTGACTTCTTACCTGAAAAATAGGACTCAAAGGGTTGAAGTTAATAATAAAAGATCCAATGGGACCAAAATAGAATTAGGTGTACCACAGGGATCCATTTTAGGACCATTTCTTTTTCTCATCTACATTAATGACTTACCTTATCTAGTTAAGGATAATGAGATAGTACTTTTTGCTGATGACACTTCACTTATTTTTAAAGTGAAGCGACGGCAGTCAAATTACGAAGAGGTAAATAGTGCTCTCTCAAAAATAGTACATTGGTTTAATGTTAATAACTTACTTTTAAACTCTAAAACCAAATGTTTAAAAATTACTTTGCCCAATGTTAGGCAAGTTCAAACCAATTTACTATTAAATGACGAGAAAATGAATTTGGTGGACTCCACTATATTCTTAGGCATTACATTAGATAGTAAATTACAGTGGGGTCCTCATATTGCTAACCTTTCAGGTAAGCTCAGTTCTGCAGCATATGCAGTCAGAAAAATTAGGAAAATTTCTGATGAAGACACGGCAAGACTAGTTTATTTTAGTTATTTTCACAGTAGAATGTCTTACGGTATCCTTTTATGGGGAAACGCTGCCGACATCAATACAATTTTTGTGCTGCAGAAGCGAGCTATACGCTCAATTTATAAAATGACAGCTTTTGAATCTCTGAGAGAAAAGTTTAAAGAAATTGGTATTCTAACTGTTGCTTCTCAATACATTTTGGATAATGTGTTGTATGTTAGAAAGAATCAAACTAAATTTAAAACTAAAAGTGATAGTCACGGTAGAAACACTAGAAATAGGCACAAGCTGGAAATACCAGTGATCAGACTTAGCAAAATAAGTAAATCTTTTAAAGGTCAATGTATACGTCTTTACAATAAAATCCCGGAAAACGTTCAAAATTTATCAATTAATAAATTTAAAAAAGTAATTAAAGAACGTTTGTGTGCCAAAGCCTACTATACGGTCAATGATTTCCTAAACGATGGCACATCTTGGGAGTAGGATGACTGCTTGCTGCTGCTTCTACATGTTTTATTATATGTGACTTACAATTGTGTATTCATGTTGACTTTCTATAATGTATTAGATTAAGTTATTTACATTGTAAATTTTATTTTTTTAAAAGACAAATTTTCCACTTTTTTAGTAAAAAGTGTCCCCGTGCGAGTTTCTTACGCCGGTTCTTCTCGCCGGGTTAGTTCCCGAACCGGTGGTAGGCAACATGTAGCTCAACGTTCTGAAAACATTTGATTCAAATTTATTCAGAAATAAAACGATTTTTTATTTTTATTTTTACCAATTTTGTTGACACCGCGCGCTATAAACTGAAGTCCACGCGGACGAAGTCGCGGGCAACAGCTAGTTGTTTATAATTATTATTGTCTATTGCAGGGGTTCCCAAAGTATGCGCCCGCGCCGAGGCGCCGTAAATTTTTTTTATGTAAAGCCGGGGAGACGATTAAATATTTGTTTATTACTCTATGTTACTATCTACCTTCGTAACCTAACTATAATCATGAGAGTTGTTTAATGTTTATTTACTTACAGATACAGTCGTGGCCAACTAATTAGGGACGCTATATTATCACGAAAACGTATGTGTTGTCTTAAGGCCGGGAAACCATTTCTGAACGTAGCATAAAGCTTACACGGTCTGTCTGGCATCAGTTCAGTTCATTAGTTAAGGACGACGCCAGAATTTTGTTAGTGACGCCAGAATAATGGCTGAAAAGTATCTACACCATAAAAATGATCAGTCCGTCAATCAACCGGTTAGAGTTAAGACAATTACTCTCCCATCATTCTGTCCAACTGATGGACTGAACTTAGCCAGACTGACCGTGTAACCGTAGTCTTAAAGTACCTTCATACCCAACTAAATCGTTTCAGCGTGTAGAGGTACATAGTTACGTTACTGACAAACACACAGACAGACTGATCCTTCGCTTTTGTAATATTAGTAAGGATGCGTCACAACTTGCTTTTTTTGACCGACTTCCAAAAAGGAGGAGGTAATACGTTCGGCTGTATGTTTTTTTTTATGTATGTTCACCGATCACTCAGCCGTTTGTCGTCCGATTTTCAAAATTCTTTTTGTGTTGTATAGGGTTCAACTCGAATTTGGTACCATGTTCACAAAAGTGGTGATCTGATGATGGGATCCTTGAGGAATCGAGGGGACTCCTTGGAATTTGTATGGAAACATATAGTGATTTTGATTTTTTCTGAAGCATTCGAGGTAAATGCTTCCAAAAAGTAAGATTTCGTACCAGGTCATACCCTGGATCCGAAGGTACCGAACAGAACTTTTGAATGCTTATAGGTACAGGTTCGGGTATTTCGGCGTTGTTTAAACAACTGAAAGCATAAGCTAACACATTAATTTGATTGGTCATCATCATCACAACCATAATTATACCATGGCTCATTACACTATGACCCAATTATTGGTACTTTTCGTGATATTTTCCATCGAAGCAGATGTTTTTGATGATGATTTGCTGTTTGAAGACAGATTTTCAAAATTCTTTTTGTGTTGTATAGGGTTCAACTCTAATTTGGTACCAGGTTCACAAAAGTGGTGATCTGATGATGGGATCCTTGAGGAATCGAGGGGACTCCTTGAAATTTGTATGGAAACATATAGTGATTTTAATTATTTCTGAAGCATTCAAGGTCAATGCTACCAATAAAGTAAGATTTTGCACCAAGTTATACCCTGGATCCAGAGGTACCGAACAGAACTTTTGTATGCTTATTGGTACAGGTTCGGGGATTTCGGCGTTGTTTAAACAACTAAAAGCATAAGCTAACACATCAATTGCATTGGTCATCATCATCACAACCATAATCACACCATTGGTCATCACACTATGACCCAATTATTGGTACTTTTCGTGATATTTTGCATCGAAGCAGATGTTTTTGATGATGATTTCGCTGTTTGAGGACAGATTTTCAAATTTCTCGTGTTGTTGTATAGGATATAATCTTAATTTTGTATACTTAACAATTACGAAAGTGGTAAGCTGATGATGGGATCTATGAGCAATCGAGGGAAATCCTTGATATTTATCAAAACACTCATAGTGGTAAAAATGTTGTTTCTAGTAAATTAAACATAATATTATGTTACGAATAAGAGAAATTTCATACAAAGGTGTCTCTTGCTCCAAAAGCACTGAACAGAACTCCTGAACCTTTAAAGATAAAAGTTTGGAAATTGCAGCATCGCTTAGATAACTGCAAGCATTTACCACAATTTCGCTTACAGTAACATAATGTGAATAGTTAACATTCGTATTGGTTATCTATACTAATATTATAAATGCGAAAGTATCTCTGTCTGTCTGTCTGTCTCGCTTTCACGCCAAAACTACTGAACCGATTGTAACGAAATTTTGTACACAGATAGTCTAAAGCCTGAGAAAGGACATAGGTTACTTTTTAACTGGAAAAAGGGGTTGTAAGGGGGTGAAAATGCGTAAATTTGTTAAAATTAATTTACCTAGTTCCAAAAATTCATAACAGATGGCGCTAAGAGTCGCCTACATCTCGCTATCGCTTGCTCATAAGTCTTTCTATAAGACGTGGCACCATATTGAGTAAAGTTTTTTGATTCTATCGATTGTTTTACACGTTATTATTTAAATAACTCACTACTCATACTTCATCTATGCAGTGACGTAACCTTAAACCTACCAATGATAAAATAATTATAGTTTATGGGTAAAGCTAAAGTTGTGTAATGGGGGGCTAAATAAGCTTTAAATTTGGTATAAAGTTTACTTAATTTAAAAAATGAAATATTATGTGCACACTGCACAGCTGTTTTTGGGTATTTTGATTTAAGAGGTACCAGGGTTTTAAAAAGCTTTTAAATTTGAAACCAATTTTGTTGACACCGCGCGCTATAGACTGAAGTCCACGCGGACGAAGTCGCGAGCAACGGCTAGTTTACGCATAAAGCCTTATTTTGTAGATACTTAACTAAAAAGAGTGAAATTATTATTTTTAACAAAAAAATTAAAACCGACTTCCAAGGTAAAAACAATAGTAATATTATGAACTAAAAATTATTAAGTAACTCTTACTCTTTAATAGTGCCTTTTTCAGAATTCGTCTAAATCTCAACTATTTCTGTACATACTACAGTCTTCATTAGTTTGAAGTCGGTACCAGTTCCAAAAGTTTCACATATTCTGACATTGACTGAACTCACGATTAAATTAGCTGGTACCGACTTCGAAGTAATGAAGACTGTAATATGTACAGAAATAGTTGAGATTTAGACGAATTCTGAAAAAGGCACTAGAGTTATTTAATACTTTTTAGTTCATAATATTACTAAGTATTGTTTTTACCTTGGAAGTCGGTTTTAATTTTTTCTTAAAAATAATAATGTGTGCCTCTATACCTCATTTTTCCTCAACATGATTACAGTAACTTCCTCAGTTTCAGGCAGAGAATGCGGCAAGAATGAGGTGCTCTACTCTTGCGGCTCGGCCTGCGACCTCTCGTGCGAGGAACCCCGCCAGCTCTGTTCCCTCGAATGTATCAATAGACAAGTGCGAGTGTATAGAGGGATATCTCAGACATAACGGCGAATGCGTACCCCAGACCGAATGCCCTTGGGTTTACAGAGATGAAGATTCATAATGAAAATGATAGCTTCACATTACGCATAAATTGCCATAGCGCCATGACTCTTAGCGATGCATTATGTCGAATCCCATATGAAGAGCACAGGGAAAGAATGATCAAAGTCACCCTAAAACTATTTTTGAGATAATAACGCCATCTTTTTTGGCAATTCGCTAAGCTTGCTCACCTCGAAATATGAAATGGGTAAAAACGTTCTAAGTCTCGAAAAATGTACTTTAAAATTTTGGCCTAAAAGTTATTAACGATCACAGTCCAAGCGTATAAATGCAAAAACGATCAAAGTCAATTCGACATTGATCGTTTATACAAGTTTTCGAACGAGTAAACTAACTTTAAGATGACAGTTAACGTTTCGTCGATCCCGTGTTTTTGTCAACGATTGTGTTGTGAATAAATTTACGCCGATCATTATTTATAAAAGATTATCGACATGTCTGATAGTGAATGTAATTTTTATGATGTTGGACAGTAATATTATGTAACACAAAAAAACGTAAAAAATGTGTACGCGTTATTTACGAAACCATTGTTACACGCAAGGTGAATGGTTATTGGTTAATTAAGATAATATTAAATGTAATGAATATAAGTAAGCTATTAGTTTTTTTTAATGTATAACACAACTTCCCAAATATATAAGTAGTCATCTTGTATAATAGAATCTTAATGTGTCACAACTCACACTCATTAATTAAATAGAAGTCTTTAAAGTTATAAAATGTTTTATCTAACAATTAACGTAAACGTGTGACTTTGATCACTCTTTCCCTGTGGTCTTCATATACGTTTTCGACATTATCTATCGAAACTAGCGAATGCGAAGTAACTAAGGCTTGATTTATAATATGCGTCCGGCGTCCGCTGAAACGCGCGGTTTGACGGCTACACCGCGAGAGGACAAGCCTGTGCGACCGCGCCACTATTTAAATAAATCGTTACATAATATTATAATATGATACTAACTGTCCCGGCAAACGTTGTTTTGCTATATATTTTTTATACGTGGGAGAGCCATGCTTCGGCATGAATGGGCCGGCTCGACCGGAGAAATACCACGTTCTCACAGAAAACCGGCGTGAAACAGCGCTTACGCTGTGTTTCGCCGAGTGAGTGAGTTTTATACCGGAGGCCCAATCCCCTACCCTATTCCCTTCTCTACCCTCCCCTGACCCCTATTCCCTTCCCTTCCCATTCCTACCCTCTCCTTTTACCCTATTCCCTCTTAAAAGGCCGGCAATGCACCTACAGCTCTTCTGATGCTGCGAGTGTCCATGGGCGACGGAAGTTGCTTTCCATCAGGTGACCCGTTTGCTCGTTTGCCCCCTTATTTCATAAAAAAAGTATTTCGCCCGTATTATTTTATTGTGACTAAATATGTATGTCACCATGTGGCAAAGACCATCGCGGCTATCCCGTCGCAGTTCGCACAAACATTAATGGTCGCCGTCAGTCTCGAGTTGTAATAATTTACTATTATTTATTGAACAAATGCACTTAGGTATCAAAAAAGTAGCCAGTAGCCGATTCTCAGACCTACTGAATACGCATATAAAATTTGGTAAAAATCAGTAAAGCTGTTTCGGAGGAGTACGGTAACTAACATTGTGACACGAGAATTTTATGATATTGGATTATTGTGTAAAACGGCTCGTTCGCGTTGAGCCGTTGACGCATATAAATACAGCCAAGTGAGCCAGCCTTAGAATTACTTTGCATTCGTTAGTTTCGATAGATAATGTCGAAAACGTATGGGATTCGTCTAAATGCATCGGTATAGTCGGAGCATTTTAATAGGCCACATTTGACAGTTCATCAAAATTGCGCAACGTAACCTTGTTGCGATGTGCATAAAAAATAATATTTTCGTTTTGATAAAACTGCACAATTGATTAACTTTTTTCAATTACGATTACAATAAATATTTATTGTAAATATGACCGATACGAATTATTTAACAATTTGCTTTTACTGATAAACAATTCTAAACGTAATAAACAAATTCTGATCTTACTTCAGTCGGAATTTCCAGGAATTGCTATTGTATTCTATTGTTGTCGCGATCACCGGTGCTCGCGCGGGGCTTGAAGGATTAATAATTGCACGTCGTTACAATGTTACGTCAGCTGACCTTTTTAGGGTTCCGTAGCCAAAATGGCAAAAAACGGAACCCTTATAGATTCGTCATGTCTGTCTGTCTCTCTGTCCGTCCGTATGTCACAGCCACTTTTCTCCGAAACTATAAGAGCTATACTATTGAAACTTGGTAAGTATCTGTAGTCTGTGAACCGCATTAAGATTTTCATACAAAAATGGAAAAATTATTAAAAATTTTAGGGGTCCCCATAGGTACAACTGAAACAAAAAAAATTTTTTTCGGTTAACCTATGCGTATAGGGTACTTATCTATGAATATCTTCAAAAATCATATTGAGGTTTCTAATATAATTTTTTTCTAATCTGAATAGTTTGCGAGAGAGACTCTTCCAAAGTGGTAAAATGTGTGTCCCCCCCCTCTAACTTCTAAAGTAGGGGCATGATAATCCTAAAAAAAATATATGATGTACCTTATTATAAAAACTACCAACGAAAATTGGTTCGAACGAGATCTAACAAGTAATTTTTTTATACGTCATAAATGGTATATCTTAATTTAACTTTCATTAAATCAACTAAAATATAAAAATAAATCAAAAACCTTTTAATTTTATAGAAATAAACCTTATTGCTGCTGCGGAACCCTTCATGGGCGAGTTCAACTCGCACTTGGCTGGTTTTTTTTTTAAACTCTAGGGATGTTACCCTAAAACTCGAAAGCGAATAAATAGTATCGATGCATTGATTACTTGTAACGAAATATCCCCATAAATTAATAACCACGTTGTGAAAAGTAACACATATTTAAGTATGTGAAATGAATAATGATAATACTAAATTTAACAGTTTTTATAATTCAAGCGAATAAATGCAAGTTTTTTGTAAATTATGTACTTACTTGTCTTATATTGCTCCTTGAATTTGCAAAAGAAAAAGTAATAATGGGACAGGAATTTGTTTTTGGTTTTACAAATAACGTATAAAATTCAAATATTGTATTTCAAGTCCGTATCGATTTATTCGTTTTGGTCGATGTTTTTACGCAGCTCACCTCACTATGCAGATTAATCTGACAGATGTCAAATGTGGCCTATTAAAATGCCCCGACAGGTAAGTGTCATGGCGCTTGCAATGCGTTATGACAAAATATCTCATACATTTCTGACATCTAACTTCGCTATCGAAACTGGCGAATGCATTTTGACTAGGGCCTCCAGCTACATATTGTTTACTTTGGAACTGCAGCACATTTAATAATATTTCAAATCGTTTAGTTTTACACAATAAATAAAGATATTATGTAGATAATCTCTCATTTATTTCTTTCCCTTTTTAGGGTTCCGTACTCCGTAGTCAACAAGGAACCCTTATAGTTTCGGTCTGTCTGTCCGTCTGTCTGTCTGTCCGCGGTTTTGCTCAGAGACTATAATAGGATAGGACCTACAAAGTTGTAATTTGGCATGAATGCACATATTAATGCTGCCAACAAAATGGTATATAAAATCTTTAAAAAACGATTTCATATACTTATACCATTTTGTTTTTAAAAAACATTTTATGGTACCTCCCCTACACATCAAGCGGGGAACATTTTAAAAAACTAGCGGTACTATTATCTGCAGGGTTAGCATGTCCTTTTGAAGAAATCTTTCGATTCTCATTGTATCTAAAATATTGCACGGTTAGGTAATAGGTATCCTATTGTATCCCGATTCCCGGGACATCCATACTAATACTATGAATGCGTCTATCTGTCTGTCTGTCTGTTACCCCTTCAGGCCTTCACGTCCGAACAGCTCTACCGATTTTGCTGGGTATACCTACTTACCTTTACTTTAGAACTACAAGTCCGATTTAAGACTGATTCTTTTTTGTTGTACTAGGTATTATTCAACTTAAGGCAAGTTTTCAGTTCTGTAGTTTTGGAGATAAGGAATTTTAATTCTTAATAACGTACAATAATTTTAAAGTCACTTTTATCTTTTAAAAGTAATGATATTTTTATTCTATGTCTGTTTCTTTGTAGAATAGACTTTGAGGTCGGTATGCTAAGCGGCCTGATGCCGGTCATATTGCTGCGTCTACAAAACTAAGGAGGATACACTTGTAACTAGGGATTGCAATCTGGATACTTCGAAATCCGAAAAGTCCGGATAATTCGGATTTTTTGGGCTTTTGAAAAATCCGGATTTTTATTTTTCAAAATCCGGATTTTCGGTTTTTTCGAATTTTAGATAAAATTATGAAAAATAAGCTTTTACGTAACATAAAATTAATTTAAATATATCGTGCAAAATCTGAAATAAAAATTCACATTTGTTTTAAGGCGTTATCACAACTTTGCGTGGTCTACACGCACCAAAGTCAGAATTTCGTATGTCTAACATTCCATTGCGTAGTTATTTGGTCGTTGTAATTACATTTCTTTAATATTTTTTCATTTTATTTAAAATAAATAACGACATATTATTTTATTATCTTATAACCTAGCTCTTATTTTACTATATTATTATGTTTTCTATAATGGTTATAATATAAATACCGTGATGATAAATTTACAATTATTTTAGAACATTTTAGTATTGAATACAATATTTTATCTATAAAATGTTTTTGTTTACACTGAGACTATAATTATTATAAATATAATTGTTTACGTATCCAATGCTGATTTGTAATTCTTTATAATTATTAAATAAAGGAATGTAGTAAGTTTATTACATAACTAAATGTTTATTTAAAGTTTAAATAATTATTTTAATTCATTATTTTGTGCAATAGCCTAAATCTAAATATACTATCCAATTGCTGGGCAAAGGCGTCGCCCGAATCTTTCACTTATCTTGCTCCAGTGTCACCGTTTGCCAGCCCAGCTGATACTCCAGTGGGGAGTTTTTAACCGTGTTCTAGGCTAAAGTCTTCGCAATTGTTGGTTCCTCATTTGTAACGTAACCGCTGACGAGTTGACTAGTAAGAAAAAATTAGAATCCTTACCGGAAGCCTAACTGGACAATGTAAGCTCAACAAGCGCCTTAACAGGATAGGTGCATTATTACGACCTGCAGATTCTGTGGACTGTGACACACCTATTCACCTTCTACTTGACTCTACTGCTCTACTACAGAGCAAAAACTCTCCTAATTTAGTAAAGACGAAATTTGTGGCATCAATCCCAATCACATCCTCAAATTTATGAGCAGCACTGGGTCTCCAACTGATGCGTCTAATATGAAGGAGTTACAATAGATCCTCAAGGATCACCTTTAACGTCAGGATTACAATGATCTACCTTCGGAGTAAAAAAAATACCTCTAGAGCATAGCGCTATCTTATCTTAGGCGCTTAGCGCTATCCAGCCTAGATGTATGTGGATACCGCGGCCAGTCCAATGCCACTATAGCTTGGCCGTCTTGATTCCTACGTCTGTGATTCTAGTTTGGGAGCAAATTATGTTTTTTATTGTTTTGTTTAGATTTAAGCTGTATTGTTCTTTGGTAGATTCTGAGTTAAAATTTATGTAAATGGTAAATCGGTCAATGATCGAGTTTGCGCATTGTTGGTTATGATGAGCGAAACCGAAATACCAACTGCTGGGATCTGGATCGTATCCAACGAAGGGCCGCTCGAATTGTTGACTGCCATAGTGTTTTAAACAGCTTGGACCCCTTGGAATTACGCCGAGATGTAGTTTCACTCTGCATCCTCTATCGGTTGTATCACGGGGAGTGCTCTGAGGAATTGTTCGGAATCATACCACCTGCAACTTTTCGCCATCGTCCCACGCGAAAAACATACCGTCCTCATCACCTTGATGAGTGGCAGTCTTCCACTGTCAAACTCTGGAACGAACTGTCACCAGCAGTATTTCCGGACCTATACGACCTGCAAACCTTCAAGAAAAGAGCGTATTCCCTCTTAAAAGGCCGGCAACGCACCTGCAGCTCTTTTGATGTTGCGAGAGTCCATGGGCGACGGTAGTTGCTTACCATCAGGTGACCCGTTTGCTCGTTTGCCCCCTTATTTAATAAAAAAAATATACACATAACAAGTCTGCGCTTCAGTAAGATTGGTAAGTCACCATCCTTCATGGACCAGTTTTTCTGCCTTTCCGTTGTCATAAGAAACTAATTAGTCCAAGTACAGGTACTCATTGACATAGTGAATTCCTTGCTCGTCTACCTCGACCCTATGTCCCGTACTGTTGATCATTATTTGTGTTTTTGACCTATTTTTTGTAAGTTCCACCTCTAAACCCGAAAATCTTAAATATTGGAGCATAATTTGATGAGATGTGGCTAACAGCTGTAGACGCAAAAATGACGAAGTAGCGATAAAGCGGAGATCGCTTAGGATTTCCTTGGTAACTAAAATTTCACATTTTAAATAGTTTAAAAAAAACTAGGTATTTTCAAGTTTTTATTAATATTTTATGTACCAGATATTGTTTATTTATTCTTTTTCTTTTTACACCCATGTGAACATCGCTAACCTAAAAATGTTAATTTTTAAAACCTTTTATTTTGCACTTTTAAAATGAACGTTAAATAAAGAAATAATAAGAAAATAACTCAAATTGAAAGCTATTTATCAAAAATATTTTAAAAATTACTAAAAATCCGGATTATCCGGATAATCCGGATTTGAAGAGGAAAAAATCCGAAAATCGGATTTTTTTTAAAATCCGTTTTTTGCAATCCCTACTTGTAACACAAAACGTTGTATACACATAACACAAGTAATAATTAATGATAATTTTATTATACATAAATAATAATGAATTTTAAATATTATCTTGATGGTAAATCTTAAAATAATAAAAATAAAAGACGTAGGGTAAATTACGAGTCATTAAAATTTTTCAAAATTTGATCGTAAAAATAAAAGTTTGTGGTTTTTATACGATGTAAATTATAATGGAATTAATATTGAGGGGTATTCACGCTACAATAAAAATAGAGTATTTTTTATCAGGTTGCGGTGTAACCAAAATAAAATATCTTTTTGTCGCCATGGTCATCACGTGCGCCTTGGTTTTGCGAATGAAAAGAAAAAATTTAGAAACATGCTAAAGTTTTTAAAAATATTTTTTATGATACACATTGTGTATATTATTATAAACGTGTTATTGTATAAATAACAATCTTTTAAGTATTTTTTGGACATTCTTAATAACCTTTTATCTCATTTAAAGTTTTTTTGGCCTGTATTGCTTTTGGTATTGTAAAAGTGCTGAAAAACAGTTATTGGACGTTATTCGATGAAATAATACTGATCCACTTGATATATAATATTCGAAAGATGAGAGTATTATTCAATACGAAAGAACGAAAATTTTCGGTTTTATAGAGGAATACTACGAATAATAAAACCTAAGGAAACGTAACTCCCATACTAATACAGTTTTAAATTTGGTTCCATTCGAACTGTCATGTAACGTCAGCCTTTATACCGCTCAAGGTCACCTAAATATTGCAAATGTATGAAAAGTGAACCTAAGGTACACTTTTTTGATAAGTATTTTGGAGCATGTTTTTTGACGGAGTTACTCTTCCTTAGTTTTTATCATTCGTAGGAGGAATAAGAATTTTCAAAATCAGCTACCTTTTTTGTTTATGTTTTATTAGGAAATCCCTGGATTGTGTAGTACGTTCGTATTATTTTTGTCGCTGAAGTAGGCGAATGGCAAGCCTTTAGTTTATATATTTTCATGAAATCCCTCGACTTTGTGTAAGTATAATAAATTAAATTAAACAAATGCCATACAATTTTTGGTACCCATCAGTATAATCCAGACTCAAGAACATGTGCAACCTGTGGGATCTATTAGACAAGCCCAACTTTCTCCTGAAAGTAGAGTACGCCCACAGCGACAGGCAAATGAGCTGCTATGCATTGTGTTCCATATTGAAATATTGTCTGATTATGCCGATTGGCTCGATGAGGACAATCTGAAATCTCTAACTATTTGAGTTACGTTTTACCTGTACAATGTAATATACAGACATACAGATAAAGAGACGGACATCCTTTCACATCTATAAATATTAATAGATGGCGGCCGTAACTCCATTGCGTCAAAGTCCATTTATCGGATGGATACCGTACATTTTCCCGGGACCAAAAGTACTATTTTTCCTTTTCCGGGACTCAGCGTCTCCATACCAAATTTTTAACCATATAAAATCCGTTCAGTGGTTTGAACGTGAAGAAATAATTGACAGACAGACAGACGAATAGACTTTCATACTCATAAAGTTATATTAGTTGTTACAATAGTACTATGTAATATTGGTAAGAATTTTAATTTTTTGAAGTCATTTTTTGTTAAATATTTATTTAAAATACCTTATTTTACAATAAATAATAAAAATATATGTGAAATGAACAATTATTTATAATGTTTCCTACTTACTATACCAATTTTAACCAAATTTCAATCAAACTTTGCTTGTCCAACTACTAGTTTTGGGTGTCCCAACTACTGTAATTCCGTCCCATGACTGTGTTTTACCTACCATTCAGTTTTTACCAAAAAATCAATATAAACTGAAAAACCATCGCATTTTTATGTTTACATATCTTAAGTTAGATAATTTATGAACACAAATATGATATCTATTTTATGCGAAGTATTTAATATTTTAGAGCTTTTTCTCTAAAAAAAAATCCTTAGCTGTCCAATGACTAGTAGTTTACGGTAATTAATAAAATTTTTGTTTTATTGTTAATAAATTATTACAGAGTGCACTAGCATAAAATTTGATACAACTTTTTCGATTTTCAAAATATTAATCGTAATTTTTATCGCGCTTAAATTTTAAATTTAAATTGACGATGAAAATTTTATAAATACAATTTTCATCGTCAATTTCGCACTAGCATAAAATTTGATAAAAGTTTTTTGAATTTCAACAAATAATCGCAATTTCCATCGCACTTCACCAACAAAATGGTCGCTAGATTGGTTAGTTTTGGTCTTCTGCTGTGTTTTGTGATCGGAAATGGTAAGAAATAATAATGTTTATATAATAATGTTTTAATAATAATGTAATTCTAAATTAATATGTACTGTTTTTGCATCAGACCATCAGCTGTTAGGACTTAGGACGTAGGGGCAGTTCCATATGTGACTGACTCTACATTTGATACGAATTGCGTTTTATTTTGTCATATATTATTGTTGCTATTATGTTGTTAATATCAATGTTGCGCTTAAAGACCGAAATCGCTCAATGAGCGAAAAAATGGCTCACAACGCGTTGTGGTCACATTGAAACAGCCACGACGCGAATTTCGCGTCGTGGCTGTTCGCGTAGTGTCAGTCACGTTTATGTTTGACTAAATAAATGCTATTTGAAAACAACAGTCATTGCCACTTTTTATACATAAGTTAACTTGTTTAATCTGCTACAAAGCCATCTTAAAATTTATGTTACGCTCAAAGACCGAAATCGCTCAATGAGCGAAAAAAGGCTCACAACGCGTTGTGGTCACAGTGAAACAGCCACGACGCGAAAGTCGCGTCGTGGCTCTAATGAAAACGGACACGACGCGTTCTGGCAATGACAAAAAGTCCATAACGCGAAATTCGTGTCGTGGCTGATATGCTATTCGTTTTTCTTGATTGAACTAATCATCCATAGGTATGGAAGATTATATTTGAATTACCACGCGTACTACAAAATATTTTTTCTTTTACAAAATCACTGCATATCAAGTTTTTCATTATTATTTGTAAAATATCCATAGTTCCATAATATCCGTACTAATATTATTACTGTCTGTCTGTCTGGCACAAAGTGCTATTGTTTGTAATTGTTTTTTTTTTAATATTAGGTAATCTGATCTTAATAAATAATAAGTATTTAGTTTTATTTTTATTTATATATAATTTAAATATAATACTACTTGTTGATGCCCGCAACTATGTTGCGCCAGACAGACAGACAGTAATAATAATAGTACGGATAGTATGGAAGTATGGATATTTTATAAATAATAATGATAAACACGATAAGCAGTGATTTAGTAAAATAAAAAATATTTTGTACATAGTACACGTGGTAATTCAAATATAATCTTCCATACCTATGGACAATCAATCAATCAAGAACAGATCAAGAAAAACGAATAGCATATCAGCCACGACACGAATTTCGCGTTATGGACTTTTTGCGATTGCCAGAACGCGTCGTGGCTGTTTCACTGTGACCACAACGCGTTTTGAGCCTTTTTTTCGCTCATTGAGCGATTTCGGTCTTTGAGCGTAACATCAATTTTAAGATGGCTTTGTAGCAGATTAAACAAGTTAACTTATGTATAAAAAGTGGTAATGACTGTTGTTTTCAAATAGCATTTATTTAGTCAAACATAAACGTGACTGACACTACATGCAAAAGGAAGTCGTTTCTGAGAGTGTTTATAAACACCAATAATCTTCCTCTCTGTGTGCTAAATAACTCTACTTTGTTTTTTTTATCGAAAGTGCATGAAATAAACTATTATAAAATGGTTACCTATAACCTGTAAGTTATTTAAAAAAATATTTATTAGCAAAAGAAATCGTGACCGACACTACAACCCAAAACGTGACCGACACTACACTCACTTTGTGCAGCTAAAAATCGGTAGTTTTACATGAAACCTTAAAATTTATATATCTCAGCACGTACATTACGAACTCTAAAATTATATGAAAGCAAATCAGTAATTAGTTCATTCATTAAAATGCTTTTTTTTTGTACTTAAACATCACAAAAACGAAACCACTAATAATTTGTCAAAAAATAACTCAACACGAAATTTTTAAAAAACTATTAACATAATAACCCAAGAGCCAGCGATAGGCAGACTTTCGTCATTTTTTTAAGCTAAAAATTTTCCTTTATATGAGCCACTATGGAGTTTCGGTCGCTATTACTTTAGAAGGTTTCCAGTTCTCCAGGTCTACCTTACCTTCAATAAAGTTTAAAGATCAATAATTTTATCTTATTTTCTTGCGATATCTGTAAGAATCTCATATTCTACTGCCAGATTTTTGTGACAATTGCTTCCCACTTCCAGACATCGCTAATTTTTTGATTTTATTTGACTTTGAGGTGGTCTGGCAGGTTCTTAAAATATTAATTTAGCTTTCTGCTTCTCTCTCTATTTTTCTATAGCTATTTTCGCCATCTATCAGTAAAAATAACAAACAAAACGCTACTTTTGGGCGCGATCGACTCTATAATGTGACTGACACTACAAAAATGTTTTTTAGAGTTTGGGCGTTATAAAAAAAGATGACAAATTTTTAATGACGGCATCATTTGAGTAACGCCGTCACGTCAGGAAAGTTTCTAATTTTATTGATGTAAAAGTAATTTTTCTGTAGTTAAAGACAATAGTAATGTTTTTGATGTGACCGACACTACAACTCGACACTGTGATCTTACAAGCCTATTATATCTTTATAAAAATGAATTTTCTCGAATCTCAAAAGCTATATCGGTATTTAATTGTTTGAACAATCAGTGTGTAGCAAAATATGACAAGAATTTAAAATACATAACGTGAAAACTAAGTCAGAACTTCATCACACAAAACCACACTCAGCCGAGCTCACGCCATCATCTCATAAATGGCAGATTTTGTAGAAAAGTAATGCTTAGAAATTGTTGCTTCTATAAAATCTTAATAGTACCATAATGTTGTCAATCTGCCTATAAAGTTTAATTAGTGAGAGCTTATACTCGTAATAAACTGTTTAAATGAGAGCATTTAATGCTCTCGCTCTTTTGTGCTTTAATTTAACTGACAGGGATATTTACAATATCAAATAAAAAGGCAAACTATATAATTGAAAAATGTTGTATACTTATAAGTTATAACTTATAACTCCATGTTGTATAAGTAGCAATTTTTTTCCTCAACATGATAACAGTAAGTATATTCGTCAGTTACAGGCAAAGAATGCGGCAAGAATGAGGTGCTCCACCAATGCGGCTCGGCCTGCGACCTCTCGTGCGAGGAACCCCTCCAGCTCTGTACCCTCCAATGTATCACAGACAAGTGCGAGTGTATAGAGGGACATCTCAGACATAACGGCGAATGCATCCCCAAGAGCGAATGTCCTTCAAAGATGTAGATTCATAACCAAAATAATAGCTTCGTAGTTCGAGTAATTTTATCATTCCATGCGGTGCTTAGACTGGATTTGTATCTAGCCTTGATCTATCAGACAGAGCGGTCACTGCCTCACTGGTCAAGCGTTCAAGCGGTCAGTTTTGCGTTCTCTGTGTTGTATTACGTTATAATTTATATAGAGATACACAAGGGGGGGGGGGGGGGGGGTGACCTCGATACGAATGCGCAGTTGCGCTTGAACACGTGACTACTCCCTGTCTGATAAGTCTCTTAGTGCATTCACTGTAGCGAAGTTAGATGTCAAAAATTTATGGGATTTGACATCTAACTTCGCTATCAAAACTACAGTTCGGCAAGGCTTTAAATGAATGTGGACGGGGCGCTGCTGGTAAAGTCTCTTTTATTAAATATTCATATAAAGCCTTGTCGAACTGTAGTTTCGATAGCGAAGTTAGATGTCAAATCCCATAAATTTTTGACATCTAACTTTGCTATCGAAACTGGCGAATGCATTTTGACAATAGGCCCCGATTACGTTGGCATTCACTTTCTAAACCAAAATTTCAGCATATTAATTGAATAATATTTTAAACTGTTTTGTTTTAAACATAATAAAGATTATTATGTATATCTTTAATTTATTTCTTTTTCTTTTAGTTTTACAGTTTACTTTAGTAGCCGATGCCGGTAGACGTTATATCTATACTTAATCTACAAAACTAAGAAGTAAGAACTAAGGCAAAAATATATTCAAAGGTTGTTGGTAATTAATATTAGGTATAACAAAATATTGTCATGAATAAATTCTAAGTATGTATTAAGTAAATAGTCGTGTGCGTACAAGACAAAAAACGACTAACGAGGAATACGGCTTTTGCTGAACCAAAGATTTCCTTTGGTGGGATTGATCTTTATATCCCTAAGATGAGTTTACGATGTGGAGTCACCTGAATATTTCATGCAGGTGGGGGAGGGGGGGTTTTTTAGCTTTAAAAAGGTATGATGTCAATAACTGCGTGGGATTTAGGTATATAGTCGAGTTTGGTATCATTTTCGATTGAATCGAATGTTTAAATGCCAGTTTTGGAATAATATTTAGATAAAAGATAGTAAAAATAAAATAAAATAAAAAATTTAGAATATAATATATGCTTTTCAACCAACGAAAACGCTGTTGACAGGGCTTAATTAATATAAGGATGCTGATAGCCGCATTATTCTGCACGCCAAAGACATGGTGATGAATGGAGCAATAAACAAATTAATATTACTAGACGTTCCGCGCGGCTTCGTCCGCGTAAATCTGAAATTTCACGGAAACCGTATATTTTTCACAAATTAATAACCCATGTCTCACGTAGTCTACTATATATTCGTGTCAAATAACATAAAATTGCGCAAGTCGTCTGTGAGATATTAGCCCTTTCAAATTATTTTCCCCGACTTTTTACATTTTTTTCTGTATCTTTGTTCTTATTGGTCTTAGCGTGATAAAATGTAGCCTTCCTCGATAAATAGGCTATCAAACCCTGAAAGATTTTTTCAAATCGGGCCAATAGTTCTTGAGATTAGCGCGTTCAAACAAACAAACTAAATAACAAACTCGTCAGCTTTATTTTAGCATTTTCCTCTGTATCTTTGCTCTTATTGGCCTTAGCGTGATAAAATATAAGCTATAGCCTTCCTCGATAAATAGGCTATCAAACACTGAAAGATTCTTTCAAATCGGATGAGTAGCTCCTGAGATTAGCGCGTTCAAACAAACTCTTCAGCTTTATAATATTACTAGACGTTCCGCGCTGCTTCGCCCGCGTAAATTAGATATTTCAAAGACAAATTAGTCCACAATAAATAGCCTATGATTCTTCACGTTCCTACTTTTTATCTGTGCCAAATTACAAAAAAATTGCTGAAAAAATCGTGAAATAAGCCCTTACAAATAATTTCCTCCGTTTTTTCACATTCTCCTCTATTTCTTCGCTTATATTAGTCTTAGCGTAATAAAGTTTAGCCTACAGCCTTCCTCAATAAGTGGGCTATCTAACACTGAAATAATTTTTCAAATCGGACCAGTAATTACTGACTCATACAAAGATTAGCGCGTTTAAATAATGCTTCTTCTTCTTCTTCTTTTAACGTTGTTTTGCATTTTTATCATGCAAATATGAGTCCTAAAATGAATTTAGCATTCTTAAGTCATCCGAATATGGTACCGAACTTGGAATAGTACCAAAATTAATGCCTCTATACAGATTGAGACTCTATTTTCCTCCAGAGCAGAAGCTGCTAAAATTAAAAAAAAATAACATCAAAAATCGCGATGGCTCCACATCTTAAATCTATCCTTGGGCCATAAGGACCAATCCTACCAAAGGAAATCTTTGGTTCAGCAATAGCCGTATAATTTACAATACACACGCAACTAAAACTGTACTAATATGAAATTATAAAATAATAAAAAAAAATTCAAATCATATACTTATGTACTTAAAAAAATTATGGGGATGGATCTTTGGGGATGGATAGTATATTTTTGAGTATTTTGAGTCTAAAATTATAGAAAAATCTACTTGTACGTATCGAGAAAGGTACTTGTACTAAGTGTGCCAAAGTCGTTATCACAAAAAATATTATGTAACGTTATCGAAAATTTTGTGAGACTAATTTACAAAAGAGTTTTTGTATTGGATTTACTAATGTAAAAGTACCTTAGTATTCTTTACTTTGCACGTTTTTTATAAATTTATTTTCTTAAAAAATCATAAAAAATCTGAATAAAGCACGACGTTTGTTCCGGTCCTTGGAGTGTGCAACTTAGTTAGGGTTGCCAACCGTCCGTTTTTGTAGTGTCCTGGGACGTCCTGAATAGTTTTTAAGCAGCGTCCTGGGTTGTCCTGGGTTTTTTAATTTTAAAATTCGCGCGCCTCTTTTCAAATTTTTACGCTACGAGCGGCCGCACGGCTCGCAACTCGCAAGTAGTTGCGTTGCCGCGCTGCCATGCTATTTCAAATTCAAAACAAAGGCGCAACGTGCCACTTGATGATATCTCTTTCGCTTGCGTTAGTTTTACTGCTTTCGCACTCAAAGCAGTAAAACTAACGCAAAAAATCAAATATCGTCCTTCTCTCTTTACACTCACGCCCGTCTTTCATATATGCCAGGTGAAAAAGGACGACGCGGAATCATCGCCAAGTTAGTTTTTTTTTCTTAATAACTCGATAAATATATAACATTTTAAAAATTCGCCAGGTCAGTGTCTCAATGATAGAATTTTATACAATGTGTTAAAATAATAACTTAGTTTAATGCACGGTTACGGCAATATATGAAAAATTTGTGAAAATTAGATGCATCTTTGTGATTTTTTTCTGTCGAGAAAATTTTAAGATATAGTGTTTTCGCTCAAATCAAATTCTTGGAAATATAGTGTACAGTATCTATGTTTAGAATAAGAAACAATTTTGGGCTTATTTTCAAGTATGAAAATGAATTACAAAATCGACAATTTTGGGTTAGTCGCCCCCTTAATGTGTCCTGTTTTTATTTTTCCTGGTATTTCCAACTTCAAATCCTGGTTTTTTTTAATTTGTGGTTGGCAACCCTAAACTTAGTAAGTAAGTTTTACCAAACTATTTATTAATCTGTGGTTTGTATAATGTTTTAGGCCTTTTAGCATTCATTCCCGTAAGTAACACTCAGGTATATCATTTGTCCACCAACCCACTAGCATTTTGATTTAGAAATATTACTTACCTACTTTAAGTCCGAAAAAGCATATAGGATTGTTTTTACCTCAGAAAGTGTACAGTTTCAACGTGTTATCACACAGATTACTCAATGTGAATGTATGACATACAAAGTCGTAGACAACATTTAGGGCCTGTTTCACCACTTCCTGATAAGGTGCCGGATAGGCTTATTTGACAGATTCTCCATATTCTATCTATCTGTCAAGTTAAGTGGTGAATAGCCTTATTAAGAAGTGGTGAAACAGGCACTTAGTAATTTATTATACTTGCAAGTCTGTACTAGATTGCTACCATATAGGGATCCCGCGCCAATTTTTAATCTGCTGGATCCTACACCTACAAAACGCGGATCCGCGGATCCCGCATGATCCATTTGCATAATTTCTCGGGGAGCCCATATGATGGAATGGAAGTTTTGATAGCAGCGCTTTGTGCCAAACCCGATCAAAGGCCTTCGCAATGTCCAAACTAACAGCAAATGCCTCTCGCTTTGACACAATCACCTGATCCCAACGATGAGTTAGGTACGCCAAGAGATCACCAGCCGAGCGACCCTTACGGAACCCGTACTGTTTGTGAAAGTATAGAAGGAGCTGGCTATTGATAATAATAATTGATTCCATAATATTATAAATTGGTTATTACTTATTATATATATACAGGGTGTAACAAAAACTAGTGATAATACTTTAGGATGTGTACGTGTTCCCTGTAGAGAGTTCACTGTGAAAGTAGCAGCGCTGAAAGACCAAATTTTTTTTTCACTTTTGTATGGGCAAGGGCCCGAGCGTCACGAGTTTCCCCATACAAAAGTGAAAAAATTTTTTGGTCTTTCAGCGCTGCTACTTTCACAGTGAACTCTCTACAGGGAACACGTACACATCCTAAAGTATTATCACTAGTTTTTGTTACACCCTGTATATATATATATATATATATATATATATATATATATATATATATATATATATATATATATATATATATATATATATATATATATATATTATAGCGATTGGTCTGTAATAGGAAGGATTTGAGCAGTCACCTTTTTTGGGGATTGGGTACACCAAGTCTTCCAGGAAGCCGGTACAACACCAGAAGAACAAAAGAGCCGAAAAAGACGCGTTAAGATAAGAGCCAACACTGAAGCACGCTTTTTTTTAACACAATAGGAGGGATTCCGTTAGGCACATTCGACTTTTATTGGATATCAAGGGAACGGAGGGCTATTTGCACTGAGCGCTGATGAAACCAAATATCCGACATGACGCTCGTGCATCGCGGTTTGGTCGGCGGTTTCTGTTCCCCGTTATCTCGGGTCAAGCTTGACGCAAAGAACTTACGCAGAAGATCGGCTTTGTCTTTTGCGTCATGGGACAACAATCCATTTTCGACGTGTAGGTATGGTAGGGTTGGCTTGCAGAAATTATCTTCAATAGCTTTGGCCAGAGACCAGAATGCACGTGTTCTCGAAGGGAGGCGCTCGAGTCTCTCATTAATTCTATTGACGTGCTGTTTCTTTGCACGAGTGATCTCTTTCTTGAGTATTTCATTTTATATGTGCTGGTATTTAAATCCTGAGCAGACACTGCATTGGCCCAAGATTGATAAGCCTTCTGCTTCCGGCGAGAAGTTTTTTTGGAGGATGAACCAAACCAGGGACGAAATCTGCCGCAAGTTGGCACTACAGAGGACGGAATGAAAAGCTTCACCCTTGCATCACCACTTTGGCAACGGAGTTGGCAGTGTTGTCAGGATCATCCGACGAGAAGCACAAATGCCCCCAAGGATAGGATGCAAAAAACAACCGCATACCATCCCAGTCTGCTTACTTGTAGAGCCACACACGACGATATTTAACAGCACGCTGTCGCAATGCCGTCGTAAGTGCCAAGGCAATGATCCGATGAACCAAGTGGTGCGGTCATGGATGCTTGGTAGCTATCAGGATTTAAAGTCAGCAGAAGGTCCAACAGGGAAGGATTCTGACCGTCTACATCTGGGATTCGCAAAGGCGTAGCAACCAGTTGTATTAAGTCATTCGCAAGAGCAAAGTCGCAGACGGATCTTCCCGCATGATCAGTTTTACTGGAATTGAGCCAGTCGGCGTGGTGGGCGTTATAGTCGCCAAGTATTATGATCTCTGTGGATGGGATCTGCTGCTGCACTAAATCTGAAGCTGCTTGCAGGTGTTCAAAGAGTCAGTCCGTCTCGGGGTCACCACTATGGGATCTATATAGGCACGCAAAAACGCAAGGGTGGTCGTTGCAATCAATGCGGAGCCATAATGTTGAGAGGTCCCCGACTTCAAGATTGCGGAGGCATTAAAAGCATTTTAATTTAAAGATCTAATAAGACTAGAGTGATCATATGATTTCGTTGTTCTTTTGTTACAAAAGAAATATTTTTGTGGCATAATATGAGACCTTTTCTATTAGTAAAGTTGATTTTTAATAAAACATAAACCTATAGTTTCAATTTATTCAATTTTATAACATAAATTCAAACATACGGAATCCCGCGGGATCCCGCGGGATTGGCCAATCCCGCAAATCAATCCCGCGGGATTGAATAAGGTGCGGGATTGCAATCCCTACTACCATAACATATAATTAAATCATATTATTATTTCGGTCAAACAGAACCAACTGCGAGTAGCACCATTCGCACTTGGCGATAAAGTACTATTTTTCATTTTTATATTAAATTTCACACTTTTAAAATAAAATTAAATAAAACATTTTTGATTATGACCAAAAAAGTCGATTATCCCGACAAAATGGTCGCTAGATTCGTTGTTTTTGGTATTCTGCTGTACTTTGTGATCCTAAATGGTAAGAAATAATAATAATGTATTCTATTACTGTTCTTGCATCAGACCATCTGTTAGAAGTTAGGACTTAGGACTCATAGACAATTTATCATTTTACTAAACTTCAGAAGTAAATTGTCGCAACTAATAAAAACATCAGCTCGTCAAGTAGGGTAGGTTTAAAGATCTTTGCTTTTGGGGCTTTCTAACCCAAGTGACTTCCTTCACATGATTTTGATGCCTGTTTGTACTATCTATACTTAAGTACTCGTATAAAATAGCCACGTCACACAGAATTTTTACTTAACATAATATTCAAAATTGACCATTTATGAATAAGCTTATTTTTTTTTATTTGCCTCCTTTTGCCTCTGGGCGATTCCATTAGCGAGTTGCAACAGTTTGACACACTTAAAGGTTCCTACAGGCAAAATGAAGCATATTTATTAATAAAATATCCCTTGAAGGGATACATTTTGACTAGTTTAACAATGATGTATAAATGAAAACCTTCATCAAATGTATGAAGGGCCACAAAACAGGCCGAAGTGCCATCGCGGGTGCAACCAATTTGACCCTCCATTAAGAACTGTGATGAGTTCATATGTGAATACTTATAGTAATAAGTACTAGAAATTATTAACCATTTTACGATCGCGGGCGCAACATCAAAATTCTCAAATCTCTTAAAGGTGAATTAAATCGTAATTCTCTAACAAATTTTAAAATTTTCAATATGGAATATATAATTATACTAGTAAGTTTGTAATAAAACTGTGCCAAATTGTAGTTTTTTTTAATTTTCAGTTGTTTATTGGCCTGACAAAATTAATCGTCTAAATCACTAAAAACGATTGAATAGTGTAATTTATACAAAAGATTTCGACGTATTACTGTACAACTATACTACAACTAAACATTAATTTAAAATATATGCTATTTTAATTTAAAAATATGGGAAAAAACATCACGTCCCTTAGATGATATTGCTTAGAAACGCTCTAAATTATTCGAATTCCATTTTTTACCGATAAAAGTTGTTTTGTTAGTAAATACACATCTTCTTACGTATATTCCAATTGAAAAATGTAACTAATGCCGCATTTTAAAAATTCTCGTTAAGGGCCGTCTGTAGCGGAATGGCCCCTCTATTAAGAGGGGCCATTCCGTTTGTATCGATTTGTATCGATACCGCTACAGCCGTATAGCGGATTAATAGGTCCCTGCTATTAAGGGGCCGGGTTACCCTCGAAATTCTCATACATACGTAATACCAAAATCATTTTTTCATACGAAAATATTTATCATGTTCGAGTTATTTTTCAGCTTAAAATAGTAATTACCTAGGTTCCTGTGTAAAAATAAACTTCAAAATATTTGAACACTAAAAAAAAATTTTTTGTGTATAAATTTTTTTTACTAAATTTGCTACTTAATATTTTAACACTAAAAAATAGAGTAAAACACTCAAAAATATATAAATAAATAGTAAATTTACTACAAAATATTTCAACTCTAAAAAATATTTTTTCGTATTTAATTATTTTGGTATTACGTATGTATGAGAATTTCGAGGGTAGCCCGGCCCCTTAATTATATTGTATACTTTATTCTTCCTCAAACATGCCTAAAAAGTATATTCCTCAGTTTCAGGCAAAAAATGTGGCAAGAATGAGGAGCTACTCTCTTGCGGCTCGGCCTGCGACCTCACGTGCGAGGATACTGAGGAATTCTGTACTCTCCAATGTATTATAGACAAGTGCGAGTGTATACAAGGACATGTCAGACATAACGGTGAATGCATCCCCATGAGCGAATGCCCTACAAAGATGTAGATTCATAAACAAAATGGTAGCTTCGCATATCATCCGCTCAGTGTTCAGGCTCGATTTATAATGTACTCATAATTAAATTTTTTATAATATTATAAAATTTATTATATTCTTTTAATATATACTTAATTTATAATATTATGAAATTATTATAATATTATTATGTATATGTAATTTATAAATTATAATGCGCTCGAACGTGTGCGGTTTGCCGGCCTTAAATAAATCGTAACATACAATAATTGCTTGTGTTGTTATCTCGCGGTGTAGCGGCCAAATCGTTCGATCGCGCTGATGCCTTATTTCGCATTCGCTAGTTTCGGCATCTGGAACTGCCCCGGGGCAGAGCAGGCAGGGCTGGATACGGAAATAGCCGAATAAAACCGATGATCCACGAAGCACGTAGAGTTAGTATTAGATTCTGTGGAGTGTGGTAGTGCAATACGTATAAATGAATCATGGACACTAAAAATACAATCAAGACACAATAGGTAAGTTACAAGGTTTATACAAATTATAATTTATAAGGAAAAAATTAACTTAATTAACTTAAAAAACTTAATAGTCCTTAAGTTATAAAATGTTATATAAGTACTTACATGGTTCTTCCACCTAGAGTTGCACATAACTCAAGTCAACTCGAACTTCATGCTTAATTCGAGAACTCGAGTAGATAGTATAGAACTATAGACATTTTTTTTTTTTGGTTTGATTCGTCCCATTCAGGACAGACAAAGGGAACAAAGCCCATACAGCCATGTCTTTTGTAGTACTATTGTCTTAAATCCTTTTTATTTAACAGGCCGAAGCCTTGTCTTCTTTTATTTTCCTCATAATTACTTTTTATTTTATTTATAAAGCGAAAGCTATGTCTTTTGTTCAAGTATATTTCTTGTCAATTAATCCTTCAGGCCCCGCGCGAGCACCGGTGATCGCGACAACAATAGAATACAAAAGCAATTCCTGGAAATTCCGACTGAAGTATCTTGTATTTTTTATTTTCAATGTTTTTCTTTGATGTAAAGTCAGTTTTGGTATCTTTCATTGTCAAAATCAATATTAAAATAACGATCATTGGTCAAATCCTGAAATTAGCTGAAACAGCTCAACCAAAAGAAACATATTAGTATTATTTACATATTTACAAACAGCAATAATTAGATTTCATTAACTGTAGAAACAATAAACCCATAGACTGGCGAAAAGCATTCTTGATTGCTAAGTATCTGCTGAAGGGAGCGCGGGATATCCTCAGCAGTCTTAAAAATACTTAAAAGTTGGTCTACAAGGACCATCCTTTGAAAACAAAATCAAATCTTTGAATCAAAAACACCAATCCTAAAAAGGTGAGCACCAAATCTACAATGACCTAGACGCAAACGACAGATTGTAGTGTAATACTTTCTATTGAGATAGTCACCACCCCGAGTAAACCAGGGGGAGAGATCTTTTTCTTTATTACAGCTAGCCATTTTCCTTTTGTCTGGACGACCTGCTGCCATAAGTTGTAAAATTCTTCCTCTAATGTGAGTTTGAAAAGAGATAGAGCGTCTGATGAAGGAATTGAGAGATTTAAAAAGCTATGACTCAATCGATTGTGAACTGAATTAGTAATAAATTTAGCTAAATAGTCTGCTTGCTCATTACCATGCACACCAATGTGAGCTGGTGTCCAGAAGAGGACTATTTGTTTTGTTTGTGACAGGAGGTAATACAACTCCCTTATTTTATATATTATATAGCTGGTTTTCAAATTTAATTGTGGATTTTGTAGTGCCATCAATAAACTTAAACTGACAGTAATTATAATCCACTTTTGATGAGACTGTATTTGAATGTGCTCCATAGCTGCATACACAGCTATGGATTCAGCGGAGTATATGCTTGTGAGTGGATTCAGCCTATGACCAAATCCACTTTTGACATGACTATCATAGACAGCCATAGAGACTGCTTCGTTGTTCTTAGACCCATCTGTATATATCTGTCGATATCCCTGCCACCTATCAAGATCTTCCTTATACTTTGAAAGTTTTTTAACTACAATTTTAATCTGAGTAAGCTTAGACTCATATGACCCAGAGTAACAAGGCCATAATTTGCTAGAATAAATGTTGTGTTCATTAAAAATTTGTTCTGTTTCAGAGAAACCTTGCAATAAATATGAATGATTGTTAACAGTCCTGCCCCGCAATTTAACAAGAAGAGGATGATTACTTATGGAGAGCAACCTTACAAAAAATTTTGATTGTAAGTATTTAAACCTAAGTGCCAATGGAGGTATATTACATTCCACCTGCATTGACACTATAGGAGTAGTTCGCATCGCACCCATTATGATACGCAAACATTTGTTTTGTATCTTTTCCAATTTATCCACAATAGTTCCTACTCCTGCAAAACAAAAGAATGCATATTCAAAATGACTCCTTACTAATGACTTATACAGTGTTAATAAAATCCTTGGATCAGCACCCAGTATGTATCGGCCAAAGATTTCAAAACATTGCAAGCATTCAAAGCACGACTTTTAAGAATTTCAACATACTTGTTCCATCTAGAATTGTTCGAAAAAATAACGCTTAAAAATTTTACAGAACTATCTACAGACAATAATTATTATTGAACAAAATATTTACATTCCTATTTCTAATCGCATTTTTTGCGAAGACAACAACTTTACTTTTGTGAATGCTCACCTCCAGCCCAAGACTTTCAAAATAGTCCTTTAATTTCTGGAGAGCAGGATTGAGGACTGACTGTACACGTAATAAACAAGTATCAGAAAAATAAACAACTAAATCATCTGCAAACTGCAGATTAGAAACTTCACAAGCCAGAATCGAATTTAGCTCATGTATAAATAAAATAAAAAGCAGGGGGCTCAGTACACCACCCTGTGATACACCCCTACAAGAATTCCTTGGACCAAATAGCTGATTGTTAACCTTAACAAACACCTTCCTATAGATAAAATAATTAAAAATCCAATTTACAACTTTTCCAGGTACCTTTAGTGATAAAAGAATTGAAGATAATTTTTTCAGATCTACATTATTAAAAGCCCCTACAATATCAAGAAAAACTGCAACTAACATTTTATTTTCGAAACGAGAATCATGAATATCCATACAAAAATGACGTAGACTCTCAGAAGCAGAACGTCCACAACGAAAACCGAACTGATTATACGGTAAAAGGTTATTACTTTCTATGTGAAAAATTAATCTCTGTTTTATTAGTTGTTCAAAAATTTTACCAACACATGAACTAAGCGTAATGGGACGATAAGAATCAGCAGAATTCGAGTCTTTGCCAGGCTTTAATATTGGTACTATACAATCAGTTTTCCAATCCTCTGGGATAATGGAAGACGACCTTAGGCTATTTAACAAACTTAAGAAAATAGATAGAGTCTGAGAATTTAAAAGTTTAAACATTCTGTAGGAAAGCCAATCCAGGCCACATGCAGAATCTTTTCTAGAGGCCAAAGCAGATTTTAACTCTTGCAAAGTAAAACAACTAATCATGTACAAGTTATCGCTATTTACACCAAGAGCATTATATATACTTGTCTTTTGTGAAACAGTATCAGGTGTGTATTTGTATAAAAATGTCTGAACCCAATTAAGGTCAGAAAATGGATTAGCACTTGAAGAGTGATTTTTAAATTTTCTCATTTTAGCCCAAATGCGACTTATTGGTGTTAAGCGATTTATTGATGTGCAAAATTCAAACCAACTTTTACGATGTTCTTCTCTTAAAGTGCGTTTTTTGATGGCTTGAGGCCGTTTAACTTGATATAATTTTGACTATTAGGATTAGCTTTGAAATTAATGTAGGCATTCTTGCAATCATCTACTACCAATGAGCATATAATATCATTCCACCAAGGTACTTGACGCCGCTTTCTAGGACGGTTATCAATATTATCAGATGAATTATGATTTAAACTAGGTCCAGAAATTTCAATTGCCATAAGAATAATGGCGCAAAACTTTCTGTATGAAGCAAGCAGATCACATTTGTCAACTTTAAAATTTATTAACATTTCATAACAACTTTTTCATACCGATCCCAATTTACTAATTTCAGGTTGCTATGAAAAGGTATGTTCGAAGAAATAGAAGGTTCATGCTCGTCTCTTACGAGAGTAAATTTTGTGATAGTTGGAAGATGATAACTGCGTAAAGAGTCCTGATGAACTTGCCATTCACAAGAAAGAAACAATGAAGAAGACACTATTGTTAAATCTAAACCGTTTGGTTTCCAAATATGAGAGCCTACTGTTGTTGATTGGCCATTATTTAAAAGCATTAAGTCATTATCATCCAAAAAATCCATAATAGCTCTGCCCCGAGAATCTATACGACTACAACCCCAGAAGGTATGATGTGCGTTAAAATCGCCTGCAATTATTAACAGTTTCGGAATAGTTTGCAATAAACGATCTAACTTCGCCTTTTCAAAAACAGAAACACTATTACCAGGACTGTAAAAACTAACCAAAGAAATGGATTTATGTTTCAGTTTAATAACAATCACTACATTTTGTAACGAATCATCATAAAAAGTATCTAGTTTAGAGAAATGTATACCATTTTTAATAAATATTGCTACGCCATTATGATCATTACCGCAGTCATTCCTAATAGTGGAATAACCACGAATATTAAATTGAATACTTGGCTTAAGCCAAGTTTCTGAAATAAGTGCAACATGTATATTATTTTGGTATAAAAAATTTTGAAACTCAAGTCTGTTACTCAACAGACTTTGAGCATTCCACTGTACAATATTTAAGACTTGATGATTGAATGTGACGGTTTACTATTTTTATCCTGAATAGTTTCTTTAATTGCTGAGCTAATAAATTGTGAACTAATACTGACATTTTGAGTTTTATTTAAAGTTATTACTTTTACTATAGATTCTGTTAGTAGAGTCATAGCTTCCGAGTTTGATAAGATGGCTTGAATTACTTCTTGAGTATTCAATTTTTTATTTAATGAAGGAAAATTTAAGGTAATGGCTTTGTATATTTTTTGATTAGACAGATGGGTGGGCACCGAAGAGATAACTCCCGCAAGTTCAGTGGCCCCTGCTGGTATTGTAGCTTTAATGCGTTGTTCCTTTAAAAATGTGTTATTATCTAGAAAGGCATTTGCAAAATTTGCACGCTTAAAAACAACACCAACCTTATATTTATTAATCTTTTTTAAGTATTGTACGCCTTTCACAAACCTAGTAAAACAAGTACTGAGCGACATCATATCCCTATTACCTAGTGGAACTTCATTCGTACTTTCAACAAATACAATAAATTCATATTTGGCCTCAGCATCTTCAGGATATCGCCGAGAGTAATCAGCGACCCTAAAAGGAGCGAAGGGATCTGCATCCTGCAATACTTGCGAGTCCTCACAATCAGAATCGCTACTGGTACTGGAAGGCGGAGACTCACCCCCATCCTTTTTCTTACGTTTCTTCCCCATCTTCCCACAAAAACACTTATGTACAACCAAAATTTATGTTATTTACAGAAAAAATAACCAATATTTACAAATAATACAATAAAATTATTTGAAATAATTAAAATTTTCAAAAGCCCGCCTTAACTTTTCAGTTCCCGCGCTCTTTTTTTCGAACTATAGACAATAAAATATATTATGGTATAAAGCAGTGGTCCCCAACCTTTTTTTTTTATATGGGCCACAAACATGTCTCGGCCTTGGTGCCACGGGCCGCAACAAACATTTTTGGGTTAAAAAATAACGTTCTTCAAAATTAACGAAAGCGGAAAAAATTCAGAAATTTCATGACGACTTTACATTATTTTGCCGGTGGGCGTGAACTTCATCACGCGTGACGCGGGAGGCGCAGCGCTGACGACAGACTATCCGTGACGCACTTTTTAGTCCGTGAAATAGAACCTATGTATAATGTAATTATCTGAGGTAATTATAATAATTATTAATTATGCAGTAACCTGTAACGCACACGACGCGCAGCGCAGACGTGTGCGTTACTGCATAGGTATAATTGCATAGGTTCTATTTCCACGGACTAAAAAGTGCGTCACGGTTAGTCTGCCGTCTGCGCTGCGCCTAAATCGTCATTATCACAACTCTTGAAAAACGTAGCTCTCAGTGCAGTCGGCTAAAGGCAAATCCTCACTTTCAGCACAAGTGACAAAACGAGCCAAGAGAAGAATGCGGAGAGCACGAGGTGTTCTATTATACCCTTGTGGGTTCTATTATACCCGCCTGCGAGAACCCGCGACCGGAGTGTGACACCGAGTGTCTGGCGAACACCTGCGAGTGTGAACTCGGCTATCTTAAAAAGATACGGCTGTGTCCCGGAGAATATAACCGCGATTGACAGTGAAGACTGAAGTGTCAGATGTTGTCAATCGCGGCTTTGTATAGAAAATGACAAGTTTTTGACAGGGAGTCAATGAACGCTACCGCCATGTTTCGCCGAGTACAGTCTACGTAACTAAGGCCTGGCCTAGTTGACTTTTTTTAAAAAGATATGATATTGAATGTACTGTCATTTCTTGGTGGAAATTCATGTTAAAAAAACAATCAAAATGAAAAAGTGTTAATTATTAAAATTTTTAAAAAGCCTCTAAAGCCTTTTTAGGGTTCCGTACCCAAAGGGTAAAAACGGGACCCTATTACTAAGACTTCGTTGTCTGTCCGTCTGTCCGTCCGTCTGTCTCCAGGCTGTAACTCAGGAACCGCTATAGCTAGACTTCTGAAATTTTCACAGATTGTGTATATGTCGCAGCCAACTGGTTTAAATAGCCGTTCAATAAAACAGCCAGCCCTTTGACTGAACAACGCCATTCAATCACAGGTATAGCTTTTTAATTGAATATTTAAGTCGCACAAAACGTTCAACACTACAGCTGATTCAAAAGCCGCCATTTGATTGAATTAGTTCAGCGCTCACCACCGCGGCGGCGGTGTGTTTTGTTTACAAAATGGCGTCAACTATGCCGATGTTTGTGATTGTTTCAAGATAATATTTTTCGGAAAGAAAGAACTAAATATACGTAAATCTCCCAAGAAATTACAAAAAGTTTTCCTATTCTCTCAAATTACATAATTAACTAATGGTCACCTTAGTTAATTTGCCATTTAACCAGCTGGCTAAGCGTCGGCTAGCTGTAGTGTTGAACGTTGCAGTCAACAAGCCGGCTAAAAGACGTATAGCCGTGTGATTGAATGGCGTTGTTCAGTCAAAGGGCTAGCTGTTTGATTTAACGTCTATTTTAACCAGTGGGCTGCGACATATATATCTGTTTCCGCCATAACAACAAATACTAAAAATAAAATAAAGTTAACATTTAATCCCAAACAAGAAACGTGATTTTTTGGCCTTTTTTGCTCGTAATCAATAATAGTAACAGCTAGGCACTTGAAATTTTCACAAAGGTCCTAAAATATATTTGTACTTTAATAATTAATAATTAAATTAAAATAAAGTAAATATTTAAGGGAGCTCCCATACAAAAAACACATTTTTTGTGTACTTTCGCGCTATACCGATACGGAACCCTTCGTGTGCGAGTCCGACTCGCACTTGGCCGATTATTTCATTCTTGTAAGTTGTAACTATTCGTGATGTCATATTAGTGACAGAGAAACTAGGGAGCAGGGTCTAGGGGGCAAGGGCTTTAATATTAATATCATATAAAATAACTACTCTTTAAGGCTTCAACATACCTAATATTTTGTATTATTAGAATCATTTATTTAAAAAAAAAAAGTTTTACTTAAGTCTAATAGGTACATTATAGTCTGTCAAGAAAGTCATGACAGGCGGGAAAATTCACGCATATAAGATATGGAGTGTAGATGGAGAACTATTTCTGTATGTAAAAAGTGTCCGCTGAAATGCTTTAAATTAGGGTGGCGCTACAGTAGCAACAGTAATTTATATTTTGTCACCAACGGCTACATTCATTCCATACCCTTTGCTGCAGCTAGCGCCACTCTTGGAGGATTTTTCAACTGTTATTTACTGCGTACAGCCGGACAAAGTTTCTAATATCCCCCAAATAAGATAGTTCTCCTCCATCTACACTCCATAATATAATATGTATCATGTAAGTAAGAATTTTTTTTTTTTATATTTTCACAGAGAACGCGTAATATATTTCAAATATTGCACATTTTTATCTCGAATTAATAAAGTTTTTTATTTAATTTAAAAAATTTCCCGCCTGTCATGACTTTCTTGACAGACTATACAATCACATTCACATATTTTCTTGACTTCAATTAACTGTGGTTATCGGCTGCTTTCCGCTTATCTGAAAAAAAAAAAATTTTTTTTTCAGATTATTTGATAATTTTAATTTACACCATACCATAATAATATAAACTTAAAATCACAAATTCATTACTAAAAATACAAACTAAAATAAAATATACAAATATATACAAACTTAGAATATAAAATTATAAAAAGAAAAACTTTCCCAGGTCGTCCCCATCTGGCAGAGTGCCCAGCAAGCTGACAGCATTGCCACGTTGAATTGCAATTGCTATTCGCTAGGTTCGCTTGTGCTAGGTAGCTCCCGGCTCTGGGGTCTCGGGTGGCTTCAATAAGCCTCTTAGATATTTCGCTAAAAAGCTTATGTGCCCCCGGACCCCATGCGCCTAGGGTTTCTACCCCAAACGGTTCAAATATGAGATCTCCGCCGAGGTTCTCATATTTGCGCCGCTTGAGGTTCTCTGCTTGGTTGGCGGCAGCGCCCGCACAGCTCGAGGTGCCCTGAACATGAGACGGGGCGAGTGTGTCGACACAAGTAGCGTCCCACACAAGGGCCCGTCCCACATTCCAGGGAACCAGGGTCATTCCATTGGGTCTCTTGCCATCGTCGCGAACCAAACCGGAGGGCTCCAGTATCGCTGGCACGCTGGCAGTGACAAGAGCCCGACGAATGAGGTCGTTTAGGCTGCGATGTCGAGAGAAGCGTCCAGCACAACTTCGCGAGCAGCACAACTCGTGATGACCGTAGCTATCTACGTGCGTGCCGCAAACACATTGATGGGGGACGACGTGGGGAGCACCAAGTCGCAGAGCAGTGGCTAGGCGGAATGTATTTCAGTCCAGCAATGTTCCTGTGTTTTTGGATGGTAGTGCCTGCAGCCAAGCTCCCGACTCCCACCTCTCCACGGCCAAAAGGCGAGCCCGTTCTGCGACGCTGGTAGACGTGTTTAAGAGTTTATTACGCTTCCAGTTCGCAGACGGCCCGTCCCAGAGCCTCTGTGAAGATGTGTTCACGGGGACCTCGCTGCCGGCACTAGCAATATCCCAGGCGTCCTTGGCCTCGTCCGCAAAGGGAATGTCTAATGGGCAAGATGAGGGCTCTAAAATTTTGGCTATTACTTGTCGATTTGCGTGAACTGAGGACAAGAACGCCGGTAATGCTACGTCAAAAGTTTTCCGTATTCCCAGGCCACCGAATCTTACGGGTAGTGTGGCTTGGGTCCAGTAGGCCTACTACGAAATTGTTTTTAGACTCTAACAATCGGACGAGAATGCCGCGTCCTGCTTTAACAACGTCATTTCTCGTTTGTTAGAGTAGGACGCGGCATTCTCGTCCGATTGTTTGAGTCTCAAAGCAGTTTCGAGTTTCATGGTACAAGGCCAGGAACGTTCATCAAATTTGATGTTTAAAATTGTGGAGAGCGTATGTTTTAGGGTGTCATCTAAGCTATGCCATGTGACTGTTGATTTGCATAAGACGCTCTAAGCTTTCACTAAAAAAAAATAAAAAAAAAATAAAAAAAAAAATAATAATAATAAGCCCGCAGGGCAGCTTGTGGCGAGCTGTTGGGGAGTAGCGACCCCACGAACCCGAGTGCTCCCAGGGAAGCCCCTGTTCTCCACCTCCGGCTTGCCTTCACCGGCCGGCCGGAGTGAACACTGACGGAGAATCAGGCCCTACCTCTGCCTTGCCTTAACCGGCCGGTCAGAGTGGAGTCGCGAGAGCTTCGGCTCGGAGGGAGGATGTGAAGCGTAAGTGGCGAGTGGGCGACGTGATGGGACCCTCTGAGGGTGCAAATGATCGGCGTTTAAAGTCCAGCGACACCTCTCCTGCCTCAAGCCGCTCTGTCAATGTTGCCGCCTCGGTGCACCGTGCGTGCTACCATTTTGAGGGGCCCATTCAAAGAGTTGGCGAGTCACCGTCTGCCAACTTTATACATGTTACAACATTGTATCGGCAGACGCCATAGTCCTTCCATAGCTCCCAGTTATCCAGTCCACTAGCACCTCACCCCCATAGCCCGGAGTCATTTTAATTTTCCATTCCCTGCAATAGTCCTACACTGGCCGCTGGCTATCCTTGGTCGTACTCCCAAAGTTCGGACAGGGAGAGTCGCCGGCCAGTGTCACATCACATTTAGATTAAAACTGTGTTACGGGCCTCTACGTGTTGGCTTCGGCCCCACGCATGCCTTCCAAAGGTCCGGGATTTAATTGCCCGTGAGCAAGGATTGCTTAACACAGACATAATAATAATAATAATAATAATGACAATTTGATTGAATTGACTGTGAGTTACGAGTTGCGACCTGAAAAATTCGAACTCGGCTTGAACTTAAAAAAATAACCGGGAACTTAACTTTTAAGATATCATGCAAATGTCGCAGTCATCTAGTTCAATCTGCGATTCGATTAAATGACTAGCGCATTCATTGAATGACTCCGTTCAATTGAATGACTACGGACGGACGGACGGGCGGACGGACGGGCGGACGGACGGGCGGACGGACGGGCGGACGGACGGGCGGACGGACGGGCGGACGGACGGGCGGACGGACGGGCGGACGGACGGGCGGACGGACGGGCGGACGGACGGGCGGACGGACGGGCGGACGGACGGACGGGCGGACGGACGGGCGGACGGACGGGCGGACGGACGGGCGGACGGACGGACGGACGGACAGACAGACAGACAGACAGACAGACAGACGGAAAGACAACTAAGTCTTAGTAATAGGTTCCCGTTTTTACCCTATGGTTACGGAACTCTAAAAAATACGTGTTATCCTTGAGAGACCACAGACTCACAGAAAATTTAGCGGGGGCCCAACTGCACTCTATACCAATACATTATTCCCTATCCCTATTCTCTTCTGCTTATTCCCTTAGCCTATTCCTTCATAAAAAGGCCGGAAACGCACTTGCAACTCTTCTAATGTTACAGTGTCCAAGGGCGATGGCAGTTGCTTGCCGTCAGGTGACCCGTCTGCTTGTTTGCCCCCTAATTTCATAAAAAAGGGAAAGAGAACAGGAGAATAGGGATACCCCTTTTCCCTATTCCCTCAAGCCTTTTCTGTCTGAAAGTATGGCAACTCGGCGACGGTAGTACTTTCCATCAGGTGACCTGTTTGCTCGTTTGTCCCCTAATTTTATATTAAATAACCGATCCCCTCTTAAAGGCTGGCAAAGCACTTGCAACTTTTCTAATAATGCGAGTGCACATGCTCGTATGCACCTTAATTTTATAAAAACGTGTGTGGTAAATCTTACAAAAAGAAATGAAATCCCACCAAAAAACATTTTCATGTAAAAATGCTGCCAAGACGAGAAAATAATAGTTCGAGGTGTCAAAAAGTGGTGAGATCACATGTAGAGCCAAGTTCCAAACCTTACACATTCAGCCCTAAATCTAAAAACCTTAATTTTACACATAAATCGCGGCAAAATACTTGATATAATGTGTCAGCCGCACCAGAAGAATCTAAAAACTCTACACATTAGTCAAAATGGGTGGCTTGGCCATTTTGTTGCAAGGGCAGTCCTCCTTCTTGATGCAGTTCCCTTCAGCGTCCTTCACGTGCCCCTCAGTGCATATGCAGCTGGGCTTCGTACAGATCCCTGGGCAGATCGGCTCCGGTGTCTCACAGGTAGGGGTGCAGTATTGACCGCAGAAGTCCCACACGGCGTTAGCAGGACATTCCTCTGTAAAATGTTTGGACTTGAGTTACCTTTAATATGCACAGGCAATTGTTAGACAAGATAATATACTCTCTAACCTCTATCCATCAGTAATTATCAAGAAAGTGCAGTATGGTCACGACTTACGAGCTTTACAATCATTTAATTGCCGAACTAAGAGCCGGGACACAAAAACACGGCACGACGTCGTACGGCGTCGTACGGCGCCGTGCGGACGCGCGTCGTAATGGATTTCTACGTGAGTTTCTACGACGCGACGTCCTACGACGCCGTACGGCGCCGTACCGTGGGTTTTTTACGACGCGCGTCCGCACGGCGCCGTACGACGCCGTACGACGTCGTGCCGTGTTTTTGTGTCCCGGCCCTTAGTCGAGTCATCCATTCAGATTTTAGAAGGTTTAGGGCCTGTTTAACCCCTTCCTGATAAAGTGCCGGATAGGCTATCCACAACTTATTTGACAGATTCTCCATACTCTATAAGTAATGTCAAGTTAAGTGGTGGATAGCCTATCCGGCACTTATCAGGAAGTGGTGAAACAGGACCTTTGGTACGTTTGAAATAGGTAATGCAACTTACAACAGAACAAGCAGAATATTCATCGTAATACAGTAGTGTTGGGACATATCCATTATCCATACTTCCATAACCATACATCTATACTAATATTATAAATGCGAAAGTGTGTCTGTCTGTCCGTCTGTCTGTCTGTCTGTCTGTTACCTCTTCACGTCCAAACCGCTAAACCGATTTTGCTGAAATTTTGTATGGAGATACTTTGAGACCCGGAAAAGGACATAGATACTTTTTATCCCGGAAAAAATGTACGGTTCCCGCGCGATAAATCAATTTTGGCGCAACGGAGTTGCGGGCATCATCTAGCTATCCATAATCCACTTTTTCTTTTTTTTTTTTTTCGAAAGGGTCTAAGCTACTGGTCTGGTTAAGACCGTGGTAGTTTAATCGTGGCTATAACTAGTCTGTTGCTAGTTGGTTTGGAGATAAACAATGAGGAGGCCTGGCCCCCTCCCCTAAAGTCACACGTGTGACATTCTAATCGGGCAATATTGGGGAGAGCTACGAAAATAAGCTATTTTCATCTGACGTGGGGACACGGATCCCCCCTGCTCTTAAGGGGTCCGACCCCTTACTCACTCTCTGACGAGTGAGGCTGCTCGCGCGCGATAGCACAAACTAGCTGCGTACGAGTTATCGAGGTAGATGAGCTCAAGTTATTAATGTTATTGCATAAAAGAGGGCCGTCCCTCTCCCCTTCCGAGTCCGGTTGGGGTGACATACGCGTGTATGTTCTAATGTCAAAATAATTGGTAGAGCTCTCTACGACAATGTCGCGGTCGCGGTCATGATTTAGGTGTGTTCCTATGCTATCCGCATGCGAACTCGAACCCGGGATCGAGCTCGGCACCGGATTTCGGTCGGTCTGTCTGTTTGTCGTTCGGGTCGTGTTGAGTCCTCGGGGAAGGCGCCGGCGTCGTCCCCGGTGCAGTACTAACCACGCGGGTGAGTGTGATTTGTGTTTAGGTAACTGTACACAGTACGTTACGTATTCTGTGATGGGGTCTACAGGGTCGGCTAAGATATGCTTAGGCCGCCTGAAGGGGTATCGGAATGTCCGTGCGTCATGTTCGTAGTCCACAGCCTTACGAATGAGCGGATTGGGATGTACTTTTCCTTTCTCAAAGAATCTCTCCGAGAGTTCTTTGATATAGGCTTTGATAGTGATAAGCTCGCAGTCTCTATGCAAGTCGATGTTTCGCATGTAACGGGGGGCACCTGTTGCCATGCGCAAAAAACGGTTTTGAACTCGTTGCAATTGGTTCATCTGATTGTCACTTATGTGTGCGAAAGAGACGCACGCATAAGTGAGTATCGTTCTTATACATGTTTTGTATAAGGTGAGCTTATGTCTTAAGGACATTTTGCTACTCGCGTTGAGTAAATATCCATAATCCACTTGTATTATCATATTATATAGGAGTTCCACCGCCCATAGGCCATAACATAATATTATGCATACCACTATATGTATGTATGTATAAACAATATACCTATAGGATACCTCTATACCTACTTGACCAAGCATGATAAACGTGATTTCAAATTTAACTTCAGAGATCAAGTACATGTGACATGAGTCATGACATCACAATATCTGTGACAATATAAAGTTATATAAGCGGGCCCCTAGACGAGCAATTTTAATGCGCAATAGTATTGCGTAATATTATTGACCGTCTAGGGTTGATATTGATTATTATTTAATTATTGAACATCGCGCGCCTTTAATCTAATTGTCAAATAAACTGTTCAATAAAACTGAAGTGTGATATTGACAATAATATAATTGATCGTCTTGGGGCCCGTAATGAGTAATCACATTTTACCCACTTTTGGGACAGTCCTGCAGCGGGATGCATCGTCCGTTATGTCGAACGTGTCCCTCGATGCACCTGCACGGATTTCCAGCGCAGACCTGGATGCATAGGATGTGGGGAGCGTCGCAGGTTGCCTCGCAGGGGGAGCCGCAGCCGTTCGTCCATTCGTTCTCGCCGCATCCACTGGATCCGTCTAATAACGGGCTGGATCCGTCTTCGAACGGGCTGGATGCGGCTGAAATAGTAAAAAATAATACCTAGTTAAAAAAACTAAAAGAAACCAGTTTTTTTTTAAATGCTGACATTTTATTGCATTGTCTTTGGCAATTTTATGCAGTCCACTTTAAAATGCAAAAAAAAAAACAAACATTTTAGCAAGTAAATAAATTAGGCAAGTTTAGTACTTACCCAGTTTTATGAAGCAGACCAACAGCACTAATGTCTTAGCGTCCATCTTACTCAGTGTCTGTTATTGACTGAGAACAAGTTTGTTAGGAAGTTGTTTTTATGATAGAACTGATATTATGAGTTGTGACGAATTTTTTGCGCGGTATTATAAGATAATATGTCCGAGGGCAACATTAGATAGAGCAAACACAGAGCAAATTGGTATTGAACAAGACTGCAAGACGAATTGTCAAGACCAATCCCACCAAAACATGACAATATGTAAAAGGAGCCAAGCAAAATATTGCATAGCTATTCAATACTTCTGTCGTAAAAAGTTTTCAGATCACATTCAAGCCAAGCCTTCAACTTATTTTGTAATTTAAATCAACATTCAGTAAATGTATCAATAGATTTCTTTATTTTATAATTATGAGCACTAGAGAAATAATCAGCTACTAATTGGATTTATTGGGTACCATCGGCCACATACGTCGTTACATATTAAAACACTTTACGCTTGCCGTCTTAGTGATTACATTTATATTTCAATGGAATTCAATTATTGTTTCATTATTAACGTTGTTAATATTATTTTTTATATAATTAATACCATTTCATTAAGTTCATAACTAACTTAAAGCCATTTATTTGTACGTCAAACAAATATTATGCAGTCGAAACTCATACTGTTCATGCAAAGTTACAAACATAAAAATCTTTTATTTTATTTAATAAATTATTATATTAAATTACCTATTAAGTATGTTATTTTTCAATTTCAGTTTTTAGGTTTCCCTGCCCAAAGGCTGAAAATGGGGCCCTATTATTAATAAGTCTTCGCTGTCTGTCCGTCGTACATCCGTATGTCACCACTCACCAGGCTGGATCTCGAGAACCGCAATAGCTAGATAGTTGCAATTTTCACAAATTATGTATTTCTGGTGTCGTTATAAAATCTAATAGTCCAATGAAAATAAAATAAATTATTAAAGGGGTGCCTCATACAATAAACACGATTTTTTCCCATTTTTTGCTCTATATCCATAATGGTAACACTAACGTTTTTGAAAATTTCAGAAAACGCTAATTTGTATGTTAACTTTAATAATTAATAATAAAAATTAAATAAACTTATTATTTAAGGGGGGCTCCCATACAAATTTACGGTAAGGAACCCTATGTACGCCAGTCCGACTCGTACTTGGCCGGTTTCATAATTTTTCCTTTCATTTTGAATGAAGACCTATCCGAGTACCAAATTTCAAGGTTCTAAGTCTGCTAGAAGTACCTTAGAATTTTGATGATCTATATGTCAGTGAGTGACAAAATGCAGTAACTTTGACCATCCGTAACTCCTAAACTATTTACTGAAATTTCATGTAATTTGGAGGTTAAGCTAATTTTAATACTTGCTCCTAGTGACCGAAATTTTAAATCCCTAGCTTCGTTAACATCGAAGATAAAGGGGGTATGAAATAGCCGCGAACCGCTTCGAGAAAAGTATGGTACGGCCGTGCCTTTGCTAAAAAGCTTGGCTGGGGCACTGCCGTGCCCCCAGATTTTATCCCCAAGGGTTATTCTGCTAAATAATAATTAATGATATAATAATACGGCTTACGGTAATAAAAACTACAATATTATTCTCGTTATTTATTTTCTGATTTGAGTCTGATCAAATCGTGTATGAAGCGCGTTCTGATTGGAATAAACCCCCAAAAATTATTATGTATGGTATGATACTACTAGATCACGCTTGCAACTTCGTTGCGCCAAAATTTGTTTATCGCGTGGGAACCGCACATTTTTCCGCGATTAAAAGTATCCTATGTCCTTTCCCGGGACTCAAAGCATCTCTATAGGTACCAACAGCAAAAACAGTTCAGCGGTTTGGGCGTGAAGAGGTAACAGAGAGACAGACGCACTTTCGCATTTATAAATTAATATTAGTCATTACTAATTAGTATGGAATTAATGTTGGTCTGGAGGAGTAGCTACACAGTAATATATTTTTTTAAATGCAGTCCAGAGCAACACGTTTTCATTAAGTATCGCTTCTTTTTTGAATCGATGGCCAAAAATGTTACATCTAGAATTATTAACTTAGGTAAGCGTTCGATAATTAATAATTAATATGAAGTCGATTTGCGACTCATGTCATGATGATTCAGATGATGATGACAAGGTCAAAGAAATCACGGTAAAAATAAGTGTTCCCAAAATTTCAGCTTGATAGCATTTGCATTTTTTTTTTGTTATGCGCCTTCAAAGTTGGATAATCAATTCGATTTTTTTTTTCAATTAAATTTCTTAATCTTTGTATATCATTCGATAACTTATGCAATTAAAAGCAACTTTTGTTATGAAACCACTTTCATAAACGCAATATTTAATATACCTACCGAACAAAATTCTCTCCCGATCCGTATTCCGTACAAACTACGAAAGAGTCATTCTTTGATCTTTCGTAGCACTTTGTATGGAGCCAGGAGCGTTTCGGGTAGGTCTATTTTATGAGATGTTTGAATTGTCATCTTGGTGAATTTTTAAGCTATTATATCGTTCTTTCAGCGATGTTTCTATTTTTTAAGAGTCTTTCAATTACCAATAAGGAAAAAAATAGTCATCATCCCTATTCAATGCATTTTGATCGATGATTCTTTAAAGAAGCGATAAAAAAACGTGTTAGCTAGGGGTTGATTCTCTAAATCTACAGGGTGTAACAAAACTAAGTGATAATTACTTTAGGGTGTGTATGGGTAACCTATATTATAGAGTTAGATAAGAAAATAGCAGCGCTGAAAGAGTAACTTTTTTTACTTTTGCATGGGAAAATTCATAATGCTCGTGCGCTTGCCCATATAAATCACAAAAAGTTGCTCTTTCAGCGCTACTACTTTCACAGTGACTCTATAAGAAACACATACACACCATAAAATATAAATTTATCAGATAACACTTAGTTTTGCTACATACTGTATTATACGGTTTCTACCCCATGTTTGACGCAGACCACTTTGAGAATCTCTGACTTACCTACCTAATCACTAATTTGAAATGACAGTATGAAGCTCTGTCTTAGCTAATAGTAGAGGAGGGGAGGGTGCTATTTTTGTAGTCACTCGAGCGTCATGGAGACCTAGTAGGTATCTTACATTAGGTAAAACTGATATAAAATAAGAGCGTTTTTTATTTGAGTGGTGAGTTCAGAAACTTCAGTCATTTTAAAGTTTTGATAAAAATTGCTTATTTATGTCAGTTATAAATATATTTTTCTAAAATTGTCTCAACAAGGACTAAATCACTTAGTTTAATGCAAAATAAAATATTATCTTTAGTTCGGAAAATATGAAGGTTTATTTATTTATATTTTAAAATGTCCCTACAGGCTTACCTTAACTTTTAATCGTCAGTGCTTTTTATGGAAGCTTCTTTGGGGTATACTAAACATCCCCTATCTTAATCTGACAGATTGGATGACATTTTAATACATAAAAAAAAATCCATCACGTGAGAAATCTGATTTCTATACCATGATGACTAGACACATCTCGGAAGCCTATACAAGCTTAATCTGACACGCTCGAGCTACTCCCGAAATCCCCTCTTCCCCTCCCCTACTATAATTAGGTACTATATCAACACATCAGCGTGTCCATGACTGTTGTCTGACACTGACCTTCGTCACCGGTTTCCTCATTCTGTTTCTCGGAATACGTTTGTGGTTTTTTAATAAACATCAATATCAGTCTGTATCTATTAGGACATCGAGTCCGGGTTTTCCCGGGTTTTGTGGATCAAAAATAACCATAATATTCAAAAATGGATACTCGGATTTTTCGAGCTTATCGAGTTTTTTTTATATATGTTACGCTCAAAGACCGAAATCGCTCAATGAGCGAAAAACAGGCTCACAACGCGTTGTGGTCACGGTGAAACACGAGTTTATCATTATTATTTATAAAATATCCATACTTCCATACTATCCGTACTATTATTGTTACTGTCTGTCTGTCTGGCGCAACATAGTTGCGGGCATCAACTAGTAGTATTATATTTAAATTATATTTAAATAAAAATAAAACTAAATATGTACTTATTATTTATTAACATCAGATTACGTTATATTAAAAAAAAAACAATAACAAACAATAGCACGTTGCGCCAGACAGACAGACGGATTATATAATCCGTCTGTCTGTCTGGCGGTGTATATGGATATGTATCCATATACATATCCAGTATACATATGTATATACTGGATATACATATGTATATCCAGTATGGATATTATGGAACTATGGATATTTTACAAATAATAATGATAAACACGTTATGCAGTGATTTAGTAAAAGAAAAAATATTTTGTACCTAGTACCTACACGTGGTAATTCAAATATAATCTTCCGTACCTATAGGCAACTAATCAATCAAGAACAGACCAAGAAAAACGAATATGCTATTCGTTTTGATCATCCACGACATGAATTTCGCGTTATGGACTTTTTGGGATTGCCAGAACGCGTCGTGGCTGTTTCACCGTGACCACAACGCGTTGTGAGCCTTTTTTCGCTCATTGAGCGATTTCGGTCTTTGAGCGTAACATAAACCGCAACGCGACGCGACTGTACACTCGTACAGTCAACACAATTTAGCTAATGCAGTTTTGTTCGCAGTTCGCACACAGGCAATACTATAGTAACCACGCTACAGGTTATGGTAGGACAAAAAGGACTTAGTAAGAAACTAGCTGGACTCCGCGGTGTTACTCTCGGTTTATTAGGGAAAATAAATTGTGACATTTTCCCGCAGTAAAAAGTAGCCTACTTATATTATGTGTCTATCCATGGTCCCAACTAAAACGGCCCATTCACTATCCTGCATTGCAGTCCTGCTGCAGTCCGCCGTGCAGGCCTGCAATACCATTCACTATCCTGCATAAGCCGGCGGACTGCACGCAGGATAGTGAATGGTGTTGCAGGCCTGCACGGCGGACTGCAATGCAGGATAGTGAATGGACCCTTTTACTCAATACCAAATTTTATTAAGTAATATCGTTTCAGTCGTACAGACATGAAGAAGTAACACACATACAAAGTCATTTAGCACTTGATCTATTTCTGTGAGCGCCCCGTTGTTTCGATTTAAAATACATCCTGATACAATAAATCACCCCCCAAGCCTCTACACAACGCCCTCAATTTTTTTCTGGGTCCCACACCGCCCTTTAGATTTTAAACGCCCACTTAACACAAAAGGGGGCGTTATCGCCCACTTTAGGAAAGGCAGCTCTAGAGTCTAGTTTAATCACGCCTCACGGTTAAATACATATACTTAAACATTAAACAGTATAATATGGTGTTTTGTGACAGATGGACAGACACATCGATATCAGACATGCTTAATAACTACAAAACATTAGTTTTTCGTATTTAAAATAAGTTCTGTTAAATACAAAAAAGTTGTCACCCTACTGGGTACTGCACTGTAAGGTTCAGTACTTACGTTATAGGTCCAAAAATGAAATGCAGGATACGGAACCACTTAGTTTGTTCACCTATTTTATATATGATGAAATATTATGAAATATTTATTTGATTTACATGTTTATAGGTACTATACAATACTAATACATTGTTCTAAGTTGCAGTAGCTGCCACATCACTAAGCTATCTCACACTATTGTCCTTATGCCTAAGTATGATGAAGCTATAAAGCTTAGAACAGAGCTTTAGCTTTGAGCTTTTAGTTTATGAATCAATATGGTAATTGGTACTCCTTTATTGAGTAGTGAGTTTCAGCTTTCGTAACTTTATTTTAAAAAGTTTCATAAAAGGAAAGAACTAAAATCAATACAGTGATTCCATTTCTGTTTTATTTAAGTAAATCTACAAGTAAATACTTAGTATAATAAATGTGACCTATGACATTATAGGATGCGTCGCGACGCGGCACGTCGTTACTGGTTTGCAAAGAAACATGTAAGTATAGTGTGGCAAAGTGCGCCTACCCGGCAACTGTGCCACATAGCAAAAACTTAAGAGGTGTCAGCGGACACCCGAATGGAGGGGGGAGAGGCATTGTGGTAGTTTGCCGCTCTCCCTACCCCCCTGCGAGCTGGCGGGGCCGTTCCGTTTGAACGGCATTGGTGGGGCCGCAGAGGAAGAGGCAAGTAGGTATTACGGTGCGCCGCTTGCCCTATCCTCTGCGGCCGAGGTGTGGTCGGTGGCAGAGCCACAGACCTGATCTGCCACATGGCCTCCAAGTAGCAGACTCGGGGGGCGTCTGCTACAGCCCTGGTGGGGGCCGAGGAGGAGGGCGCACGTGTTGTGCGCCCATCGTGGAGTCTTCGGGCCGCTGGCGGGGTCGCGGATGTGTGTATCGTTCCCGTGGCCCCGTCAAAAGGCGGCGTGGCGGAAGATGGGGGGGTTGGAGTGGGTATACCGTGGTCTCATTAGCTAAGGGAGTCCCACATCACCGCTCGGGTCGCCCCCTGCGCCAGGGTGGTATGCGTAATGCATTTCCCCCTCCGGAAAAAAAAAACACCCAAATGGAACGAAGTTATTTCTTATGTTCAAAAAACCTGTATAAGTATACAATATAAATAATATAATATTATTATTATACACTCAAAAAAATATTAAGAAAACGCCATCTACTGACATCCAGGAATACTAACAACGCGCCGCTGTACTATTCTCAAAAACGTTGACGCACAGAAATACTATCAAGTATCAACGCCCTCTGCCCCCCTACCATGCAGATACTAATAAAAAAGTGTCGTTACAACTTTTTCAGGCTAGCCCAAGGAAAGTTCATTCCAATAAATAATAATTCCATGCTGCTGAGTGGAGATTTCCAATCAGGATTTCAGGACTATGTCAAATCCCATCAATTGATATAATTATTTATAAACTTCGCAGCGAAGCATTCAGGTGGGTCATGGAATAAAACAATTTTGACAATTCCTGTAATTTATTTATACAGAACATATACTTAGTGCTATATACACATTTTCATACAAAACTCTAAGTCGGTTATATTTCCACACGTAAAATAAAAGGTAACAAATAAATGACATACATCTAAATGATTGTACATAAAGGCACACAAAAGTTAAGTACCTAGTGTCGGTCATGAGTAGTGGCAGTCTTATAAGCAAAAGTACACTGTCTTTTTGTTTCATATTGAATTATTGATAAATGTATTGTTATCTCGCTTACACCACTGACAGTCTATGACAAGATAGACAGATAAGTCATAAAAAAAAGTTTTTTTTAAACATCAATAATTGTAATTTTGTCGCATGGTTATCATAAACGTATACTTACTTAAGTAGATGTTGGATCACTCCTTCCATTTTTGCCGAGCAATCTTAAGATTTAGCGCGGCCTATAGTATTTTGCAACATATAAAACTGCCAATGAACTCGCATAAAAACAATTTAAAATTGTTTCACACTACTCTAAATTCGTCGTCTATACACTCTATATACATTATACATAGGAACAAATATGTATGATGATAGATGATAAAATGATTTTGGACGTTATCGCTTTTACATAAAGTTCAAATTACATCAATATCTGTTGATGCTAATCGCTGATGTCATGGCTTCTCTTTCACACATATGAAGAAAAAGAGAGAACATAATATTTATCAGCGACTAACTTTAACAGACGTAGATGAAATTGGCACTAAACTCTTTTATGTAGTCTTGTAACAATTGACTAACAAAAATACTCCTTTAGGGCCTGTTTCACCGCTTCCTGATAAGGCTATCCACCACTTAACTTGACACATAGAGTATGGAGAATCTGTCAAATAAGCCTATCGGGCACCTTATCAGGAAGCGGTGAAACAGGCACTTAATCTGCAAAATAAATAAGTAGTATCTCTTAAAAAATAGCCTGGCATTATTATTTTTTAAACGAAGGCACAAGAATGATCAAAGTAGACTAATTAGGACCAAGAAGTTTATACAAACGAATGTGTTAAATAAATGCAAAAAAAATATGGTCAAGTTAGTCAAGTATTAACAGACTATAAATATATTATGATATAAAATAAGTAGTAACACTCTTAATATGATTTTTATGTTACAATGTCATTCCTAAAACGCTTTGCAAATCATAACATACATTATTACATTAAGTATATTAAGTATATGATAATGCACTAAATATTTGCACCTCTTTCATGATTTTAAAATTTCTTAAAACACAATTTTAAATAAAACATGTTAAAATTAAACAAACCCTAAAATTAAGCGACGTTTTTCATTTTACTTTTTATAAGACTAGCCCGCTTTTATCATTTCCAAACTCTAAGATTTCATGCTTTAGTTCTGTCAATCAGAATTTTAGTTTTTCTGAAACCTGAACAGGTTTCAGAAATATTCTAACTGCCGCCAGCTGCCGCACTGAGACGAACACTACTTGCTTAAGACGCTGACAACTGCCAATGACCTTGATCTCGGATCACTCTCGCACCTGTGTCGATTTTCATGCCAGAGAGACAAAGATGTGAAGTGTTCACTCGGCAGCGTGGATACATTTCTCGTTTGTTAGAGGAAAAAATAAATATTATGGGAAATCTAGATGTCAGAACCGAAAATTAAATCCGGCAATCTTTGGATTTTTGTAAAAGGAATCAAATAAACAAATTTTTAAAGCATAGATTGTATTATTACTTTAGTTAGAACTGTTTAAAGTTCCTGAAAGATGTGACTTTGGTATTTTTTTCATCCAGTAGGAGTACATTATTTTATTATTTAAATTCGACAAGCTTTTCCAAACATAATCAAAAATCACATATATTTTTTTGTGCCAATCAATGAAATACATACGTTTAGAAAACTGCAAAAAGATGTCGAATTGGCAGCTGTCTTCCCCTTAACAGTTAACTGTAATTTAGTTTCTAAACACACCATGCCGAAGTTCCGCGGCAGAAGTTCGGCATGATTCCGCCTGCAATGTAGCTTAAATTACCGATGACACACCACGCCGAAATTCCGTCGCGTTATATTGTATGCACATTGTTCACGTAATCATGCTGAACTTCCGCCGCGGAACTTCGGCATGGTGTGTTTAGACCAATGATATTCTATGTAGAAACTTATTGGTTTAGACACTTATATTGTGCTTATATGAAGATTTTGACATAAACCCAATGATATTCTACTTATACAGATCTGTTACGTTCATACTGTTTTCCGGTTTAAATCTCTTTCGAACAATTTTCAAATTCAAAATTGGGACTTTGACAGATAAGTGAAACGAAAGATACGAAATGCCATTTACATAAAAGAGATAGACTAAATAAAAGATGACCTAATTGGGTCGTATTTGAGTCTTCACAACGCGCGCGGTAGTAACATAGTATTTGCTTTGAGTTTTTTATATAATATCATTGCATAAGCCCCATGCAGTATCTGCCAAACTCTTCATTAAATTCAAGTTTAATCATAGGCGGCAGTTATACAACTTTTACAGGTTCGTTGCATACAGTATCAGCCGTTATTTGGTTATACATACTGTTTGATAAAAAAGTCACAGTTAATTTTTTAATAAATACTTTGAAGTATTAGCTGAAGTCCGGCTGCAGTAATTTTATTTCAAAAGCTAAGTATTTTTACGTTTAGCTCAAAAGTAACACTGTCCTACAGTGTTCACGACTTAAGCACATAACATTAACCTTAAATACATTTACTTAACCTCAAAATTTATATATTCAGGGCCAATATAAAAATAGATATGTACCGAACATGTTCTTCGAAATGTCTAAGCTGTTACAAAATTGTCTCATGATTGTATGTTTTATAAAATGTCTAATAAATGATTCCTAAAAGGGCCCATTCACTATCCTGCATTGCAGACCTGCTGCAGCCGGCTTATGCAGGATAGTGAATGGTGTTGCAGGCCTGCACGGCGGACTGCAGCAGGACTGCAATGCAGGATAGTGAATGGGCCGTTTAAGCGACGTTCAGCGGCCCAATTCTCAGCACTCAAACTTCTCGCACGCACGTGTACGCGAAGTGCGAACCTATAATTATATAAATGTCGCAGGGAAAAGAGGATATCAGGGATTTCACGATATCTCTAGGGATATCACGAACTCACGGTAGATGCCGAATATTCTTGTTCGTTACGTCTTCTTACTTAAAATATCTAGTGATATGTCATTTCACTAAACTAAATCTAGTGAAATGACAGAAACGCGGATACCGCCGAATAAAAATCGAGCCAATCATTTCTCTCGCTCGCTCTAGTTCCCACACGTGACACGTCGGGCACTAGTGGGAGTGAAACAAATGCGTCGCTCGAGCTGGCGCGGCTCGTCTAGCCTGGAGACAGACAGACTAACCCTTTGGGTAAGGAACCGTAAAAACTAGGATAATCGAAGAGCTGGAGTACCTGTAGTACCTGTGCCTGTACAAGAGCCTAACCAAACTTTACAAACAGTATTCAACTTGGTCGGCCGCTTCATTTGACGTCAAAAATCAAAGGTCTGAAGTATCTGATGAAGAACCCTCAGTTAGTTTCAACTGTATGATTCAGAGATATGGTGATGCCCCCTCAGATCTGCTATAGTTGCATTACACGTGTGATAATAATAATAATAACTCCCACTCTGGTTTTGGTGATGGTGGCCGGTTTCATTGAAACCAGGCCAAGAGTAATTTTATAGTGCCCAAGTGTCCACGCAGTACACAAGAGCACTCTCTATATTCCTTTACTCGCATAACCCGGTGGGACGGAAGACTGACACGACCGGCGAGAGATCAGGCGCAGGACCGACTTTTTACATGCCCATCCGACGCATGGATCATCTAACATCTTACTTGTCAGATTCAGATGTTAGATGATCCTATCAAAGTACCCGTGTGTATAATAGAGCAAGCGAGAGAAATGAGTGGCTCGATTTTTATTCGGTGGTATCCGCGTTTCTGACATTTCACTAGATTTAGTTTAGTGAAATGACATAAAACTAGATATTTTTAGTAAGAAGACGTAACAAACAAGAATATTCGGCATCTACCGTGAGTTCGTGATATCCCTAGAGATATCGTGAAATCCCTGATATACTCTTTTCCCTGCGACATAAATATCGCAGGTACGAAAACGGGGCCTTTGCTGCGCTAACGTCGTTTATGTTGGCATGATGATAATTCGTCGGTCCGATTGTTTGTATCTACAAATTATTATTTGACTTCAAATATTTCACAAATATTAAAAGTCCACTTAATTTTAATGAATTACGCAGACTGAAATATTGTGAATAACAAATTATTATAAGAAAATAGTCACATGTTTATGTCAATGATTGCTGACGATTAAGAGCATGTCCACACGGCGCGTTGCATCAGCGTTGCGTCGACGCAGCGCTGCCGTTGCGTTGTTTTGCATACAAATATGAAATAAGTAATAACCAAGGTGTTCACACGGCGCGCTGCATCGTCGCAACGCACACAATATGACGGACAGCAGCCCCGAGACGAAGCGGGAGGGGGTGTTGACGTTAAGACTGCTTCGTAAACAGTCCCGCCCGTGTGGCCGGCTATGCATCATACGGCAGCGCCGCTGCGTCGACGCAACGCTGACGCAACGTGCCGTGTAAACAGGCTCTAAGGGTCAATTCGGAATTTGTTTTGAATTGACAGACTCGTAAGACATCTCACGCAATTGAAGACTGTCAATTCAATACAAGTTTAGAAATGCATCTACGCGTCGCGTCTGAATTGACCCTAATTCATCACTATGCAACTATTAATCCGATTAATAACTATGTCCGATATATCGGTCCGATATAATCCCGACTAAGTGTCGCAGACCGACGCAAGCGCGGCGCGGCCGGCGTACTCTCGGCCCGAGCGCGGTCGCGCGGCGTGCCGGTCGTCGGAGCTGAAAGACGACACCGACAACGACTCCATGTAGTCGGACGTGTCGGACGCCGAGCTGCTCTGTCGGACCGACTCGCAGTCGCCTGGAATGAAAAAGGTTTTGTTACAACTTGGTAGGGAATATCAGATATTGATTTAGAATGAACGACTGATGGAAGTACTATCGAAGAAATTGATTCAGGCCTGTTGAAGGACCTATGTCATTTGGTCGGATCATGTTAATTCAATGTATGTCGGTATCTGTCTGATATAGTACGACCATATGACGTAGATTTACCATCTGCCTATGAATCAATATCTTCGATGGTACATGGCTTTATTAAAGGATGTTTAAATTTCGGAAAAATCTTTTTCTCACCTCCGGGTGGAAAACGTCAACTTTCTTCCCGCTTACTGATGTTGCCGTTTTCCGCCTCCGTCGATGAGAAAAATAGTATACGCACCATGGGCAGTAAATAAGAAAGCCAGATCACATGTAACACATGTAACCGAGGCGAAGCCGAGGTCAACAAACATGTGATCTGAGGCTTTGATACATTTCTTACTTCCCTGCCCTAGGTGCGTAATGTACTATTACACATTTTAACATAATACAGATACATAAAGTATAACTTGGCAAACTTATTATGTACTTTGACTGGATAAACATATTAATTTTACATCATTACCATCCTAATTAGTATGCAAAGTTCCAGCTAAGTTGGTAACTCGAGACTTGATACACAATACGCGCTAATTAATAAGGATTTAGAGTTTATTCGCTTTAAGTTTGAAGTAAATCATCAGGGCTATGGCGAATAATTATAAGTCACCGGCTACACGGTCAATTTTTCATCAATCTGATCCATCAATCTGGTGTCAATCTGATTGACGGAATATTGATGGTTATAAAAAGTTCATATTAAAAATACGATCAATCCATCAATCCGTGGCGTACATGATCAAATTTTCGTCAACCCGTACCAGATTGATGGATCAGATTGATGAAAACATTGAAATATGAGCGTGTAGCCGGTGACTAACTGTTGGCGACTGGCTGGACAGATAAGTGTTTTATACTTTTTTACTATTTTGAAATCTGTACTTTTCTATGTCATATTTTTGCTTATTGACATTTTATATTTTTGTTACACAATTTACCGAGACTCGAGAGAATACAGTTGTCGTTGCAGTTCGTGGTGTTATTAATAGTTATAGTTATTAGCACGGATTTAAAAAAAATACGGATAGAGCATTACACTATAAAGAGGTGAAGCATGCAAGGTACGACAATTTCGTCACAATTTCGTTTATTGTACACGTGACCGACACTCACACACGCAACTAGGTACTACAACCCGCTGTCACTGTACATAGAGTGACGGCGCCAATGACACGCACACATCCTACACGGGCGGCCATTACTATGCTTCACTCGGGATTAGACAAGGTTACATCCGTATTTTTTTTTAATCCGTAGTTATTAGTAGTTATCTTCATCTTCATTATACAGTCCATCTCTCCCATCGTTATTAATAACTAAATCGTCCTAGACCGGATAATATGGCGCACTTTTTTATCGCCCGGATAATATGGCGCCCTAGATAAACTTGCCACTTCATAGAGTATTGGTTTTTTTAGTAAGTATATTTGCTTACTAAGAAATGAGTTTCTATCAGTTACTTTGCGACGGATCGAAGCGATCTATGGCAAAATTGCGAAAAGACCATGCTGTGTTTATTTTGGAGATAACGATCTACTGCAATTATCCATAATTTTAACTGATGGAGTCAATGTAAATCATAATATTGATGCACGTTGGCGCCAATACACAATGTAAACATTTTTGCGGTTTATTTAATTTCGTTTTTTCAATATGACTGCAAATATATTTTAAAGCAATCCATAAAAATTCCACAAAAATAAATACTCACATCGACAAAAGCAATAACAAACTTACCATTAGTCTTTTTTCTTCTCGTCAAAGTGTCGACGTCGCAGGAGTTAGATTTGGTCATCGTCGCGACCTCCTCAAACTGGAATGTCAGGTTCTTCATCGGATCCGATGAGTTGGACTTCACGAATGGTCCATGAACTGGCGTGAGGGAGTTCCTCATTGACTTGTTCTTTAGATGCTTCTTGTAGGACTTGGCATTCGTCACTGGCGTTTCAAATTCATTGAAGTCTCCTTTGTGATGTTTCAACGATCCTGTGGATACCCCGGAGTCGTTTGAACTGGACGAATCTCTGTTCTTGTCGGATTTGCTGGGCACGCTCGACGACCTTCGGATTTTAACCACATCTTTAAACCGCGCCACCAGAATGTTCTCAGTCTTCGGTTCGGGAACCTTAAAGGTATCTTTACCTGTCGGGATGCCCTCATTTATACACTCCGTTTTGGATGTCCGCCTTATGACAGTCGGCGTCATGCAAACGCGAGGGTTGTAGTTGAAGTCATCGTCGTGTCTTTTAGTGAAGTCTGCTGAGCTAGATCTCCTAGTGCTCATGGTAGTGTCTGTGTCTGAGTGCGTTGGGTCTGAGACGTGGCTGATTCTGCTGATGTTGTCGGAGTAGTTCTTACTGGTACTCGAGTAGCTGTTCTCAAGCGGCTCCATGGGCATATAGTTGAGATGGTCGGTGCAGCACTCCGTTTGATGGACGGTAGTCGCTGTGGACATGTCGTCGTGTTCGGGTATATCCTCTAACGCGTCCAGTTCTTCTTGACTGAACCCGGCGCTTCGAAGGATTCTAAGGGAGCTTTCAAATTCTTCTAGTGTAGCTCTGTCGATGTTGGCATAGTTGCTGAGGTCTAAGGTTTTGGCTGGGGTGACGTTGACGTAGTTAGAGTTGCTATCGCTAGTATCACAATTATTGTTTTGCGTCTGGTTGTCGTCTGGCGCGGGTTCGGCGCAGCCGCATGGTCTGCCGATGAGACATTTTAGTTTCTTTGGTGTGTCGTACAGGCTGGCTGCGGAGGCATCTCCAGGATGCTCCTGAAAGTAAAAATTTGAAACATAAGTGGCCTGTCTATATGTATACCTAGAATGTTTAGAAAAACTTAATAGATATTTAAGATATTCTATTAGTGTCTGGACAACTGACAAGGTATCAAGGTATCTAGAAAGTATGGGGTCCAAATCTTATAACAATATTTTTAATGCAGGACATAATATGTGTAGCTTACCTGTATTAAGGGCATTGGCATCTTTGGCACGTCATAATTCTCGTAGGGGCCGTTGAACTTCTTGCGGCAGCAACACGGCTTGGGCTTATAACAATATTTTTAATGCAGGACATAATATGTGTAGCTTACCTGTATTAAGGGCATTGGCATCTTTGGCACGTCATAATTCTCGTAGGGGCCGTTGAACTTCTTGCGGCAGCAACACGGCTTGGGCTGCTGCCAGCACTGGCAAGTGTTCCCGGTCTTCACTGGCACGGTCGGCGTGCAGCAAGCTACTGGACTGGAGCGTTTGGAGTCGAAGCTCTTGTCCAGCATGCAGCCTCTGGGTACGGAGTACTCTGAGGCGCTGCCGCTGGATCGCGAGTATATGGACGCTCTGTCGGAGTCTGACCGCTTTTCGAGGATGTTCTCCATCGTCCAGACCGGTGACATGAGCGAGCCTGGCGTGTTCATTGTTGATGACCTGGAATTTTTAAGAAAAGATTTAATATTTTCAATACTTTAAATATATCTCTCAGGGATAACTAATTGATTTTGGTCACGGCATCTTCAAATTAACAAAGGCTCATGTTAGGTCTTACGATTTATTATTTATGCTATCCAGCTTATCAGAAATGAGAATAACCATTTCATTATTATTTCTTACTGTTTTAGATATTTACTTCACTCCACATTATAAAAGTTTTGCGCCATTGGGTAGGTACCTTTAGTGAGAACAGAGCAACACTGGGTGGAGCTATCCACATACCTCGTCAAGTGGCTGATCTTGCCGATGCAGCTGGAGCACCTTGGCAGGGAGGTGGGTCGTCGTCTATCCTCGCTGTCGATGCTGCTGTCTAGGTCGGACAGGCAGTGCATGGTGTGGCTGTTGGGCGCCCACGGAGATGAAGAACGGAGGGACTGGTTGAAGTCCTCCATGCAGGAACTGGTGTCCGAAAACCGTTTTTCTAGGACTGAAAGAGATTAAGTAGAGTTAGCGATTGAGTATGCTGTTTCCAAACATGGGCGTACCCAGGATTTCAGCTAAGGGGGGGCAACATGAGCTGCACCCCCCCCCCCCCCCCCCGATGAAAAAAATAAAAAGATCATCAAAATTTACTTTTATCAACCTGACTTAAGGCAAGGTTGTACCTAAAATTTGCAGGTCGATGTCTGTCAATACGACGGACGGAAGACAATGCGTCCTAGGGTGAAATAGGAGAAAATTATACATTTTATCTTATTAATAACCGAATCATTTATACACTACAACTATCAAAAAGCTATCCTTTATTGTAAAAAAACATGTCATTGAAAATTACGAGATGTTCGTAATTTTCAATGACATAATATTTTGAAGTGTATTTTTATGGTGATATTCAAGATTATTTACAGAATTACCATGACATTTTTCAATATTATGTTCGGTTATTTTTTTACTTTGTTCCTTTTTGAGTCTACTTACATTAATTTTGATGTAAGAGAATTCCACATAATTTCTTCAGACTGGAAGCTAAAAATCAGTATATTCGAACTGGCCTGGCCTTAAAAGATATTTTGTTTGTTTCCACACTTCATTTTACGCAGAGTAGATAACACGTTTTGAATTCCCATTTTCCAGGAAAATTTACATTTATTTTAACTTCCAGTTTGGGGGCAGCTGCCCCCCCCCTCGGTACGCCCATGTTTCCAAAGGTGAATTTCAAGGGCAAATTCTGGGATTGCAATAAACAGAGCGTTGCTGGGAATCAATTCTCGTACTTCAAATCTTAAATCGTTTCTTGTGCTGTTCTGCTAACGGTAAACGGTACGTGCGAAACACCGTTTTCTTTTCCTGTTGGATACTGTAATACCTTTGAACGTGGTTTCTACACGTGAGAGAGCCATGCTTCGGCACGAACGGGCCGGCTCGACCGGAGAAATACCACGTTCTCACAGAAAACCGGCGTGAAACAGCGCTTGCGCTGTGTTTCGCCGAGTGAGTGAGTTTACCGGAGGCCCAATCCCCTAGTACCCTATTCCCTTCCCTATCCTCCCATATTACCCTATTGACTAGTCCCTCCTAAAAGGCCGGCAACGCACCTGCAGCTCTTCTGATGCTGAGTGTCGATGGTCGACGGAAGTTGCTTTCCATCAGGTGACCCGTTTGATCGTTTGCCCCCTTATTTCATTAAAAAAAAAACATAACTTCAGGGAAACATCTGTGGTTTTTCAGCAATTGCAATTGCTATGAACCATAGAATATCCCCAACTTCCCAACTAGTCCTACCTGACCCGCTCCTCGACGCAATGCTCAGGCGCGACTGGGCCTCATGGGAGTGGACGGTGAGCAGGTCTGTGAGTTCCCTTCCCCCGTCGGCCGCGAACACGAACAGCCCCGCCCCCCGCCCGCAGCGAGAACCCCCCTCCACGCAGAACCGGGAGTCAACCACGCCGAATTTCCTGGAAAGAAAGAGTTTTGTGAGAAACTTGATGATGGTAGGCAAAAAGTAGGGAAAGAGAGGATTTTGTGAGTAAACTGATGATGGAAAAAGAAGGGAAATATATAAGTTAAGAAGGGAAATATATAAGGGAAATATATATGCAATATAATTACTTTTAGTCTGAAACGCAAGCCAATTTTATTTAATTATAAACTTAATGGAAAATTGTTAAAAAGAACATCAGAAATTCGAGATCTTGGTGTCCTCATGGACTCCAAACTTACATTTGTTCCATATATTAATAAAATTCTCAATAAAGCCTATAAACAAGTTTCTAAGCCATTTAAAAAGGAATTTACCTATAAAATATTGTATTATAGTTATGTTCGCAGTCACCTAGAGTTTGCTAGTACGGTGTGGTCTCCACAATACAAATTTCACTGTGAACGAATAGAAACACTGCAGAAAAAATTTGTTAAGTGTCTTGAGTTTAGAATGGGTAACATTTATAGTAACTATGAATTGTCAATTTCTAAATATAAAATACCTCATTTAGCCAAGCGCCGCATGGTTTCTGATGTTGTATATCTGTATAAAATAATTAATAATATTGTAGACACACCTGAGCTGCTTAAAAATATTGAGTTTCGTTCCCGGGTCTGGATGTGTATTAAATATGTGTATGAATAATAAAAATCTTAAACATATGTATAGTATAAATATAAAAGTATTAAATATATTTCCGTTGTCTGGTACCTGTAACACAAGTCCTTCAGGTACTTAGCACGGGGCCAGACTGACGTGGTGTGAGGCGTCCATAGATATTATTATTATTATTATTATCAAAGCGTTATAAAAAGTATCAAATGGAAAAATAATAAACGACACCAAAATTTAGCAAAATATTTTATCAAAGTGTTTGAGCCGTTAAAAAAATACTCTTATCGAAACACGCCAATGTTGGCAGCGCATAAAATCGATCAATTAAAGCACGCGGGCAGATTATATAAAAACACAATCCCATCAGACAGTTAGCTACCGGGTATGACGGGTTATACACCGTGTGAAACTGCCTTTATGAAAGCGCTGAAATGAAAATGCCGTTAAAGTAATAATATTATTACTTACATTTTCAACCGCTTTTTTGCTATAACTCCCTAAGGCCTAACTGATAAAATATTTTCAGAACGAATGACTATACAAAGGCGTGGACAGTGGACTTTGAATAGTTACACCCTGCGTATACAGGGTAACCAAACTTAGTGATAACTTTAGGGAGTGTATGGATTATGTAGAGTTCACTGTGAAAGTAACAGCGCTGAAAAAGCATTTTTATTTGTGATTTGTATGGGTAACCATTACACCCTGCGTAATGTCACTTGTTCGAACCGTAAAATACCTGTGTGATTTGTTGAGAATCGAAAATAGTAACAAAAAATAAAAATCTTGAATGCTTGCCTAGTGTTAAGACGAAGACAGCTGCCAATTCGACATCTTTGTGCAGTTTTCTAGACGTAAGTATGTATTTCATTGATTGGCACAAAAAATATATGTGATTTTTGATTATATTTGGAAAAGCTTGTCGAATTTAAATAATACAATAATGTACTCATACTGGATGAAAAAAAATACCAAAGTCAAATCTTTCAGGAACTTTAAACAGTTCTAACTAAAGTAATAATACAATCTATGCTTTAAAAATTTGTTTATTTGATATCTTTTACAAAAATTCAAAGATTGCCGGATTTAATTTTCGGTTCTGACATCTAGATTTCCCTAAATATTTATTTTTTCCTCTAACAAACGAAAAATGTATCCACGCTACCGAGTGAACACTTCACATCTCTGTCTCTCTGGCATGAAAACGACACAGGTGTGAAAGTGATGCGAGATCAAGGTCATTGGCAGTTGTCAGCGTCTTAAGGGGCCCTCGAAATTTTCATACATACGTAATACCAAAATCATTTTCTCATACGAAAATATTTAACAAGTTTGAGTTATTTTTCAGCTTAACTTAACTCTAAAAAATATTTTTAGTATTTAAATATTTTGTAGTAAATTTACCATTTATTTATATATTTTTAGTGTTTTACTCAATTTTTTAGTGATTAAATATTTAGTAGTAAATTTAGTAAAAAAAATTTACACAAAAATTTTTTTAGTGTTTAAATATTTTGAAGTTAATTTTTGTACAGGAACCTAGGTAATTACTATTTTAAGCTGAAAAATAACTCAAACATGTTAAATATTTTCGTATGAGAAAATGATTTTGGTATTACGTATGTATGGGAATTTCGAGGGTAGCCCGGCCCCTTAAGCGCCTAAATTAATTTTCTTTGCTTCGCACTTGGTCGTTGTTTAACTCATACGAATTGTACGAATGTAGAGTTACCGTATTCTCGTTAAATGTAGCCTATGTGAGGTTAAATATAGCGTATGTGTGGTGTGCGGTTTAATCTACCTCCTGTTTCGTCAGACAGTTATGAGAAGTTGCGGCTTACGTTTTGCCTGTGGCTTTATTTGCGCTGGTTTTATAATTAAAAACTTTAAAAAAATGGTTATTTATTATAATAATTATAAGGCGAAGGAAATAAGCTGTTTATTATATTATCCGGAATCGTCTGTAGATATCGAGTTGATTTTGAATTTACAGTTATTAAGTAGGCTGCTCCATAATTATGAATTTTATCATACGTTTAATTTTACTTATTAATCTATACTAATATTACAAATGCGAAAGTTGTCTGTCCATCCGTCTGTCTATTACCTTACGCTCAAACCGCTAGACCGATTTTGCTGAAATTTGGTGTGGGGATACTTTGAGTTTCAGGCAAGGACTTTATATCCTGGGAAAATGTATAGTACCAGGTAGCGCGATAAACGAATTTTATCACAAGTCGCAACAGATTTGCATCATATAGTTATGTTTATAAATGTTATAGAACTGCCCAAGCCCGACTCCGGCTCGTACTTTGCCATTTTTTACCTCCAAATTTTTATTGTAAAACTTCCTAATTACCTCTGTAATAAAATTGAAACTTTCGTCAATCAAATCTTAAACTCGGTTTAAATTAATCAGCACTTAACTCGGAAGCGTGTTTCATTAATTATATTGTCATACGGGTATTGTCATTATTTTAACGAAATTAATTAGAAGTTATTAAATAAACATTGTAGTTGATGGGATGGCTCCCTGAGGCCCACTTAATCTGGGCTTAAGTAATTGTTGATTAAATATTATGTTCTTTCGTATAATATAATTATGAAAGAATGGGGATTTTGACAAATGATTATTACAATTTTTTTTCACGGAATTATTTCACGGAAGAATTTCACGGAAACCGAACTTCTCCGCAAAAATAGCCTATGTGTCTTCACGTAGTCTATTCTTCATGTGTGCCAAAAAAACATTAAAATTGTTCCAGTAGTTCTTAAGATTATAAGCAATTTAATATGATTTTCCCCGTTTTTTCCACATTTTCCTCTATTTCTTCGCTCCTATTAGTCTTAGCGTGATAAAATATAGCCAGCCTTCCCCGATAAATGGGCTATCTAACACTGAAAGAATTTTTCAAATGGGATCAGTAGTTCCTGAGATTAGCGCGTTCAAACAAACAAACTCTTCCGCTTTATAATATTAAGTAGCTGTTGCCCGCGACTTCGTCCGCGTTAGCATAGTAGATCAAATGACGCATCCCAAGTATTATTTATTGTACAAAAATATTAAATATACAGAATTGACATTCCTACGATTTTATTATATATAGATGTTCCGCGCGGCTTCGCTTGCGTAATTTAGGAATTTCACGCAACCGTATATTTTTCCGCAAAAAAATAGCCTGTCTCTTCACGTGATCTATTCTTCATGTTTGCCAAATAAGATAAAAATTGCTCAAGCAGTTCTTAAGATAATAAGCAATTTCATATAATTTCTTCGCTCCAATTATTTTTAGCGTGATAAAATATAGCTTTCAACCTTTAGCCTTTTTCAACAATGGGCTATCTAATACTGAAATAATTTTTCAAATCGGACCAGTAGTTCCTGAGATTAGCGCGTTCAAATAAGCCCTTTCATATAATTTCCCCCGTTTTTTCCACATATTCCTCTATTTCTTCGCTCCTGTTAGTCTTAGCGTAATAAAATATAGCCTATAGCCTTTCTAGATCAATAGGCTATTTAACACTGAAAGAATTTTCGAAATCGGACAAGTAGTTCCTGACATTAGCGCGTTCAAATAAGCCCTTTCATACAATTTCCCCCGTTTTTTCCACATTTTCCTCTATTTCTTCGCTCCAATTAGTCTTAGCGTAATGAAATATAGCCTATAGCCTTCCTCGATAAATTGGCTATCCAACAGTAAAATAATTTTTCAAATCGGACCAGTAGTTCCTGAGATTAGCGCGCTCAAACAAACAAACAAACTCTTCTCAATTATAATATTAGTATAGATAGATAGCGGTCGACGGCGGCTCCGCCCGCGTGGATGTCGGTTATTACCGCTGCAAAAAGCCTACCCAGGAAAGACACGGTCAGCAAAATGATTTCCAGGTCAATTCACAGAAACATCGACGACGCAGTCATTTTCCGCAGGCTGCACAGATTGTCTTTCTGTGGATGTTAAAGTAATAAGTTTTCACCTCTGACCGTAGTCCCGGAGTACAACCCGTTGTTTTAGGATAAATAACTAAAGCGATTATTGTAGAGCTTCTCTATAAACAACATTAATTGACGTTAAGTTATTTTCAAATAACAAAATATAGTGATGGTCGGGATCCCCGACTCGTGATAGAGCAAAACATTATTTTCATAAATCTATTCCTACTATTTTGAATGTTTGGTCCTGGGATTTATATAATATTTATCGTTAGTGCAAAATAATTTTTTACAGGAAATTGGAGCCTTTTGAAGGGTATAGGCAAATCAGTAGGGATCATTGGTATTCTTGGTATTATGAGCCAATTCACCAGCTGCAGGGCCGGTCATAATCTTCGCTACTGTGCACCCCCGCCTTAGTAGCGCCCACTTCGAAACGGGCCTAAACCAAACGTCCAATTTTAATCATTCAAAATATTCGGTATATTATCTACATAGACTGTACTTAGTGATAAATTAATTCATTTTGATAAAGATTAATAGCATGAGTAAAATAAATGCGTTTAAATGTAGTCCAAAAAAAAATCAAGATTTTAAATAAAATAATGGTTGTTGTACCTCACTTGACATAAATAGGTATAGTGTGTCGCGGACTTTTTTGTAGATATTTAAAAGATCTACATTTACTTAGAACATTGTATGGTTCTATCTTTTATAGTTTAGGCAGCGTACGCAAAATAAGTAAATTTTCTGGTTGATTTTTTTTCACCTTGTGTCAGAAAAATCCAAATATCTTACGGAACCCTACATTTTCCGAAACAAAATGTAGCCTATGTTACTCGTAAATAATGTAGCTTTCGAATGGTGAAAGAATTTTTAAAATCGGTCCAATAGTTTTTGAGCCTATTCATTACAATTAAACAAACAAACAAACAAAGTTTACCTCTTTATAATATTAGTATAGATAAGTATAGATTATCCAAATGGTAACTGCCTCATCCTTGTGAAAAAATTGAAGAAAATAATATTATTATATAATAATAATATAATATCTATGGACGCTTCACACCACGTCAGTCTGGCCCCGTGCTAAGTACCTGAAGGACTTGTGTTACAGGTACCAGACAACGGAAATATATTTAATACTTTTATACTATACATATATTTAAGATTTTTATTATATGATATACATATTTAATACACATCCATGACCCAGGAACTTTATAAACTTTTTGTTCCGTCGGCGGGACTCGAACCCGCGACCTCCGGCTTGAGCTACCAACGCGCTCACCACTGCGCCACGGAGGTCGTCGTTATTGTACTAGATGACAGCCGCAACTCCGGTACGCCAAAATCCGCTTATCGAACCGTACATTTTTCCGAGATAAAAAGTATCCAATGTCATTTCCCGGTACTCAAAGTATCTTCATACCAAATTCCACCAAAAATCGATCAAGCATCAATGTCTTAATAATTAAGTAATACTTAATTTTACTAATATCACTGTGCTTTAATTAAGTCTAAAGTCGTTATATCAGGTTATAATCCGGGGCTAATCAGTGAACTACCCTTAGCCCCGGCGTAATCCGGGCGAGGGCAGCCCCGGAAGTTAGGGGAAGTAGAACTCACATTTCATTTTTTATCTCCTTTACGCCTATTAAGGGTTCGGGTCCTTAAAACTTTGATGAAAATGTTTAGGCTGATCATCATCAGCTGTGAGTTTAAAATTACACTATATTATGTGATACTAGATGATGCCCGCAACTCCGTTGCGCCAAAATTCGTTTATCGCGTGGGAACCGTACATTTTCCCGGGATAAAAAGGATAGGTACTATATCCTTTCCCGGAATTCAAAGTATCTCCATAACTGTCAAAATCGGTTCAGCGGTTTGGGCTAATGATAGATAAGAGGGTCTCACAGAAAACCGATGTGGTTTTTATGATCGACAACTCCTCTGAAGTTTACTGATAAAACGAATACATTTTCACGGTTATCGTTTTTTTAATAAATCAAATTTGCTGGTGAAAAATGTGTTTTTTCCACTATTTCATCGAAATTAATTTTATTCAGGCACCCTTTATTTACATCAATAAACTTAAAGCTAACCCATAAAGACACAATCAATTAAGTTTGCTGAAATAGAATACCTATATTATATAAATTACATTAGGTATTCTGCATGTATTGATGGCATGCATATTGCATATGCCTGAAAGTCCTGAAGCACCTTCACTGTGATGCAAATCATGCAAACACTCCAGGCTCCAGCACAGACTGTGGACAGGCCGATCGTAAGCACACACTACACGGCCAGACGCCAGTGCATACTCCTTATCGGCACTTGATAGTCACCAAAACCGCATGGTCAAGTAATACACTGTCTTTTACTTGACGATGAAATGCTAATGAATTTAATCCTTCAGGCCCCGCGCGAGCACCGGTGATCGCGACAACAATAGAATACAATAGCAATCCTGGAAATTCCGACTGAAGTATTAATAGTCTTTTAATCTATAACAAACATTATTTTATAAGACTAACCAGCAATGAGCAAACATATCATCTGATAGCAACTAAGTCAATGTTTAGCTTTTCAGATTCGCAGTTTTCGTATTCAAATATTATTACGTAAAATTTTTAACGCACAAGCATAACGAATACTGAATACTGAAATGTAATTCCCAATACAATAAATTTCTACACAAAAAAGAAATTAACGTTTGCAAAAATACCGAATTTCCCGACACGGCGCGCCTGATAGAACTTTTTCAACGGGGTTTTCATTTCGACAATCGGCCATGTTTTATTCATGTGTGTTGGCGGGAAAATTATAATTTGCCGCCAAAACTCAATATTTGCCACTCCCTATTTGATTTTCGTTAATATTCGGTCTTCTCATTGAGTTATAAGTACTTACTATGGTTCTTCTATACTTTTTTACGCGTAAAATTGTTCCTTTAAACACACCAAAGTAAATAAAGTTATAAACATAAATTTAACTAATGTGATCGGAGCCTAATCTTTCAATGACACTTTTCATTAAATGTGAACACAGCCTAGTGTCGCAATGTCCAGATCGTTCTGGAGATAGCCTGACGTTTACTGATTATTTCGTCCTACGTGAGCAAGCCTTATATTTAATTATTTTGATACTGTGTATTAACAAATCCTAACAGCTAGTGAACATAGCCTTACGTTTACTGTTTTATGTTTACTGATCGTTCCCATCTGCACATATCCTTATTCCTTACATTCAATGAGTTTCATGTGAACGTACCCTTAAGTTTTAACTACCCGTACCACCAACCATGTGGGTATAGCCCTATGTTTTAATACCCAAATTATCTATGTGTGGACATAGCCTTATTACAATTTTTCCGTCCCATGTGAACACAGCCTTAAGTTTTAATGACCGCCCATGTGAACACATCGTAACTCCGTAATCCGGGATTAGCTGGTGCTGTGACTTCAGCCCTCGTGAAATATGCGCGGAGAATATCTATTAGCACAGGATTATGTTGGAGCAAACAAAACAATTTATGGTACTGACCTGAAGTTTTGGTGATTAAGGGCCTGTTTCACCACTTCCTGCGGATAGGCTATCCACAACTTTTTCGACCGATTCTGAATACTTTATTTGTCAAGTTAAGTGGTAAGATAGCCTATCCGGCACTTATCAGGAAGTGGTGAAACAGCCCTAAATATGTTTAGTTCGCTGGTGTCAGTCTTGGGGTCGGTTGACATTGCTACGTGAGTCGTGAAGAAGCGATGCGTTGTATTTTTTTACAAACTATTTAAAATTGGAACAGGCATCCTGATATTGCGGCACAATTCAATTTCAATAACTCATTCGGCGTTGCTACTTTCACAATGAATTCCATATACGGGATATACGCACCCTAAAGTGTTATCACTTATAGTCTGTCAAGAAAAGAAAGCCATGACAGGCGGGAAAATTTTCTAAACGTAATCACGCTTATAAGGTGTATTTTTTTCTTTGTATTTTCACAGAGAATGCTTATTACATTTTAAATATTGTCACCTTGCATATTTTTATCTGGAATTAATAAAGTTCTCATATTTTTTATTTCATTTAAAAAATTTCCCGCCTGTCATGACTTTCTTGACAGACTATAATTGCGTTACACCCTGTATATTAGCTTTTTGTATCAAAGTAAAGTTTCGAATGAGTAAGTTTAAAAATTGAATTTCCTCAATGTAAACTGATTCTTAACTCTTAGGGTTCCTGTCGGCTATTACAAAGAACCATTTCCAATATGGCCACAATTTGAAAGCGCCAAAACCAACATCTCCCGCCAAAATCGGTACTCCTCTCACGTCCACCCAATATTGCCCTCATCTACTGAATAACGATTTCTGATGACAATTTACAAGATGGCCACGACCCAGTTAGCTGCACTTTATTACCTAATTTGGCATAATGGTGGTCGCTTTTCATGGAAATAGCTATTTCAAGCGTCTACTAATTTCTAATGTTATTATGAAAGATGACAAGTTAAGAAATTTTACATTAAAGATAAATCATAAAAATGAAAGTTTCATTACGAGAATTACGCCACCTATGTTACATGCGTATGTCAATGTCAAAACGACCCCAAACAAGAATGATGTGGGGCCATTTATTTGCCCACGCTTCAATTCTGCCGTGCAATCTAAAGCGCAGTAAGGCGCATTTTTGTGATTTTCCGTTTTTGATATATTCTAAGTCTACATTTTTTCTCTTTATTTCTGGCTTACTCACATTATCCTACGTTAAATAGAAGTATTTTATTTTTAACCATAAAGATTTTTTAAAATGCAGTAACTTTCCCTTTTTACCGCCAAAAAGACATTATTGCTATATAAATCGCAGTAAAATCACTTGCTGCAAGAATTTTTTTGTGATTCCAGATTAAAACGCAGTAAACACAAAAAAAATACTGTTTTTTTTAAAGTTCCGTATACACACACAGCCACGTGAAAACCTAAAACGCAGTACTTATATGTTAACTCCATACAAACAGTTTTTACTGCATTTAATCAGTACTAGTGATTACTAATTAAAATGCAGTAAATTCAGGTATAATACTGCATTTTAAAAAGTTAATTGCTATATTGATATAATCTATACTACTTACTAAAATGCAGTATTTGTATAATATTCTTTGAAAGAGATTGTATGTATGCAATTTGTACATCTTTCTTTTATAAAATGATAGTACTTGCAAGTTGCAGGCTATTGTAAATCTTATTTTGATATTCAATTATAATGATCGTTAATTAATATGGCGTCATTTTAACCATTGTTGATATAGTGAAATCTAATATTGACCTCACCATGCAATAATTTTAAAAAAATAATTGCATGGTTAGGTCAATATTAGATTTCACTATATCAACAATGGTTAAAATGACGCCATATTAATTAACGATAAGTGTAATCGCTTAATTTTGGCCGGTTTTAATTTTTATTAATGACCATTGATGTTACAAAAATTATTTATTGCTTGACATGTTATAGAAAATATTATGTGGTTGTATTGAGCAGGAGTTCATGGATAGGGCCTCAAAAATATTAATGCCTGTAAAAATTATTCATGGGATTTTCAGGGCATTCATTACGTCTTGGATTAAGTTTACGTTATTCCCTTTGAGATAAAATCGACAAAGAACGAAACAAATACATTTTAATATATTTTTTTACATTTTTAAACTTTAAATGCGCTTTTCTCCGAACCATGATTTTGCACTTACTGCGCTTTAGCGATTACACGGCAGAATTTCTAAATGCCTGTCAATGATTTTTGGCGTTATGATATACCAGCTGTTCTCAAACTTTTTTGGTGGCGGAGCCCTCTTCAAAACCGAAATTTTTGACGGAAGCCCAAAATATTTTTAAGCGTAGTCAATTCATGAAAAACTAAATTGGGACATTTTTAGAATAGCTGTGCTATACGAAGCACTAAAAATGATATACCCGTATTCCGTACGGTCCGATTTTGATGTAGCATTCAATTATATTAATTAGCATCATAATTATTTCTCACTAGCAGATGATTTACACGTTTGTTCCAAACACAATAATTACTTCATTTACAGCTATGTTGAGCCAATTAAGTTGCGGAAGTTAGGAATTAATATTCCAGAAACTAATAGTTCCTGACACATACAGATCAGAGAAGAAAGAGGTAAGTAAAGAAAATGGTGTATTTATTTTTGACGATAAGTTTACCAGGTAGATACTGCCTTGTACTCCCGTTCAGGAATCGATTTAAGACGCTGACAACTGCCAATGACCTTGATCTCGCATCACTCTCGCACCTGTGTCGATTTTCATGCCAGAGAGACAGAGATGTGAAGTGTTCACTCGGTAGCGTGGATACATTTTTCGTTTTTAGAGGAAAAAATAAATATTATGGGAAATCTAGATATCAGAACCGAAAATTAAATCCGGCAATCTTCGGATTTTTATAAAAGGTATCAAATAAACAAATTTTTGAAGCATAGATTGTATTATTACTTTAGTTAGAACTGTTTAAAGTTCCTGAAAGATGTGACTTTGGTATTTTTTTTCAAACAGTAGGAGAACATTATTTTATTATTTAAATTCGACAAGCTTTTCCAAATATAATAAAAAATCACATATATTTTTTGTGCCAGTCAATGAAATACATACGTCTAAAAAACTGAATTAAGATGTCGAATTTGCAGGTGTCTTCCCCTTAATGGAACAGTAGGCAACGCCTGCATTTGATTTAGTTTTCAACTAGCAAGCAGCATCTTTGTCTATTCAAAGTTGAATCTAAGTTATTATAGAAACTTTGTAGGGAACGAGATGACAGTGATTGCTCAAAAGCTAGATTAGACCAGTCATTCTCAAAGTGTACTCCGCGGAGCTCTGGGACATCGCAAAGGTTCTGTAGGGGCTGCGCGAATGAATTGCTGTTCTTTAGAAAAAAAAGTACATCACTCACGACTTTACATTATTTTCCCGGTGCGCGTTTTCAAAATAGTTTAAGGTGCAGTGGGTACACAATTTGAAAAATTCTGCTCGATAGAAAAAATATCTCAAAAATGACTATTATTAACGCTGTTTTTAATAATTAACTCATTTTATAGCTAAATTACACACTTTCTAGAAAAACAAAAGATGTAGTACATTTGTCATAACATAACCTAAACCATTTGTAATATTTGATTTGTGTAATACTAAAAACAAACGGTTTTTTTTCTCCTATTTCGCCCTATCAAAGACGCGGCGAGCGTCGTACCGCAACTGTACACAGTACACTGTACAAGGCGCGCTAAAATGAAACATTCATTTTAACGCGCATTTTATTGTCCTTTACGTCGATATTCGTACTGTCAGACATCGACTTGCTAATTTTAGTTACTACCGGGCCTTAACAGCACGCGGGCCACAGATAAAGTCCCGGCGGGCCGCGGGTTGGGGATAGCTGCTCTAAGGGCTTTGCCCCCCCGGCCCCAGAGCTCCAATTTGAGAATGGCTGGTCTAAATACGATGGTGACTGACCCTTAACCTGCGAACTGAGGGCTGTCAGCACATTAATCTAACAACAACGATGCATTATTGTCTTAGACAATACGGGCTTCTCTGTGACCGCGAAGGACTTCCGCCCGCTTAGCGAAACGGAAACAAATGACTGTATTGAGATGGCAGTGAATGTGTGGAAGTGTCAAAATTGACATAATAATAATATTATTATGGTGTTTAACATTTGACTCAGAAAGACAACTTACTAATATATTTTGCTATTTGCTATTGAGGAGGCCATGCGAAGCGATGTATTTAGACCCCGACCAAAAAAATGGTGGTTATAATTTTTGACGTGTCTGTTTGTTTGTCTGTATGTCCTTGGCATCGTAGCATTTAAAAGAGTACACAGATTTTGATTAACTTTTTTTGTTTGAGCGATGATAATATTATGATCGTGAGCGTTCATCAAGCAATAGCTGATCAATTAGCCCGATCAGTGTTGGAAAATTTGGGTTTATCTATTGCATGTAGGCTTTTATTAAACTTGCAGAGATTTAATCATTTCAATATTTTGCATTCTGTATCCTGACACTTTTAAATAATAAAAAAAACCGTCTCCTAATAATTTCATTATTAGGAGACGGGCGTGCCCATAACAGGACCCGGGAGATTACGCGAGGAGTAAGTAGCAGGAGATAGCGGGGAAGTGGTATTAGAATCTTAGAGAAACTGTGTGCAAATAAATACAAATCATTTCAGGATACTTAGGCACAATGAAGACAGTTTTTCTCAAGATCTAGAAAATGTTTAGTCAGTTTGACGGCCTTTGTTGCTCTGGTGTTACGCGTGGTGACAGGTGAGTGGTGGCTCAAGCCAAGGGTTCCAAAATCAAACATCTTATCCAGAAATCCTTTGGAGATTTCCTCTACGCAAAGAAAGGTACTATCAGAGAAGTTGATTTCTAGGCAGATGGGGGACCTACATAGTTTGGTTGCGTTGCGTCAAACCCAGCCGTCAGATCACAATTAATGTTGAATTGCTACGAATAATAAAAACTAAGGAAGAGTAACTCCGTCAAAAAACATGCTCCAAAATACCTTAGGTTCACTTTTCATACATTTGCAATATTTAGGTGACCTTGAGCGGTATAAAGGCTGACGTTACATGACAGTTCGAATGGAACCAAATTTAAAACTGTATTAGTATGGGAGTTACGTTTCCTTAGGTTTTATTATTCGTAGTTGAATTGACATGAGCCAACCAAATGAAGTTTGTCTGTCAACTGCCCAGGAATCAACTTCCTCGATAGTACCTATATTAATATGATAACTGATATCAGATATGACAAGCATATAAATTGTAAAGCCATTTAGGTTTGTATTCAGTGTTTTTAATCTCCGCAAAAAATACTTTCTGGAAACTTTTGTTTTTACCCAATGTTAAAGGAAGAGGTTCTATTTGGTATTACATAATATAATAATAATAATAATAATAATTTATTTATTCTCTCACCACAATAATAATATTACATTTATGTATATCATAACAATAAAATAGTTCAGTATTTGTGGGGAGACTGGAGTCTCAAACTAAGCATAATAAAATAGCCATGTGTTTTACAAAACATAAAGACTTACAATGATCAAAACACATTACTTATCAGTTATCACTTTGTGAAATATTTTAAGAACATTGAAATGCGCCAAAGTCGGTTAAGAAAATAGAAGAAAATTGTAAGCTAATGCCTATAACTTGTAATTATATCGCCTAGGGCTCAAGCAACCCTAATGAGCCCTGTTAGATATTTACCTTTGATCTATATAGTATACCTTTACACTATACCAAGGCTGCTCAACCCCGGGCACGCGGGCCACGTTATGGCCCGCGAAAGAATTTTAAATGGCCCGCACAAGGAAGTTTTGAGTATCCCGCCAAACTGAGAAAGCCCGCCTAATTGGCTGTCGCGAAGGAACGAATTAACTACCTACTACGCTGTTCGTGCGGTCATACCTACTATGCGGTCCCGTGGACTTCCTGACAGTCTCAGTGCAAAATCATCAATCATTAAAAACCCTTTTTGTCGAAAAAGTGTTGTCGAAACCTCAAAATTTTTCGGAACATTTTGCAGATTTCTGGTAATTTGGCCCGTTATAAATGTCGGAATCCACCGTTTGGCCCCACTGTAAAAAAAGGTTGAGCAGCCTTGCACTATACAGTATGCAGCTAATTAATATTGCAAACGGAAATATAATTAACACTTTTCTAATAGGAAATTGGCGTAGAGGAAAACTGATTTTCCGTAAGCGATGTAATATCGTGAAAATAAGTGTCTAAACACACTAGGCCGAATTTCCGCGGCGGAAATTTTGCTTGATTCCGCCTGCAATGTATTTTAAATTACCGATGACACACCATGCCGAAATTCCGTTGCGTTATATTGTATGCGTTTGACATTGCTGACGTAATCATGCGGAATTTCCGCCGCGGAACTTCGGCATGGTGTGTTTAAAAACTAATAATCACAGGTTTTTTTAAATAATTATCATTATCAGTCCGTCGCCTCATACATAAAATCCCAATTATAGAGAAAGTAGCGAAAAATGCTGACGTGCCAGCGACACATTCGCAGCAAAATGCACGGTTTTTGTAATCAAAACAATTAGAAGTAATGTTCTATATTTTGTACAATACATGTTAATAATTACTTCCGTCAAACATTTCAAGCGTCTTGAAAACTTTAAAATTTTAATAACGTGGAACTCATATATAAAGCGGAGACATCTCAGAACAAATAGCCCCGAGCTAAGGGGAACTTGTTCGGAACTCCTCGATACATCTTTTGTTTTACTTGTGCCAATGTGAATGCAGATTGTGATATTACTTCTGTTATTGCCATATTTTGATTCAGTATTTTTTTTTTGTTGCAGGGGTTCGCTAACCTCAAACGCCGAGTACAAGAAGCTAGAAGCCAGTGGTGGCCACTGCGAGGACCCGGGCGGAAGGTTTTTGCGAGGCCCTGAGCGGCAGGTCTTTGCGAGGAACAGCTTTGTCTAAAAATAAAAATACCCTACAAGAGCGAGGCCCCGGGCCATTGCCCTGTCCGTCACCCCCTAGGCCCGCCGCTGCTAAAGCAGCTACAAAGGTAGCTAGCTAGCTATGTGCAGATAAAAAGTGGCGCGAGGCAGCCACATGTGGCCAGTGGTCGACACGAATACTATGCAGCTCTGGATTTATGTATAGACAGTAAAGGCCATGACCTACGGACGGCAGCGTCCTATGGCTTCCTAGGGGGGACGGCAGCGTCCTAGGATGGCAGCAGAGTTCGTACATAGGGGTGGCAAAATTAAAGTGGCCTATACTCATAAAAAATATAAAACCGGCCCTGAATACACGGCGAATATAATATGGTAAGAATGGGGAATCGCACAGTTTCGTGTGGCAGTGTTTAGTGGCCGCTGCAGGTCAAAGGAAGCGAGCCGCGTATTTAATAGTGTATGGCGGCCACTGGCTTCAACTGTGTCCATGTATAAAAACTATAAGAAATTATGCCTGTGGAGTCTGGTGGCACTGGTGGCATTTCGTGGTTGCAGCCGATGGCCCGGTGTGGTGACTGGTGACGCTAAGACAACGGTTACACGGTCAGTCTGGCATCAGTTTACACTTTAGCCCATCAGTTTGGTCAGGACCAATGACGGGAGAGTGGTCAGATGACTAACTGATATTTTTTTTATTGTGTAGGTATTTTTCAGCCATCATTCTGGCGTCAGTTTCTGATGAACTGTACCTAGACTATTGCCACAGAATACATAATTAGTACCTTACGGTACAGGTTTCCCTTTTACTATGGTTTCACTCCCGAGTTTAGGTATGATAAACGCAAGCGTCCGGTCACCGGACTAGTCTCAATAGGCTGGCAGTTGGCACTCGCTCGACTTGTCGCATACGCAGCGCACGCATCCGCCAAACCAAATAAGCGCCAAACAAATTAAAGTAATAGTACCCGGCCCGCTTGACAGCCCTGGCAGATTGAAGCGAGACGGCAGATAGTTGAAAATAGACTGTTTTCCAGAATAGTAGGTAAATATCTCGGAAATTTCGCGCCGTTTGTATGGAAGTGAGACAGGCCTGCTATTGCCAGACTGACCGTGTAACCTTTGTCCAATGTTAAGCTGTAACGAAACTGCGTAATTCCATCTCTATATTATATTCTATCATCAGGTATACCGTATACAAGTACGTAGGTCGTAGGACCTAGCAATAAGGTGATTGTTTGAGGAGTATGACGCAGGCGGGCGCGCCGGCAAACATCGCATGATTTATGAAGACGGTCAACAAGGGCGGAGGATTGGTCCTCGAGGACAACATGTACCTGACCTGAAGGGCAGAGGACCAGAGAAGTTGACACTATAATTAATGTATGAAGCAGACACTACGTCAAAAATGCAAAGCTGTCATTTAAACTATTCTTACAAAACCATGTCCTCTCGCAGTTCACAAACTAGCTAAGTTTTGAGGGAGAGTCAGATGGACAAACACATAGACAGACACAATTTATAATATAAGTAATAAATTGTATTGTAAATTATTGCACAAGTTATACGTAATTCTCCCTTCCTGGAGTAATTATTACCCAACAAATAATAACAAATGTTCCTGCATCCATTACAAATAAGGAGCCCTTAAAACCATTTGTCGACAGAACGACAGACAAAGCCATAAGTATACAGACAGACAAAACTCAGTCATTAGTGCATAATTGGTGTCACACGTTATTCTCCGATGACGAATGCCCAAAACTGTTCAAATGTTAATTTGAGCAATTAACTACGCAACGAGTGATCGATCGGTTCACTCGATCACTCGTTCATTCATCACTTTGAGCATGTCGTAATGGAAACTATGCGGGAACAAAATAATGACTCCTAAAATGCTGATTACGTAGTTACGTAGTAACTATTTAGTAATCTGTGACGGAGAGGCATACGCCGAAAGAACAAGAATAAAATAACGTACCTCAAACTCTGAGTGCGAGAACTCAAGATCAGCAATCCATTAAGTAGTGACAGATAGCAGCGATAAGATATCGATTCTAGATTACGACGAAAAAGACAGACATTAACATATTGGTACTTCACCAGATTGAGGTCCATTGAAATGTTACAATTTTAGGACCGAATATTGCATTTATTAGAGGACGCAATTTTATTTTTGGAATATGTTGGGGGGGTCAATAGAAGCTTAACCTCAAGTTTGTGGGGTCGCCACTCTTGTCCCCCGGCCGCCATCTTGAAAAAAGGCGTGACAACACTATTTTCGTGATATCTCGGAAACTGTAAGTCTTACAGAAATCTTTTAAGAACATAATTTGTTGCATATATATATATATATATAATTGGAATCTCGGAATCGGCTCCAACGATTTTCATGAAATTTAGTATATAGGGGGTTTCGGGGGGCGATAAATCGATCTAGCTAGGAATCATTTTCATAAAATGTAATTTTATGTATGTTTTTTCTAATTTTTTGAATACCGAGCGAAGTTCGGTCATATAGCTAGTGGACTATTTATTTAGGATAATGTTTTACGAGATGCTCAAACCTCAATATCTGGTGAAGTAAAATAATGTAGTAGTAATTATGTAAAATTATAAAGAAATAAAGTTTACGACTTTGTGACGTTGCAGGAGGTTATCTGGATCTACTAAGACGATTTTAGTATTCTTTTACCAAAAGGAAGCTTCGTTACCTGAGAGTGTCATAGTATATAAAATTTTAAAAAATAAACACGAAGGGGATCAAAGTCTGCAAGCTACTAGCTAGGAATAGTATTTTTTACGAGTAAATCCGCGGGTAATAACTAGTTAATGATAATGAGTGAGAAAGGAAGGTGAAACGATTTAAAATCAATTTACGCTTAATTTAATTGTAATTACAAGGCACACAACGAAATTCGTTAAAATTACAACCCGCGATTTTCCTTACGATACCTGATAAAGTCTTTATCAGAGCAATTTGGTTGATTGTTTTGTTATGCCTTTCGTCGCAGCTTTTTGGTCATTCGCTTAAGTTTCTCTACAGTCTTTTCTTGTAGAGAAACTTTAAAGCCGTTTCGCATTACGCAAGAACTGGCGATTGCCACGGATATGTAGGACTCTAGGAGATGGTATAAAGGCAGTTAGTGCGTAACTAAAACTCGACGATACTCTAACAGCAATCGCCGAAGCTATGGAAACATCGGATGTCTTATCCGTAACGTAGAAGTTTGTCTACATCAGCCTTTCCCAAAGTGGACGATGATGCCCCCTTTTGGGCGCTGAACTCTGAAGGTCATAAATAAAATGGGGCCGCTGTGGGGTGATGTATTTCATCTGGATGCATTTTAAATGGGGGCGCTAAAACATAATTTGTTCTCAAAGTGGGCAGCAAACAAAATAAGTTTGAGAACCTCTTTGGTCCACATCATCTATAATTAGTGCCCTCTTCATATCAAAGTTAGGCTTTGAACAGGTTAAATTAGGTCCTGATCTAATTTGTTTAATCTTGACATCTTTTACATCTGGTCTATTCTTTTTGATATATCAGGTTGGAAAAACCAAGGAACCTCTCCTTTATTATTAACAGTAGAAATAACTTCGATCATATTTGCGCGAAAAAAATGAACCATTCTTTAAATTATGACATTATTAATCAGCTACTGTTATTTAATCCTTCGATCGAGATTCTCGGAATTGCTATTGTATTCTATTGTTGTCGCGATCACCGGTGCTCGTACGGGGCCATCAAGGGTTAAGGCGACGCCTTGATAATTTGGCTGTAGCGATGCCGATTTTTCTCAGCAATGACTAAAGCTAAGAAACTAAAGTTCATTGTCAGTATTCATCATGTCTTTGTCTTTGAATTGCCCATAGCATAACACGATTGGACAACTTTTATAACACAGAATTATCAATCGAAAAGACCTCTGTAAAAAAAGGGATTCCTATTTTTCCAACAGAGGAGAGTGATTTAAGGTTCCAAAATTTGTACATAAATTGGTTGAAGCATACACTTTAATATGTGCATAGCTTATATGAAATGTATTTATGGTTTTTAAATTACGCGAAAAAACCATTTTGTTGCTTATGCCCTTTCCATTTTTTGCTGTTCCATTGCTTGTTTTCTATGAGAGGCCGGGCCGGCCTCTCATAGAAAACAAGCAATCTAAAACATATCCAACACGGTTTCTTACTTTAACGCGGCGTCACCTTAAACTAAGCCAACTTACCTCAACAGCTTAACATCCCACAGTGCGACGATCTCCGGCGGCCTGGCGATCGTCAGCGCGAGCCGCGGGCCGCACGCGTGCAGCCGCACCGGCCCCGCCTTCACGCCAGCAGCTGATGGGGCAGATATCACCACGGCTGCGAACTCCCGACTGCTGCCCAGGTTGTGTTGTACCTGAAGGAAAGGGGGGATTAGGAACCTATCAGAATATTAAGAGAGTTCTCGCGGTCAAGCGTTGAACGCAGAAGCGGTCAGTTTTGCGTTCTTTGTGTAATTTTACGTTACATAGATATATACCTGCTCACACAAGAAGTTTTCTGACCTCGTCAGAATGCCTTCTGATTGCCACCATAAAGAGCGCAGAACTGACTGCTTCAACGCTTGTCTCTCTCCCGCCTCTGTCTTAGTTCCTTCAGGATGGGTTTCTACTTTATCAGACTTTCTAAAAAACCGTACATTTTTCGGCAATAACAGATTATTTTTTTTCGCAGAAATATTATGTTAATGCGAGTTTCCATTTTTTGCAAACATAAGAGTTTACATTGACACTAAGGCCGCGTTTCCACTGAAGCTGAGCGGAGCGGAGAGGATTATCTGTGCCGAATTCACCAATCACCATGCTCGAAATCTTCGCTCCGCTTCGCTGTCATTCCGCTGGAATAGCACGATTGGTCATTTCGGGCACCGCTAAGCTCCTCTTCGCTCTCGTCAGTGGAAACGCGGCCTTAACATTACGGGTTATGAAGGTTTTTCGATGGTGGTTTATTCACAAGCGCTTTTATTGGCAAAATCTTAGCTAATCAACGTTACTGATAGGATTTCCTGTTAAAAAACTAAGAGCCATTTCAAAACACTCACCTTAACCTTCCACTGTATGAGTATCTCTCGGGTATCAAACGCCAGCACGGGGACCACGTCCTCGCATAGTATCGCCAAGGTGTTGGACTCTTTATCCAGGGTGAACCCCGACTCGAACCCCAGGTACTGCTGGAGGGAGAGAGACGCCTTCGTCTGACCGTTCTTCTGTCTCTCTTTTAGATCCTTGTAGAGTTGTATGTGGACGCAGTCTAGAAGAGAGAGTTATTGTTAGTTCTATGTGGTAATGGGTGGTACTCTTGTGAGTTGTGATATTGAGGAGAAAAGACAAAAAGGTGGTATCAGGAAAAGCCAAAAAGAACGACGGATTACGGAAAATCATGGTGAGAAATATCCTAGTAGGGATACTTATTATAATTATTAATGATACTCATTTTTTCCGATACCTCTTTACACAAAACCCCTGAACCGATTTTGATGAAATTTGGTAATATTTAGGTCAGAGGGAGCGAGGTAAATGGTAATAGATAATTATGTTCTTACATGAATAATGTAATGCTTAAACTAATAGTTAAATCCAACTGCCGCACAATTTTTCATTAAATTAAAATTTAACCATCATTAAATATCTCTCAGTTATATAGGCATTGTTTTAAGTGATTTCTTCTCATCACTACTGTTTAGAATTTAGACTTTTTTTATGAAATAAGGGGGCAAACGAGCAAACGGGTCACCTGATGGAAAGCAACTTCCGTCGCCCATGGACACTCGCAGCATCAGAAGAAAGGGAATAGGGTAATAGGGGAGGGTAGGGATGGGAAGGGAAGGGAATAGGGGAGGGTAGGGAAGGGAATAAGGTAGGGGATTGGGCCTCCGGTAAACTCACTCACTCGGCGAAACACAGCGCAAGCGCTGTTTCACGCCGGTTTTCTGTGAGAACGTGGTATTTCTCCGGTCGAGCTGGCCCATTTGTGCCGAAGCATGGCTCTCCCACGTATAAACAGAGACTTTAGAGATTAGATTCTAAACGATATAACAAGAAATCATTTCTCTAAACTCGAAACTTTAGAGTCTGAAAACATTTTTAACGATTTTCAATATTTAAAATGATAGTTTACATCCATACACTACTTGTTATATCAAATTGAGCCTTATACCACTGACATAAGGGCCCTGTTGGAAGTAAAATAACCCCAAATGTCACTCTTTTGATACAGGAGTAGCGCGAGTAATGATGCAATGGCGTTCTCTGTAATCTGTACGATTTATCTGATCCGATTTACAGACAGATTTTACTAATAGACCTACGTGTAAAATGCCAAGTGCGAGCCGGACTCCCAGAGGACTAACGGCAAAATACGTGTTATTTGGGCTAGTAGTAGTGGCAGCAGTAATCAATCATTGTTTTTAAACGGGCTTTGGCCCACCACACATTCCCACCACTGCATCTCCTGTGTCGCCAGGATCGACAGCGGTATCCAACCACGAAAACCCTTTGATATGATCTCAGGGAGCCCGAGGGACATGCTAAAGCTATCTTGGGACCCGCAACGAATTTAATCAGAAGAAAATAGGAGGAGTAGGAAGTATACAGTTTTCCCTTCCCATAAAAAGCGGGAGACAGCACAAAGTTGCAATGACCGAAAGTCAAAGAACTAAAGGGAAAGCACCACGGGAATAGAAATTAAATAATCAAAGAAAATGTCAGCTATCATAGCTTTGAGGAGATAGTATAGTACAGACGGACAGAGCAAAGTCACAATATACGGTATAATTTTAATCGATTTGTCACTTTACAGTTTACAGTCTACTTCGAAATATAATACCTCTTTTAAAACAATAAGAGCTTACAACATGGCCTTTGCCATGAGAACTCTATAATCTCGCTAAAGATAATGTTTTACAGTGTTTAAAGCCAAGTGGTGAAAATAAACTATTAATTTGAAAATTTCAAACCGAAACCGAGTATTAAATAATTTTTCCTATCTAATATGTAGTGCCTTTTCCCGAATTCGGCTAAACTTCAACTATTTCTGTACTCAATCTTCATAATTTTGAAGTCGGTGCCAGTTCCAAAAGTTTCAAATTTTCTGTCAAAGAAATAAAGATTCAGCTATATCTGGTACCGACTTCAAAATGATGAAGATTGAGTACAGAAATAGTTGAAGTTTAGCCGAATTCGGGAAAAGGCACTACATATTAGATAGGAAAAATTATTTAATACTTTTTAGTTCATATTATAAGGATGCTATTAATATTGTTTTTACCTTGGAAGTCGGTTTTAATTTTTTGTTAAAAATAATAATAATTTCACTCTTTTTAGTTACACTAGTAGATAAACCTTCGCGTATATTTTACCTAAGTATCTTATTACAATTTGTTAAGAGTCACAACTCACACTCACAAAATAATATATTATCAGTGAAGTGAACATATTGTGCTAAGTAATTTAACAATTTTAATGCTTCAAGCCCCAAGCGGTCACCGGCGATTGCGATAACAATAGAAAGGCTATTGTGTCTCGTTTTTCCACGATCGAAGGATCTATCAGATAAAAAATTGTATAAACTTGCATAGGATGTAGCGTAGCTACTCATAATATTTAATATTATCATAATTATTGACAGCTGTTCTTGTAATAAAGAATTCAAATCGATACTTAGTGCGCCATCTATCGATTAATAAGTATAACTAATTAAAAGGACTTAATGACTTTGTTTTGTTTAAATGCTCTTTTTAAAATAACTTTATTTCAATTCTATTTGTCTATTTAAATTTTATAAAGTAGTTAATAAAGTATTCGATCTGTATATAAAGTAGTTAGTAAAGGATTCGATCTGTCGTCTGCCGCCATGCGCCGCGCGGCGGCGACGCCGTCGCCTCTACGGCGCCGACCGCCGTCATGTATTAAATAAACAGGTGTTGTTATACAGTAAGTACATAATTATTATTATTAGTATATCCATACCTATGCCTTGTACTATTATCTAGTCTGTGCCATGAGACATTGGTGACCTTAACACGACGTGGTAATGATGATGATGACGATGATGATGATGATTATGATGATGAATATAAATTGCATAGTAGCATATGCCTTCTGTTCTTAAAACAACGCCGAAACTCCCAAACGTGTATCTATAAGGAGTCAGGAGTTCTCTCAGCATCTTCGAAACCATGGTATACCTTGACCCAATATTTGACTTTTTGGTAGCATATTCTTAGTACGCTTAACATAAAACCAAAATCACCATATGTTTCCATATAAATTTCGAGGAGTTCCCTCGATTACTCATGGATCCCATCATCAGGTCACCACTTTTGTGAACATGGTACCAAATTGGAGTGAAACCTAATACAACAAAACAAAAATTTCGAAAATCGGTTCACAAACGGCGGAGTAATCGTTGAACATACAAAAATAAAAAAAAAAAAAAAAAAAAAAAAAAAATATCCACAGCCGAACATATAACCTCCTCGTTTTTTGGAAGTCGGTTAAAAATGGAACACTCGATTTTGACGTAGTGTCATACGTCCTTTGTGGCGCCCGCAGGCGACTTTAGATTTAATTACCGGAGTGCAAAGTTCAAATCACTTTACACAATTTTCCCTAGATAATATCCCTAGAACATTGTTTATTTCGGTTAATCTGAATTGTGCTCTAAGCGTGGGAGTTAAGGTTCAGTTTCTGTTGCTGCACTATTTTTAATTGAAAGGTTACAAAATAAATATAGAGTCGTTACTTGTTTACACAATTTATTAGAAGTTGATTGCGTTGTGGACAATCGGACAAAAATCTAACCAACAATCTAGTCCAGTTAAAATAATTATTATTGTTAAAAGTTACTATGAAAAGTTAAATGTCTCTTTAATTGAACTTGAACGTAAACTTTGAGTGACGTATGAAAAACTGAATTGAATTAAACCTAACCTAAAACACCTACAAAACACGGAAAAGATTTTTTCTCAGCTCCGGGCGGAAAACGTCAACTTTCTTCCCGCTGCGCTTACCGATGTTGCCGTTTTCCGCCTCCGTCGATGAGAAAAATAGTATACGCACCATGGGCAGTAAATAAGAACGCCTCAGATCACATGTTTGTTTTAAGGAATTGAAATAATATATATTATTACATGTGATCTGAGGCATTTCTTATTTTCCGGCCCTAGGTGCGTAATGTACTATTTTCGTCATATTTTTTTATACAGTGCATTTTTCATGCATCAAAACGAAAAGAGGGAGAGAGGAATTTTATCTCTTTTAACCCAGGCTTTATTCCGTACGCGGTGTTAGAACAGAATGAAATAGGTGGTAGAAGCAATCTAGATATTTGTCAAGTCGCATTAGCAGCAATTTGGCTGAGTCAGCTTCAGGTTAGGGTTGTCAATACCTACAAAAATGATTTTTCTTAAATTTATTATTTAACGTACTTTAATTGAAAATATGCTATTGAATGTACTATTGAATCCTATTTAAAAAGTTTTGCACGCTTTGGCTGCCCAAAATTCGAATAAATATTATTTTATATCGAAAAATATTCAACCAACTTCGATATAATACATAATATTATGATACTAGAATGTAGATCCTAGACGATGACGCCAACAAATTGATGGAGTTTTTTTTTTGTATATTTTGGTCAATCGGCAGTTTTATTATGGGTGTAACTTTTTCCAAAATAGAAAAAAGTAGATTTATTATAGAACTAGATGACGCCTGGAATTCCGTTGCGCCAAAACTCGTTTATCGCGCGGGAACCGTACATTTTTCGGGACAAAAAGTAACCTATGTCCTTTCCCGGGACTTAAAGTATTTCGACGCCAAATTTCAGCAAAATCAGTTCAGCGGTTTGAGCGTGAAGAGGTAACAGACAGATAGACAGACAAACAGACAGACAGACAGACAGACAGACAGACACACTTTCGCATATTAGTATGTAACTATTAATTTTAACTCAAAACACTCGTAGTGAAATATACATCTTTTATATCTCGTTTAAATGGTTCCAAACTATTATTTTCATTTTAAACTTATCTCGTTTGTGCCAGCTCGTTTACGCTCGAGGACGGAACTCACGGATGACGGACGTGAGGTTTTTGCCAATCCCTTCCGATCGTGGACCGACCACCGACCGATAGAGAACGACGTACGCCGACGTACGTTCTGCTGCCCAAACGTAGATAAGCAAAAGATTGCTCGAAATTTCACAATTTTTTTTCACACTATAAAATTATTATACGAGCAGCTGGTATAATATTATTTTGCAAAGATCAGTCGACGCAAAAACTGAAAAGCGGAGTAAAATAAAAGTCTCTACTTTAACTCTACTAAAAGGTTTTGGGAGTAAGTATATTGATATACGTGGGAGAGCCACGCTTCGGCACGAATGGGCCGGCTCGACCGGAGAAATACCACGTTCTCACAGAAAACCGGCGGCTTGCGCTGTGTTTCGCCGAGTGAGTGAGTTTACCGGAGGCCCAATCCCCTACCCTATTCCCTTCCCTACCCTCTCCTATTCCCTTCCCTTCCCATCCCTACCCTCCCCTATTACCCTATTCCCTCTTTGAAGGCCGGCAACGCACCTGCAGCTCTTCTGATGCTGCGAGTGTCCATGGGCGACGGAAGTTGCTTTCCATCAGGTGACCTGTTTGCTCGTTTGCCCCCTTATTTCATAAAAAAAAATTGACATAACAAGTTAAGAATTTACGTACGCATTTTTTTCTTACAATAAAACAATTTCTTTAATTTCTTGTCACAAATATATTTTAATATGATGGCAAATTTTGCGTCTTAAATGTTTAGATAAACAATTTTTCGCATTCCTATTGTAATTCCCTTGTTTTAACCGACTTTAAAAAGGGAGATTCTTATCTGTCCAATTGGTATGAATACCACGACATCCATTACTCCCCATCTGATGTTATCAGTATGTTTGTGACCAACGCCCGTAACATAAAGATCTAACAAACGTATTTACGCAAATGTATGGATCAAGTACATTTTGGAATACAAATTATGGTCAATAAGTAAGTATTAAGATTTATAAGTCCGCTACTAGAAGGAATTCTCGAAAAGTTTAAGTTTAAACTTTAAACTTTTATGACTTTTTATGTCTGCTACTGAAATGAACTCTTTACCACTGAAACCTTGCACTTCCATACACCCAAACTATACTGTGCTCTGCGAAACATGGCGGTAGCAGTCATTGACTCCCTGTCAAAAATTTGTCATTTTCTATACAAAGCCGCGATTGACAACCTCTGACGCTTCATTGTCAATCGCGGTTTATATAGAAAATGACCAGTTTTTGACAGGGAGTCAACGACCGCTACCGCCATGTTTCGCCGAGTACAGTATAATAAATTGTGAAAGACGACGACCGACGACGACGACCTCCGTGGCGCAGTGGTGAGCGCGTTGGTAGCTCAAGCCGGAGGTCGCGGGTTCGAGTCCCGCCGACGGAACAAAAAAAGTTTATAAAGTTCCTGGGTCATGGATGTATATTAAATATGTGTATCTTTTATTAAAATCTTAAATATATGTATAGTATAAAAGTATTAAATATATTTCCGTTGTCTGGTACCAGCAGGGCAATCGCGCTAAATGTTTTCAACTGAACCGTAAATGAAACTCGGACGTTGATCGACTTTTGGAACGATTCGGTATCGCGCTAACGTTTTGACAGCCAGTTGAGACGTTACTGAACCTCAGCCCAAGCGCAAACACTGTCAAAACAAAAAGTTGATACAAAGCTACTTCTACTCGCACGTTTCTGAAACGTTTCTTATTTTGGTGTGTTAAATTGACGAAAATCGATGGAAATATATAACATAAGCTATAATCAAATTATAATATAAGCTTATGTTTTACTTCAAAGCTCTTCAAAGGACTATTTGAGTTTGTTATAAAGTGAATTGAACTTTGACATTACTTACATACTTCTTTACGTAAATGTTTTCTATGCCACAAAAAACTTTTGTCACAACTTCACAAGTCACTTCTCAACACGGCTTTTGTAAATTAAAGTAAAACAATATGAATTTAACTACGTAAATTATAAACTCCAAGTAATAATCATCCACAAATCACAATAACTACTTGAAACAACTTCACTCGTGTCATATTCATTCGTAAATAAACAATTTGTCAATTGACCAATTAACGCATCGGAAAAAATGTGTTCATATTTAAACCAATCAAGATTAAATCAGAAGGGCGCTGATTGGTCCGCTGCAATGTCTGTCTAAAGGTCAAACGTTGCGCTCCGTTCGAGTTCCATCTAAGGTTGAGTTACGGTTGGAACGTTAGCACGATACTGAAATTTGTTCAGACGCAGCGGAACCGAACCGTAACTGAACCACAACCAAAGCAGATGTGAACCTGAATTGAAACGTTTAAAAAATAACGCGATTGCCCTCCTGTAACACAAGTCCTTCAGGGACTTACCACGGGGCCAGACTGACGTGGTGTGAAGCGTCCATAGATATTATTATTATTATTATTATTATTATAATAATTATAAAGTGTGTCGGTATGTCTATCTGTTGCCTCTTCACGCTTAAACGGCTGAACAGTTTTAGATGAAACTTGGTATGGTTTTGGTTGCGTAAATGTGACAGACGAACACCAATTTTCATACCCGAAATAATACCAAAACTTTTTGTCGGTTCACTAATATTATGTAAATAGAGTTTAACATATTACACCTGTAAGCTGTAAAGCCACACCAAATACTTGGGTTCCGTATCTTAGACGTAACATTATCAGTCCCTCCGTTTAGGGCCCTTTGGAGATTAAGGGCACCCTTCAAGTACTTTATAGTTTATCTTCCAGAATTTGACGTGTTTCTGTAAAAATAGTTTCACTAGGGGGGACTTGGGTAGTTAAGTAGGGTTTAAAAGTTTTTAACCCCCTTAGTGATAAAATTGATCCACACAATGTACACACGCAGATACAGTTCTGTCTTTCTTATTTGTAAAAAAAGATTAACATATTATCCGAAAACTGGGCAGTTCTACAAATACCTATTACAACACATACCTACGGGTCGAATTAACTACTTTTTTGAAGTTGGTTAAAAAGTCGCTACAGATATATAGCCAAAACTTGAAAAAATGTAATTAATAATTATGTAAAAGTTTCTAAGGATTACTTTTACTGCATACTGCTTTTACTCTTTAAAGAGGTAGGTAGTAGCAATATTCTTTTTAATTATACACATAATAAAATTGCTTAAAAAATACGTACGCTTACATACTTAGGTAATGAACGCCATATTTTTGTAATATTCTGAGATCTATACCTAAGCATAGATCTTCAAGATCAAGTGATGGCGATGATGATGAGTGATGACTAATATCAATTGTTTACACGTTTAACTGTTAATTAAGCCTTGTTTAAACAATGTGTTGGTCGTTCCGGAGCTACGTGACAAACATACTGACACGCAAACATTGACGTACTGCCGTTAACTAATAATAACAAAACGTGTCAATGGTAAGTAGTCTGATGGTAGGTGGTCATTTTCCAGGATTTTCAACCCCCTACCAAAAAGGGGGTGTTATAAGTTAGACGTGTCTGTCTGTCTGTCTGTCTGTCTGTCTGTCTGTTTATCTGTCTGTCTGTGGCATCGTAGCATCCAAACGGGTGGACCGACATTGATCTAGTTTTCTTGATAATATGTGACGTTATCTGGGAAAAGGGACCTTATGGAGGGTTTTAGTTTCTGAGATAATCGCATTTAAAGTAAAGTGTCGAAAAAAATCATTTTTTCTTTTTTTGCTCCATGTTAATAAACATACTCTAAATTTTGATATGACAAAGACACAGGTTTTAAAAACGATTTTTTATAGGTTAAAATTGAACTTAAAGTTTAGTGAAAAAGGGACCTTATTGTCGGTGCTGCAGTCGAGAGTCGATTGCGGCTTTCTTTCGGCACGGTATCTACTGTTATACTACTAGTAATTTGCACCAAGCTGAAAATCGGTAACATTGATTAGAATATCTGGGGGCACGGCAGTGCCCCCGCCAAGTAGAGCGCGAAGCAAACACTGCAGTACCATCATTTACAGGAACCATTTCACCACATTTTAGGCGCCTATTTGAGAACCTCTAGAGGTCATTAAGTTCCGAATTTAAGCTAAAGCAAAGTTTCTCATTTATGACACTCACTCACTCACTCAAGATCATCAAAATAGAACTAGTACTTCCACAGAAAAAAGAAGTACTTCCCATAGACTCAGAGAGCTGAAATTTAGCACAGTTTAGGGTTTAATGGCCATATATAGGGAAAACCATAAAAATTAGCCACGTGCGAGTCGGACTCGAAATTAAGTTTTTTGTATAGAAGCCCCCCTTAAATTTTAATTTCAAATTAATCCTGATCAAAGGTGATCAACCTGCATTGTCCTAACCAAACTTAGAAATAATACGTTCTCAACTCGGGAATCAAACTTACGACCTCCGAGTCAAGAGCCACGCACTAAACCACTAGACCACGGAGGCGTATGTAACACGTGTGATGCTGATGGTGACGTTTACACGAGCGCGCAATCCTACACAAGCGATATGATGAAACCCACTACTTACGGCTCAGCTTAAAAAATCAATATGTTTCTAAAAAAAAGAAGTGAAACCCCACCAAAAACATTTTGTAAAAAAACTAGCCAAGTCTCGAATCTCGATGGAGCTGATTGTTTATCTCTAATAAGGGTTCCTTGTTGACTACGGAACCCTATTAAAAAGTAATGAAATCTAAACAAAGTCGTACCAAGTCTGAGGTTCCTTTATTTTTATAAAGAAATCTCAGAAATATAATTAAATAATGAAAAATATAATTAAATAAATATTTAAATAAAATAAAAAATAAAATAAAAATAAAAAATAATGTTACAACTACGAAATTAATAGTATTTTTGTATCTTCTTTTTTTATGCAATAAGGGGGCAAACGAGCAAACGGGTCACCTGATGGAAAGCAACTTCCGTCGCCCATGAACACTCGCAGTATCAGAAGAGCTGCAGGTGCGTTGCCGGCCTTTTAGGGGGTAATAGGGGAGGGTAGGGAAGGAAATAGGGAAGGGTAGGAAAGGGAAAAGGGTAGGGGATTGGGCCTCCGGTAAACTCACTCACTCGGCGAAACACAGCGCAAGCGCTGTTTCACGCCGGTTTTCTGTGAGGACGTGGTATTTCTCCGGTCGAGCCGGCCCATTCGTGCTGAAGCATGGCTCTCCCACGTCACGTCTTTTAACTTTATTACTAAAAATGTAACGACCGACATAAGGTCTCTTTTAATATTTATGAATACTTCTATGGTAACTATGAGAAATTACACGTTTTTGGTACACGTCTTGTTACTAAAGGATAATTAAAGTTATTTAAAAAATAAGAACTTCAATGTTAATAAAAATGTACATTTATTTTTATGATATTACTAAACTTTTAATCATCGACAATCGAAAAGGGACCTTCCCTTTTGAAAAGTGTTAAGTGTTTGTACCAGCTTTATACTAAACTTTACCTTGAATTTTAAGACAGAAAAAAGTTACTTTTTAAATAGAAGTTTATATATTTGATCTCATTTGACTATGTTTCACTGTAGTAAATATATATTTTTGTTGATTTTGACTGATTAATAAGATTAGTAGAAGCACAATGTTTATTTGTTCAATTTTTTTTTTATACAATAAACAATGTTGTTTAATATCAAAGACGTCTCTATTTAGTAAAAACTGATTCGTTTTATATTATTCTTTTATAAAAGCCAATAGAAAACATAGTATAAGTAAAATATTTAGTAAAAACCATCTTAGGCATTTTCATTACATCATGCACTTTGGCGTGGTAAATAACAGGAATAGAGTTATAAAATTATATAATTGAAGTTAAAATCTAAAAGACCATATAATGTACTTCCCAAAAAACATTATATCTATGTAACTTCCCACAATAACATACTTTTTTTGGGTTTCGAAGTTTGAATGCGATTTTCTCAATATCACCTTTTACGACTTTCGAGTTTCAACATTTTTTTTTAAAAATATATGCCAGGCCTACATGCATGTTATTTACATGGTTCGATAGCTTATTAAATGTAGATTATGGGGATGCTAATAACTCAATACCGACAATAAGGTCCCCCCTTCACGCTGATAACGTCACATATGCTCTTACAAAGTATAAAAAATAAATATACTTACTTTGTAAGGAAAACTATTTAAATATTTATTTATCAAAATTAAACATTAGAGGACGAAAAATAGTGTCGTATTTAAAAAAGATATTATTCGGTAAAAAATACTAAAGTAACGGCTTAATTTTTAAATGTATGAAGTTTATCTCAAAATCTTCATTAAATTAAAGTTAACTACTCATTTAACTTTTCTGAGTGCGATCGCAAGAGTATTAATAATTTTATGTATATCCAGTATGAACTTTATACTTTGCTGTATACCACTTTCTAGCTCGCGGCACAGAATATAATATATTAGTTGTACCAACTCGCGGGCGTGTTCTACCTTCACAAAGAACACAAGCACCGCCTTCAAATTGTAATAATGAAATTGAGCTAGAAATTAGTTTGTGAATTATTTATTAACTAACTACAACAATCTGTCGATATAAAATTTTAACTAACCCTCTTACTAATATAATTATATTAACAAAGAGACTGCAGGGATTTCAATCGTTGGCATGTAGGTCGTTAAGGTTTTAGACATACGTAGATATTATGCTAATATGAGTTTTTATGGAAAATTTTAAAATTTTGTACTTTTTAAGATTATATAGCGAAAGCTTGTACTAATATGTATTCTGTGGCGAAAATGATTACCAACGTTTTTGCCATAAAGGCCAAAAATTTTCTATCAGTCTTTATTATGTAATTACTAAACTCTAAAGTAATCAATAAATGTCTCGTTGTTCCTTAAGTATCCCAACACTAGCCATAGCAATATAAATTAAGATTAACGTAATTATATCCCATTCCTAGTCACCTAGCTGGCGCTAGACGTGATATTTAACGTTAACGTGCTAGTGATGGGCGGACGCTCCTAATTAGTTTTGTTTTAATCGCCTGACAAGATAGGGATGTTCTAGTATCGATTTTATCTATCGATAATAATTTGTTATTTTGAGATTTGTTCATGTGAACTGTAATACTAAATATTAATAGGTAGAATATACGTTTGCCATTAGAACCGTAAATTGTTTTGCCTTAAAATAACACATTAGATGCAAAATTATAACAATCTGTGGCTCATACTTTATTCAAAACAGTTTCAACCAAATAAATGGTTTTTATAATAAATAAATGGATTTTCAAATTAATATTTAAAAAGTAAAAAGTTGAAACTTGCGAAAATTTTACCCTGAAATTTTCTATTTCTGTGCAAAATGCCATTATTTTTTCTATAGAAATAGCAAGTTTTAGGGCAACATTTGCAAGTTGCTATTTTAGCGGTCATAGCGAATAATGCATGGAATAAAAGGTGACGTACAACGATGTCTCGTAAAAATGCTTTTCAATCAGCTATTGAGTATTTACGATCCTATTGCATTATTTTGAGTCGCTGTATTTGAAATTAAACCTTATTCAGCTACGGTAAAACACGCTTTTGTCCTTACTCTGATTAAATAGTCAAAGTTACTGAAAATGCTTAAATATAAGAAATGCCCAGTTTTAACCTATATTCTAGAAAAAGAAATATTGTCAATACCATATCCTAAACTTTCTGGTCATAAGTACTTAATAGAACTAAGAAATAACCTACTTTCAGTATGATTTCGTTAAAACAAATTACTTACCTATAAATTATAGTTTGGCCTATTAAATATGAACATTGAACATAGCTATACTATTATTAAATTGAGTTGCGAGTTAATTCAGACAGTGGGTTACAACTTACATTATTTAGTTATCTATTATATTAATCTATTATTATTCGAGTATTTCTGAAGTAAATAAACTATTGTTATTTGTTACCTTAGATAACTTTTCTATTATATTAACCTATTCTTATTCGAGTATTTCTGTAGTAAGTAAATTATTGTTATTTGTTACATTAGATAACTTTTGAAAAAAAAATATCTCAACACAGTTTCAAGTCCGCATAAAATAAAACCATCCAGGCATAATTTAAAAAAAAATTGCCGGGCGTTCGAAATTCGAATAAATGACGTTGCTAGTGTTGTGGGCGGTTGTCGATAAAATTGACTTGACGTGCATTAATGACACAGCTGTCACTGATCGACAGATTGATACACACCGGCTACAGAGGTGTAAATAATAATAATGATTACTTACTTACCTTTTATTTAATGAAGACTTTGACAGAAAATATATTAATTATAGAGTTTAGGTCAAAATGTTTATTAAAACTACTATTTCGAGATAGAATGTAGCCTATGTGTATATTCAGAGCTTAAACTACTATCATGATTTTCCTAAGAAACTGTTTATTAGTTTTTGCGTGAAGAAGTAATCAATATACATACAACTTTTGCTTTAATAGAATAGAGTGATATGATTTATTCAAATCGGATTAATAACCACTAACATAATAAAATAATAACACAATAAGTAACGAACAAACATACAAACTTACAAAATCCTTCGTCAGCTTCGCCGTAGACGTAACAATCTAGCAAGTCGTTTTGAATCGATCCCAAATCTCTTTAAAGGAAAACGAAGGGACTCTTGGCAAGTCAGCAAAACACAACAATGTACAATTTTACTCAATTTTCCGAAGGGGACCCCACAATACCCGTTTGTGGGAAAAATGTCCGAACTAAAACAACGTAAAGTACATTTTTTGGGTCACAGGTGCACCCTGATTCTATGAAGTAGCTTCGGTTATGGTTCGATCTAATATTACACAGAGGGCGCTACTGGCACATGTATAGGTGTACCAGAATCTGATGGCAAAAAGTGAGAAAATAAATTGACTCTAGTCTCTAGCAATACCGGGGTAATTGAAATAAAACATTTTGATCCTTTTCTTTTAGCAGCTAATCTGTGTATTAAACATGCAAATATAAAAATTTATCCAATGATAGGATATTTTTTGAAAATTTGCTGTCAAAAATTGCCACCAGATTCTGAATAATTCGACCAAAATCCGACATATTGCACACGTCATATTATATTGACAGAAACGTTGTCAAACATGGAACAAACATTTTGTTTACTGTCTATGCAGGGCCCGTACCATGAAACGGTTTTGAGACTCAAACAATCGTACGAAAATGTTGCGTCCTACTCAAACAAACGTGAAATGACGTTGTTAGAGCAGGACCGGCATTCTCGTCCGATTGTTTGAGTCTCAAAACGGTTTCGTAGTAGGCCTACTGGTGCTGCCTCTAGCGCGAAAACATTGCAGTGAGTTATGAGTACTGAATAGACCACCGGAAAGGACATACTTGTCATTGCCGAAAAAACTACCATTACCGCGGGCTTGGGCCAGGCCACAACACTGCGTTGCGACATCGCGTCGTAAAAATCTAAGACGCCGCAGAACGCATTTCCAATGAAATTTTGCGCTCCGACATCGCATCGCATTTCTGTGCGATGTTATTTTTGCGATACGACGCCGCAACGCAATGTTGTGGCGTTGAATCGCAAAAACAACCTGAAAAGCAATGTAGTTTTTTGGGATACGACGTGGCAACGCCGTGTTGTGGCCTGGCTCTTTCTATTTTCACGCGGGCGAAGCCGCGCGCAAATTCTAGTTTGACAGAAACGGACTGAATCATACAAGGATAAAAGCTGCATTAAATAGGAGAATCGAGGTTTCTTTTATATCGAGAAAATGGTCGAACTAAAACAATGTATACTCAATTTTTGGGTCACACCTGAGCGACGATAAATTACCGAAACCGAATTTGCCGGTAAACAAAATGGCCGATTAAGGTCCTCTTGAAAAGGTTCGGAAAAATTACGTATAAAAACCTTTTAAAGGAAACTGATAGAGCTTTTTGGGGTTCCGTAATACAAGAAACTTTCTATATTGTTATAACTTGTGTAAAGTTTCTATGAATAATAATAATAATATCTATGGACGCTTCACACCACGTCAGTCTGGCCCCGTGCTAAGTACCTGAAGTACTTGTGTTACGGGTACCAGACTAAGGAAATATATTTAATACTTTTATACTATACATATATTTATGATTTTTATTATATCATAGTCATACACATATTTAATACACATCCAGACCCGGGAACATTGAAAAACTTTTTGTTCCGTCGGCGGAATTCAAACCCGCGACCCCCGGCTTGAGCTGCCACACACTCTACCCATTGAGCAAAAAAATCAGATATTGTGTTAACTATGCTAGGTAAGCAACCAGATTACTTTAACTGCATAATATAGCGGTGACCAAATTCTTCATCTTCTTTTTAATTATGGCTACTTTGTGAAATGTGACCAAATTGGGTAATCACTAATAAGTTACAAACATCATAAGCCTTTGCATTTTGCACTTTTGTATAAGACAGTTGTTATGAAAAAAAAAGACGGGTTGCACTCCGGGAGTGCCGGCAGAAGTGAAAACTTGATTATTAACGTTATGCATTTTTTTTACCCTTTTTTTATGAAAATCGATTATTAAAAAATCGATTTTTTAAATTAATCGAAACCCTTACAATCGATTTAATTTTTAACCCACTTTTTAAGAAAATCGATTTTTAAAAAATCCCTTACAATCAATTCGAGTTCGAGTTCGACACAAAACACTACTCTCCAACCGTCTTACGGTTTATCCAAGGTTTTTCGATCAGCACGAGAATCTGACGCGAGTTTCACAGTTACCCATCCCACAAAAGTGCTCAACGCCGCTAAAGAAGTTTTCACTTCAAAAAACTAAGCTAGTCTATTTTTGTCTCGAGTCCCGACATGGTAAATTTCTATATTTAGCTAATAATAGATTATAGGTTCTAATTTTCGAAATTAGCTAAATATAGTAAGAACTTATTTTCATTAGTGCTATAGGTAAATCAAGTATTTTGTTCATAGTAATCGCCTAATGAATCTCTGGGCTTCCCCGTTCTCGGGCTAAATCCCGGAATTTTCCGGGACGCGTCTCCGGGATTTATCACCGGCTCAGACATTACGTCTTCAATTTAAAATATGAATAGTTAGATGTAGTGGGTAACTAACGTTTTACAACATGAGAGCACTTACTAATTTTATCCCTTACTAGATGTCCCGCACGGCTTCGCCCGCGGAAGGAATTTAGGAATCTTACGGAAACCGTACATTTTTCCGCAAAAATTGCCCATGTCCCTCAATCTATTCTTCATGTGTGCCATATTAAAATAACATAAAAGTTGCTTCAAGAGTTCTTCAGATACTAAGCAATTTTGTATAATTTTCACCGTTTTTTCCACATTTAAGTACCTCTGTTTCTTCGCTCCAATTGATCTAGCCTATACTAGTCCTATACCTTCTTCGATAAATGCATCTATCTATCATTGAAATAATTTTTCAAATCGGACCAGTATTTCCTGAGATTAGCGCGTTATTGAACTCTTCAGTTTTATAACATTAAGTACTTATAGATAATTCGAGCAAACCTTGAACTTACCTACTTCATCATCTAGCTAATATTATATCCAGCTATACATAGAATCCACATTTTCCTGATTTCAAATTATTTTCCAGGTCCTAAAGCCTCCACTGTTGCAAAAATCGACAATTTTCAAATTATTACTTACCCACTTTACTCACTCATGTCTTCAATTATTATCAGACTTAATGTGCCCCGCTTTTAGTGAGCTGTTTTGAAAGGAGAGATTTGTCGGGGAGAGATTTAGAGGTTTTGCTTCGAAAACAACTTAAGCACTTTCCTATTTTCATTTTCTTAAAGATAATCCCAAATTTGCTTTTAGTAAACAGCGCTCATCCTGGGTATTTAGCAACCTCTTCGATAATTACGAAGCTAAGAAATCTAAAAAATTAAATTGTTAAAGACATGTTATGGCAATTCCTTACCATTTTTTCGGCTTTGGTTCATTTGATTTGACATCCACCGAGTACAACGGCAAGACACGAAAAAGTGCTCTCGGCCAATCAAATTGGGGCTGTCAGAGAGTCAGTGTGAGAGCACACACTGACTCTCTGACCGCTAGCACTTTTCGTCACTTTACTCGGTGGTGTAATGACGGCATTAGTTGTATAATGATAAATAACGATAACATGGCGCGCACCGCCCCTCCAAATTACTGTTTCAATGTGTACCTAGTCTGGTTGACTAGGTACACATTGAAACAGTAATTTGGAGTGTCTAGTACTCGTAATATTTCACTTAAGAGGGGGACCTATGAAACGCTGTTCGTTCACTGATTTTAGCGTAACTGCTATATTTTGATATTGCCAAACTTTATTGTTACAAAAAATGTGTAGAGATTAAATTTTCAATCCCGTTGCGTGCTAGCGCCTAGCATACTAGAGCGTTCGAACATTTTGTCTCTGAATTCTAACAAAACTAAAACTTATCTCCTCAGCATAAAGGTACTGACAGAGGTAGAACATACCTGAACGGTCTACCCGGAATTCGTAATCGATTTTCACGGATGCCAAAACGTTTCGTAAATAAAGTTTTTTCTGGAAGTTGCTGCTCGATGGATGCTGGAAAGTTTACCGGATTCTAGTAGTGAGTTTTTTGGAAGTTTAAGTTTTTATTGACTGTGCTCGTTGTACAGTGTGCCCTTCTGTTATGTGGCGCGCAGCTATAATATACTTTTTAAGTTTGAATCGAGGCATGAGATGCATTTTGCAATTTTAATCTCCGAATATTTAAGATACTTGTGACCGCACTCAGATGTAATTAATGCTTTACTTAAATTTAATGAAGATTTTGACTCCTGAATTTCCTTGAATTTTCTGTCGAAACTCGACCTCTACATTAAATAAATGTTGACTTATTGTTAAATTACTTTGAACGCGGCTGTTAGAATCTATAATAACGCCTGTAAAAGCTCATCGTTGGCTAAACATGATGTTTAAACAACAATAAGCTTTATTTATTCTCAATATGAAGAAAAACAATAATAATTTGACAAACGATCAACAATTTATACCATTATAATATTTTCCCCATATTCAATTTCATACATATTTCGCATGAATCCTTCCAAACGAAGACGACAATCGCTTCAGATCGGGCGATATCGTCTAACGATGTCAGGTGACGTCTCGTTAGCGTCACGTGATCGCGACATATTGAGATCCGCGATAACAAAATGGCGGTAATGATGTTCGGAATTCGAATGTTTTGGAAAACTTTTTATTTGGACTTTGGTTATACCACAATAGACATAACTACCAGTAGTTCGACTGCAATGAAACGGACAGGTTTCAATTTCTGTCAAATTCGTCGGGTTTCACTAGGATTATGAACGGAATGTGCCTCGCGCTGGCTGATATATTTTATTTTTAAATATTTAAAATAAATATTTTAAAATTGGATTCTGACAATTTTAATCGCATGTGCCAAAACACAAACAACAATACGACCAAAGAGGAACACGTTTTAAATTCGTAGGTAGCAAGTTAACAACCCTAGCGACGATTTTCGTCATAATACGTCAAATTTAAAAATTTCAACATCAGTTCTAAGTCGGCATACTCTATAATTCTGTCTACTCTGGTTATACTATGGCCGTGAATTGATTCTGTAGATGCATACTATAATAATAATTATAGACAGCTGCTGCAAATATGGTTATTGGTTATCCATTATAACCCAGCTTGGAGAGTCGCCTATCTGTATGTTTGTCTGTTACCTCTTCACGCCCAAACCGCTCAACCGATTTCGCAGTTTGGTATGGGGATACTTTAAATCCGAGGAAAAAGTATGGGATACTTTTTGTCCCAGAAAATTTGCGGTTCCCGGGAGATAAACTAGATTTGGCGTAACTGAGTTGCGGGCGTCATCTAGTCACTATTTTCTACAATCAACAGCTGATACTAAAAGCTATCCATTCTTATTACTAATAAATGCTAAAATTAGTCTGTCCGTCTGTTTGTTACCTCTTCACACCCAAACCGCAGCACCGATTTTGCTGAACGGTATGGAGATACTTTGAGTCCCGGAGAAGGACATAGGATACTTTTTATCGCGAAAAAATGTGCAGTTCCCGCACGATAAACTAATTTTGACGTAACGGAGTCTAGTGTACAAATAAGCCAAAAAATCAGGTCTCTAGTTAAAGGTCACTTTAAAATCATCGTCTTATTATACTTGACGTTGATAGACGAGGAGCCCGTCAGTCGCAAGCCGGCGCGATTAATTTAGCACCGGCTCCTGGACTACTCCACAATAGACCGGGAGACGAGCACTTTATAAACTTAACAGGAAAAAAATTAGAGATTTTGTCTTAGCATTTTCTAAAGATTAATTATACTTTGTACAGCAGCATCATAATATTATAATTTATAAGTTATAACCCAATAAAGGACTTGATTACAGTCTGCTTTGTCGGACTTATGCGCCATAATAAGAAACGAAAAAAAAAAACTCTATTAATTAAAACTCCTAAAGATTTATAGCTCGCGTACACGCTGGGCAATGTTTGGCAAACATTCGACAGGGATAGAGCGCTGTGATAAACGTTTTGTTTGTTTTTATTATAGCTCGTCTACTATGCGACATATTATGAAATATGCAAATATATATAATATTATATAATATGCAAAGTGTGAAATATCTAGAACTTAAATAATCGATTTTTCACCCTTTCTGTATGACTCGTATGTCGGAGGGGACTTGGTCATCCCGCCCAGAGAAACGGAAATTAGCTCTTAGGCGGGGGTTCGATCCCGCAAAAAGTGGCGTCTGACGTGAGTATATTGTCTATGACATGAGTGAAAATCTTATTTCCTTTGTCTTTTATAAATGTACCAGACGTTTGTGTTTGATCAAAGTTTCCACAAGTTGAGGGTGACATTGGACAGTACAAAGCGTTTATTAGATATGTTACGCTCAAAAACCGAAATCGCTCAATGAGCGAAAAAAAGGCTCACAACGCGTTGTGGTCACAGTGAAACATTAATCAATCAAGAACAGATCAAGAAAAACGAATAGCATATCAGCCATGACACGAATTTAGCGTTATGGACTTTTTGTGATTGACAGAACGCGTCGTGGCCGTTTTCATTAGAGCCACGACGCGAATTTCGCGTCGTGGCTGTTTCACTGTGACCACAACGCGTTGTGAGTCATTTTTTCGCTCATTGAGCGATTTCGGTCTTTGAGCGTAACAGATATACTAGATGATGCCCTAAATTCCGTTGGGCCAAAATTCGTTTATCGTGCGGGAACCGTACATTTTACCAGGATAATAGTATCCTATGTCCTTTCCCGGGACTCAAAGATTCTCCAGACCGAATTTTAGCTAAATCGGTTTAGCGGTTTGGGCGTGAAGAGGTAACAGACAGACACACTTTCGCATTTATAATATTAGTATGGATAGCTGGATTTATATGTATACTATAGTCGAGGCATTTTAATAGGCCACATTTGACAGTTCATCAAAATTGCACAACGTAACCTTGTAGCGACGTGCATAAAAAATAAATATTTTCGTTTTGTTATAACTGCACAATTGATTAACTTTTTTCAATTACGATTGCATATTTATTGTAAATATGACGGATACGAATTATTTAACGATTTGCTTTTACTGATAAACAATTCTAAACGTAATAAACAAATTTTGATCTCAACAATTGTACGTCGTTACAATGGTCAGCTGACCTTTTTTCTTTTTAAACTCTAGGGATGTTACTCTAAAAATCGAAAGCAAATAAATAGTATCGATGCATTGATTACTTGTAACGAAATATCCCCATAAATTAATAACCACGTTGTGAAAACTAACACATGTGAAAAGAATAATGATAATACTAAATTTAACAGTTTTTATAATTCAAGCGAATAAATGCATTTTTTTGTAAATTATGTACTTCTCTTATTTTGATCCTTGAATTAAAGTAATAATGGGACAGGAATTTGTTTTTGGTTTTACAAATAACGTGTAAAATTCAAATATTTTATTTCAAGTCCGTATCGATTTATTCGTTTTGATCCATGTTTTTACGCAGCTTACCTCCCTATGGAAATTAATCTGACAGATGTCAAATGTGGCCTATTAAAATGCCCCGTCTGAAATTACTATGTAGTTGTATTTAGATCCTATTTTTCATCAAAATTGATTAAGCAGTTTAAGCGTTAAGTGGTATTACAGGCTGAACAGACAAATAGTGAGACAGACATACACACATTTATTATAAGTATGTATTAATACAACGTACTTTTGTTGTTTGTTTTAAAAAGTAACCTATATGGTAATCCAGATTTCAGACCTTGAGCTACTACTAAGCAACTTTTATCATAATCCGTATATTAGTTTTCGGGTAAAAAAGAAAAGGGGGTGACAGACACGCGAGTAAGTACTTATGGCTCGGCGATTCTAATCGCCTGTGTGTCAGCAAAGAGCCGCGAGCCGCGAGCCTGGGGGTTACCATGCCCCTAGGCTCGCGGCTCGCGGCGCGTGTGAGCGATTCTCGTGTGTCACCGACGCGAGCCGAGTAAGTTCGAGAACTTAAAAACCCGCGTACTTTAAGTTCGTACGTGTGTCACCCCTATAACACATAGTTTTAACGAACTTTCTGCTTTATAATACATTGTGTGAGGCTGATGATCCAAAAGTTGTTGTATGAGTATGTACCATCGATGAAATTGATTCCTTCCAGTTGACAAACCAACGTCATTTGGTCGGATCACGACAATTCAATGTTAAATTTTGTGATGTGTTAGCTGGGTTTGACATAACGCGACCAAACTACGTAGGGCCTCCATCTGCATAGGAATCAGCTTCTCTGATAGTACAACAGGTGTTTTAATATTTGAACGTGTGTGGCGGGCATTATACCTGGGTCGACGTGTGTGTTGAATTACGTAAAACTGCACTCGAATTACCTGCAACAAAGAAACATTCCATTAGTTATTATTGTGGCTGGCGACTTGATATCGTATTACGATCGTGGTTGAAGCAAAAATAGATCTAGTGACTATTACACACGTTTATGCTTCAAAATGTAATATAAAAAATATCACATAATATGTATTTTAAAGGTTATCAGAGTCAACATTTTTCCTAAAATATGTCTAAACTTACCGGACAAAATATTCCCTTATTAACTTATAATTTACCTACTCATAAAAATATTTACACAGCGAATAAATATCATACTTGGTCTGCTCGTCTTTGTCTTATACTGTATAGGAAAAGCGGACTTTGAATATTAATTATTATATTTAGTTACTAGCAAAACTCATATCAAAAATAAAATAAAAACCGGCCAAGTGCGAGTTGGACTCGCCCATGAAGGGTTCCGCAGCACCAATAAGGTTTATTTCTATAAAATTAAAAGGTTTTTGATTTATTTTAATATTTCATTAGGGTTCCGTAGCCAAAATGGCAAAAAACGGAACCCTTATAGATTCGTCATATCTGTCTGTCTGTCTGTCCGTCCGTACGTCCGTATGTCACAGCCACTTTTCTCCGAAACTATAAGAGCTATACTATTGAAACTTGGTAAGTAGATGTAGTCTGTGAACCGCATTGACAGGCATGATCGTTATATTATATTTGCCTTTGTCTTTACACAAGTAAAACAAAATCGATTTTCTGCGATCACTTGTATCAAATATTCGACCGTGTGTAGGATCCCTAACATTGATTGGCTAGATTAAATTGTATCCAATATCCTTGATTTAGGCAAAAAACCCAATAAATCTTAATCCAAACCTATTATTTCTAGATTCTATAGTTAAAATACTCTTAAAACTGGTATGCAGGGTTATTGACCTGGCACGTGTGACGTGACAGGTGTTTAGCATGTATGAGTCATACACACACACACACTAATAGTGTCCACCGTCTGCATAACTGAGGTAATTGATGACAAGGATGGGAAGTTAATGTTATGCGAAATGTGTCTGTCACCGCTTTATGCTAAACCGATGTAGCGATTTTGATGAAATTTGGTGTTGAGATCCTTTGGGTCTAGACTCTAGACCATTGATTCCCAAAGTGGTCCAGGTGGACCCCATGGGGTCCACGGGAGCCCGATAGGGGTCTACGCTTGCGTGGAAAAAAAATGGGGGTCCACGAGTCGTTAACGGGGGTCTATAAAAATTAGGTGACCCGATTTGACTTCTCCTATGAATATAGGCAGACAATATTATATTAATAGCAGATTAAATGTTACAGAGCGAGGAGATTTAGAAATAAGTAAAAGTGTGGTAGTTTTTGTGTTAAATAGCTACAAAACAAGAAAATATTTGCGTTTACGTACGTAATTCGGGTTTTGCCACCCCGAAGCGAAGGTTATTGGTTCCTTGTACTGTGAATTGTGAGTCAAACTTTTAGCTTACAAAAAAGTAAAGGTCCAACTTTTGGATGAATAAGCTTTTTAGACCGGCCTGGAACTGGGGGGGGGGGGGGGGGGGGGGGTAGTTGTGGGGTCCACCGAATCCAGCAAAATATTTAAAGTGGTCTACGAGAAAAGCAAGTTTGGAAACCTCTGCTCTAGACTCTAGGTAGAGAAAAGACAATGTTTTCATTGCTAAATAATGTACAGTTCTCGCTCGACATCACAGTGAGATTGATATTGCGGAGAACATAATATTTCGCTGTGGACAAAACCCAGTATTTATGACATTACTTTAGAGTTGAGATACTTATTAGTTGTTCAAGATAAGTAGTCCAAAGCTTAAACTGCTACGCGAAATTTAGTAAAAATTCCAATCCAGGATTCCAGTCCAGCGCTGGATTGGATCACTGGATTGGAATAATGTAAAGTGGCCGTTACGGGTAAGTAAGTTATAATATTGTTAAAAATATATTTTGTATACCATACTCGGCGAAACATGGCGGTATCGGTCATTGACAGCAACATCAACAACATCTGACACATAATTGTCAATCGCGGTTTATACAGAAAATGACAAGTTTTTGACAGGGAGTCAAATGTCAATTACCGCTACCGCCATGTTTCGCCGAGTATAGTATAGCTTAATTAACATACTGTAATACACATATTAATTATATTATAACAATTGGTTATAACTTATAAGTTATTAGTTATTACTATTTGGTTAAACAATAACCAGTTTCCGCTATGATAATTAATGTGTAATTAATTGAGATAACATAATGTTTTAATTGAACAATGAACATTCACACATTAATTAAAATTAATTTAATTTTGATTAGTAGGTAAATTAAGTTGCATAATGTCTTGCTAAAAAAAAGAGTCGTAGAAATAATCTTGAAAAAATTACACTTTATTAGGGCTTCTTATCCAAAGACTTAAAACTGAACATTATAAAACTCTACTATCAGTTTGTCTGTCACCAAGTCGTACTTCATGAACCGTAACATGTAAGTACTTAAAATTAGCAAAGAGTACCTACTCATATTTTATTTATAAAAAAAACTGGTGTTACCAAGGTGTTACCCATTATGATAAGTCATAAGAGCACCATCGCTATGTTAATTATAATTATGTCATTAGTCATTAGATGTGTCATAATATTATGTGTAAGTATATTATGTACTAATTGTTTTTATTAAATATTAATTAGATTGGCCACACAAGAAACTACAAAGCCTAGATTTTTCTTCGGACTTTTGAATGGGCCAACGCATGACGCAAGGGCGCTTGACCAAACAAATCACAAGAAAAATCTCTTTCAGCGCTGCTACTGTCACAGTGAACTCTAGACAGGGGGCTCATGCACACCCGGAGGCCCAATCCCCTCCTATTTTCCCTTCCCTACCCTCCCCTATTACCCTATTCCCTCTTAAGGCGATATATCGAAAATAAATTATACCGCAAGGGCAATTTTGTATGACTATAAAGTCGTGAATACGCTGCGGCCAGAAGCTATCGCGGCTCGCTCGGAAAACATGCGACAAAACGTAATTATAATTATTTAAAAAATAACTAGGAGTATTAAAGCAAAATGCTTCTACACGATTTTGAGTTGCAAAGGTGTCTATTAATTAGACTAATTTCCTACAATACAGTATTTTCGTTTAAAAATAATCTTCAAATTTCGTATTTTTAAGAGGTCATTTCGAAAATTAAATGTATCGAGGCAAAATACATTAATCGTGTTTCTAGTTCTTCTCAAACCTAGATAAGGCTATGAAGATATGTATATCTCATTACCAGATTTGTAACATTTCTGATGGTCCTATAGTATTACGTCAAAATGGACAGTTTTTCAATATAGCGCCTTAAAAGGCCGGCAACGCATCTGCAGCTCTTCTGATGCTGCGAGTGTCCATGGGCGACAGAAGTTGCTTTCGATCAGGTGACCCGTTAGCTTGTTTGCCCCCTTATTTCATAAAAAAAAAACAACCCAAAGTAGTATCACTTAATTTTGTTACAACTTGTTCGTGAATATTTTTGTTACTTGCTTAAGTTCGTTCGATTATAAGCAGTCTCCGGATACTTCAAAATAGGATATTAAACTTTTCTGAGAACTATTGTAGATAGATTCCAGGTATTCTACAGTTAACCCTAAGTAAACTCTGGTTAAATATACCCCGGGCTATTGGACACTGGACAGCGGCTGCGGTTACAGGTTATTTACGAATCGCTTAGTTTGGACACTAGACGTCTAGATTTAAGCTAGGTACGCCTTTAGGTATTTTTAACCGACTTCCAAAAAGGAGGAGGTTATATGTTCGTCTGTATATTTTTTTTTGTATGTTCAACCATAACTTCGCCATCTGTGGACCGATTTTCATGATTTTTTAACCGACTTCCAAAAAACGAGGAGGTTATATGTTCGGCTGTGGATATTTTTTTTTTTTTTTTTTTTTTGTATGTTCAACGATTACTCCGCCGTTTGTGAACCGATTTTCGAAATTTTTGTTTTGTTGTATTAGGTTTCACTCCAATTTGGTACCATGTTCACAAAAGTGGTGACCTGATGATGGGATCCAGGAGTAATCGAGGGAACTCCTCAAAATTTATATGGAAACATATGGTGATTTTGGTTTTATGTCAAGTGTACTAAGAATATGCTACCAAAAAGTCAAATATTAGGTCAAGGTATACCATGGTTTCGAAGATGCTGAGAGAACTCCTGACTCTTTATAGATACACGTTTGGGAGTTTCGGCGTTGTTTTAAGAACAGAAAGCATATGCTACCATGCAATTCAAATTCATCACCATCATCATCGTCATCATCATCATTACCACGTCGTGTTAAGGTCACCAATGTCTCATGGCACAAAATAGATAATAGTACAAGGCATAGGCATGGATACAATAATAATAATTATGTACATAACAACACCAATTATTATAGGCTGTTTAATATACACGGCGGTCGGCGCCGCAGAGGCAACGGCGTCGCCGCGCGGCGCGCGGCGGCGCGCGGCGACGCGTACGTAAACATCGTATTCAAGTTCTAACTGGAATGTCAGGGCATGCGGCATGCCGCCAGAGTAGACAGAATGATAGAGTATGCCGACTTAGAACTGATGTAATTTTTTTAAGTTTGACGTATTATGACAAAAGTCGTCGCTAGGGTCATAACCTACAAATTTATTTGTTTATATTTTGGCACATGCAAAGAAAACTGTCAGAATTCAATTTCAAAATCTTATTTTTAAAATTAAATTATACCAGCCAGCGCGCAGCCTTTAACTTATCCTGGCGAAACACGAAAGAAACGACAGATATTAATACTCGTCAGTCTCATAGCAGTCGAAGTACTGGTAGTTATGTCTATTGTGATGCCACGCTGCGAGCATTTTGCAGCACGTGTTCACTTAGATCTTTTTAAATGTATTGTTTAAATTTATCTATCTACCTGATATTTGGGCCTTGGGGTATGCCGTATGACTCATATCAGTCTTAACAAATTGTAATAAGATACGTAGAATATACGCAGTACCACCGACGACCACTTATAAATTCGCGGACTATGACGGAGGTCAACTTAAGGTGAACGCAGATTTGGCCGCACCGCAGTCGCCGCATTCGGAATTCTTTATATGAAGTTATAGGCAAGCTCGCATACCTACCTACCCGCGCCGCAGTCTTCGCAACTTCATAATAATATGAAGAATTGCGAATGCGGCTACTGCGGTGCGTGCGGTGCGGCCAAATCTGCGTTCACCTTTAATAACAATTATACGAGATCAATTACCACTCAATATTATGATTTATGTTGTCAATTCAATGCTCACTGCTCACACCAAGCTCACTGTTGAGTTGTCAGACGTCAGTTGCTTACAAACTTTCAACAACACAATGAAAATCTGTTACAAGTTACAACTACCTATATAAAACTTCTACGTACAAGCGATAGCGCGACACAGGAGCGCCTCAGTGACATCTAGTGAAGACAATATGAAACTATTTTTTATACAATTTGAATTGGCACTAACAGTTTACCTACTAGGTAACTAAAAAGAGTGAAATTATTATTTTTAACAAAAAATTAAAACCGACTTCCAAGGTAAAAACAATATTAATAGCATCCTTATAATATGAACTAAAAAGTATTAAATAATTTTTCCTATCTAATATGTAGTGCCTTTTCCCGAATTCGGCTAAACTTCAACTATTTCTGTACTAAATCTTCATAATTTTGAAGTCGGTGCCAGTTCCAAAAGTTTCAAATCTTCTGTCAAAGAAATAAAGATTCAGCTATATCTGGTACCGACTTCAAAATGATGAAGATTGAGTACAGAAATAGTTGAAGTTTAGCCGAATTCGGGAAAAGGCACTACATTATGATAGGAAAAATTATTTAATACTTTTTAGTTCATATTATAAGGATGCTATTAATATTGTTTTTACCTTGGAAGTCGGTTTTAATTTTTTGTTAAAAATAATAATGTTGTTGTACAGGGTTGAATCCGAATTTGGTACCATGTTTACAAAAGTGGTGATCTGATGATGGAATCCATGAGGAATCGAGGGGACTCCTTGAAATTTGTATGGAAACATATAGTGATTTCGATTTTTTCTGAAGCATTCGAGGTAAATACTACCAAAAAGTAAGACTTCGCACCAGGTTATAAACTGGATCCGAAGGTACCGAACAGAACTTTTGAATGCTTATAGGTACAGGTTCAGGCATTTCGGCGTTGTTTATACAACTGAAAGCATAAGCCAACACATCAATTTGATTGATCATCATCATCACAACCATATTTATACCATGAGTGATCACATTATGACCAAATTATTGGTACTTTTCGTGATATTTTGCATCGAAGCAGATGTTTTTGATGATTATTTGCTGTTTGTAGACCGATTTTCAAAATTCTTGTGTTTTTGTGTAGGGTAGATAGTAGTTTTGTATAACAATTACGAAAGTGGTGAGCTGATGATGGTATCTATGAGCAATCAAGGGAAATCCTTGAAATTTATCAAAACACTGATAGTGGTTAAAATGTTGTTTCTAGAAACTTAAACGTACGTTACGAATAAGAGAAATTTCATATGAAGGTGTCTGTTGGTCCAAAGGCACTGAACAGAACTCCTAAACCTTTAAAGATAAAAGTTTGGAAATTACAGCATCGCTTAGATGCAAGCATTTACCACAATTCATACATAGTGTGAATAGTTAACATTCGTATTGGTTATTTACACATAAAGCCTTATTTTGTAGGATAGCTAAAAAGAGTGAAATTATTATTTTTAACAGAAAAATTAAAACTGACTTCCAAGGTAATTATTATTTTTAACAAAAAATTAAAACCGACTTCCAAGGTAAAAACAATAATAACATTAATATGAATATTAGTATTAAATAATTTTTACTATCTAATAGTGCCTTTTTCCGAATTCGGCTAAACCTCAACTATTTCTGTACTCAATCTTCATAATTTTGAAGTCGGTACCAGATAGCTGAATCGTCAGTCCTCTGACAGAATATTTGAAACTTTTGGAACTGGCCGACCGACTTCAAAATTATGAAGATTGAGTACAGAAATAGTTTAGGTTTAGCCGAATTCGGAAAAAGGCACTATTAGATAGTAAAAATTATTTAATACTTTTTAGTTCATATTAATGTTATTATTGTTTTTACCTTGGAAGTCGGTTTTAATTTTTTGGTTAAAAATAATAGTGTAACTATTACTGTAGTAAATGCCTGAAGTAAACTGGTAGCAATAAAAATTATATTATTAAGATTACCATGTTTTTTCGTTTACCTTTAATTTCAAATCCAATTTTACTGTTAAAATTAAAACTCAGGGCGTTAAATTCTTACCAATACTTATTATGAATGCGAAAAAGAGCGTATTCCCCCTAAAAGTCCGGCACCCCACCTGCAACTCTTCTGATGATGCGAGTGTCCATGGGCGATGGTGGTTGCTTTCCATCAGGTGACCCGTTTGCTCAGTTGCCCTTTAATTTTATAAAAAAACAGAAGCTTAGCCATACTACAGCAAGAGCCAGTAATAAAGTCATGCTGGGATGCAAACTAGTGTTTTTATTGTGCTTGCCAAATAACGTAAAGTTTTAGCTCGTAGGGAGGGGACCGTTTTATTGTCATTTTACTATCGATAAAATGTTACAACTTTGGGACGCGACCTCTATCATCTCTGTCTATCTTATGTTTTATTAAGAACCAATTTGATCTCATGAATAAATATTAAATATTATATTAAAAGAGCAGTTTGATTTGACATTAATTTAATTCTTTACGTAAATATAATAATAAACAAAAAGCAACATATTTTGTTTTCTACAAAATATTAATTAATACTAGTCATCATTGTAGGTACAACGTTCTTAAAGATTATTTTTACTTTAATGCAATAATGATTTAAAATGGTTCGCAAACTTAACAGAGTATAATTAAAATTCATTTACAAATCATGTAATACACTGTTACCTCCTGCTTCATGTTAGTGTCAGGAACAAAATATCATTCATATTCCATTATCAATTCATTCTATTCCAGTCTGATTTTGCTCCGTTGCCATTCGAATGAAGTACCGATTTTCACAATTAAATGCGCAATGATCAAGTGCCACTCGAGTCGAGCATCGATATAAATAGCACAACACTACAAGTGTCTAGGGTATCGCTTGATGTCTGTAAATGTATGTGCAGCTCTGCTTTGTATTCTGAATATTTTATCAGTAGTAAAGTGATGAAGTATCTTAAATATCACAGAATTCAGATTTCTAGTACGATGATAAAATATTATGTTGCTTCTTTAAGGAAATTCATGCACTATTCAATTCATATAAACGCACTATTATTATTTTGACTGCAATGAATAATTGTTTTGCACTTTATTTAGATAAGTATTGTTATAATTTTATAGTTTAATTACACGACACGAATAAAATACACGACAGATTTCGTAAAACTTAAGTTTTTTTAATGTTTGAGTAACTATTCCAGCTGTCGAAAGCAATTAAAAGCAGTTATTTTCATACAATTTTTAAATTAAGTCCATTTCAAAGTGTTTGACGTGTTATGTAAACTATTTTAAAATATCGATAGATTTATATCTCAAATATCGACAACCATCAGCACATAACTAGTACCATGGGACTGTCGTATCGATGTAACAGTGAAAAACACGAGTTAGACTACAGCTAGCGTTAACTTTATACTTCACTGGTTTAACTGGGATTACGGGAGTTACAATTTCATTATCATTTTGTAATTGTTTGGAGTTCAACGGCTTTAGGTCTGAAAACTGAGCTTTTACAATAAACAAAATGATACTATTTTACAAAATTCTGCCTATTCTGCTTTTGAATTTTTGTAAAATTACTCAAATTAAAAATCATAAATAATTTTATTACTTATTACAATTACACTTTTTTACTCCTCCCATATTGATAATAATCCTTGTAGCGTGTTTGTTATATTATCATAGCGCCTTAATTGCTCCTCCGATTTCAATAAGGTGTCAAACATAATATGATTTAGATTTTTGATATTTTAGCTACGGTCCAACCGAAGATTTAAAAACACCAATAATAAATATCAATATTAGTTTTTACTTTTTAATATTGTAACTAGTTTCCTAGTTCCGACCATACACATTAATACTTTTGGCATCGCCACTGTATTTGTCTAAGTTTAATCTCCCAAAGTCTTGAATGTCTGAGTGAGTTGTCTACTTCTGTCTAGCTCTGAATTACTGTAGACGATGTAACAACTGCTAGAATTATTAATGGCCACTACCACTTTAGGGCTCCGTGTTAAGTTTGTACTTGTGTATTAAGTATAAGGTAGATAGAGATAACACTAGAAATCTATATCTACTAATTATAAAAATAGTATTAAAAAAAAGATAAAATCGACTTCAAAATAATTGTACGTAATTGAGAATTAAAATTGCCTCATCTCAAAAATTACTGAACCGATTTTGATGAAACTTGAAGTGTTCCCTAAGTTGAACAATACCTAGTACAACAAAAAAAGAATCACTTAAGGCCATCCCCCGAGCAAACGACCATACATTTGACGCGTTGTCGAGATCGCACAAAATCAATTTTTTTTACTTATCTTAGTTCAAAATTGATTTAAAAAAAGTTAAAACGGGGAATATGTAGCTAATGAAATTGTCTATTGTCGTGTGTTTCAAATGAACGTAATTTTGTAAATCCTAAGGAGATGCTGAAAGTATGCTTGAATTTTAATAAATTGGCTTTACTTTGGAAGCTGATATCATGAGTATAATAAACAAAAATAGAAAATTTAAAACGGGGAAAGGAATGTTGATATACTGAAGATTATTGCTGTATTTTTATTATAACTTTGTAGCTTTCAAAGTATGAGTTTATAAGGCTCTAAATACGGTAAATTACGGAATCTCCGTAGGGAAGGCCCTTAAGTTTGTACTAATTTTATTAGGTAGGAACAGGGCAACAGAAAACTATAATTTATTATAATAATACTAGTTAGTTATCTAAGTTTATCAATTTCTGATTGCCATTTGGCAAAGGCCTCCTCTAGCCTCTTCCATTCTCTTCTGTCTCTTGCCACCTCTACTCCAAGTAACGCCAGCAATTGGTTTATAATCATCAGCCCACCTTTTTCTCTGTCTACCTTTACTCCTTTTCCCATGTCTTGGGTACTTATTATTTAAGTATAAATTATTATACTACTGTTAAAATTAGGTTTTTATCCAATAACTAGACTCTACAGACAAGCCGTGATATTTTGAGCCACAAAACTTCTGACACAGACTACAAGTTCCATGCCTCATTTGGCCATAGACTAGTTCATCAAAGAGTGAACTAAACATTCGGCAATGACAGCTCGTTCCATTCGGTCAATATCCAGTATCAGTGGCTCCCACTCGCATGGTTACGGCTGTTTTATTGAACGACGTTATGTAATAAGGACAAAAGATTTGTTTTAAGTTGAGCAAAAATTCGTTTTAAATTTATCAAATTATTTGAAACATGAGATTTTGTTTCAAAATTAATTAACATAATAGTTCATTTTGATTTACAATTCACATCGCGCTGTAAAACAATGTATCATACTTATAGAAATAGTTTGCTGAGCTTGTTAAATTCTACTTTAGTTTTGAGGTCGCTAATAATTTTGTTGTTATTCTAATTATTGAATAACAACGAATACCGAGTACTCATTACTTAGTTTGACACACATAAGTTTAGACTAGACTTTATGTTTGAGTGCCTAAATGGTATTGTTATTTTGATTGAAATGTTTTGCTATAAATAATAGCTTGTAGGCAACAATTCTTTGCAAGCTCAGTTGTGTTTTTTAAGTAACATTTGATTCGTTTTAGTCTTGAGACGGGCACCAGTAAATTAGCGCTACTAGATGTTTGTCCATACAAATAAAAATATTTTTTCAATTTAGTTAATCTTGTTAAAACTCGAGAACAGCTGAACCGATTGAAATATTCGTGCAAGTCCAGGGAAGGTTTATATTATGAGAGAAGTGAAACGAAGTTCACCGGGTCATCAAGTAAAAAAGTTTATTGAGATGGTAATATAATATCACGGTGTATCACGGAATTTATCGCTCTAGCATACCACCGTCCATATGAGCTCACTTGCAGTCACAATTGGTTCCAATAGAGACGCGTTGTGCGAATCAATTTTACAATTTTAGACATACCCAACTACATATTATATGTATCACTCTTGTCTATCTGTCTGCAAATTCATCAATATAATTCATCAATTCATTAATAAAATGAAACAGAGCAGTTTGTTATATTATATGTATATTAACGTGATCATCTCAGGAACTACTGATTTAAATTAAAGATAAATTGTGTTGGATATAGTCCATTTATCAAGGAAAGATTTAGGTTACATAACATTACGCTGCGAACAGTTTCCACATTTTCCACTGAGCAAAGAATCAGTGGAAAATGTGGAAAAACGTGAAAATTCATCTTAGTTATGATGAGTTGGTAACGACGAAACGAACGAGCTGTTTGGTCGCTACACAACAATATTATGAGTTAGCGCGGACGAAGTCGCAGGCTTCAGCTAGTACAATAAACGTCTATCTGCAATTTAACTGAACTAGAACAATATCGAACATCGATTTCGATAAAGTAGATTTATGGGTGAAGTTGTGAATGCACTAGACTGCATTGTTAAATCATAACTCTAAACTCAATGATTTTAGGGTTAAGAGTCCGATACGAAATTTTGCCGATTTTGCCGAAATTGCAAAGGTTCGCTACAGAAATATTATTAGGTTTTTTCCCCTTATTAGACTACAAAAAATATATATTAATTATTAGATTTAAAATATATTTAAGCGCGGAAAGCCGACTCGAACTTGCGGCGAGAAATATAATGTGAGATTTAGGTTGTTTTGAATCGCGTTTTTTTGGCACAATTTGTTTTTTTTTCTTTTTTCTCGAATTGGATAGAATTTTATCTATAGATTATTTTTGTCGTTTTCTTTTTATGAATTACAGTTCCAAGTTGCCGAAATTAACAGCAATTCTTTACCCATTTTCTCTAAAATTTTGCCGAGTTACATATTTTTTTATTCAACTACACTGACATAGTATGTACTACGTACTAGAGCAGCTATTGCAAACAAAAAACATGTCGCACTTGAGGCATGAGCGGGGTGGGAGGCGGGGCGGTGATTGCTATAGATCAGTACCGCAGAAGTGACACAGTTTTGTGCCTACACTCGAATGAATGCAGAATCTATTTGAGTAAGTGGATAAAATAAAAATAAAAATTCACTTTTTTATAAAAATTTTATTTAAGTATGGATCCATAGTCCACTATAGCTAATTACCTTATTTAAATTACTTAAATATTTTCAAATATGTACCATAATAAAAGTATTATAATGTACGCATGTATAATGTACGTAATATTCTAAATATTACCAAAGTACAAACTCGTCTACTTGAGTAAGTACTTCATTCATCGTCGTCTTATCATAGATCTGTATTCTGCCTACATTACATTCTGAATCTACTACTCTATGACAATGTAAAATGGCGCGCGCCTTCGCCTAGTAATTGAATGTTCGTATTTTAATTGAAAATAATTAAATAGGAATGCTAATACCGATGAAATATTATTCCGTTGCATTTGGGAGTGTTACTGGAATAATTTTTGCAGTATCTTAACCCACAACTAGGCATTATTGAGACTTTTTTTGGTTTTGTTTTTTATTGCTGTACGTCTGGCGCGCAGAAGAGCTCGCGGGCGACTAAGTGCCCTGCTGCTATACAGATTACGTTGAATGTGACCAAGCATTGCGTTGCGTTGTCGAGTCTGGTACCTCAACTATTTCATATTAAAGTGATAAAAAGTAATTCCAACATTTTATAGACGACTTTCTCAACAGTACATTGTATTTTTTTCATACCGTTAAGACGTCAATACAATCCATAAACAGGTGATATTCTAAACCTTTTACAGCAAAAATCACAAAACTGTCGCGGGTTTGAGTTGGATTATTAAAAAAATACTTAAAAAAATAAAAAAATGTAGCTCCAACATTATATTATAATTGAAATGATCTTACATGTTGTGCATTAAAACTTATAGAAATACTGTATTTTAACTGTTAAATCACGTCTGTAAAATCAGCGAAATCGGCAAATTTCGTATACGGACCCTTAACTTTATCGATTTGTAACAAATGTAAATTATATGTAATGAATTTTAGATTGAGCAAAAAATATTACTGATAATTTGTTTATGTTCCAATATATATACAAGGTGCAACAAAACTAATTAGTGATAAATGATAATACATTAGGGTATGTATATGTGTCCCTTGTATAGAGTTTTTTGTGAAAGTAGCAGCGCTGAAATAGCAACCTTATGCTACGTTTTGATGCTTGCCGAGCCACGGCAAGCCTCCACAAGCCACAAGCCTCCACAAATCTCGCTTTGCATTTGTAAGTCGTTTTCACGCTCGTGAACGCGTCAGTGTATTACGTACATGCCCTTTGATCTCTGTCCAAAAACCGACACTACTTCCGATCGTCTACAAGCGTCCGCAAGCTCACGCAAGCCAAGCCATTTCACCTGTTTTCACGCTCGGGCTTGTGGAGGCTTGCCGTGGCTCGGCAAGCATCAAAACGTAGCATTAGGACTGGCCAGTGTACTGGGTTTTATTTCAATATTATTTTACATATTTTGTATGAATTTTACAATTTAATAATGATGGACTTCGTTTTGTAATAGATTTTAAGTGTGTAGTGTGTACTTACTATAAATTAATTTTTAATATATTCTATGTTTACTTTTACTTGCACGCCACCACCACGGATGGCAGAATGTGTAGAACCGCATTTTATAAGTAATTTGAAGACATAATATGTTATGCACTACATTCTCGCAATAAAATATATATTTCATTTCAAAACCTAAGCATAATTTCATATAGATTTAGAACTTAGATACTGCAGTGTATGTCCAGTTCATAATCAGGCCAAGTACATTTATTTCTGCATGCTGTGACAACTATTGTATGATGCAATCAGAATATTTATAGATCAAAACATTTTAATACCTGTTACCCAAATTGATATTTTTGATCGGTTGGTCCAAAAAGAAAAGTGTTCCTAACTAATAAGTAGTTAGGAACACTTTTCTTTTTTGTGGAAGTCCGGTCCCTTTTGAGGTAGACCGGCCAGTCGTGGAGGGAGTCCTGCGTTAGACAGACCCAGGACATCCCTCCGTATATGGCTGAAGGAAAACCGTGGTTTTAGTGGGTAAGAGTCCCACATACCCCCGGGGTGCTTCAGCTAACAGCTGAGGCACATCCCCAACCCGGGGGACCCGTGACGGATTTCCCCTGCGCATAAAAAAAAGGAACACTTTTCTCACTATATCACTACACGTTATACTTAAAGTCGCGTCCCGCTGTCTGTCCCTATGTATAATTTATTTAAGAGCCCGGGTAACCCTCGAAATTCTCATACATACGTAATACCAAAATCATTTTGTCATACGAAAATATTTAACATGTTTGATTTATTTTTCAGCATACAATAGTAATTACCTAGGTTCCTGAACAAAAATTAACTTCAAAATATTTAAACACTAAAAAAATTTTTTTTGTGTAAAATTTTTTTTTACTAAATTTACTACTAAATATTTAAACACTAAAAAATAGAGTAAAACACTAAAAAATATATAAAAAAATAGTAAATATACTACAAAATATTTCAACTCCAAAAAATATTTTTTAGTATTAAAATATTTTGTGGTAAATTTAATAATTATTTATAATTTTTTTAGTGTTTTACTCTATTTTTTAGTGTTTAAATATTTAGTAGTAAATTTAGTAAAAAAAATTTATACACAAAAAATTTTTTTTTAGTGTTTGAATATTTTGAAGTTAATTTTTGTTCAGGAACCTAGGTAATTACTATTTTAAGCTGAAAAATAACTCAAACATGTTAAATATTTTCGTAGGACAAAATGATTTTGGTATTACGTATGTATGAGAATTTCGAGGGTAACCCGGGCTCTTAAGTATGCTTATTCACTTGCTTTGATATTTAAAAATTCGTAATGGATTTTGATGCAGCTCTTAATTTAAATTTATACTAATATTATAAAGCGGAAGAGTTTGTTAGTTTGTTTGTTTGTTTGTTTATTTGAACACGCTAATCTCAGGAACTACTGGTCCGATTTGAAAAATTCTTTCAGTGTTAGATAGTCTATTTATCGAGGAAGGCTATAGGCTTTATTTTATCACGCTAAGACTAACAGAAGCGAAGAAATAGAGGAAAATGTGGAAAAAACAGGGGAAATTATTTTAAGGGCTTATTTGAACGCGCTAATTTCAGGAACTACTGGTCCGATTTGAAAAATTATTTCAGTGTTAGATAGGCCATTTATCGAGGAAGGCTATATGCTATATTTTATCACGCTAAGACTAATAGGAGCGAAGAATTAGAGGAAAATGTGGAAAAAACGGGGGAAATTATTTGAAAGGGCTTATCTTACGAACTACTAGAGCAATTTTTCTCTTATTTGGGTCAGATAGAAAGTAGAGCACGTGAAGGATCATAGGCTATTTTTTGCGGACTAATTTGTCTGTGAAATATCTAATTTACGCGGGCGAAGCCGCGCGGAACCTCTAAGAATTATAAAAATGAATCCATATTTCCCTTGGTTACGACATCACGCGTAAACAGCTGGAACGATTCTGCTGAAATTTGGTATAGATATATTATATACTTTGAGTCCCGGAAAAGGACATAGGATACATTTTGTCCCAAAAAATGTACAGTTCCCGCACAATAAACTTTTATGATTTTCGCCTAAACTATTCAATCTATATTGCTGAAATTTGGTATAGAGATACTTTGAGTCCCGGGAAAGAACATAGGATATATTTTGTCGCGGAAAAATGTACGATTCCCACTAAATTTACCTTTATGATTTGCGCGTAAACTATTCAATCGATGTACGGGAACAACTATAAACTGAAGTCCACGCGGACGAAGGCGCGGGCAACAGCTAGTATAATATAATAGGGATGTTCAGAATCTTTCTTAAGGGTCATGTTTAAGTTAATGTTTAAGCGGGCGAAGACGCGAGGGCCAGCTATATTGGTCCTAGTGTGGGATATGTGCGGCGGCCAAAGGAAGATCTTCCGACCGAGAGAGGTGGTATGCTCGGTCAGGCCGAAGCCCACGTGACACATTTCAGCTGTCGTATATATACCGCCGCGCTTAGAAAACTTCGATAGCGCGATGCAGGAATGTTAGGCGAATTGTGGGTACCGCCACATCACTCCCCCCCGAAGACCGGAGGTCGAATCTTGAAGTCTTGTCGCTTGAGTCGCCAGTGCCAGAGAGTTCCAGTGAGTCGGAACTATAAGCTGCTTGCACGGGATCCAGTGAGTCGGATAAGCTGCCGTGCTGGGCCGATGCTACGTGCTGACCAGGAGAGATGTGCTCTGCTTGCTGACCGGTCGGTGTAGTGAGAAAGCCCGATGATGCCGATGCGGAGTCGCCCAGGCCGCGGTACATTGCGGCTAGTGGACGAGGTACCCGATGAGGCGATGCTGGCTGGCGCGGTGCGGAGGGGCGGGGAGTGATGATGATGAAGGAGGCGTGTTCTGTCGAGGGTCACCAATGTGGGAAATATACTTGGCCGCCACACTAGTATTAATAAATTTTAATAAAATTAAAGACTATTAAATATAGAGTATAAATTATAATAATAGTTGTATAAATAAATGGCGTATTTACAAGTCTTTGGCCGCAGAGGTAATCGAACTCTAAATTCCTTATAACCTTGGCAATTTAACTGGCAATAGCTGGCAAAAAATTTTACACTTCGCCGCCGTTACATTTTCCTCAACATAATGGTGCCAAGTTTTTAATAATCTGCTTCGAAATAACGTTGGTCGAAGATGCTTGAAGTAATGTTTTAGATTAAGGCCGTCCCCCGAGCAAACCACCTTGGCCATACATTTGCCGCGTTGCCGAGATCGCACCAAAACCCTATTTTTTTACTTATAATAGTTCAAAATTGTCCTAAAAAAATTAAAACGGGGAATATGTAGATTATGATATTGTCGATCTATTGTTGACATGTCGTGTGTTTCAAATAAAAGTAATTTGTAAATCCTAAGGAGATGCTAAATGTATGCTTGAATTTTAATTAATTGGCTTTACTTTGGAAACTGATATCATGAGTATAATAAACGAAAATAGAAAATTTAAAACGGGGAAAGGAATGTTGATATACTGAAGATTTTTTATCATAACTTTGTAGCTTTCAAATTATGAGTTTATAAGGCTTTAAATACGGTAAATTACGGAATCTCCGTAGGGAAGGCCCTTAAGGGTAATTTGTAAGTTGTGAGTCGCCGAATTTCGACTGGCAGAAATTCTGCTGAATTCAGTTTCATGTAACAAAAGTCCTGTTTGATTCACACGGGCGTAATTTTGTGAGTCATGATTTGTATGAAAAGATATTTACGCGAACGAAATTATACGACTCACGAGTCACGACTCACAAAATTACGCTCGTTTGGCTTCACCCTTAAGGCCGTCCCCCCGCCCCCGAGCAAACGACCTTGGCCATACATTTGCCGCGTCGCGTTGCCGAGATCGCGCCAAAACCCTATTATTTTTACTTATCTTAGTTCAAAATTATCCTAAAAAAAATTAAAACGGGGAATATGTAGTTTATGATATTGTCGATCTATTGGCGGGTGTTTCAAATAAAAGTAATTTGTAAATCGTAAGGAGATGCTGAATGTATGCTTGAATTTTAATAAATTGGTATTACTTTTGAAGCTGATATCATGAGTATAATAAACAAAAATAGATAATTTAAAACGGGGAAAGGAATGTTGATATACTGAAGATTATTGCTGTATTTTTATTATAACTTTGTAGCTTTCAGATTGTGAGTTTATAAGGCTTTAAATACGGTAAACCGTTAATTACGGAATCTATATAGGGAATCCCCTTAACTTTGAAATTATAATTACCTTATACATTTTAAAATACATACAGAGATTACCTGTAATTGTAAAATACACTAAACATTTAGGACATGATCTAGTGCTTAAGTATCTGAGACGTTTAGGCTGAAAAACAGTTATACGCGAAAAATTTTATTTAAAATAACTATTGTTTATAGTTCTTAAAACTTAGGATTGCAGCTGTTGCCAGCGTCAAATGTCAATGCATAATAATTAATAATTACTGTAGTATGAATAATTCATCATCTAGTTATCCACAATTATTGTGGATGACTAGATGACGTCCGCAACGCCATTACGGCAAAATTCGTTTATCGCGTAGGAACCGTACATTTTTCCAGTATAAAAAGTATCCTATGTCCAACGAATTTCAACAAAATCGGTTCAGCGGTTTGGACGTGAAGAGGTAATAGACAGACAGACACACTTTCGCATAATTTATAATATTAGTATAGACGTATAGTATATAATAGTATGAATAATATACTGATTGTTGATTTTACCACAGTCCACACTCCACACCTTTGGCAAGCTTAAAATAATTGCCAATCAGAATTAAAATGTTCAATAACTTTATGAAATGACTGATGTAATGAAAACTGGCCAAGTTAGATCTAATCTAGTTTATGATCTCACATTATTTAAATAACATTAATTGTTATAGATATTCAATAAAGCAAAGAAATAGACTCTATTATTTGTTCATAATGTTATTTGGTTCCTATATATACATATTTCGATTTTCCATGGAACTTGGCACTCATTAAGATCTCCATCCTTTTTACGGCTAAGTCCATAGACAAGAATAATGTTTGTATGGAACTTGGCTTTCAATTTTTACATATTTTATGTTTTTGGTGGGATAACTCAAAAGCAAATACTTAAACAAGTGTTTAAACAAAACTTTGTTTGAACTAGCTTTAACCTAATCCTATTGCCCACTTAAATATTTACTCCTAACTGTTAAATGTATTTTGTGTGGGTTTGTTTGGTTAGAAATCCTGACACTTTTTTTTGCCCATGGGAAGTTTTTTTCTTTAAAATACAGTCTATTATAAACCAGATACGGTCTAGCAATACATCCATACTAATATTATAAATGCGTAAGTGTGTCTGTCTGTCTGTCTGTCTGTTACCTCTTCACGCCCAAACCGCTGAGCCGATTTTGCTGAAATTTTGTTGCATGGAGATTCTTCGAGTCCCGGGAAAGGACATAGGATACTTTTTATCCCTGAAAAATGTACGGTACCCGCGCGATAAACGAGTTTTGGCGCAACGGAGTTGCGGGCATCATCTAGTAAGCTTTAATCCTACAAAATCTCATTAAATTAGTTCACTGGTTTTTGCGTCAAGGGGTAAGTACTAATCACACTAACAAACTATTATGAACTAGATGTTCCGCGCGGCTTCGCCTGCGTAATTTAGGATTTCACGGAAACCGTACATTTTCTGCAAAAAATAGCCTATACTCCCTTCACGTGGTCTATTCTTCATGTGTGCCAAATAACATAAAAAATGCTCCAGTAGTTCTTGAGATAATAAGCAATTTCAAATATTTTCCCCCGTTTTCTCCTCATTTTCCTCTATTACTTCGCTCCTATAACTCTTAGCGTAATAAAATATAGCCTATAGCCTTCCTCGATAAATGGGCTATCCAACACTGAAAGAACTTTTCAAATCGGACTAGCAGTTCCTGAGATTAGCGCGTTCAAACAAACAAACAAAGAAACAAACAAACTCCTCAGAATTATAATATTTTAGTAAGTATGAATGATAGTTGAATATTTCATACTGCTATAAGATTTTAAGGAGACGCCTTAGAATGGAGCTCGGATGATAGTGATGATGATGATATAGGTATGACGTCATTTGTTAGTATGCAGTAAACAACCAGGGGTCACCAACCGTCGGCAAACACTTGAGAACTGGACCAGAAAAAATAAGCAATACTTTGTTTACATACAATAAATATGTAATACAGAAACATTGTATGATTATATTGATTAATAAACTTATGTTTATATTTCCCGGAAGTTATACATAATTAGATGATGCCCGCAACTCTGTTGCGCCAAAATTCGTTTATCGAGAGGAAACCTTGCATGTTTCCGGGATAAAAAGTATCCTATGTCCTTTTCTCTCAAAGTATCTCCATACCAAACTTCAGCAAAATTGGGCAGTGGTTTGGACGTGAAGAGGCAACAGACAGACAGATACACTTTCACATGTATAATAATAGTATGGATTTATCTACAATTAAATAAATTATATTCATTCTAAGGGAACTTGGAAGTAACATCTCTACACTATTGTATTCTATCTACAAATATTAAAAAAAAACAGATGATTTTGCGTAAAATTGTAATTTAACAAAAGGTCACCAAAACCAAAACTTTATCATAATATTGAAATTTTACTTTTAATATGACTTTGAATCTAAACTATTAACAACCAAAGGTAACTAAAACTCCACAAAGGCAAACTAATGTTTGGAACAAGTGTATTGTTATATTCTGTACACATTAGAAACATTTTAAAGCTACATTACAATGGACAGGAACAGACCAATAATCGGGGAACAACGCGATGAAAACCTCACGACAGGCCGCTAATGTCCAACAGTTGACGGGCCCTGGGGTACAACCCTCTTTTTGTGTGTGGTACAAGTTAGAGGTTAGAGCGATTTCATAAAAAAACGTTACCCTAAGACTTTATATAATATATTTGTGCAACTATTTCTTAAAACGTAGTTCTGAGAAATCTAGCTTTGTAAGTTTGTGAGAAAGGGTGTTGATTAGTCTCCCACACAGATAATACTAAACAGATTCTATTGAAATATTAGTACTAGAGATAGCACCATTTTCCAGCGAAAAAAAGACTAGTATTTATACAAAAAGTACACTGTTCTGTTGAAGAGGAAAGAGTATTCTTGAATTCTTGGACAAAACTAGCATTTCTAAAAATCTTCTTACAATGTCTACCTAGCCTGCTTATAGCCTGATATAATCTATTTTTTTGTTTTTTCGTCATTGCTATATAATGTTGTTTTGCTGTCTTTTAAACAGTATTTAAAAATAGATTATTATTTAGTCATTTATATATAAATTTTAATAATATATTATTCATATCTCGTCATTTAATATTCTTAACTAATTACATAATGAACTGCATTGTTTGACTCCGTTCTTGAACCGCGCGCGTCGCGCGATTTACATACAATGAGTGCGTTACTCCAAAAAACTTGTTAACATAACATATTGTTAACACTTCCACACGAAATCATCATTAACATTCACATTGCATACAGATGAACGATTTAATTTAATTAATTATATACTTATTTAAAACAGACAAAGAATACACACGACCAGAGTAAGATTTCTAGCTGATTTTCAGAATTTTGCTGGTACACAATATAAAATTTTGCTGTAACATACAATCAAAAGTTTAGATCTTACGACAGAATAAATACTCATTCATAAACAGCTAAATTATTGCATAATAAAGCATTAAGATGCCACCCCCTATAAGCCTATCACTTAGCCCAAACCAAGTGTATCCACTTCTAAATAAAACGTTCAGAACATTAAGCCTGAACACACCTGCGGGGAAGCCCCAACCTGGCTGGGGACAACTGCCCCGGCCTGGGGGACTCCCCGTCCGAACCACTGGTCAGAAACGTTTTATCTTTCTCCAAACTCTTGCTTACGCTGAACATGCTGTTTTGATGCAAAATTGGCATTTCAAATGGAAATGTATTATAGAAGGGACAGAGAGTAGTTTGTACATTTATTAAACAAAAAATATTCAGGAAAGGATTCTCGGGGCTTAAAATTATAAATTATGTGACTAAGAGCAATACTACCTCTATAATATAGGTAGGTATTGTTTTTATGAATACCTTACATATATTTATACAATTATATAATATTATAGCCTCTAAATTATAGCTGATATTATGGTATAGCTTGATATTATGGTTTCTGAGATTTCATCTTTCATGTGACTTATTTCACATCTATTTATGTTCCATAACAAAACATAAACAAAAACAACAAACTGAGTATTTGATAACGCGCAATCAAGATGATCAAAGATTTCACGTTTCAATAAAGTTTAATTTGAGCCGAAAACGGGGAGGGTGGGGAAATTAATATCTAATTTTATGGGGTCCATACCCCTTTTGACCCCTCATTCGACCCCTTTTGCTAAGATTAGAAAAACAATTGAAGATTCAACCTTTTTGTAATTAAAAATGGCGTTAAATTTACAATTAAGGTAGCTTTCATAGACTCAACATTTTGTTTATGAAAAGGTGTTAAGGCCGTCCCCCGAGCAATCGACCTTGGCCATACATTTGCCGCGTTGCCGAGATCGCACCAAAACCCTATTTTTTACTTATCTTAGTTCAAAATTGTCCTTAAAAAAATTAAAACGGGGAATAAGTAGTTTATGATATTGTCGATCTATTGGCGTGTGTTTCAAACAAAAGTAATTTGTAAATAATAAGGAGATGCTGAATGTATGCTTGAATTTTAATAAATTGGTTTTACTTTGGAAGCTGATATCATGAGTATAATAAACAAAAATACAAAATTTAAAACGTGGAAAGGAATTTTGATATACTGAAGATTGTTGCTGTATTTTTATTTTAACTTTGTAGCTTTCAAATTATGAGTTTATAAGGTTTGAAATACGGTAAATTACAGTATCTCCGTAAGGAACGCCCTTAATGAGAACGAAATAAACTAATAATTAGTTTATTTCGTTCTCATTAGCACCTTTTCATAAACAAAATTGTAAGATTATCAAATTATTTGATGATCTTAATCTTTTTTCAAATTCAAATCGTTTATTTCGGACAAATTATTATAGTCCATATTATTATAAATTGAAAATTAAATTAAAAGCGAAAAATTGAAAATTGAAAATTACAATTTTTCGCTTTAATTTTTACGTAGTCTATGTAAGCTATTTTATATTGGTCTCTTTAATTTTGTAACCAATACGTTCAAGTATTTAATATTATAATTGCAAATTGCAACACATAAAGTTGGTTATAGATGCTTGAACTACAGATTCCAAAATCTTAGCTAATTTGAAGCAGAATATTGACGTTAATTATTAAAAATTAAGTACCTGGAAGAAAGGGCTTCGGTTGGAGTTTAAGTATTAAAAAATTCGAGGTTTCCCTATTAATTGTGATATTAGCGATGTTTTATTCAAATATAAAGTTGTTTTCAAAACACATACAATTGACGTCCTCTGTGGCTCAGTTGGTGGGCTGTTGGTAACTCAAGCCAGGGGTCGCGGGTTCGAATCGCGCCGACAGAACGAAAAAAAGTTTTCAAAGTTCCTGGGTCATGGATATTGTATTAAATATGTGTATCATATAATTAAAAATCTTAAATTTATGTATATAGTACATTGTATAGTATAAAAGTATTAAATATATTTCCGTTGTCTGGTACCCGTAACACAAGTCCTTCAAGTACTTAGCACGGGGCCAGACTGACGTTTATTATTTTTAGTATACATAAACAAATATGGAAGGAAGGAAGACTGTCTCGTAAGTATATTAAGTGGGCGACTAACCCAAAATTGTCGATTTTACAATTCATTTTTACACTTGAAAATAAGCCCCAAATTGTTTTATTTTCTAAAATTAGATATTACATTATATTTCCAAGAGTTCAATCTGAGCAAAAACACGATATCTTAAAATTTTCTCGATAGAAAAAATTCGCAAAGATTTATCTAATTTTCACGAATTTTTCATTTATTGCCATAACCGTGCATTGAACTAAGTTAATATTTCAACACATTGTATAAAATTCTATCATTGAGAGATCGACCTAGCGGATTTTTAAAATGTTGTATATTTATCGAGTTATTGAGAAAAAACTTATTTGGCGATGAATCCGCGTCGTTCTTTTTCGCCTGGCATATGAACGACGGGCGTGAGTGTGAAGAGAGAAGTCAAACATCGTCATGTTTGATTTTTTGCATTAGTCGCCCTCTTAAGGGATCTCATCTCATGATCTCACATAACAAACGAACTTTCAATTTCGTAGTCGGGTAGGGCTCTAAGAATTTCCCCGATACTTATCAATGACAGCGCGTTTCTGAAATTGCATTTTTCCAGATAAAGTCTTTGTTCGTTTCCGATCTGTCCCCCTCACAAAGGCACGCTGAGAACGAGATACCTTTGTACTGGGTTAGCGCAAAGCAACAGCTCCGTATTCGTAGCACAACCGAATGTCAAATGTACGGGGGATGTCAGAATTTTCGCGCAAAATGCACTATTGAAATGCTTTATTGCATGTCGCCATTCTTCACGAGTGTGCCGGTGGGATAAATAACACGGCCTCCGCGAAAACCGGCGGGGATTTTAAGGACCAAGGATACAACTCAACCACTCTATTATTGCGGTTTCTAATGCGGCTATCGGTTATTATCATTATGATCATGAAAATTATCAGTTAATCAGAGGAAAATTCAGTATATAATGGTCTCAAAACATTTGTTCAACAGGTGTTTAAATCTTTTGTAGTAAGACCGTATATCTTTCGATAACGTTACGGATACGTAGCTGTCAATTGTTTCTGCTTACCCCACCAAGATACTTTTGTACTCCCTGTTGATTGAGTTGAAGAAGATAAAATGTTGAAGTTTTTACCTGTAACAAAAAATATTGATTTTATGAGAAAAAGTTTCTTGAATTTTGAAGAGAAGTTTATAAAGTACTTACATTTTGTTGCTACATAATACTTAATAAATAATAATGATTATTATGAGTTATTAATAATAATTTTTTACTATTGTACACTACAATACCAAATAATTCTTTAAATTACGAAAGAGTATTTATTATTACTTTTAATAAACTCTTTCAAAATTTAAAGCTATCCTTCAGCGCAAAAAGTCTGTCTTATGATGTTGCTATAATTATTATAGGTCTACCAGAATCTGATGGCAAAAAGTGAGAAAATAAATTGACTCTAGCAATACCGGGGTAATAGGAATAAAACATTTTCATACTTTTTTATTCCTTTAGCGGCTTATTTTGTGTGTGAAACATGCAATTATAAAAATTTATCCAATGATCAAGGATATTTTTTGAAAATCTGCTGTCAAAAATTGCCATCAGATTCTGGTAGACCTATATTTTTCTATATTATTATTGCGCTACAAACAGTATTAAGATAATAATAACCAGTTTTTGGGACACGTTGATTGATTTCGACTAATGGATGGTCTTTGACGGAGATTATTAAATTGTGATGATGCTATACTTGTTAATATAGGTCTACCAGAATCTGATGGCAATTTTTGACAGATTTTCAAAAAAAATCCTTGATAATTGGATAAATTTTTATATTTGCATGTTTAACACATATAATCAGCCACTATAAGAAGAAAAAAGGATCAAAATGTTTTATTCCTATTACTCCGGTATTGCTAGAGTCAATTCATTTTCCAACTTTTTGCCATCAGATTCTGGTAGACCTATATTAACAAGTATAGCATCATCACAATTTAATCATCTCCGTCAAAGACCATCCATTAGTCGAAATCAATCAACGTGTCCCAAAAACTGGGTCGTTCTGTTAATGCGCTCAGCTATGAGTGAATCTATGTGAAAACTAGGCTAAAATGGATGAAAAAATAGGTGAAACTGGGTGAAAAAGTCCTTTGGTGTACGAATGTTTGTGTGTAGATGAAGTTATAAAGATTTTGAGAGAATCAAAATGAAAGTGCTCTTACTAGGCTCAAAAGGATGCTGGGATCTGATGACCTATTTTTACAAATAGAGTTTTACGTTTGAAATGTCGGTTTTGGTGTGAAAACATGTTGTTCAAGTGATTTGGACGTTAAAAGTATTAGTATAAAAAATGAAGACTGAAAAGGAATCCAAGTATTAAAGATTTTCTTTTGCTTTGTTTTTTCATATCGAAAAATCTTATATATAAAATTCTCGTGTCACAATGTTAGTCAGCGCCTCAGCGGATTCCTCGGAAACGGCTTTACTGATTTTTACCAAATTTTATATGCATATTTAGTGGGTCTGAGAATCGGCTACTGGGTACTTTATATATTGATAAGTGCATTTGTTGAATAAATTATAATCATTGAGATGTAGGAATAATAGTAAATTATTACAACCTGAGACTGACAGCGACCATTGTTTGTGCGACGGGATAGCGATCGACGTTGCCATGGCGACATACTTATTTAGTCACTTATACAGTACACACTACTGAAACAGCTAGAAAGCTCAAAGCATCGTGTACCAATTCATTTTAAGGCCTAAATAATGCAAAGGCACTCCCAGTGACAAGTTTCTTTCACCCTCCCCGTCAATCACATCACATTGACAACCGGAAGGTAGTTTTAAAAACGATATTTTGACAGCCATTAATGTCAATTTACTGTCATGAAATGCGCCATCTTGGAAAAAAATCTGAATTTACCGGTTATAAAACACGCTTGTAACATGTTCCTTGCGTGTTTGTTATTGTCGATGAATAAAACTGCATGTCAAACGATACTCTGTGGCATTAAAAGGCGGGAGTTTTGACAGCTTCGCTTGTATGCAAGTGAAAGTACTCACGAAGAGGGGAACGATTTTATTATAAAATGCACTATGACTCATTTTTATGACTAAGTAAGGTATTATTAATGTGATTTGCATAAAGGGAAGTCTGTGGACATGGAAGTGTTACTAAGGGCCAACCCACACGTACCACAACCACACGACATCGCAACGACAAAATGTCGTCGAGCTGTGGTTACGTGTGAATTGTCGCTGCAGCATTTTGTGGGTGCGTTGTGGTACCGGCAAAATGACGACGTCCAGTGGTTGCGATGTGGTTGCGACGTGGTTGCGTCGTGTGCAAGTCGAACTATTGTAGTTCGACTCCGGCTTTTATAGCAGAAACACGTCTTGCCCAAAGACATGAAAGCTTAAAAATCAGTCTTTTCGAACTGGCCTGGCCTTAAAAGATATTTTGTTTCCAACACTTCATTTTACGCAGAGTAGATAACACGTATTCAATTCCCACTTTCCAGGAAAATTGACATTACCTTCCAGTGGGGGCAGCTGTCTGTCTGTCTGTCTCGCTTTCACGCCAAAACTACTGAACCGATTGCAATTAAATTTTGTACACATATAGTCTAAGGCCTGAGAAAGGACATAGGCTACTTTTTAACTGGACAAAAGGGTTGTAAGGGGGTGAAAATGCGTAAATTTGTTCAAATTAAGTTAGTTACAAAAATTCATAATAGATGGCGCCGTGCGTCTCCTACATCGCGCTGACGCTTGCTCAAACGTCTTTCTATAAGATGTGGTATCATCTTACACTAAAGTTCCGATTTTCAGGGTTCCGTAGCCAAATTAGCGAAAAACGAAACCCTTATAGATTCGTCATGTCTGTCTGTCTGTCTGTCTGTCCGTCCGTATGTCACAGCCACTTTTCTCCGAAACTATAAGAGCTATACTATTGAATAAGCTTTATTTGGCATAAATTAAGTTTAATTCGAAAAAATGAAATATTAAGTGCATAGCACAGCTGTTTTTGGGTGTTTTGATTTGAGAGGTACCAGGGTTTTTATAAAAGCTTTTGACACCAATTTTGTTGACATCGCGCGCTATAAGCTGAAGTCCACGCGGACGAAGTCGCGGGCAACAGCTAGTTTCAAATAATTCCTAACTTGTGTAAAGTAATATTTTAGTCCATAATTGTTGTCACGGTGTGTCGGGGGACCGCTAATGTAGATGTTTGATTTCATTTCACAATCAATTCACAGCGAACTGAATCGAGATAGTCAGCGACTTGGCGGTTGTATGTTGTAGTTTACTTAGCGGTCCCCCGACACACCGTGACAACAATTATGGACTAAAATATTACTTTACACAAGTTAGGAATTATTTGAAATTAAAGGCAGTAAATATTATTTCATTACTTTTTAAAGTTGTTTGGCGGGGGTTTTTTTAAATTTCTTAATTTAATTTTATTTAGTCTTAGCATTTTCAAAACGGGTTAACAGTATCAAAGTCCTAAAAACCAACCACCAGTTTTTTAAACGTAATAATTATTTTGCTTACAATTTAGTCCTAACTCCGAACTCAGAAACCAAAACCTACCTACCTTTTACCTAGGAAATAGCCAACACGGGTATACGAGGTAAAAACTAAATTTTCCGTACACAGCCTTAACACAGGTGCTATAACTTTAAATTGAAAATTTCGCAACTACCTCCAACCGCGAATTCCTTCATAAGTTCGAATTTCGAATAGGAAACGGAAGCGTGTTCTATATTTGAACGCAGTGTTGTAATTGGTCGGCGACTTCAAAGTGAAATGCTCTAGTTAGAGTTAACTTGTGGTTTCGCGTGCATTTAACTTTTTGGAGCATTTTTTCTTATCGTCTTACACGTGGATCTAGTTACGCTAATGCACTTTTTATTTACCTTTTTAAAGTTCTGGTAGATTTGATTTCATCATTTTCTTAACATACTGAGTCTTTAGATCCGAAACTGGGAAGCTATAAATTCAAACACCATATTATTGGTATTTTAAGAGTTCATACTACAAAATCAATCATTAAGGGCATTCACAATATTTTTAAATAGAAATCTAAGATGCCAATAATAGGATGACTGCCAACTAGACAATTATACATAATTTCTAGAAGTAATCTCTATGTATACATATCTTACCCTATTACTAAATTTCATCCAAAAAGCTACACGTTTTCGTAAAGACTATATAGACAAACAGACTGATAGATAAATGATAATATTCCAGCAAACGAGGCAAAGGTGCAAACTATTAACTTAAAGCTATCAATCATAATAATACACTAATGATAGTAATATTGATGGTATTGGTGTTATCATTTATTTTGACTTGACCAATGATTTGACATCATTAATCATTATTTCCATTTGTAACTACCTAATTTAATGGAAATAGCGATATTATGTCTAATAATATGTACTTATTAATTATTATCCATACTTCCATATCCATCTATACTAATAATATTATAAATGCGAAAGTGTGTCTGTCTGTCTGTCTGTCTGTTACCTCTTCACGCTCGAACCGCTGAACCGATTTTGCTGAAATTTGGCATGGAGATACTTTGAGTCCCGAGAAATGACATAGGATAGTTTTTATCCCGGAAAAATGTACGGTTCCCGCGCGATAAACGAATTTTGGTGCAACGCAGTTGCGGGCGTCATCTAGTACTAATATGTATCATTATAATATTTAAACGGCTGGATCGATTTTCATGACATTGTATGTGTTTGTCCATCTTAGGATGGTTTTTATTGCGGCAAAAGGTTTACAGCGCGTTAGCTTTGTGTCCTACATAAGGAATTCCTTATTTTTCTTTTATATTCAAGAAACATCAGAATGGACAAAGGTTTATATTTCATGCGTACCGGACTTAGTAAACAAACAAATAACTCTTTCGCGAAGTATTATGTCTTCAGGCCGGAAAAAACAGATATATGTTGTGCTCAGGAAGTCTGCTTTGGCAATTGTGTTACAATGATCTAGCGATTGTTTTGATAGCATTCATAGTTTAGTGAGAAATACAAATTTATAGTATACTAGCGACCCGCCCCGGCGTCGCACGGGTATAAAATATATAGCCACTGAAAAAATGATTAAAATAGATATAATCCTTCACGTGGTCTATTTCTTATCTGTGCCAAATAACATAAAAATTGCTCCAGTAGTTCGCGAGATAAGCCCTTTCAAATAATTTTCCCCGTTTTTTCCACATTTTCCTCTATTTCTTCGCTCCTATTAGTCTTAGCGTGTTAAAATATAGCCTATAGCCATCCTCGATAAATGGGCTATCTAACACTGAAAGAATCATCAAAATCCGTTGCGTAGTTTTAAAGATTAAAGGGAACAAAGGGACATGAGGGAAAAAAGCAACTTTGTTTTATAATAAGTATAGATTCGTTTTTAATCAGCGGGCCCGACGGACGTCGTCCCGTCATATCAAAGAAGAAGTTTAAGTTGTCAAAAGCGGTGCGGTTACGTCTATTGAAATAATTCTTATTTTCAGAGAGGAGTTACGGAGAAAAATTTAAATTTTTCTTCCTTTTTCTTCCACCGACATTAACATTTATACAATAAAAATAATTAGCGAAATCGGTTCGGCCGTTTTCAAGATTAGCGTTTACACACGTGACATTTGGAGATTCATTTTTGTATACTATTTGTATAGCAATATTAATCCTTGATTTGAATTATTGATTTTGGAAGTCTATAAGAAAGAACTCTGATATCGAAATTGTTTCGAAAACATAATTCGTAAGTTAGTTTCAATATATTTTGGTCTCGGGCGTGGCCATAAAACATTTACGATTTTATTTACGACTACAATTACAACTTTGTGGATCCACAGTTCAGATATTTTATATGCAGATGGAAAGATAAAATTGTATTGTTTCTGAATATTTATCATGAGGTCCCCTTGAGCTTTATTCTCTTGTATTACAAGCTTTGATAAAGCTTGGTTTCTGTTTTATTACTGTATCAGTCAATAGAACTTTATGAGATAAAAATTAATGTGAAGCGGACCAATTATAGCGGGCCGATTCTAAATCGCGCTATCGAAGTTTTTATTCGACTTAAAAAAAGGAGGAGGTTTCTCATTTCGATCATATAGATCTGAGCGTAGATTTTTTGTTTGTTCGCGGATACGTCTTCGCCGTTTGTAAACCGATTTTGATGTTTCATTTTCTTGTAAAAAAGAGGATACTTCACAAGTAGCCCTTGATAAAAAAATCCTACTGTTTAAAGTTTTTTTTTTATTATTGAAGTATGGTGGTAGAATGCACAATACTATAGAATAGACAAAGTTATCTTCGCCCTTGTTAAGAATATTACCTCGTTCGCCAGAAAATCTTACTTTGATGCTATCCATACTAATATTATAATTATGCGAATGTGTGTCTCTCTGCTTGCCCCCTTCACGCCCAAACCGCTAAACCGATTTTGCTGAAATTTGGTACGGGTATACCTGAGAGACGGGCTACTGATACTTCAGAAAAATGTACGGTTCCCGCGCGACGAACGAATTTCCGCGCAACGGAGTTGCGGATATCATCTACAAGAGTATATTTGTTAAAGGCCTTAGAATTTCAATGTAAAATTGAATAAAGGCGCTACCGAACTGCGCTCGAATGCCATATGTTAGCGGAATACTAAGTGCTGTGTGACAGTGGTGACAAACAGGTGCTGGCAGATTGCCAGGATCACTACTCAGTACGCTGGCCATAGACGGACCTGAAGTTGCAGTCATGACCGCAGACCGACTGCTCTAGAGCGGTCGCTTTGAAGTCGTATACGACTGCACCACGACGGTACCATGCAGTCGACCATAGTTTACCTTTGTTGTTCGACCGCACGACGAAACTCGACCGCAGAGCGACTGCTGCGACCGCTCAAGAACTGCTCGAGCGGTCCGTGTATTGCGGATATGAATTTAGTATGGAAACTGCAGATCGCCGTGCGGCAACCGCTATGGCCGTCTATGGCCGGCCTTACTGTGTTACTCAGAGACACTTAATTACTATTTAACTTTAATTTAATTAAGAGTTTGACAGAAAATGTGGTGGTCAAAATCTTTCTTTAGTAACCGTTAGACAATATTCGTCTCTCAGTGCGGCACAATGGTTTTCTAATCATTTTCGTTGAGTAGGGTAGTTGCACTTGTAGGATTGTTTAGTGATCTAGGGTTAAGGGCCCTCTCTTCCTAAATTAGCAGGCCGATTGTCTGTCAGTGCGAATATCGACGTAAATGACATTAAAATAACATTCATAACAGCGCGCCTTGTACGGTGGCGGTAACGACGCTCGCCGCGTCCATGATAGGGCGAAATAGGAGAAAAAACCTTTTTGAGGCTTAATATAATACATATTTCTAAAAAGTAAAAAAAAACAAATTATTAACTTATGTATTGCAAAGCAGTAGATATTTTTTTATATATTCTTTTGATAAATAATGAAAGAGTAAAGTGGTTTCATTCAACGATTTGGAGGTGATTGGTTTTTTATTTCTTTATTATGTGATACCGATAGAAAAAATATGGCAAAACCAAATTACGTATCATATCATGTAGATTACTAATTATTTTTTTCAGATATAATTTCTCTGTTAATGCCGATGAAAAGTTGTTTCATCTGCACGCTTTTTTCGAAAGAGCAGCCTTATAAAAATCTTATGAATTTTTCATCAGGTGCAACGCCGCTATTCTTTAGCGGCATTAGGCACTTTTGTGCGTGTTTAGTTTTTTACTTCAAAAAGATTTAGCTTAGTTTCGAAATCTCTGAAGATTATTTTTTGCTCTATAAAGGAAATCTTTTCAAAACTGTTACACGAAAACAAAAATTAATATTGATATCAAATTAAGGAATTTTATGACCAGCTGTGGTTTAGAGTTCAGACCTACCAATGTTTTTTTTTTTTTTAAAAAGGCTTCAGTGTCTGAATACTCTCCTAATGCAAGTTATAAGTGAGTACCTACTATTCTTTTTGTGCAAGCGAGGAATAAAGAGCCTAATTCCCAAGCGATAATTATTATAATAATTGTCCCTAAGTACAATATTATGCTTTAAAGTTTAGGCTCTTGTTCTGGCTCAAATCAAAGCATCAAAATCCATTAGGTATCATTTTGAATAACAAACAAACTCCTTTTAATAACTATTAGTAGTGTTATAGAAAAAAATATATTCGTTACTAAGGTAGGTAGGTACCATCGAAGAAGCAGTCAAAGGACCTACGTCATTTGGTTGGATTATGTTAATTCAATGTAAGTCGTGATCTGTCGGCTGGGTTTGACATAGTTCGACTCAATGGACCAAAGTACGTAGGTCTGCCTTTTGCTTAAGACGCAATTTCGTCCATAGTACAACTTACAAGACGTACAACCTCCAAGACCAAGCTTTATGTTTAAGCGGCGATTGTTCCTCAAACAATGACTAATAAGTATCGATTTACGGTGTTGAGTTACGCCACAGTAGTAGTTAGGCGTTCATTAAACGACGAATTAACCCGCTACAAGACTGCTAAACGTCTTGAAGGGAACTCAGACAGTATGGATAAAAATGTCGAACATAACAATAATAAGTTGAATTAATATTAATACTTCAGTCGGAATTTCCAGGAATTGCTATTGTATTCTATTGTTGTCGCGGTCACCGGTGCTCGCGCGGGGCCTGAAGGATTAATATGATTAAATTGCAAACAAATTGTATTGATATTACAATTAAGTTGATCCCACCAAAACATGAAATATAAAAGGAGCCAAGCAAAATATTGCATAGCTATTCAATACTTCTGTCGTAAAAAGTTTTCAGATCACATTCAAGCCAAGCCTTCAACTTATTTTGTAATTTAAATCAACATTCAGTAAATGTATCAATAGATTTCTTTATTTTATAATTATCATAATGGCTTGGCAATGAGCACTAGAGAAATAATCAGCTACTACATAATTGGATTTATTGGGTACCATCGGCCACATGCGTCGTTACATATAAAAATACTTTACGCTTGCCGCCTGTGTAAGTAACTCCTCTTAATATGCAGTTTTATATTTGTTTCCATTGTGCTCATTGCCAAGCCACTATAATAATTATAAAATAAAGAAATCTATTGATACATTTACTGAATGTTGATTTAAATTACAAAATAAGTTGAAGGCTTGGCTTGAATGTGATCTGAAAACTTTTTACGACAGAAGTATTGAATAGCTATGCAATATTTTGCTTGGCTCCTTTTATTTTTTCTTTTCTTTTCAGGTCACGTTTTTTTTTTTTTTTTTTTTTTTTTTTTTAATAATATCCTCCCCCTAACATTATCAGGGCTCGTTAATTCACAAAACAATATTCAAATTAATATTACAAATAAAATTTCTAAAATTAAATACAGTGTCAATAGTAAAAATAAATCAATAAAATAGCGGCACAATACAAAAACTATCCTAATATCACAGCTGTTAACCTATCAATAGAACCTAATTAGTATCACATATTATAATATTGCTATTTCTCTTATAAACTACACCCACGATCTTCCTGCAAAAAGCTAGGAAGATGTCCCGCTTTTTCCCTCCCAGGATGGATGGCAGATTCTCACCCGTCATCGATGTGCCCAACTTTTGCTCAATATCATATCTATTGCTAGCAAAAATTGGACACTCGAGTAGCAGGTGAGGAACCGTCTCCTCAACTCCGGGCTGACACAGACACGACGGATCCTCCTTCAGCTTGAATCTGTTCAAGTAGAAGGCGAATCCGCCGTGGCCGGTCAGTATCTGCGTGGTGTAAGGTGTAATGTCTATCTTTTTGACTATTTTATATGCAGCAGCAGCGCTTGGGAAAAAGAGCTTCGTGACTCCGGCCGTCCCTCCTACCTCATATCTCCTGTCCCATTCCTCAATCGTATCCTCTCTTAAAATACGCTTGACGAATGAAACAGGACACAGATCGTAGTCGGGTTTCCTTCTCAATTTCAGCGCGGCCTCTTTGGCTAGTTCGTCAACCCTCTCATTCCCCCTCAGTCCTGCGTGCGCCTTAATCCAAAACAAGGAGACCTCCCGCCTCTGCAATGCAGCTTTTCGGAGGGCCGCCCTTGTTTGCACTGCCAGGGGATGAGGAGAACTAAGGGTGATGGCCTGGAGAGCCGATCTGGAATCGCTAAGGATACCGACCTTTGCCATTCCACTCTTGCAGGCTATACTTACTGCTCTTTGGAGCGCTAGAAGTTCGGCCTGGTAGACGGTGCAATACGGCGACAAAGCAAGCTTGACGGCCTTCGTCTCGGCCTCCCCCTTCCATACGGAAAGTGCGGCTCCGACTTGACCCTCAATCTTGCTGCCGTCCGTATAGATCCTATGGATGTGGCTGTTAACCACATCGGCATACGAGTCCTCATCTACCATCCCGAACCTCAGCTCTACCTGCTCTGCCGGATGTGGGTCCTCAATCGCGGAAGCCATTCGTTCCACCTCCCTGTCCCTCAATGCTGGGTACGACACTCCCTTCTTGATCTCATAAAGTCTCGATGCTTCGAGTATTCTGAGATCAAGAGGGAGTATCCCAGCCAACAGCAGTGCAGAGTTCAGGGAGACGGTCCGATATGCTTTGCAGATCTTCAGGGCAAAACTTCGTTGGACGGAGTTGAGCCTTTTTTGGACCCCCATCTTTTCCACGGTGGGTGCCCACGCTGCTGATGCATATAAAATAGTCGGTTCTATGACCGCTGTGTATATAATTTTAACTACTTGGGGGCTAAGCCCCCAACCTACTCTTGCAGCTTTTGCGAGCTGCTTATATCTTACTATTGCCTTTTTACAGACACTGCTCACATGGTCATTGAATGTAAGGCCTTTATCTATAACTAAGCCTAGTACTTTGATACTGTCGTGATATTTGAGGTCGACGCCCCCCATAGCGAGCCGCGGTGTATCGTGTTTTAATTTACGCGTTGATAGTAGGGCACATGTTTTATGGGGGGCGAACTTCAGCTTGTTTAGCTCCCCCCATTTCTTGATTCTATCTAGCACTTTATTTGCTTTGAGCTCAATTTCTAGCGCTGTTTCTCCGTCAAAGACTAACACTATGTCATCCGCGAAAGCCTGTTCGAAAACATCCATCTCCTCTAACATTCTTAACAGGGGGTCCAACAAGAGGTTCCACAGGACAGGTCCGCCGATGGACCCCTGTACGCATCCCTTGTCGGTCCCCCTGTTGACTTCCACACCAGCATATCTGACATTCACACTCCTTCCGCTCATGTAGCTACTGAACACCCGCCTCAGGTTCCCCGGACACCCAACTTCAGCCAACCGAACCTTTATGGCCGGCCACCAAGCACTATCGAAGGCCCCCTCTATGTCCAGCGATACCACAACAGAAATTTTCTTCTCCTCCCTCAGCTTTCTGATGTGGTTCATTAACCTATAGAGGGCATCTTCGGTGCTCCTTTGGGGCATGAAGCCATACTGGTTGGGGCTTATTTTGGGCAACAGGTAGAACCTAAGTCGGGCGACCAGCATCTTCTCGAAGATTTTGCCGAGAACAGGAAGAAGGCCGATCGGTCGATAGGCTTTTGGTACCCGGTATGATTCCTTGCCTGGCTTTCTAAGCACCACCACTGTCGCCTGCTTCCACTTTCCGGGAAAGTAGCCGACAGTGAGGCACTTATTCAGCAGGGCAAGAAACCATTCCGGGTTTGAATCTACAGCGTGCTGGCAGATGTCGGACGTGAGACCGTCCGCCCCGGGGGCCTTTTTGGGGTTGAAGGACCTTACGGCTCTCTTCAACTCCTCCATAATGAAAGGAGGGTCGTCCGGGCCCGTCGGCGGTTCGGAATCCAAGAACTCCGCATGCCGGCGCGTTTTTAGCCATTCAGGTCACGTTATAACTTTCTATACTAAGCTTAGCACCCATTCCCAATCTCCTTTATATTTTTTCTTTGAGGCTTCGTTAGTTATATAGGTGGACAACGTAACGTAAATACTTCTGAGTTCTGAGTCGATTATTATATTCTTATAATATATTATAATTGACTCTTGAGCTTTAACACTTAAAAGTGGTCATTTTTAGCCATACAGTTGAATACATAGCAGCACTGATGTTTAAGCGTCGCCTCTCGACGTTCGTTCCTCGCAGGAAAGGAGCACACTTTATTTCATGTGATAACTTAAAACTCCCATATTTTATCGAACAAGTAGGGAGTGAATATCGCAGTACTGATTATGTTTATATTTAAATCGAATTTAATTATCAACGTTGTTAATATTATTTTTTATTTAATTAATACCATTTCTTTAAGTACCTACAATCTACATAACTTACTTAAGCCTTTTGTACGTCAAACAAATATGCAGTCTAAACTCATACTGTTCTTGCAAAGTTACAAACATAAAAATCTTTTATTTTATTTAAGTAAACTGTATTATTAGTATATTATTTTTCAATTTCAGTTTTAAGGTTTCCCTGCCCAAAGGATGAAAACGGGGCCCTATTATTAATAAGTCTTCGCTGTCTGTCCGTCGTACATTCGTATGTTACCAATCACCAGGCTGGATCTCGAGAGCCGCAAGCTAGATGATAGTTGCAATTTTCACACATTATCTACTTCTGGTGTCGTTATAAACGCTAATAGTCCAATCAAAATAAAATAAATTATTAATTGGGGGCCTCATACAACAAAGACGATTTTTTTTCTTTTTTTTGCTCTATATCCATAATGGTAACACGAAGGTCTTTGAAAATTTCAGAAAACGCTCATTTGTATGTTACGTTTAATAATTAATAATGAAAATTAGATAAACTTATTATTTAAGGGGGGCTCCCATACAAATTTACAGTACGGAACCCTATGTACGCCAGTCCGACTCGCACTTGGCCGGTTTCATAATTTTTCCTTTCATTGTGAATAAAGACCTATCCGGGTACCAAATCTCAAGGTTCTAAGTCTGCTAGAAGTGCCTTAGAATTTTGATGATCTGTCAGTCAGTGACAAAATGTAGTAACTTTGACCATCCGTAACTACTAAATTATTTATTAAAATTTAATGTTATTTGGAGGTTAAGCTAGTTTTAATGACCGAAATTTTAAATCCCTAGTGACCTCCTAGTGACCGAAATTTTAAATCCCTAGCTTTGTTAACATTGAAGATAAAGGGGGTGTGAAATAGCCGCGAACCGCTTCGAGAAAAGTATGGTACGGCCGTGCCTTTGCTAAAAAGCTTGGCTGGGGCACTGCCGTGCCCCCAGATTTAAGGCGATGTATCACGGATTGCATTAGGCTACGTCCCGCAACATTATTAACAAAATAAACGAGTCTTAAACGTTACACGTTACAATTAGCATATTTTAATGTTTCATAAGAATATCATTCTACAAATTAATTATGAAACACTGCACCGAAACCATATCGAAAATCAATATAGAATTTGTACTTTAGGAACCAAAACATGTCTTAAAAAAAGTTAGAAGCTGTACAATAACTTGGTTTGGTTCATTGTCACCAAATCGATATTTAAGCCTTAAGAGGGAGTCGTTAGGAAGACAGGTATTTCCGAGTCTAGAAACTTCGCTAGACCCTGATTTAACACGACAAACCCATTAACACTGCCCTCGCATTCATAATGACTATATTTTGGCTCTTAAATATCTTATTGTTGGTTGGTTGGTAAAGTATTTTTAGTATTTTTACCCGAGGGGAATAGGGAGATTTAATTTTTAGTATGGATGTAAAATATTTTGTCTAAAATTATATCTACCTAGTCGTCGTACAGATAGCTACAGCTAACATCTGCATCAGTACTCAGTATACGCCCGAACGTCACGAGTTTCCCCATACAAAAGTTTAAAAAAATTTTGGTCTTTCAGCGCTGCAACTTTCACGGTGAGCTCTCTACAAGGAACACGTACACAACCTAAAGTGTTATCACTTATTTTTGTTACACACTGTAGAGAATAATATATTTTATACCATATTATATGTAGTTATGTATTTTATAATTAGGCTATAACATAATATACTCATAATTATGATATAGCCTACATATAATACATTCTATACATCATACAAACATACAAACTTTCACAATAATCCGGATTAGTAAGGTCTAAAGCACAGATTACCAAATAGTTACTTCGTTAGTACGGGATTAACTTAGCATAATACGAGTAGACATGCTAACTGAAAGTAACAATTATTGCATAATGTTATCTTATTGTTTTGAATCCATGCTAATATTATTATGAATGGGAAAGTCTGTCATCATCATCATCATCATCAGCCTATTGCCGTCCACTGCTGAACCATCTTGGGCAGCCCTCATCCATCCGCTGCCAGCCACTTTCTTTAAATCGTCGGTCCACCGTGCTGCGGGACGTTCTACACTACGTTTGCCTATGCGTGGTCTCTGTATTGTAAAAAAAAAAACTAAAGTAAAGTCTGTCTGTGTGTTACTAAACCACTAAACATTTTTTTAATAAAATTCAGCATGTCTCGGGCAAAGGATGGCAAAAATCTTTTTTATTTTGTAGGAGCATTTTTTCTTAAATCTTTGACCCTCAAAACGTCTCTGTATTAATAAAAATATTTTTAGTATTTATGGCGATTTCCACTAATTTAATAATTTTATAATTTGAGTGGCATTATATAGTGGCACCTCATTCTCAGGTATTGTGTATGTAACCTACATTCTTCGTAGTCTGTAGATGGCGCGTTTTTTCGGAAAAGGTCACACTTTTAAATCGTTGTTGCTTATATAAGAAAAAAGCCTGTAGACTTGTAAAGGTGCTCCCAGAAAGAAGTTATATTATGTACCTAACGTTAGATAACATTTTTGTCTAACATTTTTTAACAAATTATAACAAAAGACACGTTTATGTTTGACATGTTGTAGCGTATGTTACACGATGTTATAAAATGTTATCGTGTTACACAATGTTTTATAACGTTATATAGCTTCTGTCTGGGAGCACCTTAATAGTGTAACGGATATGTTTTTTACACTTCTGTTTTTAATTCAAATGCCACGATAAAACCATGACACAAAGAAATAATGCGATTTTAATTTGTTCTACTTTTATTAAGATTTTAAATGAAACTACTAGTGGTCTAGAATTCTAGATATTACAATAGTCTGAAAATATAAAGCAGGACACTACCTGAAAATCTTTGAACTCAATACCCCTTTCATCTTTGTGATGTAAATTAGTAATACATTATGGATGCTAGTGCTCCGCTTAGGTTTATACTAAATGCTAATTAGTGTAATGTATTAGAAAGTTTCAGACATAAATTATAATAATAACTACTCTTTTATTGTGCTGGTAACAGTAGAAATATGACTTGCTAATATTAAAAGAGCGCAGCAGCTAAGATTAAAGAAGGAGATCTAGAAAATTCGAAACGCGACAACTGCAGACGACGTGCGACTTGTCGTCGCGACAATACTGGTTTCCATGTATTTCTATGAACAAGCACAGACCTAGCAAGGTTCGCGCTCTGCGCGTACATTCTATATTTATGTGAATAAGTGTAGCTACAGTTTGACAAGGCTGTTTATGAACGTGGCGAGAAAAGGAACTAACGCTTCGATCATACAAAAACGTCATTTTTGACAGTTCTTTCCCAGCAGCGCCCATTGACATCATTGACATACTCATTTAAAGCCTTGTCGAACTGTGGCTTCGTGTCGCTAGCTCCGGAGTGTATTTCATAGAAATAAATAGAAACCAGTAGTGTCGCGACGACACGTCGTCTGCAGTTGTCGCGTGTCGCTCGGTTCCAACTTATACCTTAAAGTATAAACGAGGCAGTATTTTTGACCGACTTCCAAAAAGGAGGAGGTAATATGTTCGGCTGTATCTTTTTTTTTTGTATGTTCAACGATTACTCAGCCGTTTGTGGTACGATTTTCAAAATTCTTTTTGTATTGTATAGGGTTTAGCTCGAATTTGGTACCATGTTCACAAAAGTGATGATCTGATGATGGGATCCTTGAGGAATCGAGGGGACTCCTTGAAATTTCTATGGAAACATATAGTGATTTTGATTTTTTCTGAAGCGTTCGAGGTAAATGCTACCAAAAAGTAAGACTTCGCACCAGGTTATACCCTGGGTCCGAAGGTACCAAACAGAACTTTTGAATGCTTATAGGTAGAGGTCCGGGGATTTCGGCGTTGTTTAAACAACTGAAAGCATAAACCAACACATCAATTTGATTGATTATCATCATCACAACCATAATCATACTATGGGTCATCACACTATGACCCAATTATTGGCACTATTCGTGATATTTTGCATCGAAGCAGATGTTTTTGATGATGATTTCGCTGTTTGTGGACCGATTTTCAAAATTCTCGTGTTGTTGTATAGGATATAATTTTAATTTTGTATAACAATTACGAAAATGGTGAGTTGATGATGGAATCTATGAACAATCGAGGGAAATCCTTGAAATTTATCAAAACACTCATAGTGGTTAAACTGATGTTTCTAGTAAGTTAAACATATGTTACGAATAAGAGAAATTTTATACGAGGGTGTCTCTTGGTCCAAAGGCACTGAACAGAACTCCTAAACCTTTAAAGATAAAAGTTTGGAAAATGCAGCATCGCTTAGATAACTGCAAGCATTTACCACAATTTAGCTTACAGTAACATAATGTGAATAGATAACATTCGTATTGGTTATAATTACACATAAAGCCTTATTTTGTAGATAACTAAAAAGAGTGAAATTATTATTTTTAAGAAAAAAATTAAAACCGACTTCCAAGGTAAAAACAATAGTAATATGAACTAAAAAGTATTAAATAACTCTTTAATAGTGCCTTTTTCAGAATTCGTCTAAATCTCAACTATTTCTGTACATATACTACAGTCTTCATTACTTTGAAGTCGGTACCAGTCCCAAAAGTTTCAGATATTTTGACTTTACTGAACTTACGATTAAATTAGCTGGTACCGACTTCAAAATAATGAAGACTGTAGTATTTGTACAGAAATAGTTGAGATTTAGACGAATTCTGAAAAAGGCACTATTAAAGAGTTATTTAATACTTTTTAGTTCATATTACTCTTGTTTGTACCTTGGAAGTCGGTTTTAATTTTTTTCTTAATATATTTTTAAATAATCGGTCTCCCGAAAATGGCTGCAGCTTTCCAAGCATGGAAATGCATTGGAATGAACTGTCGCCAGCAGTATTTCCGAACCGATATGACCTGCAAACCTTCAAGACGACAGCGTATTCCCCAATAAAAGGCCGGCAACGCACCTGCAACTCGTTTGATGTTGCGAATGTCCATGGGCGAAGGTAGTTGCTTTCCATCAGGTGCCCTGTTTGCTCGTTTACCTCCTAATTTCAGAAAAAGCATAAAATTTTAGGACGTAAGTGTTTTGGGGAGAAAAATCGATTTAAAACTTTTCTGTTATACCTGGGAAATCGTGCATATTATTGAGATTTTTATTTTTTTAGCTCTCCCCTCTAGTCTGAAGCTTGACTAAGCTTGAGTGACCACTCAGGTACTTATTAAACATATCCTGCGAAGAGATATATTTTTATCCTAATAACGAAATATAATAAGTATGTTGTTTCCTTTATATTAGCTCCGTTAGTTTTTATTGTTCGTAGAGCTCCGTGGTTGTTTCCATCATGTTACTAAAGATATAGATAGATGAAGTTTAGCTAAAAACAGATTACCAACAGATCATATAGCGTTATAACTGTTAGTTCAATTTAACCACGTGTCGCAGTTAGCCATTAGTTAACGTAAACGGTTATAAATAACACCTCAGTTAGAGGAGATAGCTGAAGTTCGGCGCAGACGGGCGATTAGCGGCGATGCGACTGTCGCTTAATTTTTTAATATATTTTTTAATCGATATAAGTGTTACATACGAAAGAAGGAAGGTTCAGAAAGTAGTTTTTTCAGTGTATGTATGGATAATGGAATATACATTGCACAGTGTATATTTTGCCACGTTTTTTAGGGTTCCGTAGCCAAAATGGCAAAAAAACGGAACCCTTATAGATTCGTCATGTCTGTCTATCTGTCTGTCTGTCCGTCCGTATGTCACAGCCACTTTTCTCCGAAACTATAAGAGCTATACTATTGAAACTTGGTGAGTAGATGTAGTCTGTGAACCGCATTAAGATTTTGATACAAAAATGGAAAAATTATTAAAAATTTTAGGGGTCCCCGTAGGTACAACTGAAACAAAAAAAATTTTTTTCGTCTAAACTATGCGTATAGGGTATCTATGGATAGGTCTTCAAAAAACATATTGAGGTTTCTAATATCATTTTTTTCTAATCTGAATAGTTTGCGAGAGATACTCTTCCAAAGTGGTAAAATGTGTCCCCCCCCCCCTCTAACTTCTAAAGTAGGGGCATGATAGTTCTAAAAAAAATATATGATGTACATTATTATAAAAACTACCAACGAAAATTGGTTTGAACGAGATCTAACAAGTAGTTTTTTTATACGTCATAAATGGTAAACCTTAATTTAACTTTCATTAAATCGAACTAAAATATAAAAATAAATCAAAAACCTTTTAATTTTATAGAAATAAACCTTATTGCTGCTGCGGAACCCTTCATGGGCGAGTCCAACTCGCACTTGGCCGGTTTTATTGATTTGGCTTTATCAATGACTGTAAACATCTCTAGATGTTTATTATTTAACATTTCATTTGAACTAAGTTGCCCCTAAATTCATAATTATTTTATCGCGCAGAAACCACATTTTTTGCGAGGCTGAAACTATCCTATATCTCGGGACCATCCATGTCATTTTTGCCACGCCACCATTTTTCTTTTGTAGCGGCGGCTAAAGCGTGTTTGCGTCTCGTCTGCGCCGTTCTATGGAGCGTTGGGACTTGGGAGATATGTAGTTAAAACACCGACAAATCAAAGGACTCGGCTGTTTATCTTAACCTTGCAAGTTTATATTTAACTTAAAGTTAAGTGGTGTTTAGTTTTTTTTGTTCGTTCCGGTTTTAAATAATGTGTTACGTATGGTTAAGATAGATCAGGGACCGTTTAACTTTTAAGTGTAAAGATAAAGCTTCTAGTGTAGCATAGATTTTGTATGTGGTGATTATTTTAGGAAAACTCTGCAGACTGCAGGTTGTTTGCAGGTTTAAGAGGAGAAAAGTGAAAAATTTTTACCAAATTTGGCTAAATTGGTTCAGCGGATGGGGCGTGAAGAGCGCCCTCTTTACACGTCTATAAAGAAAGACACACACAAATTTTTATTTCTAGTACTTATTAGTAACTACCAAAAATATATCATGAAACAGAAAATGAGCATATTCATAGCCTGATGGTAAGCAATAGTCGCCCTTAGCTGCTGCAATACCAGAGGGGTATTTCGGGGTTTTCAGACTTTTCAAATAACCGTTTTCTTTTTGCCTGTTGCAAGATACAAAGTCGTGATGATCCAGCCAACCCATTCGTTCCGAAGCATATGTCTCCAGCGACTGTACAAATTAAGGGCTATTTCGTAACATATTTACATAAAATATTGTCATTTACCCTTGTAAACTCTTATAATAAGGATAACACGATCATTTAGCACCTTTTAAGGTTCGAACATTTGCGATGTTATTACTAATGTTGATATTTTGTTATACTTCTTGACCTTGTGATGATATCAGATGTCCTTTTATGTATGTTGGCCCTTCACAAATCATATTTAATAGGGACATGAAAATCTGACTTACGAGGACTTCAGTGTGTATAAAATATTATAGAGGTAAATAAATGTTTGTTGTCGAATACACTGCGACGGGGAAGGGAGTAATATAAAACGGGGAAGTAGTAAGGACATAGGCTTTTCTTTAAAGTTGGGAAATGTAGGTACAGTTTTCGCTGTTTTGCACTAGCGAAGTAGCGCAGAAGATCTTTCTTAAAACGTTCTCACTTCTTGATCACATAAATTTTTTAACAATATCTAAAACTAATGTTCATTTGACGACCTCTGTGGCTCAGTTGGTGGGCTCTTGGTAGCTCAAGCCGGGGGTCGCGGGTTCGAATCCCGCCAACGGAACAAAAAGTTTTTCAAAGTTCCTGGGTCATGGATGTGTATTAAATATGTGTATCATATAATAAAAATCTTAAATATTATGTATAGTATAAAAGTATTAAATATAATTCCGTTGTCTGTTACTTGTAACACAAGTCCTTCAGGTACTTAGCACGAGGCCGACTGACGTGGTGTGATGCGTCCATAGATATTATCATATATATTATTAATTTGGGGCAAGCTGTGTAACAAAATTACTACAACTCTCTGTTTTTGTCGGTTAAAAATATCTTGTTTTGACTTTTGACAGTATACCATTAACCATGTATCGTCAATCGTCATGTCATCAGTCTCCAATCTCCATAATGAGAAGTTTTTATGTTGGACAGGTGTGGTGACGGCCGTACCACGAAAACTCGATGGTAACTCGAAAGAACTGGGCTCCGAGAGGACCAGCGGTGAAAACAAAACAGCAGGAACTAAAAGGACATAATATGATACTGTTTTGCTAAGAGAAAAGAAAATTGCGATCCTTGGTATTCCGTGACTATTGATCTTCTTAAAAGATTAAAATATTGCTTATAGTGGCTTATAGATTTATGTTGGAGAGAGAGCACAGAGAAAATAATAATAATAACTCTTTATTGCACACCAAAATACAGTACTTACATAAACGAAAGATACAATAATAAATATTACTAATAGCTATGACTAATGGTATTAATAATTAATGGATGTACAAAAGGCGAACTTATTGCTACTAACCAAAATATATCAGTCAACCTTTTGTAGATCATACGATTGAAAATTGGAATAAAATAAAAATCGTGTAGGTGCGCAAACTAAACTAAACCTAGTGCTTAAAGTATTACTAATTACTATGGTCTATGACCAAAACTAAGACAAATTCTAAAACTATTAGTTATTACTTACTATTAACTAAAAGTAGAGATTTAACATAGAGTTTAATTGCAAATAATTGTAAAACATAGTTTTGTAATAATGCTTGTTTTAAACATTTGTTTCTGATGATATTTATTTATTTTGTTGTAAGAATGTAAGCTTTAAGTATCAAAAGCAATTTAAATCGAGTTTGAACAACTAGTAGGGGTGAACAGGTGGAGGAATCTGCGTACACCTGCACGCAAAAATAACAAAAACTGTACAGGTAATTCAACTTATTGAGATTGTTCACTTAACTGGTTTGAAAAACATTTAACAACTATTTAAAGCATAAACTTTGAATAATATGAATAAATTAAAATGCATAATTTCCGAATATATTTTACTAGATATACTAGAGAACTCAGTTTCGTTAATATTCCTTTATCGCGCAGGAACTGTACATATTTCCTTGACAAAATATCCTATGACATTTCCCGGGACTGTGAGTATCTCCATAACAAATTTCAGCAAAATCGGTGTAGCGGTTGAGGCGTAAAGAGGTAGCAGACATACACACTTTCGCATTTATTATATTAGTATGGATCTTTAAATTTTCCAACATTATTGCCCAATTTCGGCAACGACTGTTAAAGTTAATGCGAGAATCACGGTTACCTCTTTCGTTTGAGTGAAAGAGAAGACATTAACAAGCTGTTAACACTAACAATCGTTGGTGAAATTTGACCTTAACATTATCAAATGCAAAAGTGCCTAGTGTCTTCTGTCATCTCATTCGATATACGAATTTTTGAGAGAATAAATCTGAGGGCAACAACTTATGTGGAAATAAGATTTTAACCTAAGTAAGTAACTGTAAAAAGATTATTTGAATTGTTTTGAATAATGCATAGCAGTGGTATAACTATTGATTTACAGCCAATGATTGAGTGCCCTACATGTCATATGACATATCAATCACACAAGAATCAATTTGGTTAAATTACTATCATAAATATGACTTTGTATGTCATAATCAATCTTTGCAAGCACATACTTAACCTTTCGTATATTTGAATAACAAATTATTGCAATGACAATCGAGAATATTGCGAGAATTGTGAGCTCGAGTTGAACGTGTGTTCTGGAGTTAATTTTATTTTAAAAGTAATGGTTATCCGCATAAACGTTTTCCGTATCCGATTTCCTTAATATGTGGAATTACGATTTGGAATTCCGTGGGAGTAGCGCAAACGTTCGTTTTTTTTAAGCGCGAACGCGCCGGCTTTCACTAGAAATAAACGTGCGGAATTCGTTCCGTTCGGAAGAAAGCGGACGTGTGTATTAGCTACTGATTCCTTGAATTCGGAAATCGAATACGAAAAACGTGTTTTTGCGTCCAGCATTAAAGTAATACTGCTATAATATAAGACCTCGTGGTAGGGGTCGGCCTGCGATCAGTCTGAACTGACTATAGCGATATTAAAACAACGAACTGACCGATTAGCCTTCCTGTATATGGGGCTCCTTAATAAGTGTATCAGAATATAATTGGCTACAAAACCCATGGTGAATACCACCATGGACATCTGTTCAATCAGATAAAGAGCACCTGTTTGTAAGTGCCAGGTGGGATTATGACCTCAAAATGCAACTGCGGCTGCAACGATTTTCATGCAACTAATTGCATTTTATTACGCATTGGGTGACTTGTTCGTATTGTACCTATCATCATCGTCATTATTATAATTTTAAACTTCTGTACTAGAGAACTGGGGTTGGATTGATTCTAGTTTCTATCAGAAGAACAATTGACAATCCTGAAATTAGGAGAAAACATCCATGTGGCATTCGAAAAATAAGAATTGGAACCCAGATCTCCTTACAAAGAAGAAAAATATTTTTTAGGCTTTAGGCTAGACCGTTGAGTTGTTGAATGTTGACTACTAACTTAGATTACTTTAGATTTTTATATGAGAAGGAAGATATTTTTCTAGGTTCTAGGATGCTCTAGGTCTAGGTATTAAGTAGTTTTAGCCTTCTATTATTAAGCTAGACTACTGCCGATTTGGATATCACATCACGAGGCTGATATGTGCATAACAAAGTGCATATTGTTGTGATAAGCTGATAAGCGTTATCATTTGCGTATGAAGTAATCTAGAAAGTGGAAAAATTATAAATACCTAGTCTGTAGTACAGCAAAATATTGATTTTCGTGACAATCTATAATGGCATTATGTTAACAAGTATAAATTTTATCATGACTGTATGTCGAGTTGAATTTGTTACTAAGTGCTATACAAAAAGGATATAGTAGGGGAGAGGGGGGCTAGAATTAACAGGGGTAACTATTAACAAGCCTATAGCTACTAAACTAAATGACGATACGGTAAGACGTTCAATGTTATAAGTTCGGGCAACGTCGGCGAACGATTTGCGACAAATGTGTTGCCCACCGGCCGTCGCGTTGTGAAGTTATTGTACGTCGGTGCAAAAATACAGGTATGCGAACATTTTTACGTCTCGAATTTTTTGATTCATGCTTTAATTATTTGGTTTTGCGATTGCAGATTTTATATAATTAATGATTATTTAGTTGTTAATTACATTTCCGTGTTATTTTATTAAATATACCTATCGTTTTTTTTATAATAATTAGTTATATCCAAAAAGGTCCTCGGGGGCTAGTTTAACAAAAGGAACGGGGGGGGGGGGGGGGCGAGCCCATGCTGCCCCCCCTAGCTGAAATCCTGGGTACGCCCATGAGTATACTACCGTTAAGGCGACGCCTTGATAATTTGGCTGTAGCGATGCCGATTTTTCTCAGCAATGACTAAAGCTAAGAAACTAAAGTTCATTGTCAATATTCATCATGTCTTTGTCTTTGAATTGCCCATAGCATAACACGATTGGACAACTTTTATAACACAGAATTATCAATCGAAAAGACCTCTGTAAAAAAAGGGATTCCTATTTTTCCAACAGAGGAGAGTGATTTAAGGTTCCAAAATTTGTACATAAATTGGTTGAAGCATACAATTTAATACGTGCATAGCTTATATGAAATGTATTTATGGTTTTTAAATTACGCGACAAAAACCATTTTGTTGCTTATGCCCTTTCCATTTTTTGCTGTTCCATTGCTTGTTTTCTATGAGAGGCCGGCCCGGCCTCTCATAGAAAACAAGCAATCTAAAACATATCCAACACGGTTTCTTACTTTAACGCGGCGTCACCTTAATACTTACCCCGTCACTGTTAATATTTGCCCCCGGAACGGGGCAAGTTTTCAGCGCTGACTTTTTTTAAAAAGATGCGTCTCCCTTCGAATGAAAGTACCTTATTTAGATGAATTTTTAGCTAAGTATATGCAAGCCATATAAATTTCAGTTACTCGGGTATAAAAATAATAACATAAAGTTTTCAAATTAAGAAGATAAATGACATTATTCAAAATCTGTTAGTACTAGCACCCCCCTCCCCTACATTACGCACCTTGGCTCTGAGGCTTTCTTATTTACTGCGCCCATGGTGCGTATACTATTTTTCTCATCGACGGATCATCAACATCGGTAAGCGCAGCGGGAAGAAAGTTGACGCTTTCCGCCCGGAGGTGAGAAAAACTTCTTTACTACAAGTATGTAGTGGCCAAAACTCACACTCAGTATTCTAGCATCTTAAAGTAATAGCTACCTGAATTTCATAATATTTTGTCTCATAACTTTTATTGCAACATTTTAAAATATCACGCCATCGGAAAAGATGTATCAAATTATTATAAAACTTTCAATCAAAATTCTCAGCACACGTCACCTTGTACCATCGACAAAAGAGTACCTTCACCCTTATTGTTATAGGAATATGGTTCGAAATCACCTTGATACCTTTCTAAAGAGGTATTTAAAGAGCCCTTAACGATGATTAAGATATCATAGCTCTTTGTTAAGGTGACAAGTGACAAGATCAGACGCCCATTAGACGCATAAGAATGTTGACAATGTTGCTGGGGAGTAATGAATTTTAAGTGGATGACAAAAGAGTTGCTTTTTAACTGTCAACTATATTTTTAAATGTTAGTTTTAAATTTTTGTTTTTCAAATATCTTCTATAATATATGAGTGGAAAGAGAAGAAATCTTTGATTTAAAATAAAGCTATTGTTTTGTTATACTTGCCTACTTAGTTACAATAGCTAAAACAACAGAAGTTGACCAAAAAATATTAAATTATTGCCAATGCGGCCTTTTTCTTTACCTTGAAACGAGACAATCTCGTATTTCTATGTCATGAGTTTCTCCCTCGAATTGGACTAACTCTGGCCAAAAAGTCCCAACAACTGGAAAAGCCGAATGATGCAGTCGGTCTGACCTGGACCTAGCTCTGGCCTTAAAGTCCCCGTATAATTAAAAGACCGAAGGCTTCAGTACTTCAGTCGGACTGTTAGCAGGCGGATCTGAGCGTACTCATGCACGGGTATGCACAAAACGAGTCCAGTCAGATCTGTCAGCGATCAGTTTGACCGATCGGCATTTCCGTATAAGAAGGCCTTAAGGATCAATTTAAATTTTCAGCATATGATCATCTCTATGCTACCATCCTACAAAACGTATACATTTAATAGACACTTAAAGCTACCGTATAATTATTAAATCCCAGCACGAATGGGTTATACGTTTTGACAAAACACTGTTTTAACAACGCATTAAAATCGTTCCAAGAAGGTTTACACTTTACACCTGTTAGCTATAAAAATGTTTATAGCTTGACGTTCTGATAGGAATGGGACACGATTCTGTAGTTACTTAAGCTAACGCTAACTCAGAGATATTTAATGATGATTAACTTTAATTTTGTGAAGATTTTGACATAATAGCGGGTTTACATATTATTCCAATTCAGTATTTCAAAGGAAAACGGGCATGGAATGCACTGGAATGCAATACAGTGCATTCCAGTGCCCGTTCACATTATTCCAGTATCAGTTCAGCTCTGGAATGTACCCTGGATTGGAATAATGTAAACCAGCTATAACAAAGCTGCTATGAAGATAAAATGAAAGCGCAAATGATAGAGACAAATATAGAATAAGTTTAGGTCTTTAACATTTTAGAGATAGCGCACATTAGAGACATGACAGTTTTTAGACAATCTTGTTGCACATAGACGAGTCAGTTTTATTTACGATTGAAGAGAAACAGTTGTGTAAACCACGCGGCGCATACCAAGACGAATTTGTTTTGTCTACGACGACGCAACGCATTCATCAGAATAGGTACACCGCTAGACAGTTTTGTCGTTGATGTGCGCGCTCGCATACACTACAAAGGGAAGCCGACAGTCGTTAGTCAGACTTGTCGCCGGGCAGTTCTTGTACGCATTAGACAACTTTGTCTATGAGACGTTTTGTTTCAAATGTGCGCGTCTAGTAGGTACTTTTTATTATGCGTCTGCGTATAGTCTGTCTAAAAACTGTCGTGTCTCTAATTTGTGGTCGCCCTGTTTGACGACCGTCCTTTAGCTTATGTTGCGAATCTACTAATACCCAATACCTTGAATAAAATCTGATCAGTGGTTTTGGCGTCGTGATGGAAGATTTGCAGCTATCAAACGATCAACTTCTAATTAAAACACAAAGATAAACAGAAAATGCCCTGGAGAAATCTATCATAATATTACCTAGGCTACCTAGAGTAAGCCCTAGATATTATTGTTACTAAAGGAAGTTTATAGCTACTAGCACTACCTAGTACTTTGTATTGTCTATTATGATGTCAAAGTAAGGATAAGTCTCAAGAAGTCATTTAGCATTCTTCGTACTGTCACGTTTGGCCTTTTTTAAATCAAACACTTTTTTCTTATATAAAATTAGGGGCAAACGAGCAAAGGAGTGACCTGATTGAAAGCAACTACCGTCGCCGATGGACACTCGTAACATCAGAATTCAGAAGAGTTGCAGGTGCGTACTGCGTAGCCGGTCCTAAAATTAACTATTCCAAACTATTTAAACTATTATAATACTTTATAATATATGTATTACTAGCGACCCGCCCCGGTGTCGCGCGGGTATAAAATATATAGCCACTGAAAAAATTATGCCTATAGCCTTCCTCAATAAATGGGCTATCTAACAATGAAAGAATTTTTCAAATCGGACCAGTAGTTCCTGAGATTAGCACATTCAAGTTAGCCCTTTCAAATAATTTTCCCCGTTTTTTCCACATTTTCCTCTATTTCTTCGCTCCTATTAGTCTTAGCGTGATAAAATATAGCCTATAGCCTTCCTAACACTGAAAGAATTTTTCAAATCGGACCAGTGGTTCCTGAGATTAGCGCATTCAAGTTAGCCCTTTCAAATAATTTTCCCCGTTTTTTCCACATTTTCCTCTATTTCTTCGCTCTTATTAGTCTCAGTGTGATAAAATATAGCCTATAGTCTTCCTCGATAAATGGACTATCTAACACTGAAAGAATCATCAAAATCCGTTGCGTAGTTTTAATAAAGATTAAAGGGAACAAAGGGGCATGAGGGAAAAAAAGCGACTTTGTTTTTTAATAACTAATAAGTATAGATGTACGTGATACACCTTTGTAATTTGTATGTGTGTGCACGTGTCTGTGTGTTTATCTATCCATGTCACGGACGTTAATCTTCGTGTTTGACATCTATTTGTGACATTACGACATGTTACACAGTTGTTATCAACCATTGATCTTTTTTAAGATGAGCGGGTTCGAGTCCGGTCAAAAATAACTGTTTTCGGGTCAAGGTGTGTTGTCACAAGTATTATGACATAAGTTTTGTTTCTATCCATTACTAATATTATACATGCGAAAATGTGTCAGTCTGTTTGTTACCTCTTCACGCCCAAACCGCTGAATCAATTTGGCTGAGGTATGGAAATACTTGGTGTCCCGCCGGGAAAGGTCAAAGAATACTTTTAATACCCGAAAAATGTAAGGTTTCCGTGCGAAAAACGTATTTTGGCGCAACGGAGTTGCGAGCGTCATCTAGTACTTTATTTATTTACTAAATACTATTAAACCAAGTTTTATTTTTGAAAAAAAAAACCCTTGCATATAAAGTTGCCAAGTTAAGTGCTTAAAATAACATTCAAGAGTGAATTTTTGTTACGAACAAAACTGTGTCCTGCAAAATACCTTGGAATTTTGCAGTCTTGAATTGGAATTGGAAAAAATTCCAGCTGTATATGTGAACACAGATTTTTTACACCAAATATCACGTTATACAATTCAAACTGGCGTAATTATTGGCGCCACACTGTACCACTTTCTCCTGACATTATATTTGACAGCTGTGAAGCCGCCATCTTGACGAATAATTTCGAATTTCGAACAGTAGCCAACATGACCACCTGGCGACGAAATCAGAGCGATCAGTTCCGATAAAAGCTAATTTATGGAATATGTATAATAAATATATACAAACTAATAATAAAATATAATAAAATCAAATAAAAAACTAGGTCTATAAAAGGTAGAAAATAAAATATAGAAAGCAGATAAATATCACTATCACTTCTTGTGTAGGTCATGAGTTTTAATGATTTCATTAAAGATACATAATATAGGTTTGTAAGTTCTTTTTAGTTTCTTTCTAGGTTTAACATACTTAGCTTAATAAATATAATATGCTTAAGTATATTAAAAATGCTAATCTGTTTTCACTAAAAACTTTTTAGCTTTCCACGGTTTAATCGCTTAACCGTTTGCGTATAAAGATTATTGCACCCTTGAAAAGAGCAGATCTTTTTTTTCCTGGCAAAATATTCGGTTCCTGTGCAAAGAAGACGAAATGTAGCAATTTCTTAACTTCATCATTTAAATACAAGTTACAACATAAAGTAGTAATTTGCAGTAATTTGATAGATCTCTCTTTCCGTTTTTTTTCTTAATTGCTATGTAGTGGCTACTGTTATGAGTTCATGAGATTGATCTGTAGGTAATTACAGACTTGCGTGTCTACTAACAGGTGCTCAAAGCTCTACCATAGTATAAAGAAAGTACAGTAGTTCAACTTCATACCATACAACTTGGCCACACGGACACATTAGCGTGATTTCAGATAACTTGAACTTTGAAGTAAAAAGCCATCAATTCGCACAAGTGCTAGTTTTTTTGTACATTTCTTATGTACTAAATGTTTATTAATATGTATTAAAAAGATATACCTATTGTTATTATAATAATATGTTTATGCACAATAAAGTCAATTTGTTTGTTTGTTTATCTCTGTGTTGATAAAGATACGGTTGAGTCTACTGTATTATAATATACTGTGATGCTCAATAGCCACTTTTTTTTTACATGTATGTAATTGTGTATTTCCTTTGCAGGGACTCAAGTACCTTTGATAAAAAACATCAAGCCCTTTTTCACCTCTGGATGGACAGCCATGATTGTCATTTACCAGTTACCACCATGATTGAGAAGCTGATGAACTTTCTTTCAAGATTAAGCTTACAAGAGCTTAAAAATGTATCGTAACTTTTTTCTTTGTTATTATACATTGAATAAAGACTTTATAACATCGGATCTTTGTGACTTATATACATACAAACACAGTTAATATGTCACTCAGTTCAATAAAAATAAAAACAAAGAAGTCTCAGCAACTTAAATCTGACTAACACTTAAGTTGAGAAACCCAATACTAGGCATGTTCTAAGAATATCAACAAAGCACTCATTTAGTTGAGGTTAGTAAACTAGCGGCTATCTTTGTCGCACCTAGTGCTGTCCTTGTCAAAACAGAAGTAGCTAGATGAAACAGAAAGTTTATTGGTATCAGATGTGTTTTGTTAGGGAATGGCATTTTAAATATACTCATAGCATTTAAATAAAGTATTATAATATATAAGTAAGTACAACTATATTACCAAAATAACCAAAATTAGTTTACCGTGCGGGAACCGAATAAAGTACATTTTTTCCAGAAAAAAAGTATCCTATTATCTACGAATAATAAAAACTATTTATTATTCGTATCCTTTCTCGGGACTCAAAGTATCTCAATACTAAATTTCAGCAAAATAGGTTCGGGCGTGAAGAGGCAACAGACAGACACACTTTCGCATTTATATCATTAGTAATTAGTATGGATTAATTATAATTTAGTATTTACACAGATTTTGCACAATCCACGGAACAATATCGAAGGTAACCAAACCTTTTCGCAAATAGTCAGAGGTTTAACCGTCAAGTTATACACAAACTATAATTCGGCTTAATTTACCCCAATTTACGTCAAGTTAAACCAATCAGTAATAAATAAACTTAATCTGTTAGCAATTAAATTTAACTGCCGTAAGTAAATTATACCGATGCTGACAGTCCTAGAATGTTGTCTCCCACATACGTGCCCTATTGGGGCCAATGCGACCTGTAGGCTTATTTACAGCTGTAGAAAATATACGAAAGAATGGCAAATCCGAAAGATTTTGGGGACGACAGACATCCTTTGTCATTCTGCCACTTTGCCTATTGTAGGAAGAAATCATTCCTAATCATTTGTAATTACAGCACGCTAAGCACGGTAAAATAAAATATTTTTACCACTTTTTTAGTTTAAAATATGACATCTCATATTAATAAGCTTATAACAAATTAGTTTGAATGAGTTCAGCGGTTAAATCGTTAACAGAACAGATAGCTGAATCTAGACACACTATCGTATTTTATGTATAACAATCGTATGAATGTTTGTAAGGACTCATCCTTACTTCTCAAGTTAATTAATTATAATAATTTACAAACTATTACGACCGAATGTTTAGGTAAGTTTGTTAGTTTTGAAACTAATTAAATTTTAATGAAAATTTATTAAACCTTAAATATATTGTTATTTAACCTCAATGTAAAAAATGTAGGTACAGAAATAATGTTGAAATAATCAAATAGCTTGGGAATTCGGAAACGATTAAAATATGTGGCATTTCCTATTCTCATTTAAAATATTTTAGGTATTTTAGAAAAAAACTATTATTAGCTGCTAACAAAAGAAGCTCTTTTTCATGGTTTTATATTAGAAGATTAATATGTATTTTAATTTTGCGAATAACAGCTTGTTTATTCGTTTTTTTTTTTCCTTTAGGATACGTTCTCAAAAGATTCAAACATTAATGTTTAAAATTAGCGCTTAAACAATTTTCTATTCATCCAACATTGATCCAAGAAATAATTTAATCAATTTTGTCATTAATTTCAATGCTGACGCCAATATAAGGCAAATAAAATGAATGAGGAAAAATTATTAACTTATTTGTCGAACTTTAAACATTTTTCTAGTATTTCGTCTAGATACATTCCTGCTCACCTCACAACAACAGGATATTATGTTTTAGATGAATAATACATACGAATATTTGCTACACTCATACATATTAATACTGTATAGCTTTTGCCCTAACTTTGCAAAGAGCAGTTAGGTAGAATATTCGTTCATATCTTCTGGGCAAAGATCTAACCGAAAACACTTTATATAAAAAGGCTTTTAATAGACTTATTTATGTGTATAAGTGGTGATTGTTTGTTAAATGGATATTTCAACTTATAAGAAAAAAAAATGTGAAAAAATTCAACCAAGACAATAGTTTGGCACTTAACCCTTTGCCAGAGTAGACAGAATTATAGAGTATGTCGACTCAGAACTGATGTTGAAATTTTTAAATTTGACGTATTATGACGAAAATCGTCGCTAGGGTTGTTAACTTGCTACCTACGAATTTAATACTATGACATATTCGCTGCACGTGTTCCTCTTTGGTCGTATTGTTGTTTGTGTTTTGGCACATGCGATTAAAATTGTCAGAATCCAATTTTGAAATCTTTATTTTAAATATTTAAAAATAAATTATATCAGCCAGCGCGAGGCACATTCCGTTCATAATCCTAGTGAAACCCGACGAATTTGACAGATATTGAAATCTGTCCGTTTTTTTGGTAATTATGTCTATTGTGCCTTTGCTATGTTGAAATATTTCAAAGGACCCATTTTGGTTGTTCGGGGAAATTTTGAGTTTTGAGTTTTTTAATTTGCTTTTCGCTCATTGATTGCTAAACAGAATCTGCGACTGTACAAACATCAATGAACTTAGCAATGTCAAGTTTAGATTTATAGCTAAGTTCACTTCAGAGAAGTGACATCACACGGCCGCCATGTAAATGTACAGTTCTGAGAAAGCTCAGTCATGCTAGAGTGGATTCGTTTAATAATACAATGTATACTATACCTGCATTATTATACAGTGTATAGTAATTAATAATATATCAACTTTGACTAGACATAATTTAGTTTAAACATAAAACCATACTTCCATACTATTAATCCTGTATAATATTATAAATGCGAAAGTGTGTCTGTCTGTCTACCTCTTCATGCTTAAACCACTGAACCGATTTTGATGAAATTTGGTATGGATAATAATTATATTTTGATTTTTGAGTCCCGGGAAAGACCATAGCAGATGGGATACATTTTGTACCGGGAAAATGGACGGTTACTAGTCCTGCGCGATAAACGAATTAAGGCGCAACGGAGTTGCGGGCGTCAACTAGTTTAAACATAAATGAATTTAAAAGAATCGGAAAATAAGCAACTATTTGCTACCAGCAATTGAAAACTTCGTAAGAAAAAAGTATAACGCTATCCATAATTTAAGTACTAGCAGCCTTTACAAAACACAGTAAAAATACTAAGGGCCTGTTTCACCACTTCCTGATAGGCTATCCACAACTTTAAACTTGACAGATAGAGTATGGAGTATCTGTCAAATAAGTTGTGGATGGCCTATACGGCACTTTATCAGGAAGTGGTAAAAAGGGGCCTAAGGGCCTGTTTCACCGCTTCCTGATAAGGCTATCCACCACTTAACTTGACACATAGAGTATGGAGAATCTGTCAAATAAGCCTATCGGGCACCTTATCAGGAAGCGGTGAAACAGGTCCTAAAGGCATAAACTGCGTTAAGGCGACGCCTTGATAATTTGGCTGTAGCGATGCCGATTTTTCTCAGCAAATGACTAAAGCTAAGAAACTAAAGTTCATTGTCAGTATTCATCATATCTTTGTCTTTGAACTGCCCATAGCATAACACGTTTGGACAACTTTTATAACACAGAATTATCAATCGAAAAGACCTCTGTAAAAAAAGGGATTCCTATTTTTCCAAGAGAGGAGAGTGATTTAAGGTTCCAAAATTTGTACATAAATTGGTTGAAGCATACACTTTAATATGTGCATAGCTTATATTAAATGTATTTATGGTTTTTAAATTACGCGACAAAAACCATTTTGTCACTTACGCCCTTTCCATTTTTTGCTGTTCCATTGCTTGTTTTCTATGAGAGGCGGCCCAGCTTCTCATAGAAAACAAGCAATCTTAAACATATCCAACACGGTTTCTTACTTTAACACGGCGTCACCTTAAGCGGGCACCCGCGACGGGCGCACGTCGCTTGAGCACGGGCGTGAACACGCAGCGGTCCCCGTCGCGGAGACCCGACTTACGCAGTGTCTCCAGTTTAATTTTAACATTGTGCATGTACAGTCGTATCGATGGAGAACTTAATATATTATTACTTAGCAAAACGACTAGTCGTCGTTGTCGCAAAAAAAAAAAAAAGACAACCAGTGAGCCCTTTCGTTGAATCTAGGTTGCTATTCGGGGAATTTGTTGTAAAGTTTAGTCAATTAAGGGATATTCAAAATTTATTTTATAAGTATATTAAAGTTTCGATTCAAGTCTACGACGAATTATTTTCAAAACTGGAACCGTATTTGAAAGTCAACAATCTCAAAGTAAGAGCTATATCAGTCATATCACCAATGGAGAGTCTGGCAATAACAATGCGGTAAATAAGAAAAAAATTAATACAATTTTTATTTTTGCACTAGATAAGTACTTAATTAAATTATATTTGGTTCATGATAATATTTATTTAAAAACAATTCTTTATTATTAGTAGTGTGTATTTTTATTATTAATACTATACTGTACTCGGCGAAACATGGCGGTAGCGGTCATTGACTCCCTGTCAAAAACTTGTTATTTTCTATATGATAAACTGCGATTGACAATGAAGTGTCAGATGTAGTAAATAAGATGGGAAATTATATATCTTGTGTAACATTTAATCCATCCAATAAAATGTTAAATTTATTAAATGTCAACACTCAACATGTATGATTTAAAAAAATCGGAATCTTCAGACGAAGACAAAATATTTAATGTACTTATTAAATATGTAACTTTTAATAAAAAGATTTTGAAGCACAATATTACAGTATAATATTATTTCCAAATCATTATGAATTTATGTTTATAAATAAATAAATAAATAAATAAAAGTTTATTTGACTAAATAGGACATTACACTACAACATCAACAATTAGAATTTATACAAACATTAAAACATAACAATACAACACGAATATAACCGGACACATACAATGAGAAACAACAATAAATAGAACTTGAAATAAAGCAGTAAGTAGTTATATAATTATAAGTATTTATATATCTTTAGGTAGAAAACAAAAAAAATAAAGCTTTTTTAGGGGTTTTTGACACGAACTTTAGGGATAAAATATATTTCTGAGAGTTGATAACACTGGAAGACCGATTGCAGCACTTGTTTAAATCCGGAGTCGGAAACAAACGTATTACGTATATCGGGTCTCGGGACCTAGTCGGGACCGACTCACACAATGGGCTCCCCGTTCCATAATAAATACTTGCAAGTATTTTAATACCTGGTTTTCGACCCTGGTATTTTTACGTACTCGTGCTTGGAAGCCCTGGTATTGAATTTTGCAAGTTTATACCATCCCTAAACTGAACTAGCCCGCGCGTGCTCCTGTCGGCGCACCCCGCGCCTGCCCCCGCAACGGGAACGGTCGCGCGGGGGGCGGGGCCCGCCTGCCCGCGACGCGCGACGGTTTGCCGCGCGACTTCCCGCGACGGGTCACTTTTGTATGAAGCCGCGCGGGTGCCCGCTTAACGCAGTTTATGTCCTAAGGCCGCGTTTCCACTGAAGCGGACCGGAGCGGAGAGGAGCTTAGCGGTGCCGAATTGACCAATCACCATGCTCGAAATCTTCGCTGTCATTCCGCATAGCACGATTGGTCAATTCGGGCACCGCTAAGCTCCTCTCCGCTCCGCTCCGCTTCAGTGGAAACGCGACCTAAGACTACTACTAGAAATACTGATAGTTTGGCGACAAAATAACAGATCATATTTTGTAGCTTTGTCTATTTCTGAGAGAAACTCTTTCTATGTCGTGCTAACACTTTTGTCAGTAGTAATGCTTGAGGAGTTGCAAGCGTGTATGGTCAATCATACAAGTGTATTAATTGGGATTAATACACTTGTATGATTGACACTAACGAGGTATATGGTCACAATCACTTTTAGCCCGAGATGACAAGGTTAGGTTATGAAATGTTATGTTACATGATTAGTCTGATACTTCATATTGATATTTATTTCAACACTTTATTAACACATAATAATATTTTTATATACAGTTTACTATTACATATTACATTGTATTCACAATGAATCGGCACAAGCGCTAATCCAAGTTAAGTGAATCCTGTATTAACATTTAAAAATATGAGGAACGCGAAAAATAGCAAAATGTGCCGGTTGGCAGCGGGCGACATGAAGCAACCGCAGACGACATGTCGTCGCGACTCTATCTACAGGAGGGTGTGCCAAAATGTTTTCGTTTTCGCTTCGTTATAGAATCGCCAATGAAAATGTATGGAATTGACATAAGCGTTCGTTAATATGACGTTGACGTTCGACTCGTCTTATGTCAATTCCATACATTTTGATCGGCTATTCTAAAACGAAGCGAAAACAAAAAGAAAAGTTTGTATGTATTTCTATGAAATAGCTTAAGCTAAAGCTTTCTATAAAATAGAAGCTAGCGACACTTATTCCTTACCCAGGGTTTATTGACTCTACACTTAGAGTGGTGCAATTGGCCATATTCTGGTACCTAACTAAAATTACTGTTAAATTGGATTATTTAAAACGAATCGAATTCAAAAACCATCAACTGTCAGAAATTCTACTGATTGCGGTTGCAATTTACTTGCAACTAACATGAATAATAATATGCAAAAGTATTATTAAAATTAAATAATTTTAAGCATTATAAAACCAGAGCTGCAAAGCATTTGGCACATAAATTGTGAGGCGATAAAAATACTAGTTACAAAGGTCAACGTCCACAGGTATCCTAAATGTGACCTTCTAAACTCGTTCCGAATTGTTATTGTAGAGTCAATTTAGTTGTGTGTAGCGATTTCAAAATATTATGAACTTAAAATTTAGCCTATGTTACTCGTGGATAATGTAGCTTTCGAATGGTGTAAGAATTTTTAAAATCGGTCCAGTAGTTTTTGAGCCTATTCATTACAATTATACAAAGTTTTCCTCTTTATAATATTAGTGTCGATTATGATGTATACGAATAACCCAAACTTGTCGATTTTATAATTCATTTTTAGGGTTCCGTACCCAAAGGGTAAAAACGGGACGGTTTTTCACCTGGCATGTGAGTGTGAAGAGAGAAGGACGATGTTTGATTTTTTGGGTTAGTCGCCCTCTTAAAACTGATTTTTTTTGTTTTCTGGATTTGCGCAGGCTTGTTCATCACGCAGGAACCATTTTAGGGATAAAAAGATGACGATAAAAAAGACCCTTAGATGTCCTTTTCCGGGACTCAAAGTATCTACATTCTTCATACCAAACATCGGTTCAGCGGCTTTAGCGAAGCGGCTGAAGAGGAAACACAGACAGATACGCTTTCGCAATAATTATATTAGTATGGATTGGCGACAGTCGGTTTAAGACGTATGAAGCCTTTATAATTTGAATCAAATCTCTCTGTGACTTTTTCAAGCTAGTTTTAAGTTATATAACTTTATTCTTTCATCTTTTAATCAACGTTGAAAACTATTATTTACTGAGCTTCTGAACTTGACATACTATATTTTGTACAAACATATTGCATCAGATTTAATAGTTGAGTCAACAGTTAGGTTGTGGATCGTGCCAACGAACTGCTGAGTGCAGCACATTGAGAGCGGGCCTTTGAAGTCACTAAACTGAATATTATTGATACATCATACACGTATGTGTATAAAAGCTACCTTGCTTGCTAGTAAGCTAATGTAAGCATTGGTTTATTATGTGGGAACCGTACATTTTTGCGGGATAAAAACCTATGTCCTTCTCAGGACTTGGAGCGTCTCGAGATAAAAAAGGATGTTTTTTAAGGTTCTTCATGCAAAATGTCACCAAAATCGGTACTGCGGTTTAACCGTCAAGAGCTACGCAGACAGACAGACAGACACAATATCTCTTTTACAATTTAATTCAATATAGTAAAAGAAACTCACGGGCAACTACTTGTTCTCAAATAAATCGAGCATATCTGACTCTGTAGCGCTTATCGTAAAAACGTAAAGTAGAACTAATTCGTTCGCCGTGGCCCGTGGTCTATCTAGTTCTCGTGGGAACAGATAACAACCATCTACATGTTATTCGGTTGAAAATAAAGTAATATGTTAATGTGAGATGTGGCAAGAATTTTGTATGTTGACTCAACATACAAAATTCTTGCCACATCTTCAGATGTGATTGTGAATACTTCTGTCTGTCTGTCCGTCTGTCTGACTGTCTGTCTTTCTGTCTGTCTGTTATCTCTTCAAGCCCAAACCGCTGAACCGATCTTGCCGAAATTTGGTATGGAGATACTTTGAGTCCCGGGAAAGGACATAGGATACTTTTTATCCCGGAAAAATGTACGGTTCCCGCGCGATAAACGAGTTTGGCGCAACAGAGTTGCGGCCATCATCTAGTAGACTATAAAACATTTGCTGATTGTCCTATGTTCAGTTGTATGTTCCAGAAAGAACTAGTGTAAAACTGCAAATTACATTAAAATACTGTTTATTAGATTGGGAAAACACTGTAAAATTTCTAAGGTTAACTGAATATTATTCTGTGATTTAATGTATAAATATTGTTATTACCTACTTGTAGTCGCTAATGACCTTCGATGTTTTAAGCGACTTAAAATAATTAAAAAAAAATCTTGCCACATATAACATTGTTGAGATAGTAGAAAATGTTTAGGACAACTGATTTTATGTCATTTTGAGAAAAAAATTGTTTGTAAACTATGTAGTTGAAAATTATTCATTGCTAGAATGAAGTAGTGTTAACATTTCTGATATAAAGAAAAAAAGTCCCCTCGAATTTTAGATCAGGTTTTGTGTCCCGAAGCTATTTCAGCCATTTAAAAAAAAAGGGAACAACGCCTTTAGAAAAGTTTTCATTTCAAAATAAAAGTTTCAAGCTTGAGTTCCTCAGAACATTTTTTCACAGGTTTGAATGTTGGGATGATGATGAATGAAACTCTAGCCAACAAGTATAAATACTGTGGTGATATCACTTCTCAGTAACTGTGCAAGTTGATACAGATTATTATCTGCCAATTGATCCACGGTTTTCCTAGCATTGGTAGAAATAATTAAAACGTAGTTCGAATACCACAGAGCCTACTAGATTTAATAGTATGTAGCTTTATGATTTGGTCTAATATTTCTCATGTCAAATGTTTCTCTATGACTTAAGTATATAAATCGATACTAATATTAAAAATTCGAAAGTCTATGGTACGGAGATACTTTGAGTCCCGGGAAAGGACGTGGGATACTTTTTATACCGGAAAAATGCACGGTTCCCGCTGAATAAATGCGGACAGCAAGATAAACGAATTTCGGCGCAGCGGAATTGTTCATCTAGTTTTATCTAAAATAGAAAAAAGCCTCTCGACTTATAAAATTGAGAGTTTTATTCACGCGTTGAAGTCACAAAAATGTTTTTAGTTTTTAACCTGATTCTATGAAGGAGGTTCTACTTTTCGGCTGCGGATATATTTTTGGCTATCACAATGTGCGTAGGCTGATCATTTGATTGTATCATAAGGCAGACGCGTCGTATGGACATGTCCTGTAGCAGATTTCTCGCATATCATCCCACTGAGAGCTTCCAAATTTCATCAAAATTTTCATCAACATCAAGCCTCCTAAACTTACAGTTTATACCGTCGTAATCCGGTTACGTAAGGGAGAGATTTACTGCCCTTATCTCGCCCTGCGCCCTACGGCTTAAGTGATTACTGAATTTGTCCCTTCAGACTTAGTTTGGTGACATTTTGGTACCGGTTAGACGTTGCGCAAAGATAAAACCTTGAAAAATCACTTCTAAAAGCCTTGAAGCGGAAAAAGGTAAATTGTTAGTACTTAGTGCCCGATTATTCGATTACAGCCTTGCATCAGTCAAAAACCCCTAATCCATACTAATATTATTGTGTGTTGAGGCGAAAGTGTGTTTTTCTGTCTGTAATCTTTTCATGCCAAAACCGTTAAACCGATTTTGCTGAAACTAAGGACTAAGGAGATACTTTGAGTCCCGGGAAAGCACGTAGAGAAATGTACGGTCATCTAGTATGTAATTAGGGAAGATTTGTTTAACTTCTTGCAATGAATATTGGCCACAACATCGAACCTTTGATGAAAGGCAAAGATATGAAAGTAGACCACCCAAAAGACATACAATTATTGCGGTAAAATGTGCGGTTTTTGTGGGATGCAAACACTAAGCCATGAGCCATCAATATCTGTAAAAATTAACAACTTCTGCGGGATGTTAGCTGCAGACACACTAATCTGTATCCCCTAATTCCTCTAGTACAAATGATATATTTTTTGTTTCTATCCCAAGTGTGGTCGCTGGCGGTCTGCCAGATCTAAGCACTCGTTACACTAACGAAATCTAAACCCTTAATTAATTTAATCTGTGCTCTTAAGGTTCATTTACACTAGTACGATTTTAAGTAGCAAAGTGTGTCTATCTGTGTGTTTGTCTGATACCTCTTCACGCCTAAACCGCTGAACCGATTTGCTGGGTATGGAGATACTTCGAGTCCCGGGACAGGACATGAAACTTTTTATACCGGGAAAAATTCTTTCCGCACTGTACCTAATCGAATTTGGGCGCAACGAAGTTTCATCTACTTTAAATATTGTATAAAATAAAGGATATCGATTCTACTTTGTTGGTAAGCCTTTTTTTTTCGATCAAGTCATTTCAAGATCAAGGATATTGGCATTTTATGACAATGCCACTTTTTTAGTTTGATAGGGTCTGTTTCACAACTTCCTGATAAGTGCCGGATAGGCTATCCGCCACTTAACTTGACAGATAAAGTATGGAGAGTCTGTCAAAAAAGTTGTGGATAGCCTATCTGGCACTTTATCAAGAAGTGGTGAAACAGGAAACGGACTGAATGTAACAAGGAATGAAGCTGAATTGATATTGTATAGTATAATAAGGGTGCAGTTTTCTTTATTGGAGTTTTGCCCTCGAAATTCTCATACATACGTAATACCAAAATCATTTTGTCATACGAAAGTATTTAACATGTTTGAGTTATTTTTCAGCTTAAAATAGTAATTACCTAGGTTCCTGAACAAAAATTAACTTCAAAATATTTGAACACTAAAAAATAGAGTAAAACACTAAAAAATATATATATAAATATTAAATTTACTACTAAGTATTTCAACTCAAAAAAATATTTTTTAGTATTTAAATATTTTGTAGTAAATTTACTATTTATTTATATATTTTTTAGTGTTTAAATATTTAGTAGTAAATTTAGTAAAAAAAAATTATACACAAAAAAAATTACAGGAAATGTACAGGAACCTAGGTAATTACTATTTTAAGCTGAAAAATAACTCAAACATGTTAAATATTTTCGTATGAGAAAATTATTTTGGTATTACGTATGTATGAGAATTTCGAGGGTAACCCGGGCTCTTAAGACCATAAAGGTAATATACCTATCGGAATATTATATTATATTATTATATAATATTATATTCCGATAGGTATATTAACTTTATGATTAAGACGTACATATGGTATGCTGTATAGGCGACTATACAGCATACCATATAAAAAACCACCTGGGCGGTTTCAATCTATTTTGTTGCTGGTTCTACAACAGTGCCCGAGTACTGTTCTGGTCAGCAACAAAATCAGACAATTCTTGGTTCCTCGCAAAACCAGTATCAAGATAGCATAAACAAAGAAGATAATAAAAAACCACCTGGGCGGTTCAATCTATTTTGTTGCTGGTTCTACAACAGTGCCCGAGTACTGTTCTGGTCAGCAACAAAATCAGACAATTCTTGGTTCCTCGCAAAACCAGTATCAAGATAGCATAAACAAAGAAGATAATAAAAAACCACCTGGGCGGTTCAATCTATTTTGTTGCTGGTTCTACAACAGTGCCCGAGTACTGTTCTGGTCAGCAACAAAATCAGACAATTCTTGGTTCCTCGCAAAACCAGTATCAAGATAGCATAAACAAAGAAGATAATAAAAAACCACCTGGGCGGTTCAATCTATTTTGTTGCTGGTTCTACAACAGTGCCCGAGTACTGTTCTGGTCAGCAACAAAATCAGACAATTCTTGGTTCCTCGCAAAACCAGTATCAAGATAGCATAAACAAAGAAGATAATAAAAAACCACCTGGGCGGTTCAATCTATTTTGTTGCTGGTTCTACAACAGTGCCCGAGTACTGTTCTGGTCAGCAACAAAATCAGACAATTCTTGGTTCCTCGCAAAACCAGTATCAAGATAGCATAAACAAAGAAGATAATAAAAAAACCACCTGGGCGGTTCAATCTATTTTGTTGCTGGTTCTACAACAGTGCCCGAGTAATGTTCCGGTCAGCAACAAAATCAGACAACTCTTAGTTCCTCGCAAAACCAGTATCAAGGCAGCATGGTCGTGAAAATTAAAAAAAATATATATTTCCGATATTCTTTACATACAGCAACAAATTGGAAACAAAATCTACACGCATAATGAAGCTCAAAACATGCAAATAAATAAGTTACCCAAAGGTAGCATAATTAACGATATTTCGGAAACGGCTTGAGCAACAAAATCGAGATTTTGGCAACTAATTAGCTACAAATTCAGGTTTTTTTTTTTTAATTCTGCTAAAGTGTCTATGTTTACTCTGCTACCTTGATATCAAGGTAGCATAATTAACGATATTTCGGAAAAGGCTTGAGCAACAAAATCGAGATTTTGGCAACTAATTAGCTACAAATTCAGGTAATATATTTTTTAAATTCTACTAAAGTGACTATGCTACCCTGACGGACCTCAATTAACATGGCTGCTAATAAGTAATAAATAATATGTAAGCAAAAAGTAAAACAATAAGCTATAAAATTATTATGTTCTTAATTCTTATTAATAACGAGCTTTTCCCCGCGGCTTCGCTCGCGTTAAGAAGTATTATTATATACAAATTCTCATCCCCTATTTTAACCCCTTGGGGTTGGAATTTATCAAAATCCTTTCTTAGCGGATGCCTACGTCATAACATCTACCTGCATGCCAAATTTCAGCCCGATCCGTCCAGTAGTTTGGGCTGTGTGTCGATAGATCACTATGTTAATCAGTCAGTTTCTTTTGAGTTTTACATATTATATAGATTACAATTATCATCGTTTACAGGGCAAAGTAAAAAGTCCAGTTTTTAGAGTAAAGAAAAGTAATGAGTCTTATCTTATATAGGTATAAAATTCTCGTGTCACAATGTTCGTTCCCGTACTCCTCCGAAATGGCTTGACCGATTCTCATGAAATTTTGTGAGCATATTGAGTAGGTCTGAGAATCGGCCAACATCTATTTTTCATGCCAAAAATTATTTATATGGCAAAAGTCAAAACAACGTTTGCCGGGTCAGCTAGTAAATTATAAAAGTCTTACCTGCTACTGGAGACAGCTTCCTCATGACACACCATCGCGATTTCCACTGGAAAAGAAAAAAAACGTTAAAAAAAAATCTGATATAAGCTATGATGGTCAACCTTAAATGGATATAAAAATAATGCTTGGAAAATCATGGTGGAATATTTTCCACCATGATTTTGCTGCTAAAATGCTATTGCATTTACCACTTTTTTTCAAGCAGAATGCTCCATTTAAGAAAATGTATCATGGACAATTAAATGCTAAATTTGATTAAAAAAATGAATTAAATGCCCTTTACACGTTCTTGTTTTTATCCATCATTGGTCAAATGAGGCAATGCATAAATTATATTTAATTGTTATCGAGAACTAAATAATAAATATGTATGTCTATATATATTTTGCTTAGATATTTATTGTTAGAGTATAGACGATCTTGTTCCGTCTGACCAAATCAAGAAAACTTTTGAGCATGTATGTATGGTTGACCGGTTTTAAACAAAGGTTCAACTTGACCTACCGATCTAACGGTTTAAGTTAAAGTTAACGTAAACAGTCTACGGTAAACGAGTAAATGAATATTTCATAATATTTGCCAATGATGTCACTGTCGTGAGAAACCGTCTGTCCTTGTCTAACGCTAGGTGTTTGTATATCCGTCTCGCTCAGATGCACTTGTCGGCCTTTCAATAATTCTCGTCTTTTTGTCGTTTACTAGGGTTGTCAAAAGTTATTGAAAATGAACTTTAAAATTACAATAACGATGAGACACATACAGATTATACCATTGTTTACCTCACATCCAAGTGCGTCAACATTTCATGCAAATACTGCTAAACAAATTTTGATGTAATTTGGTATGGAGATACTCTGGAGTCCTCGAAAAGAACGTAGCAACGTTCCTGGAAAAGTCTTAGGTTTTTTCGCAATAAACTTATTTTGATGCAACAAACAAGTGACAACAGCAAGGTTTTTTCTCTAATAATGTTACCGTAACCTTCAAAATAATAAAAACCCATAAAATACAAGCCTACCTTCGATTTGACAACACGAGGGTACTTTGCAGGTAATTTATAAGGTAATAAATGTACCCTTTTCCGCAAAAGGTAAGATTTATCTCGTGCAATACTATTACGGGAAAACATTTCGGGTATTAGGTACTACGCGGTTTTCGTTAGCAATTCCTCGACATGATAGGTCAATGGGTTGTTAATAAATAGATGAATTATTGTATGACAAGATAAACGTAAAGTAACATAGCATAATAAAGAAAAAAAAACGCTTTAAAATTTTGTTTGGCGCTGTCTTCATCCTACAGTTATTAAAATTGATAATTTAACGGACACTTAAAAACATGTTTAAAAATGTTGCTAGCTTTTCCAAGACCTAGTTTGTATAATTATTAATTATTCTATAGCTTTTGTAGCAGGCAACTTAGTAGTACTATAGCCCAACTCGTAAGCGAATATTTTTTTTGCGGAGTTGCCAGGGAAAGTGCAAAGAAAACGCATGTATTTTCACTACATAAATTTCATTCATTTTCACATTCTTCTAGTACCTACGTCAATGCATAACGTCTTTAAAAATTGTTTTAAAAAATATTTTGCTGTTTGTGGCAACCCTAGCTCGTATGATCTTGTGACATTTGCAGTTCGCCGTTTGCCGCATTCTCTGCACATTCTCAGATTCCACTCCTCATATTTGCACTCCGGTTACTGGTTAGTCACCTTAGTGACAGTCACAGCAAGTTTTAACTTTACTATCTGTCGCACTCAGGGACAGATATTAATTACTTAACTGTAATTAAATGAAGATTTTGACATAAAACCCATACACTATTTGAGAAACTCTTTATTAATCCTTCGATCGCGGATTCTTGGAAATCTATTGTCATTCTATTGTTGTCACGGTCGCCGGTGTCCTTATAAGTTATAGGGGTTGATAGGTTAAATTGAGTTTAATCATCATTAAACGGATCTAAGTTAGTGTGTATGTATATGTCATACTACTGAACTACTGAAGAGAAAGCGTTCTGCGCACACACTTGGGCACTGTAGAAATTCTGCGTAGCTGGACAGGTTTCAACAAAACCGTCTGTCACTGTCATCATAACCGGTGTGGGAGGCATGATAATTAGGTATAATTGATGTAATTTAGGAACTACTTAAACTTTAAGTATTAAGACAACATCAAACTACTAGAGTTAAAAAAGTACTAGCTTTTTCTTTTTAAACTCCCATGGCTCACTTTTGATTAGTCACGGCTTACTTAGATATAGATAACACTTAGTTTTTAAAACAGTAATTGGCGAAAGTCATCGTTTAAGATAATTATTGTATGTCAATAAAGATGTTATAAGAACGGGTTTTTATCAAGGAACTTGAAGTGTCAAATGCTAGGGTTGTCACATAAAATAAATTTTAAATAAATAACAAATGAGAAACTGTAAATTTCATAAGATGCTTTGAGTGTAAAGACTCTAAAGAATGGACAAAGGATAATTTTTGTCGGGGAGAAATGTACGGTTCCCTTGTGATACACGGAATTCTGTTAACGAAGTTCCTCAACTTTATGTGGTAGGTACCACTTTTTTATCATCATCCTAAAATGATATGGTTATATTCATACCTAATTACTAGTTACTATCATAGAAAATAGTAAAATGAGTGTCATTTCCTGTATGTAGCAGATCCTTTAGGGCCTGTTTCACCGCCTCCTGATAAGGTGCCCGATAGGCTTATTTGACAGATTCTCCATACTCTATGTGTCAGGTTAAGTGGTGGATAGCCTTATCAGGAAGCGGTGAAACAGGCCCTTATTCTTGTTTCTTATCAGCACCTATGCAAAATCCTTGACGACATTATTGCAAATTTTATCAGTTTTTTATCAAAATCGATCCATCCTTCTTGACCTCAATACATCACAATACGTCAAGTCTACATGATCCAGATAAAATATCTCAAACTTGAGAATTACAAGGTTTATTTATCCCAAAGATATATTTAAACTTGTGGTTTTCTTGTTATAAATAAAAAAAATAAGCTTCTATGTATAGCTAAATATATGAGCTACGTGAAGAAGTAGGTAAGTTACAATGTTAGTTGAAATTATAAGGGGAAAAGGTAAATTGTCCTTACGTTAAAAACTGTTACCTACTTCAACCACTCAATTTATACTGGGCTGAAGAGGTCTCTTTTCATCAGTAGAGTCCGATGCAAGTTTTATTTAAAAAAAAACCAGTGAATGGCCTTTTCCTACATCCTTGTTCAAGATGTTCCGTTTTGGTGAGTTGCCAAATACAATGGAATCGGTCTCTTCCTTGGTCGTCTTCCGCTTACTTCTGTATATGTGACCTTAGTACTTTTTTAATGACTTACAGAAGCAACGTGTTTATAATTTCACCCATTGAAGAATCTACTAATAATAAAAAATCGGCCAAGAGCAAGTCGAACTCGTTCGGAATAGGTCTCTTCCTTGGTCGTCTTCCGCTTACTTCTGTATTAATATATGTGACCTTAGTACTTTTTTAATGACTTGCAGAAGCAACGTATTTATAATTTCACGCATTGAAGAATCTACTAATAAGTAATAAAAAATCGGCCAAGAGCGAGTCGAACTCGCGCACGAAGGGTTCCGTACAAATAATATTTTTCTTTGTGTAACACGAATTAAATAAGTACTTACGTCACGATTTGCTAAGGCATGTATGAATTTTCCTAGCAGCACAAAATAAGTATACCTTTCTACCTATACAAGGAAATAAACTTTATTAAATTGGGGGATAATAAAAATGAATAAGAAGGCTACAGAAAAAAATAGCTAACTAAAAGGAAAATCCAGTGTTTGAGCGTACTAACCGACTTTGTGAAGATTTCAATAGCAGAGTGTTTGCCGAGCTCTCTGTGACAGTAAAAACTGATTTTAATTAAAAGGCCCACGGATATAAAAGCCTGGAAAAGCTTTATTGGAAAAATATAAAGGAATTTTAACGAAAATTATCCTTAAATTGTTATAAAAAATACTGGGTGGGCCCGAGACTTACGCTGAAATTTGTTTGTCGCGTAACCGTACATTTTTTCAGATAGAAAAAACTTTTTTGACTCAAAGTGTATCTCAAATTAAACATAGCAATAGGTTCGGCAACTCAAGCATGAAAAAGAAATAGACAAGCACACTTCATAATTAATAACACTAATCTGTAACTAAAAACCATCATCCAAACTTCTGTAAGTTTCTTTGGATAATGGTTTATTTCAGCACATGTTAACTTTATACAGTATACACGCCACATTACATAGTGAAGGAAATATACTAGAAAATATATTTCCCCAAGTATGTAATTCCATTGACTTCAACAAATGCTTTGGGATTGTCGCGTTTTCGTGGCGCATCCAGTTTGTTATATCTGCTTAGCTTTGCGACTTAAGACCGAGGACATGGATGCAGCGACTAACGTAGCGATTATAATAGCGACTAAAGAATTGCAACGTATTATAATAGACTAGATGACGCCCGCAACTCCGTTGCGCCAAAATTAGTTTATCGCGCGGGAACTGTATATTTTTCCGGGAAGAAAAGTATCCTATGACCTTTCCTGGGACTCAAAGTATCTCCATACCAAATTGCAGCGAAATCGGTTCAGCGGTTTTGGCGTGATGAGGTAGCAGACAGACAGACATACAGACAGACACACTTTCGCATTTATAATATTAGTATGGATTATAATATGTATAGAGATAGTAAATATGGCGGGAAAGTCAGAAAAATCACTAACAGATAAAATATACTTACTCTATCTTTTTCTCAGCATTGTCACTGATAATAGTAGTCAATTATTTTACAACTTATAAGGCTATGCGAGTTGCGACTCCATTTTTTGAGGCTCTAACCAATTTACATTTTTGATTACTCTATTTCTTTCTTGACTATTATTTTGTTTTTCCAATTTAAATGTAATTAAATATTGTTAAGATAGTCGCTAACTTGGTCGCTAAGTCGCTCGCTAGTCACGTCTAAGTTGTAACATCCCCGCGAGTACACATATTGTTGTGTTCACAAATAGAATTTAATACTATTCGTTGAATACTAAATCCGTACACGTGATGGAGTAGAGATGTTTGTTCACCTCTATTTAAGCACTCTAAGATTTTGCTTATTTTGTTTTTTTTTTTTACAAAAGAGGCGTATATGGGCTTTCCGCCTATAATCCTTTTTTTCTCTCATAGTGAATGAATAAATGAATGAATGATTTATTGCATAAATGTGGTACAAAAAGTGAAGTAGGTCTTTAATTCTTTATATACTACTAGCGATCCGCCCCGGCGTCGCAAGGGTATAAAATATATAGCCACTGAAAAAATGTTTAAAATCGATAGCCTATGATCCTTCACGTGGTCTACTTCTTATCTGTGCCAAATAACATAAAAATTGCTCCAGTAGTTCGCGAGATAAGCCCTTTCAAATAATTTCCCTTGTTTTTTTTTTCACATTCTTCTAGTAATCTTAGCGTGATAATATATAGCCTATAGCCTTCCTCAATAAATGGGCTATCTAACACTGAAAGAATTTTTCAAATCGGACCAGTAGTTCCTGAGATTAGCGCGTTCAAGTTAGCCTCAAAAATAATTTTCCCCGTTTTTTCCACATTTTCCTCTATTTCTTCGCTCCTATTAGTCTTAGCATGATAAAATATAGCCTATAACCTTCCTCGATAAATGGGCTATCTAACACTGAAAGAATCATCAAAATCCGTTTCGTAGTTTTAAAGATTAAAGGGAACAAAGGGACATGAGGGAAAAAAAGCGACTTTGTTTTATAATAAGTACAAAGAAGAGCCTGTTTCACCACTTCCTGATAAAGTGCCGGATAGGCAATCCACGACTTTTTTGACAGATTCTTCATACTCTATCTATCAAGTATAAGTGGTGGATACTCTGGATAGCCTATCCGGCACTTATCAGGAAGTCGTGAAACAGGCCCTAAGGATTGCATTGTTTTTGACAAGTCAACATACAGTCGATACTTATTAGTAGTCGATACTTATTAGTATGTCAGTGCCGTTTATGAGTTACTCACTAACTAGTGTAAATAGTTCAGTCAAATAAACGGCCGCTAAGGGCATATTTAACTATCGGTCAACGTTAGACCTTGGGGTTTATGGAGTGGACAAACGAGCGTTTAGCATACCTGATGTTAAGTGACTTCTATACTTATTATAAAACAAAGTCGCTTTCTTTCCCTCATGTCCCTTTGTTCCCTTCAATCTTTAAAACTACGCAACGGATTTTGATGATTCTTTCAGTGTTAGATAGCCCATTTATTGAGGAAGTCTATAGGCAATATTTTATCACGCCAAGACTAATAGGAGAATGTGAAAAAAATTGGGGAAATTATTTGAAAGGGCTTATCTCGCGAACTACTGGAGCAATTTTTGTTATTTGGCATAGATAAGAAGTAGACCACGTGAAGGATCCATAGACCATCCATTTTAATCATTTTTTCGGTGGCTATATATTTTATACCCGTGCGACGCCGGGGCGGGTCGCTAGTATAGCTATAAAAATATTTGCGTAATTACTTAATTTACTATCTGTAGAGCCTCTTAATTTACATATTAAAGTTACTGAGGCATCTATTCTTTATAATATATTACTAGGCTCGGTATTAAAAAAACACATAAAATGTCATTTTATGAAAATGGTTCCTAGCTAGATCGATTTATCGCCCCCGAAATCCTCTATATACTAAATTTCATGAAAATCGTTGGAGCCGATTCCGAGATTCCAATTATATATTTATATAATATATACTCGTTTAAAGATACAAGATAACATAGTAGATATAAATATTTTGAGGTAGGATTTAATTCTATTTTCTATTTGTTGAATGGCTTATATGGCTCCAAACTACATACTAAACGGATTTTAGAGTTGGTGATGTTTATTATTATCATTATGATGATTATGATTGTCTACAATAATTATTGGGATTTTTTTTGCTCGCAGATTATCTTTAATAGATTTTTTTAAATAGAAATTATTATTAAATTATGCATAAAATTGGTGTACCATAACACAATTATAGTACATTACGCACCTTACATACGGAGTACGGAGTTGTGACTCAAAGTAATCATGATACTCAGTCACAAAATGTATCCAATATCCATATGATAAACTAGTAATTTGTCCTGTAGTCTATAACATAATTGAAATAAAAAGTAAGTTATCTGTTTAACCAATTAATCCCTACATTAGTCACACGGACTTTGGAACTACACTGAGTCACTTCCTTCCGTAGACTCTAGTGTCATAGTAAGCTAGTGTTAATAATTGTTTTATATGTAACGCGAGTTAACTTCATTGCGACCATTTAGGCGCCATGTTAGGATATTTAGTCAAGGTGCATTCGATAAAATATTTGTAAAGCGAAAAAAGAATAAAAAATGCATAAAATTGACATTTCACTTAGGGCATTGACATTTGTCGTGTGTCATGTTATAACAAATTGTAAAACACCAAATGTAATTTAAATTTAAATGAAGTAGCAATACTTACTGTTTTAAAGTAACTTCGGATTTACGGAGTAAAAAGTGAGTAAAAATGTTTTAAATGTCTAATTTTCAGCCGCCTGGGAAAATATGGTATATACTAAAACATTTTTTACCGCCACAAATCCTGAGACCCTTGTCAAGAAGCCACATTTGACAGTTGTAGTCGTGACTAGTCCGAGGCGACGAGACGTGACATCTACGCAAATGACTGTGACATGTCTAGGGATGGGACATGATTATCGATAGTTTTGACTCTTGACATCAAAAATAGTGATTATAATGGTTAATTAATACGTTATGAGCCTATAGCTTTGACGATTGAAATTTCAGTAATGTATGATGCAAAGTTCTGTCAATCCACACCATTATAATGTAAACTCTATCTTTATACAAATAATTGAGATTTGTGACGAATTCAGTAAATAAAAACGTTAAAGTACATAAATTACGTACGCAAAATGTACAGTTCCAGAGGGAAAATAAGAAAATAACAGATAATTCTTAAGAACCGACATACCTACTTACTGCTGTCTGCTGCACAAATATTCTGTAATGCTTAGTTAACCTTAATTTAATGAAGGTTTTAACAGAAAATGTATGGATTGTGGTCAAAATGTTTAATAAGTTATCATTAAATGTTTCTAAGTGCGGCCATTAGTCACATTCTAGTGTTGTATTGATCAATCGATAATATCGATATTTATGTTAGAACATCGATAATGCAACGTGTTGATTATTCGTGTGGTAACCGATGTCAGGCAATAATCATGAAACGGTAACCCAGATTCATGTAATTAAACACGAAGCTAATTAGTTCCAAATAAAATTACAACTAATTATTGAAAATGTGTATTTAATTTATATGTTACAAGCGACCCGCCCCGGCGTCGCACGGGTATCAAATATAGCCACTGAAAAAATAATTAAAATCGATAGCCTATGATCCTTCACGTGCTCTACTTCTTACCTGTGCCAAATAACATAAAAATTGCTCCAGTAGTTTGCGGGATAAGCCCTTTCAAATAATTTCCCCCGTTTTTTCCAAATTCTCCTCTATCTCTTCGCTCCTATTAGTCTTAGGGCCTGTTTCACCGCTTCCTGATAAGGCTATCCACCACTTAACTTGACACATAGAGTATGGAGAATCTGTCAAATAAGCCTATCGGGCACCTTATCAGGAAGCGGTGAAACAGGCCCTTAGCGTGATAAAATATAGCCTATAGCCTTCCTCGATAAATGGGCTATATCTAACACTGAAAGTATCATCAAAATCCGTTACGTAGTTTAAATGATTAAAGGGAACAAAGGGACATGAGGGAAAAAAGCGACTTTGTTTTATAGTATTAAATATACGTCATAGATACGTATGTAGTGTTTCCCATAAAAATATACGAGATGATGCCCGTTTCGTCAAAATCCGTTTTCCGCATGGGAACTGTACATTTTCCGGGATAATAAATATCCTTTATCCTCTACCTGTTAAAGACCTCCATACCAAATTTCAGCAAAATCGGTCCAGCCGTTTAAGCAAAAGAAAGACATCATAAATTAGTTAAGCAAATTAGTCATTTAACGCAGCTCCAGAATCTCTTCGGCGCCACGATTTATGGTAAATCCAAAAGTGACTCAAGCATGTTTTAATCCGGTTTTCTATGACGGCGTGCTATCAATCTGATAGACAAGGGGTTCCCAAACTGTGCCCTGGTCCTCCATCATTATCATTTATGAATAACTACAAATATTATAAAATAAAATTATAATAATATGAATTATACAAAGCAGGCAGACGATTAAATAATTATTATTCACTTGCTTAACCTAAGTTCCTAAGTATAATAATCATTAAAAGTGTTTATTTATGTATCTTTCTATTCTTTTTGTAATAGCTAGGTAGAGCAGGGCGCCGCCGTGACAAAATATTGACTTGTAAGTGCGCCGCAGGCTGGAAAAGATTGGGAACCCCTGTGATAGACAATACATTCCAAATTCCAATGTGTTGTTCTATGAACATATTGATTATTCACCTTCGATATTTCCAGAAACCTGCAGCGGTAGCGTGCTTTATCTGATAACGCCATATCAGTGATAATGGCCGTGACATACGAGGTTAGACCTTAACTTATGCTAATAAGATTGATTTTCAATTGAATGTACCTAGATAGGAATGCATAGGGGGAGAATGTTGTAAATATTAATTTGTATTTCCGAGAATATGACCATAAGTTGTTATAATTAAGTGTCAACGAATCTAAAATCAAGATAAGATGTACCACACCACGGATGTTAATAGGTGATAATATTTTTGTAAAATTTAAGTAAAATAATAATAAGATCGTTCATCGATTCGGTTGAAAGTTCGGTAAAAAGCCACATGATAAATGACCGACAAAAATGGCAATAGATCAATTTAAGCATATTTAAAATATTATAATTTTAAAATTTAAATGCATAGCTCCAGTCAAGCACATAGAAAAAAAATATGTTGTGAAAATGATTTGTTTTAAAATATTAATATGTTTTTTTTTACCTTTTTCCCATCGCGGAACTTGACAGTCCCCTCGATGATGGATATGGCGGGGCTGTCCGCCATGTTGTGACGTCACGCGCCCCGCTCCCGCATCACTCACTATCGATGATATCGATACCGTGTATCGACAATCTCACTGCACAACACTACCTGGAAAATAATTTTTAGGTTAGAATATTTTGGATGTTTTTTTTTTTTTTTTAGAAAGGGTCTAAGCTACTGGTCTGGTTAAGACCATGGCAGTTTAATCGTGGCTATAACTAGTCTGTTGCTAGTTGGTTTGGAGATAAACAATGAGGGGGTCTGGCCCCCTCCCCTAAAGTTATTGGATGGGAAAAACTAGAATTGAGATAAGATTCGATATATCGATATCATGACGTAGGTATCGACACTCGCACTGCACAACACTACCAGGAATAGAAGTTTAGATAATATAGGTAATAGCTATGATATTTGGGTAATAGCCGTTGGACTAATGTTAAGTTATATTTTGGAGACTGTACCTAAATCTACATAGGTTTTTAAAATATTCAATGAACTATATCTCCTACTTTTTTAATTCGGTTAAAGCACTATCATGTAAATTGTAATAAATGCGATAATACACAGTATAGTAACATTTTAATTGTAATATGCCCATTGCCCACATTACAAAAACACTGACAGATTTGAAGCACTATTTATGGCAGATTTCCTGTATTAAAATCTGTAACTTTGGCCATTCTTCCGTGGATATAAACTCTTGCTGCTATTTCTTCTACTCATAATGTCAAGTATTAATTAAAATAAGTTTTCATATTTTAATTATGATTTAAAATGTTCGCCGGCGAATGTTGGTTTCCAGTCAAAAGGAATTTCCAAGCCGGCTTTAACTTCCCCGGGCTTGAAATTTAAATATGCTCATTGTAAGTGGTTACTTCTTTTAGGAAGCAATTCTTACTTATATAAAGTATGTCTGTCTGTCTGTCTGATCCTTTTCATGCTTATGAAGACCTACTTAAAATAAATTTAGGTACGAATAATAATATGCTTTTTTTTTAATTCCCAGAAAAAATATATTATGTATTTGAGTAGTTAAATAATTGCCAAAATTTTATTATTGATTTACGCTTACATGTGTAATAATAGGACAGCATGACTAATATGAAAAATGGTCACCCATCCGAAAGCAATTCGATAAACGATGCTTAACATCAGGCAACCAATAATAATAATATACAAATCGATCGCAATGAATCATATTTGACATAAGGAGCTTAATTTGTTTGCCCATCGCCGTGCCCCAGTGTGCGCCAGTGCCCAATGTGCCTAAAGTGACCCATGTGGTGTTTGGGGCAGTTAAATGTAATGGCGGCATTGCCCCCCGGAGGACAATAGAATCCGATTCTGTTAATATTGGCCTATCGATTTAAAAATAGTATTACATACAGGATGTATTAAAAGTTGTAGTTATGATTATGAATAAATTGACTGCATTAATGCTATAAGAAAATAGAATAATCACGATATTTTTTTTACATTTTGAGGCGCTATATTGAAAAACCTGTCCTTTTTGACGTTATACTATAGGACCCTCAGAAATGTTACAAATCTGGTAATGAGGTATACATATCTTCATAGCCTTATCTAGGTTTGAGAAGAACCAGAAACACGATTAATGTATTTTGCCTCGATATATTTAATTTTCGAAATGACCTCTTAAAAATACGAAATTTGAAGATTATTTTTAAACGAAAATAGATGTATTGTAATCAATTAGTCTAATTAATAGACACCTTTGCAACTCAAAATCGTATAGAAGCATGTTGCTTAAATGCTCATAGTTATTTTTTAAATAATTATAATTACGTTTTGTCGCATGTTTTCCGAGCGAGCCGATAGCTTCTGGCCGCAGCGTATTCACTACTTTATCGTCATACAAAATTGCCCTTGCGGTATAATTTATTTTCGATATATCGCCTTAATACGTCTTAAACTATTCGCTAAAACTAACGCTTTTAAATTGTTGATGATAATAATAATTTGCGAAATATCCAAAACAATTATAAAACAAAATAGGCACGAACATAAGATCAGCTTTCGCCGACTTTCACTAAATTGTTCTTTACCTATTATTAGCATGTTAGGTTCATGGTCTACGACCTGCCGGATACGATTAATCGGTTCCGACTTATTAGTCGGATATATTACACTTTATCGCTTCGTGGCATTCAATAATCGATTCAAACGATAAAAAGCGATACGGTAGCCTTTTAATTAATTAAATAGATAACTTCACCCGCATATAAACAGAAATTGTTGTTCCCAAAACAAGTAGTGGGATCTACAATTTGGGACAAGGGATAGGGCAGAAAATATCGCACATATGCGGCTCGTGTCTACGGGAACAAAAAACGCACACGTCCATAACATTTATGTACCCTTATATTACGTTCAGATGGGCTACTGAAATGGACAAAAATAGGGCACGAAAACTTTTTTCGATATTTTATTACAAAACAAGCGTAACATAATTTTTAATATGCGCGTAATAAATCATAAAGCGTGTCGACGAAAAGGGAGCACGCTGTATAAGGAAAAATATTTAATTCATAAGCGGCTGGATCACGTAAAGCGTGTTTGTGTAAACGATATTTCGTTAAAATAATTAATGGACACCCCATTTTATTAGCAGTAGATTGGATGGGGCGGCATAAGGGGGTTTATAGGGAGTAGTAATTGATAGTAAAACCTGACATACGGAAAAGAAAGAAAACAGTGACGCAATAAAGTCTTTTGCGAGAATGGATGTTTTTGAAATTTTTGATAACTATTAATACTTCAGTCGGAATTTCCAGGAATTGCTATTGTATTCTATTGTTGTCGCGATCACCGGTGCTCGCGCGGGGCCTGAAGGATTAACTACACTTTCTGAATAGATGTTTTCTGAAAAATTGCTAAGTGCAAGGAAACCCAGCCGCTGTCGTTAAAAAAACAATCCTAAGTTCTTTCCCGCGACTCAATGTGTCTCGTACCTACGCCGCATTTCATCTCGATCCAGTAAGCAGCTTGGGTGTAAGGAGGTAACAGACAGACAAACGTTTACAGAAAAGTAAATATGTAAGTAAATATTATAATAATTAGTATAATATGCTCCAATTATGTGCGGCACTGTTGAGTCTAAAAATAACGTATATATACTTATTGTGAAATACATATGTATTATTGTATTACATATTTCTTTTCTTTAAGAATTTAATTTACTGTAGAGGAAAAATTCTCAGAAACGTCTAATAATATTTCTCTTTTTTAAAGCAATTCTCCAGAGGAAAACAATTTAAAACACGTTAGCGTATTTGTAGAGAAAATGTATCCAAGGTTTTTTACGCAACCATGAAACTAAACCTTAATTTGGTTTTGGATGGTACCTTATGTAATAACTGTAATAATAGCAGACCTTGAGAAGATACGGTTTCATTCACTCACGTATTAATTATGTTTGTTGGGAATATGTGAATAAAAAATGACAAATTATCAGACGTAGCGAAGATCTTAGTTACAAGAGTTAACATAAGAACAGTTAGCGAGCCGGAGAGCTATTTCAAACGTCGTAAAGTCAAACGAGGTCTAGCATCAGATCCAGAAATCCATTATTATGAACCTTTACGATCTTTCTCGATCTAAGTTTGATGCTAATATCTTAAAATCTTTAAATTCCTTATACTAGAATGCCTAGGAAATATAACAAAAGTAATAAAAAACAATAAGACCACACAAAAGAAGCTACAAACATCTGCCACAAATCAATTAAGATGGACGAAAAAGAGCAAAAGGTACAGTTAAATTTGCACCCACTTGGACAAAGGGCTTACAGCTGCTCGTGACAAAAGGACGGACAGGGGGTGTCATGAAATACCCCCTGTGTAATGTACTACTTGAAATGGAAGAATCTTTGTGTGGTAACAAAAACGTAGCACGGAAGGTAACGATATAAGTAACAGGATACTTCCATGACAACAGGAGGTACAAAGGTTTAAATTTCAAATTGATAAAAATATTATATTAAATCTAAATTATATGCATAACTACGAATTATATTGAACAATATTCTATATTATCATATTAAGATAACTACCCAGTATTGAAATACAATCAAAAGTACATATAGCTCACAAAAAAGGAGTTGAAATAATCTAATAACAACATAATGAAACAAGTAATAAATAAAAATGAACAATATGCATAATTTATAACAAGAATATCGTTCAAAAGAAAAAATAAGGAAAGAATTTAAAAGTCAAAACCAGTCCAACGATAGAGTAATAATTATGCTATAATTATTCTTGTACTTCATCAAGGTTATAAATAAATAATTTATTCATTGAGGCAATAAATAGACTGGACGCAGCCCTATCAGGGGTCCCAAGGTTTCGGTGGCCGAAGGACCAACCACCTGCTAGTTTTTGTGGCCATTACCCTCGCTTCTCGTTGTATTTAAATTCAAGAATTCGCAATTTTATTTCGCATTATATTTCAAAATATTCCATTCAGAACTAGATATTTTAAATGTAAATTACGTAGTTACCATAACCAACGAAGCAAGACTTTTTGCGAATTGTGTTTTGTAGATTGAAATGAATGTTAACACAACAAAATTGGACTCAGATTGGTGCCCTGGGGTACACTGACTAAATCAATATTTACATCATTCGCACCACCTGTCGTGTTCTTTTTGTTTAAGGTAAAGGTGACGACTTTAACAGACGAAAAAAAATGTTCCTCGGTCTATACAATCAAAGAATCTTTAGGAGAAATGTTTTTATGAGCATGCGGCGCGGGCGATCGTTTTACCCGAATGTTTTTCACTGAATTATATTAGCTGTTATTTTTATGCGCAAAAGCAAATATAATTGCTTAGATTCATTGCGAGAACATCGTTATGAAATGGAGAAATTCATTATTGTACGGAAAAATATGAAATTATAATTTCTTTGATGTTGGCTGGCAAAATTACGCTCGGTTGAATAAATTGAAAAATTATTTTAATGATCTGTTTCATATTTTAAGTGAAATGTCTTTCTTTGGACGCGAGAAATTCCTGATGAGAAAACCGACCACCAGAAATACAGCCCCATCGATCAATCGGGTAGGTTCATTAAAGGAAGGCTTAAGCAAGAAACCGAAATGGGGAACTCATTAGGCTTCCTTAATTTAGGTCAAGCTTTAGCCGTCCATTTAAAAACTCAACGGAATAAAAGCAAAACAAAAAGGAGAAACATACGGTATGGCTTTGAGGAGGTATAGTTTAGATTTGGCTAACATGCCTTTGGTGCTACTATATCTTAGAACGATCTGAAGTCTAAACAGTTAAAGAAATGCCTTTGAATTCTTTTAAAAGCCTTCTAAAATATACAAGATAAACTTGAAGATTACGGCAAAATGGCACACGTGGCTAAGTAGAACCTGGCGATGAAATTAATGTAAGTAGACAAAAACATCCTCATCATAAGTAATTTAGATTGTGATGGAATGTTTTCTACGCCCGTTATATCTTAATTAACACTTATTTTTGGCTAATTGGGACCATCATTAAATACGTTTAATCCGCAACTTTACGTCATACACAAAACGCACATCCGCCATATGCGATTCGTGGATCGCATTATGCACGGTCGAGCAATCCTCCATCTGATGTGGTATTTCCAACCTTATTTTAATGGGAATTGGAATATTTTTGAGTGAGCCAAAGACCGTTCCAATGAATGCTCTGCTCAGGTACTTGCAACCTTATTTTCGGACAGGATATGGGTTGTTTTCGCGTGGATCAAATTACGGTTGGCCAAAGGTTAATCAGTGCGAAATACTAGGGATTTTTTCAGCTCGCCCAAGCCCAAGTTTAATTAGACAACTGTTCTGAGACGCTGTAAGGCTTCTGATGGTTATTTTGAATGAAAATTTAATGTAGCACTACTAGCTATTCAAAGGAGAAATTGAAGTGTCAGTTTAGTCAAGATTACTAATGAGTTAAGATTACAGATAGGCTGTGGCCTGTGGCATACATAAAGCACAATATGGCCATATTAGGACATAATATGTTATGACATGAATTCAAGGACATTGTCATTTAATAAGTAAAAGTTAATTTACTTAACACAAGGGTGAAGGAATGTTCAATATTTAAATAACTTTCTCAAACATCTTATTATTGAATCTTAAATAGAACTTACAAAAGTTCCTACTGTTCAAAAATTCTACAACCTTAAAGATTCTGTTCAGCCATTTTTCTAGGCGCGAATTAAAAGGCGTCTGACAGCGTTATTATCGTCATAAGGACGATGCTGTGTGGGTGGGAGTGGAGGTAAGACGCCATAAGATGTTACAGGACGTCAGTAGATGTAGCCATTTTAACGGCCAGCGATTTGGCAAGCGTCCTTTACAGGGAAATTAGGCGTCGCTAGTGTTGTCTACGAGTTTATCGATGTTTTTTTTACAGATTGACCAAAATATAGAGGCAGTAATAAAAACAGTAACTTGAAATTCTGCCATAGTCTAGGGTCCAACCACCACTAGTTTACTAAACTTTGGGACACGCCAGCTAAGTAAATATTAAATGTAAAATAAAATGCTTGTTAAATGACACATTATAATTATGACTTGGAATATGCTAAATTACTCCAATGTTTTCACGCTAGTCGGTAGCACCGCGCACTACACGTTATAATATCAGCAGACAGTAAACAAAAAGTTTTGTTCGACGTTTGACAACGTTTCTGTCAATATTCTGATACGACGCGCGACGTGTGTAACACGTCATATCAGAATTAACACAACGAAATCCGACAGATTTTGGTCGGATTATTTACCGTATGTGCTAGTAGCGCCCTCTGCTCCGACTTTTCGGTACTATTCTTTATTCTTTATCATCGACTCAACTAGAAATATTAAAAAGCTTTCGATATCGATACAAATTGTCACATCCCTATCGTGATGTTACAGTTTAGCGTCGCTCTCGGGCTTGGACGTAATTAAATATAATAAAACCTTGTTTGTCCGCTTATTATAATACTTATTAGTAGGTATTCTGCTATTCTGGAACTCAAGAAGTGGGGAAAATTTACATTATTTGCGGAATGGTCTTTAAGTGTGGTTAACGGGAGATATTTTACTTCGGCCTTTTACAAAACCGGAAATAAATTAAAGCTATCCCAAAGTGTTTAAAGACATAAACAGCAGTACAGGCTTCCAATTTCACCGTGAAGTGGAGGCAGTTTCCTAATTCCTAGTATTCTCCAATCCCCTGCCGTCTTATGAATTTTCGATCACATTCATCCCAAAAAAAGCTGATTACAAAGACGCTAAAATAATTTTACTTAAAAAGTTACACTTATTTTATTATAATCCCATGACCATCATATTTAAGAGATATATATTTTGTTTGTTTATAAACTATCTAATTTCCAATGAAATTTCAGCACTTAACATACATAAACATAAAGTTATATTAGGTTAACGGCGAACTATAAAAACGCAGTAACTATTAAGTTCGGTTAGAGTTTAGTGCGACGGTTCAGTTTTATTTAACTAGTCCCGTATATTTTTAACTTAAACCATACTATTGCTTTTGCCTTTTACTATGATATTTGAATAAAAATGTAGTGATTGATAAAAATAGGAGACCTTATAACGTTTTTATTTGGTATTCGTAATTTTGATTGCAGCTCAAGCACACCTCCCCCCCCCCCCCCCCCCCCTGTCCTGACACTGTTACTGGTCACCATTCTCCTTATAGAAAGAGATCAATCGGTTCGATCAGACTGATCGTAGGCCGACCTATTATACTCGTTTTGTGCATACGCGACCACACGCACTCACAGATCGAAGCAGCCTCTGCTTTGTAGGAGCGTAGATAACCTAAATAACCTAGTTAATAAAGTGACATTTTATTTAATTTTTTATCGGTCGCGGTCGCGTGCCGCGAAGATCGGAATGCTACCTTAGGGTCTAACACACTAGGCTGAATTACGCCGGCGTAATTTACGTGGCCGAAATCTGCTTACGTCTGATGCGACATAAATTACGCGAAGAGCCGCGCGCGCGCGGCGTAATTTCCGTTGCGGAACGCGCACGTAATATGAGTATTTAAAATTCTCAGATGTAATGTGTGCGTTAACGCTTTGGAGTTAAGGTTGGATTTGCTATGTTCGGATTTGATAATTCCGTCGCGTATACTGTGTTGCTATACAAAACATTACCGCGGAATCGCTGCCGAACTTTACGCTCGACTCGGCTCGACGGAAATTCGGCTCGCGACGGAATTTCGGCATAGTATGTCGTCTGTCGCGTTCCGTCCGTATTTTATATGCGTTTGAAACGCGGCGTAAACGCGGCGGAATTCACGTCAGCGTAATTCAGCCTAGTGTGTTTAGACACTTAAAGGCTGATTATCCCTGCCGAGTAGAGGCGAGACGGTGCAAACAATTTGATAGGGCGAGAGAACTGTCTTGCCACGCTACTCATAGGCTCTAAACACACTAGGCTGAATTACGCCGGCGTAAATTCCGCCGCGTTTAAATTGCATACAAAATACGGGCCGAATACGAGGGGTGACACACTATTACGTCGCGTTTTGTATCCGTTTGACATTTGCGGCGGAAATTACGCCGGCGTAATTCAGCCTAGTGTGTTTAGACACAAAGGTGTAACAAGACCCTAAGAATCCCTAATCCCCAAATGTTTACCCACACCACATTCTATACAGTTACACTGTATAGTGCAGGGGTCACCAAATGGCGGATCGCGGTCCGCATCTGGACCGCCGAACTATTGTGTGCGGACCAAGCATGTTCGAAAATGAAAAAATTTTGTCGGTCTCGACATACTGATCAACATTGAACATGTAGTCAACAAAAACTGACACCTTTCTCATTGATACAAATACCTTTGTAATTTACGTAATTACTTTTTTGTTGAATTTTTTTTTGTGCGGACCGCGAAGGTCATTTTATTTCTTAAAACGGACCCCGAGCGAAACAAATTGGTGATCCCTGGTATAGTGTTTAGGTATACGGTCGATGATTGTCCAATGTTCCGGAAATTACTTTCATCCAAACCTTTTGTCCCGTATTGTGGCCTTATTACCCAATATTTCCGGGTTTCCCCACATGTGGCTTTGCGGAATTAATAAGAGGACAAGGAGATTATCTAATGAACGCTTAAGATAAGAACTTATAAGAAGGTATTGAGATTTAACTATAATATTATACTGTTTCAATTTTTCATGTAAGAAAATTACCTAAGCTTGTGGTTGTTTTCAATTTGGCGGCTATAAATATTTACCTTACAGCAGCCTATGATTTGAAATTCAGATTCGCAAAATTCGTTTATTGCGTGAGAACCGTACATTTTCCAGATAAAAAGTATCCTATGTCCTTTCCCGAGACTTAAAGTATCTCCATACCAAATCTCAGCAAAATCGGATCAACAGTTTTTACATGAAGATTAAACAGACAGACAGACAGACTTTCGCATTTAAAATATAATATTGTATGGACGTTAAATGATTATATTAGGTATCTGTAAGGTATTCTTGTCCGTAAACGAGGCTTAGGGTCTAATCACACTAGGCTGAATTACACCGGCGTAATTTACGTGGCCGAAATTACGTTCAGCCGCTTACGTCTGATGCGACACACTATAAATTACGCGAAGAGCCGAAATTTCGCGGCGTAATTTCCGTAAACGCGCGCGTAAGTGAGTATTTAAAATTCTCAGATATAATATGTGCGTTGACGCTTTGGAGTTAAGGTTGGATTTGCTATGTTCGGTTTTGATAATTCCGTCGCGTATAGTGTGTTGCTATACAAAACATTATCGCCTAATCGCAGCCGAACTTTACGCTCGACTCGGCTCGACGGAATTTCGGCTTAGTGTGTCGTCTGTCGCGTTCCGTCCGTATTTTGTATGCGTTTGATACGCGGCGTAAACGCAGCGGAATTTACGTCGGCGTAATTCAGCCTAGTGTGTTTAGACACTTATGGGCATAATGGTTATGGTTATGGTTTAGACATTTATGAGGGTTTTTCGGCAGTTAATCAATTTAACAGTGTTCATGATTGATTAATATCAAAATGAGCAAATCAAGCCGATATTGAATAAATAAACTCCTGTTAAAAAACCGTGCCGTGTCCATGATGTTGGTAATCATTTTAAAGTTTGCACTTTGCGTTACTCAAGATGGCCTCCAAAACATAAAAGAAACAAAAATAGCTTTAGTCTTAGAAAAAATCAGCTTTTTATATAATACTAATGCCTATAATGAGGATACGGAATAATTTTCGGATTTACAAAAACAAATGAACATTGACGTAAGATATTTTTTGTAACATAATGCGAAGTCGTACCATTCTTTATAGCTATGAGTTATGAGTTATGACGCCCATTTCCTAGCTAAGTATCATTACAAAATAAATATAATGCTAACTACCGTCGCCCATGGACACTCGCAACATCAAAAGAGCTGCAGGTGCGTTGCCGGCCTTTTAAGTGGGAATACGCTCTCTTCTTGAAGATTTGCAGGTCGTATAGGTCCGGAAATACTGCTGGTGACAGTTCGTTCCAGAGTTTTACAGTGCGCGGCAGAAAGTTACGCGAAAAACGCACCGTGGAAGACTGCCACTCATCAAGGTGATGAGGATGGTATATTTTTCGCGTGGGACGATGGCGAAAAGTTGCAGGTGGTATGATTCCGAAGAATTCCTCAGAGCACTCCCCGTGATACAACCGATAGAGGATGCAGAGTGAAGCTACATCTCGGCGTAATTCCAAGAGGTCCAAGCTGTTTGAAACACTATGGCAGTCAACAATTCGAGCGGCCCTTCGTTGGATACGATCCAGAGGGAGCCGTTGTCTGTCTGTGTGTTACCTCTTCACGCCCAAGCCGCAGATTTTGCTGCAATTTGATGTTGTGATACTTTGAGTTCCGGGTAAGATAGGATACTTTTTATTTCGGAAAAATGTAAGGTTCCTTAGGGATAAACGAATTATGTCGCAACGGAGTTGCTGTTGTCATGTAGTAAGTATACAAATTCGTACACTAAAACTTAAACCGCTTAACCATTGTGATGTAATTTGGTAAAGAGATACTTTGAACCATAGATTTTGAGCTTAGATACTGAACGGTTCCCGTGGTAAAATAGGCGCCAGTTCGTCGTTTACTGTAACTATGTATGTACAATTAATAATACTTAATTATTTAATATGGCAATTACTTTAGGCCTTAATACTAACTAGACCTATTAAATGTAGGACGGGCTCCTGGACTATAATTATAACTTGAACTGGACTGGATTTTACTACTAAGTAATTTTAGAGATGCAGATATTAACTATGTATTGCATGTTATTAAAATAATTGTTATTAGTTCATTCACATTATGTATGGTTTATTGTATGTTTGTTGATACTTAGTACGAAATTAACGGGAGGCTTTATTGCCCAAATGTGTGCAATACACAATTAAGTATACACGCTGTTTTGTTCTTGTCACTATAGCACCGACATTCCTTTTAAAATCTAAAAATATTTCTTAATTGTTCCAACGCAAGAATTGAACACGGAACAAACCATCTCCGTCAAACCTTATGTAACACGTCCAATATGGATGAAATGTGTATCTATCTATGTACTCATATTACATTGCGAAAGTGTGTGCGTCTGTCTGTCTGTTTTTCTATTAATACCTCTTCATGCTTAATACCATATAAGTCTGAACCGAATTTGGTGAGTAAGAAGTTTCTTTGAGTTCCGGTATTGAACCTAGGATACTTATACCGGAAAAATGTACGGTTAATGTTAAACGAATTTGTCCACCGGGTTACCGGGATATGCAACCCATGTATGCAGTCGTGACTACAGTGGCATGTAACAATGACATTTACGTATTGCTACCTGTTGCAAGAGCCTTTAATACCACTGTCAGTGTAAATACTTACTGTGCTTTTACTAAGATTAAATCTATAGTCCGAGTCTTTACACGTTGTTGAGATGGATAACCATAATAATTGTGAAACTGACTAAACATAATAAATATATACGGTCTAATACCTATGCACGACGATTAATCGTCTTTGATTGCTTACCTATGTGACAGTAAGTATTGTACATGTAACCGCACATTTTCTGAGATAAAAAGTATCCTAGATGTCCTTTCCCGGGACTCAAACTATCTTCATAACAAACATCAAAATCGGTTTGATGGTCTGCGTGAAAAGGTAACAGACAAACACACTTTCGCATTTATTGTATTACTAGCTGTTGCCCGCGACTTCGTCCGCGTGGACTTCAGTTTATAGCGTGCAGTGTCAAATTTAAAAGCTTTTTAAAACCCTGGTATGCCCTGGTACCCCTTATTTTTATTTATTAATAAAGTACAACCACATCGCATACATTTTTTACTTAAAACTAAAATAACAATTTGTATTATATGTAATGCATACGACAACTACGGTGTACATAGCATTAATAACAATATGTAATTATTGTTCATTAAAATTTAAATAAAATAATACAAACTTAAACAAATGAGTCTCTTAATTTTTTCGTAAAATCATAATATTTATCATGGTACACATCGAGATCAATAATACTATTTATTTTATTATATTGAGCAAATATTTTAGTCATCGGAGATTGTAACCCAAGATTGGTTTTGCAGGGAGGAATATAAAATGTCTTAGTTATTTTATTTCTAGGATATTTGCATGGTACGTTTAAGGTTATACGATCACTCAAAATACCCAAAAACAGGTGTGCAGTGTGCACATAATATTTCATTTTTTTAAATTAAACTTTATATAAGTACTTATACCAAATTTAAAGCATATTTAATTATTTAGCCCCCCCTTACACGACTTTAGCTTTACCCATAAACTATAGTTTATCATTGGTAGGTTTAAGGTTACGTCACTGCATAGATAAAGTACTTACTGAGTAGTGAGTTATTTAACGTGTATTATGACAATCGCAGAATCGGAAAACATGGTACCACCTCTTAAGCCGCCTCCCCATAAAGACGAACGCACTGCCAACGCGTTGGCCAACGCGAGCGATGCGCTTGCAACGGCGCTTGTGAGTAATCCACACATTGGAAGGTCATTCAGTATGCTTTGGATCGCGCCAATGTGCGGACGGATTCGAAATGGATGCTGAGTCGCTAACAGCTTCAGCTGTATATTTGTTCACAGCTTATAATTACATTATAATAATTATTATTACCTTATAATTATAATTATCATGATTAATATATACTTCTTTATTTTTTATTAAATATTTAATTTATTTTGTTTTTAGTATATTTATTGATAATAACGATAACAGATATATAAGTACTTACACAATCTATGAAAATTTCAGAAATCTAGCTGTAGCCGTTCTTGAGATACAGCCTGGAGACAGACAGACAGACAGATAGACAAACAGACAGACAGACGGACGGACAAAAAGGCAGACAGACATTGAAGTCTTAGGGATAGGGTCCCGTTTATACCCTTTGGGTACGGAACCCTAAAAAGTCCAAGCATGTCCAAGAACCTTATTTTTTTAGCACTTTTGATATGATTTTTTTGTTCCACAGGAAGATTTACTCTGATAGTTAACTCAATAAATTTAAATGTTTACTCGATATTTATATTGTTCGCTATTTCGTCAAGTTAGATGTTAATTCGCCACAAGAAGGAAACGTGCACTCTTCAGCGCTGCTCCGGGCGAACTGATCGCGCGGCCTATGTGTGGATGGAACGCAAGCCTTGCGACAAATTTCCTTTGATCATTCCGACACCGCGCGGCAAGCTCGCAAACGCGTTAGCCAACGTCTAAATACCTACCGCGAACTCGCGAACGCCTGTTCTACACATTGGGCCGACGCGTTGGCCAACGCGTTCGCCTATTTGTAGTGCCGACATTATAAAAGGACTTATGAGCAAGCGATAGCGCGATGTAGGCGACTCTCAGCGCCATCTGTTATGAATTTTTGGAACTAATTTATTTTTAACAAATTTACGCATTTTGACCCCCTTACAACCCCCTTTTCCAGTTAAAAAGTAGCCTATGTCCTTTCTCAGGCTTTAGACCTATCTGTATACAAAATTTCATTACAATCGGTTCAGTAGTTTTGGCGTGAAAGCGAGACAGACAGACAGACAGAGATACTTTCGCATTTATAATATTAGTATAGATTAGTATGGATTATGACATTTTTAAATGCTTACATTTGGCGTTCTTCGTTGGTAACTTATCATCAGGCGATCCGACTGCTCGTCTTGCTCTTGAGGATATTGACCTTAGTTCTCGTTTCTGCCCGTCCATTACTTCTAATACCAGCTGTCGTTAGAATAATGTTAGCCAGTTAAGGCGACGCCTTGATAATTTGGCTGTAGCGATGCCGGTTTTTCTCAGCAATGACTAAAGCTAAGAAACTAAAGTTCATTGTCAGTATTCATCATGTCTTTGTCTTTGAATTGCCCATAGCATAACACGATTGGACAACTTTTATAACACAGAATTATCAATCGAAAAGACCTCTGTAAAAAAAGGGATTCCTATTTTTCCAACAGAGGAGAGTGATTTAAGGTTCCAAAATTTGTACATAAATTGGTTGAAGCATACACTTTAATATGTGCATAGCTTATATGAAATGTATTTATGGTTTTTAAATTACGCGACAAAAACCATTTTGTTGCTTATGCCCTTTCCATTTTTTGCTGTTCCATTGCTTGTTTTCTATGAGAGGCCGGCCCGGCCTCTCATAGAAAACAAGCAATCTAAAACATATCCAACACGGTTTCTTACTTTAACGCGGCGTCGCCTTAATCATCACCTATAATCACCAAGGTATGTACAAGCGAATGTAGGCTAAGTGTCGTAGATCTAAGACCTATATTAGATTGAACCCTAGGTTTCCTGGGTGGAACTGTGAAATAGGGCATCGAGAAGGAAGGAGTGAAGCTTAGGACTAATTTTATCGCTGCTAATGTTGACTAATTACATAATGGTTGTTTGTTCTAGGATGACTTTTTTTTTATTGTAATTTGTAAGTACCTAACAAAATATTAAATAATGCAATCCATAGTTTAGGTACTTACATACTAATATTATAAATGCGAAAGTGTCTGTCTATCTGTCTGTCTGTCTATTACCTCTTCTCGATCAAATCACCGAAAAGATTTTGCTGAGGTATTGAGATAGGTACCTCAAGTCCCGAAATTTTTCTTTTCGAACTTTACGAAAAGGACATATCTTAGATACCTTTTTATCCCGAAAAATGTCGGTTCCCGCGCTTAAAAATGTACTCAACAATAAAATTCGCCAAGTTCAAGAGTTTAAAATAAATCTACAGAAAAAGCCCTACAAAGAAAAGATACTAATAAAAACTATCAAAAATCGGTTCCGTAGATGTTACGACTTACGATGCCAAGGATATACATACACAAGTCTTATAAATACACCCCTCTATTCGCGTCGGAGGTTAAATAAAGAAGGAACACTTTACTTATAAATTAAAAAGAAATCTGTAGTAGATTATACTGCCAATAATTGACTAAGACAGTTCTCCTGTGTAGTCAACTAGTTAAAAATAGTCGGCGCCGCAACGCTTGGTGTTACAGTTAAATTTTAACTGGCGGTTAAAATATACAGGTTAACTGTTTCGCAATTTCGTTTCTACATTTCGCTGTTCTGTTTCGTTTTCATCATGGTGGTCTGTTCTAGTAAGCATCATCATCATTTTGTGGCGGAAATATCTATACTAATATTATAAAGCGGAAGAGTTTGTTAGTTTGTTTGTTTGAACGCGCTCAGAAACTACTGGTCCGATTTGAAAAATTGTTAGATAGTCCATTTATCGAGAAAGGCTATAGGCCTGGGGTCACCAATTAGTTTGGCTCGCGGTCCATTTTAAGAAATGAAATGACCTTCGCGGTCCGCACATAAAAAGAATTATTAAACAAAGGTAATTACGGAAATTGCAAAGATATATTTTATTTCCATATCAATGAGAAAAGTGCCATTTTAACTGCTTGTTTGGAGTGAAATTGGTGCAAGTTACATTAAATCCTGGAGACGTTCATCAGTAAGTAGGGACCCAAATTTATTTTTAACGAAGTTCATCTTCCAACATGCTTGGTCCGCACACAATATGTCGGCGGTCCGGATGCGGACCGCGGTCCGCCATTTGGTGACCCCTGCTATAGGCTATTTTTTATCACGCTAAAACTAATAGGAGCGAAGAAATAGAGGAAAATGTGGAAAAAAAAGAAATAGAGGAAGGTGTGGGGGAAATTATTTGAAAGGGCTTATCTCACGAATTACTAGAGCAATTTTTCTGTTATTTGGGTCAGATAGGAAGTAGAGCACGTTAAGGATCATAGGCTATTTTTTGTGGACTAATTTGTCTGTGAAATATCTAATTTACGCGGGCGAAGCCGCGCGGAACGTCTAGTCTTAGAATCATTTTCTTACAACTCCTACGTGGACGAAGTCTCGGGCAAATGGCAGTACGTGAGCACTAAGACGTATAGTTAGATGAAAACTTAAATTTATTTTTAAAATTTTCAATATCTATTTTTCAATATCAAATTTTGTTGAAATAAAATTACCAATTTTTAAATTAAATTATTATTAATTTTGGAGCATGATCTCTTTTATAAAAAATATAAAATTTTGCATTTTAAACGTATCGGTGCAGCAGACATTCGAATACGGAGACATATCGAACTAGCCCTAAATCATCCTGATTTGCAAAAGCATCTTCCTTTTTAATCTGAACAGAAGTTCCCGGAAAGATTTGTCCTAGAAGTACTAAGTTCTGAATTCTCTTAGAGTTAACAGCATTGTAAGGAATTGGAAACAAAACTTTTCTACTCCAATTACCTTTGAGTTCACATTTAACTTTGTAGTTAGACTTCCATCTTAGGGCTCATGAAGTAAAGAAAAAAATTTTCATCTCATGTGACAAAAAAGTCACAATAGGACGAATGAGCCATCGATCGTATAATATGGTAGGTTATTAATTTGTAACGTTTGCATTTACACTAGAAACCTAGGTAGGGCCTTAAATAGGTTCTCCAGCACAATAAAAGTGATGGAAAAACACTTTTTTTTTGGGTACAAAAATTGAAAAATAACCAAAATTTTCTTCAGATCGGTTACCAAAATTTCAGCATCAATATTCAAAAGTGTGAATCTAATAATCTCCAATGATCCTCGTCAGTCATTAGATAACAGAAATAGAATCGAACCCCGCACCAAAATAACACCCCAAACGAACAAAAAACTAATGGACTCACTCATGGGCAACACATTATGGCAGAACACATAAATAATACTAGTCAAGTTCACGGTGATCTATTTAGTTAAAATGCAGCTTGAACTGAAAACGAAATGTACGCTGATAGTGAAAAGACGCGCCGTAATATTTTATTACAAGCGATAGTAAAAATTTAAACGAATGCAATAGAAAGTAACAATTTACTAGTTACAATTTTTTATCAATGTGGCAAGAACTAGAAGCAATGAAACATTCGGAGTGGAAACAAAATTACTTGATAATATTTAACATGATAATTGAAAACATTTGTATTACAAATGTTTTGATTGAATTTAGCTGCAATAAAGTACTAAAATACAGTGTAAATTAAGAAGAAACAACTATTGCAGGATTAGATAATACAAAATTTAAATCACGAAGCACGACGAATGGCATATCATCCCGCTTAAAAAAATTATGCTGATTTGAGACAAGTAATGCTAAACACAAATCTTCAATGATTCATGAATTCCTTGAACTATTTACTACCTTCTTTATCCGACCCAAACTCTAAATCGCTGTTTTCTAACAACCAATTATTTTCATAACAATTATCTATTTAGTGTTTTCTTTCGTGCTTATCTCCGAAATACGTGACGAGTGAAAGTATCGAATGCTTTCACGAAATCTACACAGATAATAATTATAAATAACACAATTACACTAATTACGAGATATCACACGCCGCTAATGAAGTATTTGAAATTGTATCGTCGTAATCATTATTAATGCTAGTTAATCACACCAACTCATCATGCTCTGTACTAGCGGCTAAATTAATATCAACATTAGTTTCACTTAGATTAATATTTCTCTCCCTCTTTCCTAGTATGTGTAAAAGAGAAGGCATGAAAATTTGGCAACCTATGGGACCATAGGCTGCCAAATTGTCATGCCTTCTACTTTCTTCTACTCGAAGAATTAAATGAACCTTTAGACCATATTATTACGTATATAAATCCTTCGATCGTGAATTCCTGGAAATCTATTGTTTTTGCTGTCAGATTCAATCGAATCTTAATACTTCAACTCCCAAGCAGTCGCTTGGGAGTTAAAGTATTAATACTGAGTTAAGATTTGGGAATGGCTCAAATCATCGTAATTTTTAAGCCCATTGTTAATTATTAACACTAATGATAACACTGTATTGTAGTGTTGTCTCCATGCCATGAAGTAACTATAAAATCTATTCAATGGATCTGCACAAGGTAAGCGTCAATCCCACGGGAATCAAAGCGTTACATTTTGACAGACGTTATAAACAACCTGCATGCCAAACATGCAAATCTAATTGGAAAGTTCAAGGAAGAAATATCCAATCTTATGCTTGTAAAACGCTTGCAAATTCGAGTACAAAAAAGTGTACCAAAAGGGAGAATGCTAGCCCCATTCTATTTAATATTTTATACGTTCTTTCATTTTCTTTTTTCACTTTCAAGATTAGATTTGATCGAGTAAATATTTATGTGAACATAACATTTATTAAAATCAATTTACTTACGACTTTCATGAAGGTAGAAATTTATTAGTTGTGATCAGATATAATTTAGCGTCCACTAAAATTTTAACGATTGGCCGTCTATCTATTGGACTATAAAATAATATTTATAGCTTTAAATTTTCGATCAAAAAATAAGGTCTAAAAACTATAATCCCTCCCAATAGTGAGGACATAGATCATCCATATAGACTTATGGGAAGTAACAGAAAATGATTTAACTATAACCGAAGAAGAAACAAATTTTTTTTGGTGCAACAAAAACTATTTTAAGTTCTTTTTCGAAACTCAAATTCATCCACTAAACACGAAAAGAGAGGAGGTAACGTCATACACATACACTTTCGTAATTCGAATATTATAATACACTAGCTGACCCGGCAAACGTTGTTTTGCAATATAAATAATTTTTGGTATGAAAAATAGATGTTAGACGATTCTCAGACCTACTCAATATGCTCACAAAATTTCATGAGAATCGGTCAAGCCGTTTCGGAGGAGTCCGGGAACGAACATTGTGACACGAGAATTATATATACTATAAGACTAGCTGTCCCAGCAAACGTTGCTTTGCCATAATATAAAATATTTCGCCCATATAATTTTATTGAAATGACTAAATAAGTATGTCGCCATGGCAACGTCGATCGCTATCCCGTCGCACAAACAATGGTCGCCCTCAGTCTCGAGTTGTAATAATTTACTATTATTATTCAACAAATGCACTTATCAATATAAAAAGTAGATGTTGTCCGATTCTCAACCCTAGCCGATATGCTCGCTAAGATTCACGAAAATCGGTCGAGCCGTTTCAGAGGAGTTCAATTACGCACACCGTGACACGAGAATTATATATATATATATAAGATAATATTAGTATGGAATAGTAGGATTTCTCTATTGATCATGTTCGAGTAAGGTGAGGTACAATGGACAATAAATATTCTCGACAGGGCTATAATGTTCCGAACTTGATTTCCATATTTGATCATAACTGAGTCTAGCAGCTAGAAGATTAAAGTAGCTAATACGAAACATATACTGACTCGTTTCCTGACATCATCCATTGCCATAGGTAATATGGATGGAAGTGGAGATACTTTGAGTCCCGAGAAAGGACAAAGGGCATTTTTATTGCGACATTTATGTTACCACAATGGATTTCTGCGCAATTTATTTTTGTTTTTAGCGCATAGAATTTACTGGCCAATTTTCACTCCGAGTCAGATATACGCATAATATAAGCTGTTCAGATTAGCCAATGGAAGTTATAAGTGATAATTGAGCAAGATTTACTATCTTTTTAAGGCGAATCTTGGTTTGTTTTGTTCTTTGGTGATCTAAATTCTAAAAAGGTCTTAGATACAATTTTGAGAATTTTAAGACAAGCAAATATTTTATGAAAAAAATACAATTTTCCCATGCCACATGGGTTCTCATTTATCTTTCAACGGAAATATTCGCTTAGTTAAAGGGACATAAAGGATATAGCTCTCCCAAGCGAGTACCCTTCATACATTAAACATTCATCTATAAGGCAAATACTGTTTTCGGGTTTTATAAGCAGAGTAATTTATTGTTTTACCTTTGTTTGGGATTGGCCTTGGTATATAATAAGGTATTTTACTTAAGTACATAGAAGAGATGAATAAAGACTTTACAAGAACTTCTAAAGGCATTAGAAAAATCTAATAGCGATTTTTTGGTATTTAATTATTTAGTATCATCAAGAATGTTAAGATGCAAATGATTTGGCAGAAATTTTAACTCGTTTATCGTAACTCAAAGATTTAATCAAATTAAGTTCAAATCGTTACAGATTCAACTGTCAGATGTAAATTTCATCGAATAGGGAATGAAATACTAATTTATCAATCTACTATCGCGTTCGCATCGGATTTTCACTTTCGCTATGATTGTACTTTAAGATAATGTTGCGATAAGTACAGTCACTTGCATAACCGTTTATTATGCAAGCTATTTGCCGTTTAAGACAAATTGCGTTTAGATAACCGACATGCACTTGATGTGCTCTTTATAAATTAATTGATACAAAACAATAAAAGATAAAGTAGAAGGAAATGACAGGGATAGCTTAGGCTAGGTTTCTGAAAAGAGTTTATGTAGGTATTTATTAGCGCTTCTGATTGGCTGTTCTATTAAAATATTTATCAGCACTCCTCTCAAAAACCCTCATCTACAGAACGAAGATTGATTTCAGAGAGAAGAAAGATTTCAAATATAAAAATACCGACTATAGTCACAGAATACATATTAGTTGCTATAGTTATAAAATAGGTATTTTTCTGATTCAAAACAATATGTATTAGAAAGTACTATTTAAAAGTTTTTACGTATAAAAAGGAGAAAATGAACAGATGGGCCTGCTGGCTCCCCGCTGGTCTCACGCGTATTCGGTATCAGATTTAGTTTATTTCTTTATTAGGATCGGCTACGTACATCGGACCATCGTAAACGGAACCCATTTCTTTAAATGCAACGAATTAAACGAAATTAGTGTTTTATAGTTCAATACCAGTAGAACGTTTTATAGATCTCAATTCTCATCAAACTTACTCAGTTTCTCTTCAAACTATGTAGTTTAGGAATAATATTAAATGAAAACGCAAGGTTATTCAATGTCTCTTGAATTATTAAATATTTTAATTTATTAATACAAGTTTCAGTCGTCATTTTATAATTTGAATATGCGACACGTCTGACATTTAAGTGATCTTTCTTCGAACTTGAATATTCTAATTTTCCATAATTCCTTATTATCTTTTTGAGATATTTGTCTCCCCTTGTCAGGCTGTTCTCAAACCGGTTCTGGCGGAAGACAAAAAAGCAGAAAAAACGTGTCTCGACAGGTTAGGTTTTGTTAATTAAATGCGAAGATCACTGGAACGCGAACGTGTCAAGCAACTATTACGGCATTCAAGTGTAAAATTGCTAAACTGTATGATGTAGTTTATGTTTAGCAATAGTAACCAATGCCACAACTGACAATCATCAAAAAAAAAAGACGGGTTGCACTCCGGGAGTGCCGGCAGAAGTGAAAACTTGATTATTAACGTTGTGCATTTTTTTAAAACCATTTTTAATTAATCGAAACGCTTACAATCGATTAAAAAAAATATCGACAATCGAAAAAAAAACAATCGATTGTTCGATTAATCAATTTCGATTAGAATTAATTTTAATCATTACTTAATTTTAATTATTACTTAATTTTAATCATTACTTAATTTTAATTATCACTTAATTTTAATCATTACTTAATTTTAATCATTACTTAATTTTAACCATTACTTAATTTTAATCATTACTTAATTTTAATTATTACTTAATTTTAATTATACCTTAATTTTAATCATTACTTAATTTTAATCATTACTTAATTTTAATTATTACTTTATTTTAATTATCATTTAATTTTAATTATTACTTAATTTTAATTATCATTTAATTTTAATTTCGATGTTACAACACTATTCTCCAACCGTCTTACGGTCTTACGCGTTTTGTATGGTTTTTCGATCAACACGAAAATCTGACGCGAGTTTCACAGTTTTTACCCATCCCACAAAAGTGCTCAACGCCGCTAAAGAAGTTTTCACTTCAAAAATTTGGTGTACCTCAAGGAGTTTTGATTGGACTTATATTTTTAAAAGTTTATGACATTGACTGTAATGGCTTTCATTCTGATTTATGTATGGCCTTCGATATATTAACCACTACAGAAAAATTACATTTCTATTGATTGCCATTTGCCATAATATATATTTTATTGACTGGAGGCTTTTCCTTTATTCGCGAATTGTTCTGTACCTATCTTATCCATACTATTTAGTATGCAATATATAATAAATGCCAAAGTGTATCTGTCTGTCTGTTATCTCTTTATGCCTAAGCCACTGAACCAATTTTGCTGAAATTTAGTATGGAAATACTTTCCAAGTCTCGGAAAAAATTTCCGGAATAAAAAGTATCATAGGATACTTTTTATTCCGCGGAAACCGGACATAGGTCCGGTTTCCGCGCAATAAACGAATTTTGGCGCAACGGAGTTGCGACTTACGGGCGTCATCGAGTATTTAATAAGACGTTAATTTCATAATCCCGGCCCGCGTATCTAGTGACTTATTAGTACCTAGTCTCATATTGTATTGTATCATGTTTCATTGTTATTTATTTGCATGAACTGGGTACTATTGTCTTGTTCGAACAGAACTTACAGCTGACTTATTATCGTCAGCAACTTATTATCATAATCATCAAGCCACGTCTCTTTTCACAGCTATGTGTAGACCGTATATCTGACCGTCGCATCGCAGCATCCAAAAGGCGGACTCATTTTATTTTACTTTTTTTTGTTCCAAAGCTATATACTACATATTTACATAATATTATGATTGAGCATATGGACAATTTTCTGGGTTTTTAAAATTTCTTGATTTTAGAGCAGATTGGAAATAAATGATGATTATGTTTTGTCAAGGCAACGCTTATCTTTTCTTAGGTATTACTAGTAGGTGCTAGTGATAATTACGACTATCCGAGTAACACTAACACAAACACACGTCGCGTAGCGATGATAACGTAGGCATAAAACTGATTTACAACTCGCTTCGTTTTGCAATCGGCGTTTCAATGTTACTGGAAATTGTTCAGGTAGTTCTTTGGTCATCAGACTGCATTTTTATGTACTTCTACTTGGTATCTACGCTTCTTCACAATTTGGTACAGTAATTTTATAAAGTCCTTATTAATATAGATATTCAATAAAAGGAACTTAAAATTTTAGTTTCGTTAAAAACACAACCCCTCCATTATTTAGTCGTTGTGAGTTGTGACGTGTCAGTTGGGTGATAAAGTCGGGGATTCCCCTATCATAACCCGGTAATACGTATTTAAATGGAAAAATTCGGTAACAAGAACTTTCCATATAAAGACTTGTGTGGGATATATTTTTCTATTTTATTATGAGTTGTGGCACAAAGATTTACATTTTGGAACTTGGGATTTATGAAAAAAAGAAGTAAAGAAAAGAATTAAATACCTATGAGTTGGTTTAGGGCATTAAACAACGCTATAATAATTCTTTTCAATATTCAAGTTCTCATTTAAATCAGATTCATTTGTTCTCAAGTGCACTTTTAATGAAGCGTAATTTAAAATATTATGCTCGGAAATATACAAAATTAAGTAGTTTTAATGCGATAAAATCATATACCACGATGACGCCACGCCGAGCACCAATCGCGAAGAATCCTCAAGGTCTGTTACTTCTGAGAATATGGTTATTGTAATAAAAGAATGCAGGGCTGCCACCTCAGACTTTTAGGAGGTAGGTAAAAATAGAGTTAATAAGAATAATCGTTGGCAGTCTGATCGCATATTTTTCAAACAATTTTATCAATTCACATTATACAACATTAAAGATGAAACTACTTTAATTACTTTTTTTAAATAATATTAGTCAATGAACAGCGTTTGCCATTACGAGTTCTACCTACTAGCAAATTTTTTAACCATTGTTTGTATGCGTAATTTAACCGTCATTAAGTAAAAGGATTGACTACATTCCAACAAGCGATTGTTCAGTAGAAAGCAGGTAGTTTTGGCATTGAATGTACCATACCTTTAGATAGTTCAGAGCACCGGTTTTCAAACTGTTTTGGAGAACCGTTTTAAGATGCGACTTTATGACGGATCTCCAAAAAAATAATGTTTGTCTTTGAATGAATTGTCTCCATACTTGAGTCTAATGATATTTCTTAAAACAATTTTTTATGTATTGCTCGCGCAGCCCCTACAAAATGTTTGCAAAGCTGGGCTCTACGGAGCACACTTTGAGAACCGACAGTTTAGTATCTAAGAATAATGGCGGATGATACTACATATTTTGTGAAAGCTGTCAAATCAGATAAGCCTTTCGTGCTTTATCTTGTGACCTACACTTGTTTGGCCAGGCCACTTTCCTTTTTAGACGTTTCCTGTGGATCTTGCCATTCATACATTCTTGCTGTATGAATGTAACCATTCAACATATTATTATATTATTATTTATCATTTATCTTTTTCATTTAAAACTTTTTGTTTGTTTTTTTTTTTTGTGACAACCCTAACAGTGCAGAAGTGTTTAGTTCTAAGTATTGGTTTTCAATACCGGAATGCGTTTTTTGCTAAACCTTGTGCAGGTTGATATTAATAAAAACTAAAGACAAATCAAATGAAGTAGGTAAAGTAGGGTTGCCAACATCAAATTTAAAAAACCAGGATTTGAAGTTGGAAAAACCAGGACAATTCAGTATAAAAACAGGACGCATTAAGGGGGCGACTAACCCAAAATTGACGATTTTATAATTCATTTTCATACTTGAAAATAAGCCCCAAATTGTTTTATTTTCTAAACAGATAAGTACTACATTATATTTCCAAGAATTTATTTGAGCGAAAACACGATAAAATCACAAAAATGTATATAATTTTCACAAATTTTTCATATTATATTGCCATAACCGTGCATTAAACTAAGTTAATATTTTAACACATTGTATAAAATTCTATCATTGAGACACTGACCTGGCGGTTTTTTAATACTTCAGTCGGAATTTCCAGGAATTGCTATTGTACTCTATTGTTGTCGCGATCACCGGTGCTCGCGCGGGGCCTGAAGGATTAAAATGTTGTATATTTATCGAGTTATTAAGAAAAAACTAACTAGGCCATGATTCCGCGTCGTCGTTTTTCACCTGGCATATGAAAGACGGGCGTGAGTGTAAAGAGAGAAGGACGATGTTTGATTTTTTGCGAGTTTTACTGCTTTGATTTACTGCGCGACCATAGTAGAGCGAAAGAGATATCATCAAGTTGCACGTTACGCCTTTGTTTTGAATTTGAAATAGCAATGCAACTACTTGCGAGCCGTGCGGCCGCTCGTAGCGTAAAAATTTGAAAGGAGGCGCGCGAATTTTAAAATGAAAAAACCCAGGACAACCCAGGACGCTGCTTAAAAACTATCCAGGACGCTTCAGGACACTACAAAAACCAGGACATGTCCTGGGAAAACAGGACGGTTGGCAACCCTAAGGTAAGTAAAGAAAGTTTACAGGTAAAGGTTCTGTTAAAACTGGACTGGCGTTATTTTTTTAATGTGAAGTGATCAGGCTACTTAGCCAACTTTAATTCTATAATTTCTACATAGCTGAATATGAAACCTATATTTTTATGATGTAAAATTATTTTACGAGACATCGAGAGAACGATTAATGATATGACGCTGTAATTTTCGTTCATAATGAAACAATATTACCCACTGGCGGACATCATGCGAAAATTTTAACGAAGACCGATATTCGATAATTTTACACCTGGGACAGTCTGCAATCGTGTATGGATAGCCAAGTTAGAAATAGAAAATGACGTATGGAATTTGACATGACGATTAACGAATCGAATTTTCAGCTTCAACTTGGCTATCGAAATTATTGACTATACAAGTTAACTAAGTAACCAATAAGCTTACTTTTCGATTTTCAATAAACAAACGTTGCTATCAACGTCTTGGCGCTATATCGAAAGTAATTTTACCGCAAGGGCAATTTCATACTTAATTTGTATGATTATAAAGTCGTGAATACGCTGCGGCCAAAAGCTATCGGCTCGCTCGGAAAACATGCGAAAAAACGTAATTAAAATCATTTAAAAAATAACTAGGAGCATTTAAGCAAAATGTTTCTATACGATCTTGAGTTGCAAAGGTGTCTATCAATTAGACTAATTTCCTACAATACATCTATTTTCGTTTAAAAATAATCTTCAAATTTCGTATTTTTACCCGACTGCCAGGAGGGTTATGTGTTTAGCGCGTATCTTCATTCTTCTATGTATGTAATATTCTTTATTACCTCGTATCTTCAGAACGGCTAATTAAGAGGTCATTTCGAAAATTAAATGTATCGAGGCAAAATACATTAATCGTGTTTCTAGTTCTCAAACCTAGATAAGGCTATGAAGATATGTATATATCTCATTACCAGATTTGTAACATTTCTGAGGGTCCTATAGGGTATACTCTATATTACGTCAAAAAGGACACTTTTTTCAATATAGCGCCTTAATAATAAATGTAAGTAGGTACGTAATATGTATTATAATAGGTATTATAAAATCTTTTATATATTTATATAATAGAGACCATTTAAATAAATTCAAAAATCAAAAGGCTTTAGGCTTTTAGTCCATCAAAGCGAATTCACAATGGAAAAGTCCTTAGATCAGGAAAAAAGGCAAAACAAAAAGCGACCTTGGCATAAAAATCTAAGAAATATCCGGAACCACTCAACATATTGTATGATGTACATGAATGGATTTTCTATACCTAATACTAGAACAATAAAATTTAAAAAATACGTGCACGGCAATCGCCGTTAGGTTTATTTTCGTTACGGAATTTTTGGATTCGGTCGCCGCGCTCAAAGCCTGCTATAAAAAGCTATTCATAATGCAATAGCTCAATAAAAATTAAAAAAAATATAATATTATTCGTATTGTGTACGTAGAAGCTATGCAATATTAGCTTAATTTAAACAAAAAAAATATTATTCGTATTATTTACGAAAGGGTGCCTGGTCCGTCTTTCTGTACTGTGCCTCTCTATTCTGAATTCTGATGAAACTTGGTAACATGGCGTGCCGCGTCAAGGTAAGACAGACAAACAAACACATATTCGCATTTACAATAATATTAGAATGGATTTTTGTGTGCTTTTAATACCTCGATCTTGGGAATTCCAGACACAATAGATTTTCAATTATTGCGGTACCCGGGTGCCGTTCGGGAATTGATGGGAAAGTCAGTAAACAAAACTAGCTTTATCTCGAAACAAATTAACCCGTTCACTGTAAAAGTTTGCTCTGAATGGTAGATTTGTAACTGGATAGTTTGAGAAATACCGGCGAAACTGGCTTGTGGTCTGCCACATTGTGGTAATTAATATTCGCTGATTGCAGGATGTCGGAGATGTGATCCCTCACTAGCTAAGGTACGTTTACACGATACGATTTGCAGTAGCAAAAGTATAGCCTGGAGTCCTGGACTAGGCTTTTCCGACATGCTCAGTTTTGAGCGTTTTTGACAAATTGTCACACGTTATCGTGCGGAAACCGAGTTAATTCCCGGTAGTAGTTCAAGCGTCTGGTGGACCAAATTTTATCAAATTCTGGTAAGCTGTTTAAGCCTGAAGAAACGGACAAACATTGTACGAGTAATGTAAAGAATTATCAAGACGATACTCTAAACATTTAAGGATGTATAATATAACATAAATTCCAAGATTCTGACCTAAATTCGAAATATATAGTAGAATAAAACGTCCTGCATCTATTGACACCAAAAAATCAATACCTTACCGACAAGTTATGTGAAATAATTCATTTTAAAATTTCCATGTATCATACGTAGGTAATTTTTGCCGGAAGTAGTACAATTTTTGAGAATTCGTCAGAATTGGGAACTTTGTATCAAAGATAAACGGCTAAAAAAAACTGCTTATCAATTTCATTGTAAGATTTGAGATTTTTTAAGCCCAAAAAAAGTGAGCTCACCGGTGATTCTGCGGAAATATTTCAAATTGAAATTGATGAAAACTTTCCTTCGAAAAGTATTCATAATTAGATATATTCGTTTCATTTCAATGCGCATATGCAGCTTTCGCGCATGAGCAATAATAGAAATTTGAATCAATTTCTTTCAGATTTTGGCACATGACACTAACACTGACACTAATTTTTAACTTTGCGCATGCGAAACGAACACGACTATTGACGACCATTGTGTTTGCGGTGTTCAAATTACATCTCAATTTTTTTTCAATAATAATTAAAGATCGAATAATTCCTTAAAAATAGATTATAAATAATAAGTGTCTGGGTGTCAAATTTTTTACATTAGCACTTTCATAATTTAATTAGATGTACTACGGAATTTGACCTTATATACATCCTTAAAACGTATTTATGTCTATAATTGTAAAGACATTACAGTTACATAATGTTTGTCCTTGTCTGCCAAGCTATTTTCCTGATGACCGATCTGACAGCTCAGACAGAGACTGTATTTAGCAAAACATCTGTATCCTAGTCCAGATCTTATTTATTAAAGCTAAAAGTATACTATAGTAAGCTTAATCATTGCTATTTCTTTTGCCGTCGGATGAAAACGTAAAGAGATTGGTTTTCTGCTGTTCATGAGTCATGACGCTAGCCACGGGCGTATATATAGCTTTAAAAAGCGGCCAAGTGCGAGTTGGAATCGCTCATGAAGGGTTCCGCAGCAGCAAATAGGCAACGTGTTTAGGAAATCAAAAATGTTTTTTAAAATATATGTACCGCACCGATTTTAATCGGCGAGTTACATTGTACCTATATTATTGTCGATTGGATAAGTAAGATGGATAGTCATGGGGGGGGGGGGGGAGGGTCCGGACCCCCAGGACACCCCCCTTATATACGCCCATGACGCTAGCAACAGTTTCTTGATAGTAGTAATGAAATAGCAATGCCTGTCTATTATCTAGCCTAGCGATCGTGACAAATGGTTAATAATGCATTGTTAGTATGCCAAGGTCCAAGAACTGGATTGCAACAGTTCATCATAATCAGCCGGATATAATACTTATAGAAAAATGTTATAGAAAGAGAGAGAACACTTTTTTCAATTTTTATAACCCATCGCGAACCCGGTAATAAAACTTACATATGAAAAATGCCGCCCGCCCCGCTGCGCCAAGCCATAATGTACGCGTACCTTTATATTACACATTTTCCCACTACTGCTTATTATATTTTTGGTGATAAAATAAGAGTAAAAGTTTCACTGCCCCTGGTTTTGGTAGCGCTGAAAAAGATAGGAATGAAGTAACAAACAAAAGCACCGGAGCAGACTTGACAGTTCTGCGAATAAATTAAATGGCGGACAGGTCGGCGAACCTCCAAAAATTTCACGCGGGAAAAGATAGACTTCACAAAAGTCAAATTTATGTGACAGATAAATCAAAAAATTTGACAGTTCCTCGCGTAGGGATGTGCACGCAGTTTTTTTTTGCAAAAAAAAGTATGAAGTCTATTCTAAGGGTCTAACACACTAGGCTGAATTACGCCGCGTTTACGCCGTGTTTCAAACTCGTACAAAATACGGGCGGAACGCGAGAGACGACACAATTCCGTCGCGTATTTGTATTCGTAAAGTGTCTAAACACACTAGGCTGAATTACGCCGGCGTAAATTCCGCCGCGAATGTCAAACGCATCATACAAATACGCGACGGAATAGTGTGTCGTCTCTCGCGTTCCGCCTGTATTTTGTATGAGTTTGAAACGCGGCGTAAACGCGGCGGAATTTACGCCGGCGTAATTCAGCCTAGTGTGTTTAGACACAAATGTTGGTTTATTTCACTGCCTCCATACCATACTAGTATAATAATATTATAGTAGTATAGTATGGAGACAGGGATTATAACTAAACTCAATAATAGTAGTTCATTTAGGGCAGCGCTAACATAATAGCTCCATAAACGAGCTTCGATTTATAATACAAACGAGGCTAGATTTCTTGGAAACTTTCATTGTGCTTTGCAGAACGTAGGTAGGTGCTAAGCAGAAATGAAATTTGATCCTCTCAATGCGAGTCAAACTCTCACCTAGGCATGTGGAACATTTACTTGTGATAAATTATATATTTAGTACAGTTATAACTTATGGTTTCATAAAAGTTAATAAATACTTAGCACATGAACCAAACATCTCGGAGTTAGAAAAACTACAGCCTATTCTATTTTACTTGAAATGGTATTTTGGATATTTTAACATAATTATTATAAACTAAATAAAGACAATAATATAATACTGTCTTTATTTAGTTTATATTATGTGTTGTTATCACTTTGACGCGTTTGCTGAAATTTACACAGGTGGATCAATTTACATTCGACTGCTGATATCGACCTTGGCATGCGGGCTTATCCTAGATTAAATTATTTGCACAAAGAAAACATTATTACGCTCCGATAAGCACTTTATCAGTGTTATTACCGCCGCAATCAAAAGGTAGCGCACGTATACCAACCGTCAAAATCCGTAGTTTCACAGAATTCACAGAGTTATTGCAACATTCCAAAACACAATAGTAATCTTATCACGTTTAACTGTAACTCACAACACGTTTTTACACTCCACCGGTCACTGTTACACTTTCGCAAAAAAGTAAAAATATTAGTTAGTTTTTTTTTACGAAAGTTACGTCGACGCGATGACGCGAGGCACAACACTACCACTCTGTTCGGCGCTCCGTCGCGGACTGAAGCGCGGGTGAAAGAGAAAGGTCGAGTAACGTTTGAATGGAATAGTGCGAGTGCGAGCGAGACGGAGGACAACGAAGTAGTCGAGCTCCTCCGCGGCCGGGAATGACCACATGGCACGCATTTTGTTTTGTTCAATTGCACAAATTAAGAGTTGGCGCGTTTTTGTTTAAGCCACGTGTGCTCTGGAGTCGAGAACTTAATTTTTTGTGTGTGTTTTTGTCCTTAAATGAGGCCAAGTTTATAAATAAAAGAACCGAAAAGTAATCAAACTTCTGGGTAGAGGTGGTCCGTTCCGCGGGTTATATGTTTGTAACTAATTGTAAACCGACTAGGAAACTATTGAAAGTGTATTGACAAATTAAATCGATTAGTGTTTACGTAGTAACTATTTACTTACTGTATTTAGTAATATTATGTGTTAGTTATCGTTAGTGTTCTGAATCCAGTGTGTTTGTGAAGACTGGCAATCTTCAAGACTCTGTAACTTTGTATTGAGACTTGAGAGAGACCTACTTATTTGGTTTAGCCAACGCGCAACGGTCCACTATTTCTAAGCTGAATAGATTTAATTAACAAGCAGTAATTTATATAGCCTTATCTCCTAAAAGTAGGACCAGCTGTGCAGCAGCGTATTGGTGTTGTTATACTCAACAATAACATTATTTGTTGCGACAATTGCACGTCCAGATTTGAATGAAGAATTATATTATTTCGTCAAACAAAGCCTCTTAATAGTGCTCTTAATAGTCCCGCTAAATAATTAACACCGAGCGAAGGGAGAGAGACGTTATCGGTTATGCAAATAGGAAATTAAACTCGAGGGCTCATTTTTAATTAAATCACTGTTTACTTTCAATTAAAATGGCGGGAGAGTGATTTGCCGCCCTAAATATTATTTCTTTAAGTTATTATTTGTTATGATAATTATTATTATAGCGCCGGCAACAGAAATAAGTATACAATCTGTGAAAATTTTCACGAGTTCAGCGGTTCTTGAGATACAGCCTAGAGGCAGACAGATAGACAGCTAAGTCTAGGAACCCTGAAAAGCGTGGGAGTCGTGGGCACTCGTGGGACATACATAGATGAAGCGTCAAGTGAGTACCGTAGCGACAGCTTCACAAATCACAAAGAAAATCTTAGTGTAGGCGCACACTAGGCGACAGGCGTGAGCGACAGCTGACGCGATTAGACGCGACGACAACAGCTGACAAGTCGCCCTGTTTGCGATCTGGCTCTTATACTTTAGACTCAAGTCTCAACTTTAGAGTCTGTTAATTTTACAAACTTTTGCTTTTCTTGCGACTCGTACCGCCATTTCACATTACTTAGAGATCAACTACGATAATATGGCGCGCCCCTCCAAAATTCAAACTTTTGAAGCGCGTTGTCAAAACGTTTGAAGTAGGTACGTATTTATACTCTAAATATACACAAAAAAAAATTTTTTTAGTGTTTAAATATTTGGAAGTTTATTTTTGTACAGGAACCTTTTTTTTTTTTTTTTTTTTTTTTCACGCAGAGAAATGCATTACGCATTCGACGCAGGGGATGGGGACTCCCGCTGCGGATATTTGGGGCTCATCGTGGCGAAGATGGTATGTGCCGCGACCCTACCCACCAAAACTCTGCGACGCTCCTCTCGCCAACCAAGACGAAGCCACGGGCACGACACACCCACCGCAACTCCGTCAGTGGCCGTCCGACCTTTGTCAGACCACACTCATTTGGGGGCGCTTCTCGCCCCGCAGGCCGACAGAGGCCCCACTTGGGGCTTGCTTGGGCCCGCCTTCTCTGGTGTCACGATGCACGGAGCGTTTGGTGCATCGTGACTCGCTCTGGGATTGTACAGGAACCTAGGTAATTACTATTTTAAGCTGAAAAATAACTCAAACATGTTAAATATTCTCGTATGAGAAAATGATTTTGGTATTACGTATGTATGAGAATTTCGAGGGTAGCCCGGGCTCTTAAGTGAAATATTACGTGTACTGTGATTGGTTGAATACTTACTACATACAAACTCTTTCACAAGAATGTGACTACACACATTGAAACAGTCATTTGGAGGGACGCGCCAAGTTATCGTTGTTGATCTCTACCCATGTTTTTCATTACGCGTTTATGCGCAACGTTTAAATCTATATATACTTAATACTGTTAGCGACATTTCCGGGCGTGTGTTCATATCTAACGGAAATGTCTCTGGCAGTAAAGGTATAGTAATAATTACTTTATGTTGATTTTAAACTATTTATATTTATAATAATACAGGTATTCAAAATATGAATTAATTAATTTTGCAAAGATTTATAATAATTAAAATGTATTTGTTTAATTTCCGGTTACTGATTGTTATTAAGATTTATTATTGTAAATATTTAAAAATGTAATAATGTATTAGATTTTCATTAAATTATTTTCCTTATATTATAATAATATTGATTAGATTATTAGATAATTGTATTAATTTTATCAATTTATTATTTTTATAAAATATCCGGTGCCGCCCACTCTACTCTTCCGGTACATTGTAAGAGTAGAGGTGGCAGTTGGTTTATAAGATGATGTCTGATTAATTTGGGGCAATTGTCGACTGAGCACGGAAGTGTAAAGAACTTGTAACTAGAGTGTAATGGTGAATAAATAGTGTTTAACAAGTAATAAGTGTGTTTGATATTTGGCATACGCCAATAATACGCCAATAATACGCCAATAATAACGTTGCTTTGCCATAATACATTTGCCATATTATTTTATTGAAGTGACTAAATAAGTATGTCACCATGGCAACGTCGATCGCTATCCCGTCGCACAAACAATGGTCGCCGTCAGTCTCAGGTTGTAATAATTTACTATTATTTATTCAACAAATACACTTATCAATATATAAAGTACCGAGTAGCCGATTCTTAGACCTACTGAATATGCATATAAAATTTGGTATAAATCAGTAAAGCCGTTTCGGAGGAGTTCGTGGACTAACATTGTGACATGAGAATTTTATATATAAGACTAGCTGTTCCGGCAAAAGTTGTTTTCCCATATAAAGTATTTCGCCCATATTATTTTACACCATGGCAACACTATCCCGTCGAACAAACAATAGTCACCGTCAGTCTCGAGTTGTAATAATTTACTATTATTTATTCAACAAATGCACTTATCAATATAAAAAGTAGATGTTGTCCGATTCTCAACCCTAGCCGATATGCTCGCTAAGATTCACGAAAATCGGTCGAGCCGTTTCAGAGGAGTTCAATTACGCACACCGTGACATGAGAATTTTATATATTAGACTAGCTGTCCCGGCAAACGTTGTTTTGCCATATAAATAATTTTTGGTATGAAAAATAGATGTTGGCCGATTCTCAGACCTACTCAATATTATGCTCACAAAATTTCATGAGAATCGGTCAAGCCGTTTCGGAGGAGTTCGATTACGCACCCCGTGACACGAGAATTTTATATATTAGACTAGCTGTCCCGGCAAACGTTGTTTTGCCATATAAATAATTTTTGGTATGAAAAATAGATGTTGGCCGATTCTCAGACCTACTCAATATGCTCACAAAGTTTCATGAGAATCGGTCAAGCCGTTTCGGAGGAGTTCGATTACGCACCCCGTGACACGAGAATTTTATATATAAGATTATAAAGCGGAAGAGTTTGTTAGTTTGTTTGTTTGAACGCGCTAATCTCAGGGACTACTGCTCAGATTTGAAAAATTATTTCAGTGTTAGATAGCCCATTTATCGAGGAAGGCTATAGGCTGTATTTTATCACGCTAAGACCAATAGGAGCGGAGAAATAGAGGAAAATTGTGGAAAAAACGGGGAAAATTATATGAAAGGGCTTATTGAACGCGGTAATCTCAGGAACTACTGGTCCGATTTTAAAAATTCTTGTAGTGTTGGATAGCTTATTTATCGAGGAAGACTATATGCTATATTTTATTACGCTAAGACTAATAGAAGCGAAGAAATAGATGAACATGTGGAAAAAACGGGGGAAATTATATGAAATTGCTTATTGCTTATTATCTCAAGAACTACTGGAGCAATTTTTGTGTTATTTGGCAAACATGAAGAATAGACGACGACCACGTAAGGGACATAGGCTATTTTTTCCGGAAAAGTGTACGGTTGCGTGAAATTCATAAATTATGCAAGCGAAGCCGCGCGGAACATCTTTATACAATAACTAGCTGTTGCCTGCGACTTCGTCCGCGTTAGCATAGTAGATCACATCCCAAGTATTATTTATTGTACAAAAAATATATTCAATGTGAGTACAGAATTGACTTTCCTACGATTTTTATCTATCTAAATATATAAAACTCAAAGGTGACTGACTTGACATGGTGATCTATCAACGCACAGCCCAACCACTGGACGGATCGGGCTGAAATTTGGCATGCAGCCAGATGTTACAACGTAGGCATCCGCTAAGAAAGGATTTTGATAAATTCCAACCCCAAGGGGTTAAAATAGGGGATGAAATTTTCTATATAAAAATAATTCTCAACGCGAGCGAAGCCGCGGGCAAAAGCTTGTTATATATAAAGATGTTCCGCGCGGCTTCGCTTGCGTAATTTAGGAATTTTACGCAACCGTATATTTTTCCGCAACAAAAATCCTATGTCCCTTCACGTTGTCTATTCTTCATGTTTGCCAAATAACATAAAAATGCTCCAGTTGTTCTTAAGATAATAAGCAATTTCATATTATTTTCCCCGTTTTTTCCACATTTTCCTCTATTTCTTCGCTCCTATTAGTCTTAGCATGATAAAATATAGCTTATAGTCTTTCTCAATAAATGGGCTATTTAACACTGAAAGAATTTTTCAAATCGGACCAGTAGTTCCTGAGATTAGCGCGTTCAAATAAGCCCTTTCATGTAATTTCCCCCGTTTTTTCCACATTTTCCGCTGTTTCTTCGCTCCTATTAGTCTTAGCGTGATAAAATATAGCCTATAGCCTTCCTCGATAAACGGGCTATCCGACACTAAAAGATTTTTTCAAATCGGACCAGTAGTTCCTGAGATTAGCGCGTTCAAACAAACAAACAAACAAACAAACTCTGCAGAATTATAATATTAGTATAGATAAAATCGTAGGAAAGTCAATTCTGTACATTGAATATTTTTGTACAATAAATAATACTTGGGATGTGATCTACTATGCTAACGCGGACGATGTCGCGGGCAACAGCTAGTAGTAAATACGCGTTGTTACTAGAAAATAAAAAATGTATCCTAAAAACGTCATTTCGCCATTTTCTAGTACGGAACCCTTTATTCAATCCGGCTCGCACTTGGCTGGATTTATTTACAAAGTGCACAGAATAGAGTAGCCACACATTTGCAAGCTTAGAAACGTTCTTTGCACTACATACCCAGTTAAAAATAGCTCCGAAACGACTTATTTTCCTAACAAAATGGACTGATATTTTTGTTCTCATGTTTCACGAGAGAGAATTTAAAATTTCGCATCATTTTAAAAACTTTTATCAAAATGAGCACTGAAAATCTAAAGAGGAATATCCTTTTAAATAACTCAAAGAAAAACTTGATAAAGACCATTCTTTATAGAGGGAAGGTACATCAACTTGGGAAAAGGGTCGTTCCAAGTTCAAGCTCCAGCCCTTAACAGATTCTTATATTCCATGATTTAAATAATGTGTTTTGTTGTTCCTTATTTGAATAAAGGGAAAATATTATGAGAAAAGTTCTTTCCTTTTTCCTTATTAGAAGTTTGAAGTACATACAAGTCATAATAGTAAATCCCTCCAGTCCAATATTTAAAAGCGTAGCTATTGTGGGTTCTATTCCCGTTAGACAAAACATTATATTATTGATTCTAAGTTCGGTTATAAGTTTTGAAGGCTGATCATCTGATTGTCTGACAAGTAAGATGATCTATAAGTACGTCGGATGGGCATGTAAAAAGTCGGTCCTTCGTCTGATCTCTCGCCTGTCGGTCATCCGTCCAACTTTGTTATTATACTAAAGATGGAGAAAGTGCTTCTGTACTGCGCACACACTGGAGACGAACTCACGACCTCCGAGTCAAGAGCCAAAGTAAACCACTGGACTACAAAATCGTTACTTTTGGACTTTCGTACTAGTGGCATAGATGATGATGATGCTCATAAAGGCGTGCTCACACCGCGCTGTAATTAGTGGTCAAGCGGCGCTCGGCACAAATTTGCCGACCAACGAAAGAACTTCACGTGGAAGCACGTAGCTGTTACAAAGACCACTCAGCGGTAAACCCGCGATACGCTCTTGAGCGAAGCGATTTTTGCTCAAGGCAGGGATCAATCACAATCCAAAACGATAACCTTGCACACAACCAAAGTCCAAGCGTATACGCAACGCAATAAGATTCATTTTAGCTTTGCATAAAACTGTAGAAACTAGGAGCGGATTTTCTCTATTTTTCATGTTTTTTTAAAATATCTTTGGAAATAAATATTAAGAAACAAAATTGTTCGGTTCAAGATATTTTAATATAGATTTACTAACAATATTTTATTCAAATAAAATGTGTAATCATCCTAGTTAAAATACTTATATTAAAATTTAGTTTGTTATTATTTTTAGCAATATTCCGCGAAATATGGATGGATTTCCGCAAAGTAACGCCTGATTCCATTAACTAATACTTGTATTTCGATAAATTAGATTTTTGTCGGAGGTGAGTTTGTAAATTAATTACAACCAAAGTATTACGTTTTATAAAAACGTTTATGCTTTAAAGTCTTTTAAATATTGTGCTTTATATCTCATATTTTTTAAATTTCGTTATTATATTGGAACTAGGTAAACCGGGAGTCGCGGAATAACAAATTGGGGTTTATGCCCGCCTTAAAATATAATAATTTTGAATTGGGGCGGCTGCCCCTCCCTGCCCCTACCTGGGTACGCCCATGTCTATTGGGAATATTTACCGTTTTCTTTTCAGTCTACCTTTTTCTTTACACAAGACGATCGAGCACGCTGCACCGTGTATCTCCTTTAGGTACCTACTTTAAATCTTTATTTTAGTACGTAAATTGATGTTCAGTTTTAATTTTCGAGCATTTTAATTTTCATACAATACTTGGTACAAGAAATTTATATTCTATGACAATACTAATACAATTTACACCAATATTGTGATAAAAAGGAGGTGTTTGAATTTTCAAAGGTCAAAAGGCTTATAAGCAACTCTGCTCTCAATAATTTTTATAAAGTTTCAAAGAATTTTAATTCTTAAAAAAATCTTATACGCTAACGGCTAATCTCAATGCACACCCTCAGCTATAGTGCGGCAGGACTGGCTTTTCGGTTGTTGAACGCGACTTGACTGGAAGCACGTTTAGTTTAGCTAGGAGTTAGTTTGACCCTTACGTTCTTGGCATAAAGGACATGCCAGGGGTTCAATAACTGTGAACAGATGGAATGCACTTTGAGAACTTTCAGGGTATCGATGGGTTGAAAGGGCTGAATGCACGACTCCTGTTACTATGGACATGGAAAAGCTTACCTGACGTGTGCAATGCGACTTTTTCACAGTGTGGACATTAACGTACCGTAAGTATCGAAAGAGCATCTTTAGTAACTACTAACTAGTTTATTATTTGATGCCATACATAATACTTTGGGGGGGGGGGGGGGGGGGGGGGCGACTTTGTCCGCGTTAACACATAAAATAATTTTTTTAATTTCACAGTTTTCACTTATTCTTCGCTCCTATTGGTCGCAGTGTGATACTATAAAAACACAAAAACGAAGTTAAATTTCGAACCAGTAGCTTAATGATTAGCGCGTTCAAAGCAACACACAACTCTTTTGCTTTATAATATTATAGTAGAGACTGTAGATGACTGATTCTACCACTTTAGTTTTATTCACGCCCCTGAAAAAGTTTTAAAGGCCTTTAATATTTGAGGACGTTTTAAGTTAATATCTCTCGGGGAGCGCTTAGGAAGTTTTCATTTCATCACGAAATTTGACTTCGCTAAGGGACGGATTAAAATTCTCCCAAAGGTTAAGTGAGATCGTTAAGCCGAATTTAGGTTAAAAACCGAGTGTATTAACCTAATCTTGGAATAATTTTGAATTGGACAAAGAGGGAGGATTGCGTGGATTAAAGTGTCGCACAGAAAACCGGCGTGAAATAACGTTCATGTTATAACTTATACCTAGATCACTAGTTTTGCTCGGTATGCTGTCAAGTGAAGCTCGATTTCCGAAGTTTTATAATCTAAGGATTGATTTGCTAACGTCAAAAAACTAACGCTGTTTAGTGAAGGCAGTGAAGGTTTCCACCTCTGATTTCGTTGAACCTCCATCGATTTTCATGAAAATTGGTAAGTAGGTGGAGGATACCCTAAGAAACAAAAGTGACATAGTGCCAACTTGCGCTTTTGCCCTGGGGGTGGATGCCAACCCTTCTCGGGGGGTGAATTTTTTAAAATAAAAATAACCCCAGGAATCAATAGACTCATAAATTCTAAGTAAAATTTGTAATATAAAGTTTTTTGAATAAACCAATACTTTCTGAGTTATTAAAGATCAAAGATCATGTTTTTGCGTGAGAAAAATACTTGTCTTAAAGCGGTTTTTCATAATTAACTGAGAAACTATAGGTTTTTACGAAAAATTTGTAATAGCCAAAATTAAAGCCAATAAAAAAACAAACCAATATCTACAATGCCTTCCTATGTTCATTCAAAGTGAGCGATAGGCGATTGTATATATATTTTCTTTCGGCGAGTACCTAAGTCTAAGCATTCAAATTTAAATAACGGTAAACCGATACATTTTATGACATGTACTTCTATAAGACTTTTTAAAGTGCTTAAAAATACCCTTCTAATAAGCACTGTACAAAGTTAAAAGCATCAAAATTGAACAAGTTATGATAAAAATAAGATGACACTTTCAAATTCTTAAGGAAAAATCGAAAAATAAAACGTTGAACATTTCTACAATAATTCAAATTTATTGTTATCCCGAAAGGCTTTTCTTTATTTTAGCATAAGTAATGACCTCAAAAAATTTTCTTGGTTTAGAATGCTTAGTTTTGAAAAACAGAAAGATTTAGTAAAATCTAAATTATTCAAATTTTCGTAAATATCATTTTGTTTTGAACATAACTTCAAAAATATTGAACCCTCGTAAAAATTATAAAGAACGAAACTTCTACTTTTTAAGAAATCTTTGATTTTCTTTTCATTTTAATAGGATGAAAAAAAAAACGAAGATAGAGACGTTTAAAGCCTAACTTTTACTGCAAGAACCATGAAATCGGGACCTTTCAAAAGTAGGGCTTTCAAAAGTATTGTTCAAGTTGATCTTAAAGCTCTTTAAATTACCTTTAAAATGGTCCATAAATGAACCCGATAACTTAGAAATTAACAGAGTTATCGTGATAAAACAAAAATATTTTTTTTGAAAACAATTTTGATGCAGAGATTTGGGATGCAAATATCGTAGGAAAACCTGTCAATAGGTACATCTATACTAATATTATAAATGCTTTAGTATTTTTGTCTATCTGTTACCTCTTAACACCCAAACGGTTCAACCGATTTTTCTGAAATTTAGTATGAAAATACTTTAAGTCTTGGGAATGGATATGGACATATCACATAGGATACTTTTTATACCGAAAAAATGTACGGTTCCAGCGCGATTACAGGCGTCATAATATAGTCCTTACTAAATATACGTTAATCTTTTCAAGTATTTCAATATTCAGAAAGTAAACAAAACGGTAAATGTCGACCCGATAAGAGTTTTATAATTATAATATTTAATAGACGCACATGCGTCTATTAAATATTTCAATCTAGCAGATCCAGCCTTTGCGTCAATTTTTTGCACAGAGGGTAGTTTTAAATCGTTGTTTGAATATTTTGGACTAAATAGTATAAATGTTTGAAATATATCAATAAAATTTATTTTAACTATGAAAAAATATTCGAACTCATTAAAGCTGATAAAAAACTTAACATAAAAACTTTAAGTAAATAAACTGAAAAAAATGGGTTCAAAAACAAAAACCTATTAAGTTTTTGATCCCAATTTTTACAGTGATTCCGAAATAAAGGGGTACTTAGGGGTTTATATTTCAGTCTTATCCAAAAATTATATCATAAATACTACGAATAATAAAAACTGACGCTGGCTGGCTGGCTGACGTTACATGACAGTTCGAATGGAACCAAAAAAACTGTATTAGTATGGGAGTTACGTTTCCTTACGTTATATTATTCGTAGCATAAATATTAAACAAACTGTTTAAGTATACAATCTAAATATGCGATTTTAAAGTTCAAAAATACAAAGAGTGTTTTTTCACTATTAAAGAGATGGTTGCCATAAGGGTTGAATAATAAAATAAATAATCATAAAATATAATGAAAAACAACATTAAAACATTTATTTTATTGAATTAAACCCAATTAGTTAAGCAAGAATGGTTAAATCTGTATTTTTTCTATTTTGAACAAAAGGGGTGGATTTCACCCCTTAAATACAAAAAGCGCAATACGAGCGTATGTCACTTTTAAAGTAGAGGGTTTAACGTACTTAATCCCAAATTTTCATCCAAATCGATGGAGGTTCAACGAAATCGGAGGCTGTACCTGATTTTTGCCTTCAATGACTTTACTAGTTGATTTGTAAATATAAATTATAGATGACATAATATGAGTGAGGTAGAAAGGTTTTCACTTTTTGATGTACTTATTAGAGAAGTTTTGCGGCTATTATGGTAAGCAACACGGAGTTAAAACATATTGTCAGCAAAATACCATCAGGAGAACCGAGTGCTTTTACCCTGTTTGATTTAATTAAAAGAAATCCTTCAAGCCCGAAGCGGCCGCATGCGGCCGCGATAACAATACAAATCTATTGTGTCTCGTTTTTTCCACGATCGAGGGAACGCTTGACACAGTGTAATTTAGAAATGCTATTTGTAATTCTAGATACCCTATCCATAATCCATTCATAGCAGATGCTAAGCATGAACAAACAATTATTTTGAATTTTAGGGCTCCCTAGCAATTAATTTGCAAAACATAATGGCTACTCAATTTGAGAGTCCTATTTCATGTCCGTCTATAATTAAAGTTTAAAAACAAGTAATTTTGACACCATGAAATTAGTAACCATATGGCACGCTTCTATGAGGATTCAACCCCCTAATTAGTGTTACGAAATTTATAACCCCTGACACCTGGGGTAGAACAGACCCTGATATATTAGATGTATATTGTATAATCTATGGTCATAATTAACTATATTATTAGAGTAAATACGAAAGGGTTGAGTAATGGGTGCAATTTTTTAAGCCAAAATTCCATAGAGACATGATCGTTGTTTAGTTTTTTAAAACGGGCTTTGGCCCACCACACATTCCAACCACTGTATCTCCTGTGTCGCCAGGATCGACAGCGGTATCCAACCACGAAAACCCTTTGATATGATCTCAGGGAGCCCGAGGGACATGATAAAGCTGTCTTGGGACCCGCAACGAATTTAATCAGAAGAAGATAAGAGGAGTAGGAAGTGTACAGTTTCCCTCCCCATAAATAGCGGGAGACAGCACAAAGTTGCAATGACTGAAAGTCAAAGAACTAAAGGGAAATCACCACGGGAATAATTAATATTAATTATGACTACTAAGCTAGATCTAAGTTAATGTTGGGATTTGTTGTGTTACAATGTTTCCAGTAATAATTATGACAAAAACGCTTAAAGGCACGGAAGTTCCTTGCGTTGTCCACGAGATCATCGTAATATGGGACTCCAGATTTGCAAAGTATGTTGTTAAGCATTTTAGATCTTTCGTTTTGCCAGAGGTTACACTCCCAGAGAACAATAGGGCGGTTTGTTCGAACATGTTGCCTTCGGTCGAGCACTCGCACATGGGTGATTCTACTAATTTAAATCCATAGAGTTTGGCTTTAAAATTACCATGACCGGTCAGGAATTGAGATACGCAATGATCAATATCCATCCAGTGTTTGGATAGCCGTTGACGTATATCTGGAAAAAAGTTATAAAGGTGGCGACCTTTTGTGGAGTTATCCCAACGAGTTTGCCATTCGGACATTAGGTAACGTACTGAATCATCTAAGGGTTCAAACAATCAAATCGTTGTTTAGTTGGTTTCGTTGGACATTTTCTGAAAGATAGCCACGTAAAAACAAAAGAAAAATGGTATGTTTGAATTTTAAATGTGTAGTGTGTACCCCTATTTTTTTTAAAAAGTGCTATTCTCACAAAACCTAAAGTACTAAGTAGTTTAAAAAAAACTGATTGAATCGAATGAAACGAGGCTGCATTAAAATAGTAGGATTCCTTTCTTTTTAATCTGCAAAGTATTTTCATGAAATAAATCAACGACAATGACACTTTATGGGAATACTTATAACTTTGAACTTTGAAGTATTCAGACTAAATCGAAGAAAGAACGAAACTTAATAAAATAGGAGAATCAGGGTAAATCAGAAAAAGAACAAATGCCAGGACATTTACGCATCCGGATATAGCCAATGTGGCGTAAACCGGATGTGCTGGGAATAGTCATCAGCTGCTCGGTCCATTAGCACCATTGTTTTAGCTGTCAGCACTGATGTACGGCTGACGGCTTGTCGCTTGACTACCAAGGCCAATTTAGCTATTTAAATCTCACAGTTCGATCCTGTTGGGATTGCATCTTAAACCAGTAGCCGCAGCATAGCCAGCAGTAGAAATGCGAAAGTACAGACAAACTGTGGAGATTTTAAAGAGCTGTTCCGATCTTTTTTCGTTCCGAAAAATTGAATTAAAATACCATTTTATGACAGACTATAGTCCTAAAAATTCAAATAATTTCCTACTTTATGACATAATATATACTATAATCCATACTAATATTATAAATGCGAAAGTGTATCTGTCTGTCTGTCTGTCTGTTACCTCTTTACGCCCAAACCGCTGAACCGATTTTGCTGAAATTTGGTATGGAGATACCTTGAGTCCCGGGAAAGGACATAATTAAGATACTTTTCATCCCGGAAAATGTACGGTTCCCGCGCGATAAACTAATTTTGGCGCAACGGAGTTGCGGGCATCATCTAGTCTGTCATAAAGCAGCATTTTAATTGAATTTTTGTCGGTCGCGATTAACCGCGGTGGGTGTGCTGACCTACAAAAATGGGCTGTGCTTAAACTTAAAAAATGAATTTATAGGTCGTCTTCAAGACGACTCTTCAATCCTTTCCATATATTATAGTGTCTCTGTCTGTCTCGTTGAAACGATTTTGCTAAAATTTGGATACTTTAAGTCCCGGGAAAGGACATAGGATACTATTTATAAGGAAAAAACGTACGGTTCCCGCGCGGAACGACTTTTGGCGCAACGAAGTTGCGGGTGTCATCTAGTGCCGAATAAAGGTAAAAGGGGTTAGGAATTTTTAAGCAAAAATTTTCACAATATTTACTATTTAGAACCAAACAATTCAAAGCAATTAATTCCGAATTAGTTTAAGGGCCTAACATGGGCCTAACAACCCCCAGCTGCTTAAAAGCGCTAGGCGCCAGAGAACTCACAATATTTAAATATCGTTAGCCTCCAATATTTTTAAGTGTCAACAATTGACTGCTTTGTTCCATCGATGGTACTCCATGTCCCAAATGTCCCCTGTCCCAATTGTGTCCCAGTCCCAACCCCACTGCTGGGACACGTGTGCCTTCATCGCGTGACATTTCATATTGCTTTTTGTTTGCACGCTTAGTTTAATTAAAAGTGTTAGGCCATAAGGTACTGGGGTTCGAATCGGAATTGAGAGGGCCAGAAAAATTTTTTGACAGATTACAGACCCTCAGAATTTTCAAATGGTGTTATTTTTCATAAGCTGCTTTTTAGGGTTCCGTACCCAAAGGGCCTGTCTGTCTTCTCTTTGCTTTATAATGTGTGCGGAACCCTTCGTGCGCGAGTCCCGCTCGCAATTGGCGGATTTTTTAAAACAAAGTGATACTTCTTTAATTTACTTATAATAATATAGTCTCTCATAGAGAGTTAGTTTACTGTGAAAGTAGCAGCGTTGAAAATATTTTCAGACACATCATAACTTTCCATCATAGCCTTCTTTCGTCGTAACCGAGTTAAAATTAAAAACCCATTTTTTTATGAGCCTATCCCACTGCTGGGCAAAGGCCTCCCCCAAGGTCTTCTATCTGTCTCGCTCTAACGCCACCGCAGACCAGCCTGGCTTGTAGGCATCCAGTTCATCTATCCATCTTTTTGGAGGCCGTCCACGGCGGCGTCGTCCGCCCACTGGTACCCACTCTGTGGTGAACTTTGCCCAACGGCCAGGATACATGCGGCTGGTATGCAAAAACCCATAAACAAAGTAATTTAAAGACGATGCAGTACACAGACATTAATTCCTCATTCCCCAATCCCCAATCCCCATCTATTGGGGAACTTTAATTTGTCATCAATCGATACACAATATCGGTCCCCTATGTTTGTTTATTGTGTACACTATAATGTTTTGGCGTTTTTTTATTAATAAGTAATAACTTATTAATATAAATTAAAATGGGGATAGAACTGATCGAAGGGATACGTGGGAAAAAATAATTGTGTTATTACATATATTAGTCACTTTATTTTGTGAGCCTGCTCAATAAAAGTTGATACTTTTTGTAAAAACAAAAAACCGGCCAAGTGCGAGTTGGACTCGCCACTGAAGGGTTCCGCAGCAGCAATAAGGTTTATTTCTATAAAATTAAAAGGTTTTTGATTTATTTTTATATTTAAGTTGATTTAATGAAAGTTAAATTAAGGAAGTTTTTTGAATGAAAATTAAATTAAGGTAGTTTTTTTATACGTCATAAATGGTAAACCATTTATGACGTATAAAAAAAACTACTTGATAGATCTCGTTCAAACCAATTTTCGTTGGTAGTTTTTATAGTAATGTACATCATATATTTTTTTTAGAATTATCATGCCCCTACTTTAGAAGTTAGAGGGGGGGGACACACATTTTACCACTTTGGAAGAGTCTCTCTCGCAAACTATTCAGATTAGAAAAAAATGATACTAGAAACCTCAATATGATTTTTGAAGACCTATCCATAGATACCCTATATTTTTAAAAATTTTTTCGTCTAACCTACGCGAGGTTAGACGAAAAAAATTTTTTTTGTTTCAGTTGTACCTATGGGGACCCCTAAAATTTTTAATAATTTTTCAATTTTTGTAAGAAAATCTTAATGCGGTTCACAGACTACATCTACTTACCAAGTTTCAATAGTGTAGCTCTTATAGTTTCGGAGAAAAGTGGCTGTGACATACGGACGGACAGACAGACAGACAGACAGACATGACGAATCTATAAGGGTTCCGTTTTTGCCATTTTGGCTACGGAACCCTAAAAAAGTCCAACTGTAAAATACAACTAGGTGTTGCTCGAGAATTTGTTACATATAAATTAGCTTACTTTGCGGGAACCGTACATTGTACGAATAAAAACTACCCTCTGTTTTTCGTGGGCATCTCGTCACCTTTCATCAAAATCAGCGTTACGAGTCAAATTTTTTTTTGATTCTAACCCGCTTTTAACCGTAAATACTTTAGGCATATTAATATGACGTGTGCTTTCTTGGCGCCGCTGGTGAAACTTGTCTAGCCCTAGCTCATACCTGTCCACACTACATAACTAGGTTCTAGGCACAGACATAGATCAAGATAGATACCGCATGTCGCTCCATTTGTATGAAAACGAGCGTGCCACTTTTTTCCTACCACTGTGACGTACCGATGATAAAAAACGTGTCCATTACCTAGGCCAATGTTTCTATTTGAATTTCTACAGCTCGATTCGGCACTTGGGCATTTTTAAAATTCCGATTGACATCCGATTCCGATAGTAGACTAAAAAACAGACTTTCGAAAGATGAGCATTGCTCGTCGTTTGGAACGCAAAATGGCACGCGAAGTACGTATACACATGCGGTGTCTATCTTGAATCTTGATCTATGTCTGTGGTTCTAGGTGTCTAGATCTTGATATCTATTTGTGGAGAAAACACGTGTTTCTTAGGGTTCAGTATGTAAGCAAGAATTTGAGATTAACTTGTTCTTCCCTTAGGGTTTTTTGCGAAGATATTTGTATAGTGCCGGAACTGTACATTTTTATGCAATAACAACTCCTTTATATTTTCCAAGACTTTTCTACAATACATCGGATTTGTATAAGCGCAATTTTTGAAGATAATTTCACACGATTTTTGAGATTAAGTACTTAAATAAAAAAATAAAAAAATTGACTCGTCTTGTGGTTTAGGGTTAAAGACCAGCCTTTCCTAAAGTGGGCGATAACGCCCCCTTGTGGGTGCTGAAAGTCTGAAGGAGGGCGGTGTGGGACCCAGAAAAAAATGGGGGCGTTGCGTAGAGGCTTGGGGGTGATTTATTTCACCAGGATGCATTTTAGATTGAAACAATTGGGGCGCTAAAATATAATTATTTGTTCTTAAAGTGGGCGGTAAACAAAATAACTTTGGGAACCTCTGTTATAGACAATATAGCGTTCCATGTTATTTTTAGATGACTCTTCTAACTAAGGTGGGATTTCACCAAATACACATAAAACTTAGCTTTATAAAACTTAGTTTCCATTGAACGCGTTCATTCTGCGACGTAAATCTCGTTTTGTTTCGATTGGATTTCACTACCTCTCTTTTGATCGCGATTATTAAATCTAAGTTTACGTGACGTCACGCAATTATTTTACATGTTTTCAGTATTTTAAAGCCTTTTCACGTTAATTTAACTTCAAAATAGAAAGAAACAATACTTAAACTTACAAACGCATGTGTCAAAACTGTCATATTGACATTTCTTTTGTCTATGTTTTTCGTTCCGCGATGACAGGGCTTGAACGGGTTTTATGACGTTGAACTTCGGACTTTGGGCGCTCAGAAGATAAAACTCGGATTTGCTGTGAACGCGTTCCGTTCACGCTGGTGAAATGCATTTCGATGTTATAATCGCGTTTATACGTTTTGAGCCGGTTCAGAGTGCTTTGAACGCGTTCCATTTCTTTGGTGAAATCGCCCCTAAATAGCCTACGGATTACGGAACCACTTATTCTGCGTTTCACACTTGACCGTATGTGTGTAATGTAGCGTATAATTTATAGTATTGCTTTAACGCAGCTCGAGTAACTTTTACATCTTCATCCATGGTTTGATTAGCCTTATTTGGATTTTATGGGTTTCGGATAAAGTGTCACATTGTGACGGGCCGTAGCCCATAGCGCAGTGGGCCGCTTTATTAATGTTTTATTAAATACACCGCAAACGATCAAATTTGTTTGACAAACATGTTTGACGTAATTTACGTTTTCATCAAACAGCAACGCAGACGAATAAACGTGCATCAAACAAGTTTGTCAAACAATTAGCTAGAATCGGTTTGAGATCATGAGATATTGTTTTACAAATACAGCGGAACACGTTCAAACACGTTTGTCAAACGCTACGCCAATGAAAATTTTCTTCAAACACGTCAAACACGTAGTTTGTTTGCAAACGCTTCAAACAAAGCTGTACACTATCAAACTGTTTGACAAACACGTAAAATTTGATAAACAATTTGATCGTTTGCGGGGTACTTTAGACATCTTGAACTCAGTCATAAATTTAACCTCGTCCATTTTGGAAGTCGGTTAAAAAGTGTTAATTTCGTAAAAGAGTAAACAAAATATTTATGTATCAGAATTCAGAATATATTTTTAATTCATTTTTAGGGTTCCGTATTTAGCCCATTAGGGCTACAAAAATCTACTTCGAAAGTTACGAATATAGCATTTTTGTTGGTCGAAGTTTGAAATACATAATAATATTATGTAAGTAATAAGTATACCTAATTTTTTTATAATACGTAAAGTAAGTAAATACAAGTAAGTATTTACCTGGAGTTCCGAATTTGCCTAAATTATTGCTTCTTAAAATTCGTTTCATCTACCAATCTCGGAGCATTGACGTTCTATGCAAGAGACCCTCAGTCGGCCATTTTGTTTATTTTGGCGGCAAAAACGCCACCCTCCGCCATCTGTCGCTAGTGTGACCCACATTTTAGAATCTAATCAAGGCCTCTAACAACCCAGATGGTCGGTCATCATGCGATCAAATTGGGTCGAAATGACTGTCAGAATCTACCCATGAGAGGTCAGAAAGAAAGGTAAAGGTAAGGTCTCTTGATAATCTTTTTGCTAGATAATAACTATTTAAAAATTGTTTTTTGTGATTAAATGCTGATAACTTGATTCAACATATATGGAAAGTTTACTCAGTTCGCTTTGGAGCCGAACTTTATAAAAGTAGGTACATTAGCCAAAATATTCTCTCCATATTATATTGCTTAATATTGATGCTGTATTTGCCTTGCAGGTAGCCTTTTCAACGCATCAAAGGCCGTTACGTGGATTAACGTAAGTGTAAATCTATACTAATATTATAAAGCGGAAGAGTTAGTTAGTTTGTTTGAACGCACTAATCTCAGAACCTACTGGTCCGATTTGAAAAATTCTTTCAGTGTTAGATAGCCCATTTATCTAGGAAGGCTGTAAGGTATATTTCATCACGCTAAAACTAATAAGAGCGAAGAAATAGAAGAAAATGTGTAAAAAACGGGGGAAATTATTTGAAAGGGTTTATCTCACAAACTACTAGAGCAATTTTCCTGTTATTTGGGTCAGGTAAGAAGTAGACCACGTGAAGGATCATAGGCTATTTTTGTAGATTAATTTGTCTGTGAAATATCCAATTTACGCGGGCGAAGCCGCGCGGTACGTCGTTATTTATATATTTTTAAATTATTATCTTAAAAATGGTCATCTTCTACAGATTTTTTTTTTGTAAAAATTGAGAAGACTGGAAACATCAAAATTCTTACCATACGAAAATAGAAGGATACCGCGGGATTCTTACTCGCACGTGGGAAAAAGCCAATCTGTGAATATTTTCAGAATTATTCACACAATTTTAATCTACCCAACAAAAACGTTGATACCGGGAATTAGAATTTCACATTAACAATCGGCTCTGGGCCCTGGCAGCCGGCCATCGTATTAGTCGGCGAAATTGCCTGAAAAACTTCATGTAATGGAGCCTTGATCAAACTTTCCGATTCAAATGTAGGTTTTGTTTAAATTGGGATTTATTTAGGTCTAAATAATTAAGTCTGTCACGTTTGTCAACTCGACACACCCGTACTCTTTTAATCATTGCTTGGCTTTAATTTAATGAAGAGTTGACAGATAATGTATGGAATTTGTCAAAAACTTCATTCAATTAAACTTATCTTTAAATCTCCCTAAATTGCGTAAGGCGCCGCACAGAAAATAAATCTTCTATTGTTTAAAGGCAAATCTGATTTGTACAGGATACTATAAAATTGTTAGGGCTAGAATGCCTAGAAACTTCAAATTTCAGATTCATTTTCTTTTAATAATAGTGTAAGCAACCAAATAAGAAACTATTATTCAAACTTTGAATAATAGTTTCTTATTTGGTTGAATTTCAAAGTGTCCCCTAGCGGCCATACCCTAGGGCCTAGACCTAGACCCTAGGACAACTCTACCTTTTAAGTTCCTACCAATATTTGTAGTTCCTCATAATATACGACGAGAACGATGGCAGACTATGAGTAGTCTTATAAAGGCAATCTAGGTACTCTAAATACTGAACACCCTAAAGAGATAGATCCAAGAAAAAGAGATTAAATAAGTTATTCCTCCCATATTAGACGACCTCTGTGGCTCAATGGGTAGAGTGAATATGGTAGAGTGTGTGGCAGCTCAAACCGGGGGTCGCGGGTTCGAATCCCGCCGACGGAACAAAAAGTTTTTCAATGTTCCTGGGTCATGGGTGTGTATTAAATATGTGTATGATATAATAAAAATCATAAATATATGTACTTATAGTATAAAAGTATTAAATATATTTCTGTTGTCTGGTACCTGTAACACAAGTCCTTCAGGTACTTAGCACGGGGCCAGACTGACGTGGTGTGAAGCGTCCATAGATATTATTATTATTATTATTATTATATCAAATGCTTTATATATTAACGCAAAATATCGATAACCCGAAGCTACACTATGATATATTATCTAATATATTTTATCCGTTAATCGTTATTATTAATTGTGGGGGTAGCTAATGGTGGTTGGCTCCGGGCCAGGGGAGGAAAATGGTGTACAAAATAATTGTTTTCTACGATACAATGATTAGAGGGATAATATATTACATTATATTTGGTCATTAATTTATTGAACTAGCCGACACGGCAATTTTTTGCCACATTATTATGTATGTGTTACACACATAAACTTATAATATACTGTTGCAGTCACACATTAAAACCTTGTTTAATTACTACATATTAAAAACCCCATTAGATTTCGTTTATTGCGGCGATTTACCTCTTCAAGAGACACTCACAACATCAGAAGAGTTGTAAGTGCGTTGCCGGCCTATTAATCCCTCGATCGCGGATTCTCGGAAATCTATTGTTATTATATTGTTATCGCGGTCGAATTCGACCGATTGGGGCTTGACGGGAAGAGAATACGCTCTCTTCTTGAAGGTATGCAGTCGGATCGTGTCCGTGACAGAAAGTTACGCGAAAAACGCACTGTAGTAGACTGCCACTCATCAAAATGATAAGGATCGTATATCCTTTGCGTGGAACGGTGTCAAACATGTCTCTATTATTTAAAATGACTAAGTACTTGTTGCCATATCAAACTTTAGCTTCTAGTGTGTCTAAAATCTAATTCCAGTGCCATGAATACATAATTTTGGCGATTTTGTTTGGCAAGCGGGTTGTTTGTACAAGTTTGTAATTAGTGTACGTGATTGTGTACAGTGTTCTGTGTACAGTGTGTAACTACAACTAAATATGTAATGGACTTAGGCTAGTATGTCCTAATGTGTTTGATGGACGAAATTAGCTGTTCTAATGTTTATTCTTTACATTCCAAATGGGAACAGGGACCCAAAATATAATTATTCCTGACATATTACTTAACATTTTACAATATATTTCCAAAGACAACTTTTTCTTTTACACATCTGTCTAAATAATTTTTATTGTTATTAGTATACTTTTTATTTTAGTTATCCGAGGCATACAATATTACAATGAACCGCAAACTAGGCCCAGGCATAGCCTTAGGTATCTTGGTGATTCTTTATTATTTTTTGCGTGTAATTTCGTTCCGCCGTTTCTTTATAATAACAAAGAATCTAAATAAACATCTGTATGTATATCTACCCAGTAACACAGAATATATATATTAGTAGAGATCAACTACGATGACATGGCGCGCCCCTCCAAAATTCAAAACGTTTGAAGTGCGTTGTCAAAACGTTTGTTGTGCATTATTTCGCGCGGTAGGCTAGTTATGATTAGTTGACCAACAAATCTTGGTAATAAGTGACATTAACTGAAATATTACGTGTACTGTGATTGGTTGAATACTTACTACATACAAACTCTTTCAATAGGATGTGACTACACACATCGAAACAGTCATTTGGAGGGGCGCGCCATGTTATTGTAGTTGATCTCTAGTACCAACCAGTAATGAGATTAAGTAGTGTATGCTTTAGAAGTCTACAGATTTCTCAGTCCTATATGTGTGTAACATATTAGAAATTAATTAGAAGCGATGAAAGCATTTTAATGACTGTGGCTCGAAATGGGACGCGATTCTCGCAGATTGATTTAATGCGTGTTATATGAGTTAATATATCTGTTACGCTCAAAGACCGAAATCGCTCAGTGAGCGAAAAAATAGCTCACAACGCGTTGTGGTCACAGCGAAACAGCCACGACGCGAATTTCGCGTCGTGGCTCTAATGAAAACGGCCACGACGCCTTCTGGCAATCTCAAAAAGGCCATAACGCGAAATTCGTGTCGTGGCTGATATGCTATTCGTTTTTCTTGATTTGTTCTTGATAGATTAATCATCCATAGGTATGGAAGATTATATTTGAATTACCACGCGTACTACAAAATATTTTTACTAAATCACTGCATAACGTGTTTATCATTATTATTTATAAAATATCTATAGTTTTATACCATCCGGACTAATAATAATTATTAATATCTGTCTCTCTGTCTGTCTGGCTCAACATAGTAGCGGACATCAACTAGTAGTATTATATTTAAATTATATTAATTAAAATAAATCTATATTCTTATTATTTATTGAGATCAGATTACTTTACTTATACAATTATTTAAAAAAAAAACAACAAAAAACAACAACACGTTGCGCCAGACAGACAGACAGATAATATTAGTACGGATAGTATGGAACTGTGGATATTTTATAAATAATATAATGACAAGCAAGTTAATTAAATCAAGTTAATCAAGAACAAATCAAGAAAAATGAATAGCATATCAGCCACGACACGAATTTCGCGTTATGGCCTTTTTGTGATTGCCAGAACGCGTCGTGGCCGTTTTCATTAGAGCCGAGAAGTTTCACTGTGACCACAACACGTTGTGAGCAATTTTTTCGCTTACAGAGCGATTTCGGTCTTTGAGCGTAACATATCTGTCTAAATAAACACCCATATAGAGTGAATATATTATATTATAGGTACACTATAATACACGAGTAGGGCCTGTTTCAGAACTCCCTGATAAAGTGCCGAATAGGCTATTCACAACTTTTTTAACAGATTCTCCATACTCGATCTGTCAAGTTAATTGGTGGATAGCCTATTCGTCACTTATCAGGAAGTGGTGAAACAGGCCCTAAGTCATGTTGTAGTTAATAATATTATGATCTAACAATAATATAATTTATTGGCTCACAAACTAGGTATTCCAATTTCAAAGTAATTCAAAGACAATTTCAATTGACAATTAAAAAAACAAATAAAAGAAGCTAAATTACGGCTATGCTAGAATCGATGTAAGATTTTAGAAGTATATTATGTATATTTCTTGCGTATAATATTTCTATTAGAATGGGAGTAAGCGTTTTCATTTAATAATATAAACCAAACGGACAAAAGTCCTAAAATAGTTTTTATTGCATTGGCAGAAAGCAATTCTGTAATACGGGTCAGTGGGACTATTCACGATAAACTGACCCAAAACTGGGAAAATGACACTATTAGTTGATTAAACCACAATACAAATGTATACAGTAGCCTGTAATGCGTTGAAAGGAGCTGCGTTGCGCTTGCGACAAAATATGTTTTGGGGAACCATTAGAATCGGTTTATTTGTCTGATTTTAAAAACACAACGCAACGCAGCTTCACGGAAACGTAGCCAAACTCAAACATGTACCTAAAATATATAAGTTTTACGCGCGTGATGTGATTAGAGCAGGGTTTCTCAAAGTGGGTACGCGAACCCTAGGGGTTCGCCATTTGAGGGCAGGGGGTTCGCGACAAGATTTCGTAATGGTTTCGTGCCCGCGTTTCCCTCTCTCCGCTGGCTACTAGTATTTTTTTTTATTTAAATAAATTTGTTATTTATTAATTCTTTTTTTTATTTATCTCTTTTTATTGTCCCTGTGCCGGCCAGGTGACAATTGGCGCCCAACGTGGGGCATGATAAATTGTTTAGACTATCTAAGAATAAACATAACTTAACCTCAGAGTTTTCTTGGAAAGAAGTTGTACCTAAAGAGTTTCGTGTTGATGTTATTCGTGCTAACCATGATGAACCCACTGCTGGTCACATGGGAATTTTTAAAACTTATAGGCGGCTCGCTCTTAATTACTTTTGGCCTAATATGTACCGCGACGTAGTGGCATATGTTTCGCAGTGCTCTAAATGTTTGCAGTACAAGTCTCAAAACCATAAAGTCCTAGGCGAGATGGGTCGACCTAAAGACTGTGCACGACCCTTTCAAGTAATATCCGTGGATATAATGGGCCCTTTACCTGTTACTAGGAGGCGTAACAATTTTATTTTAGTCGTTACGTGTTGCTTTTCTAAATTTTGTCTCATATTTCCTATGAAGCGTGCCACTTCAGATATTATAACTAGAATTTTAGAGGAAAACGTTTTCTTAGTTCACGGTATTCCTCAAACGGTAATTATGGACAACGGTCCTCAATTTATTAGTAATGAAACTAATAAGCTCTTTAAAAGATATAATATCCCTAAAGTCTATTTAACCCCGCGTTATACTCCGCAGGTTAATACTGTCGAGCGGTATAATAGGACGATTATTACCTGTATTTCTACTTACGTGGAAGACGACCATAGATCGTGGGATGTACATATCCCAGAAATACAATTTGCTATTAACAACTCGGTAAACGAGGTGACAGGATTCACACCGTCATTTCTAACTTTTGGAAGGGAATTGGTGTCCTGCGGCTCACACTATCTTGATACCGACAGCACCAACGACCTTATTTTTGCACCTCGCGATGCCTACGCGGAAAATCTGGGATGTGTCTTCCATATTTGACAGCGTACAGATGCGTCTTTGGCAAGCCCACGTTAAGAACACCTCACAGTATAACTTACGTCGCCAGCCTGCTGAATTTAACGTAGGAGATTTTTTCTTTAAGAAAACCTATTTCCTGAGCGATAAAGATAAGTATTTCAGTAAAAAGTTAGCTCCTAAATTTACAAAATGTAAAGTTGTAGGTAAACGTTCTCCTTTAGTTTACGAATTGCAGGATATGCAAGGTAAAGACCTTGGCGTTTGGCATTTAAAGGACCTCAAATTATCTAAAAATTATAAATTTTAATTCTTTTTTCGTTTAACTTTTTTTTGTTTATTTAGGTAAGACCTTCTGTCTCGCGCCTTGCTTAGTTTGATGTTTCGTTTGCATAGACAAACGTTATAGTTGTGTACAATACCATCTACGACCTTTTTTTTTTGGGTGTTGTCCTTCTCATATTCGTAGGATAATACTCGTGTGCTAGGGCGTCTCGTCACTCGTGTCCTCTATAAGCTATAGAGTCTATATGACCGAGATGCAAAATGAAAGTTGATGTATGTAAGTGATTTATGAATCTCTGGTCAAAAATTATCCGCGCGCTGACACAGGAATTGTCTCGATTTTTTTTCCCCATTTCAACATTTCCCCAAATTTTTTTTTTCCATTTTACCTCATTTTTCCAAACTTTATTAGTTTGCTTTTTTTTTTCCTTTTTTTTCTAAAGGGCTGTTACTTTTTTCCTTTTTTTTTTTTAAAGGGATGTCATTTTTAATCTTTTTTCCCTTTATTTCCAAAGGGCTTTTTTCCCTTTTTCCCAAAGGGCTGTTAATCCTTTAGCTTTTTTCCCTTTATTTTTCCAAAGGGTTATTATTTTTGCTTTTTCCACTTTGCTTTTAGTTTTTTTTCCCCACTTTTTCTAGCTTAGCTCTTTCAGGATTTTTCCTTTATCATGAAAAATCCTTAGCTAGCGAGGGGGGATATGTCGCGTAGCGACATCTATTAGGCCTCTTTAGAACCTTTACGCCTAATAGATTGCGTCGCTTATCGATAATTTATAACTCGGAATGAGGTTAGTAGCGTCATCTTTGGGGTAATGATGCAACTATTATAACTCCTTGTTGGGATATCTGTTATTTTTACCAGATGTTTTCCTTTTTTTATTAACTATTTCATAATTAAATAAAAAGTATTGTTTTAAATTACATCTACCTAAAGATAATTATATTTTTTTTAACTTAACTTTTTTTTTTTAATTGTTGGTGACTTTTAAATCGCGTCCTTTGACCGCTACCACTGTCAACTTAAAAAAAAAAAAATATACCGGCTCGAGGGTATAAAACTCCCCGGCTTGAGCATGACTTTCTTTTTCATCACTTTCAAAGGACCCCCCGTTTTTGGTGTTCACCGTCTGGAGCAACTCCTTGTTCACCGTCTGGAGCAACTCCTCTGCTACGTCCTGAGTAGCTCTGCTACGTTCCGGAGCAGCTCCTTGAACTGTGCTACGTTCTGAAGCAACTCTTCTGCCACGTTCCGGAGGTTCTACCACCCCACCGGCTTGCCACGTGTCAGCCCATGCCGTCTGGCTGACGCGCCATCTGACGCCACACACCGTACCTGCCACCACATACGGGATCCCGTACACTGCCACCAACACCTGGCCATCGACGCTGCACCTGTTGCCGGGATCGCGGGGGCTTGAGGAGCTGGAGTCCCGCAAGTCGCTGCCTGTCCCCAGATAAGTGTCGTGTCCCTAAACCCGAGAGCTAAGACTGTGAAATAGACCGAGGCTAGGTTTCGTGCCCGCGTTTCCCTCTCTCCGCTGGCTACTAGTATTTTTTTTTTATTTAAATAAATTTGTTATTTATTAATTCTTTTTTTTATTTATCTCTTTTTATTGTCCCTGTGCCGGCCAGGTGACAATTTAGTCTACTGTATATGTTTATATTGTAAAACTGAGCTCAACCATGACACGTTAAACGTATACGGGGGTGCAATCTATGATTACCCCATTAATATGGATGGACCCATTTTGATACGGTTTTGGATTTTGAGCAGATGGTTAATAGAAGGCACGTGTCCGCTTTCGTGTGCAGTGCGCACCCAATTCTTTCACTCCTTTCCCCTAAAAAAAGACCTAAAAATTGAATATTGCGTCTTCTTTAATTTCTGTCAAAGCTCTTTAGGTAAAGTGTGGGCTGCTCCTAGCATCACCCCACCATAAATACCTTTCAAAAGAAAAAAAAAGACGGGTTGCACTCCGGGAGTGCCGGCAGAAGTGAAAACTTGATTATTAACGTTATGCATTATTTTTTTAACCTATTTTTTATGTAAATCGATTTTTAAAAAATCGTTTTTTTTTAAATTAATCGAAACCCTTACAATCGATTAAATTTTTAACCCATTTTTTATGAAAATCGATTTTTAAAAAATCGATTTTTTTAATTAATCGAAACCCTTACAATCGATTAAAAAATATCGACAATCGAAAAAAAACAATCGATTGTTCGATGTTACAACACCGTCTTACGGTTTTTCGATCAGCACGAGAATCTGACGCGAGTTTCACAGTTTTTACCCATCCCACAAAAGTGCTCAACGCCGCTAAAGAAGTTTTCACTTCAAAAAACACTGCACCATAAAAAATCCTACAAAGTTTCGTTCTCTTTAATTATCAAACATATTCCACAACACAACTCCCAAGTTTTAGCTCTTTTATACAAGTTAGTTGTGAACAAATTAGTAACTTCGCCGAGGTAGGATTGTTGGCTGTATTTTAATGTGATTGTGTGTTAGTTTGGTGAGTTAATAACTAGCTCTTGCCCGAGGCTTTGCTCACGTTAATCAACCTACCTAAGGATCTACTGAATACAGAGTACAAGAAGGTATGGTGTCGCTACAAAATACAAATAATGAATTAATGCTTATGAAATTTTTCTTTGCGTCGTCGGGGCCCAAATTGACCTTTTTTACATGTGGAAATCCTTTGCGATTAGGGATATCGGCCGGGGTATGTGGGACTATCCTGTGGTCTGCCCACTAAAACCCATGGTGGTCCACTCCTCGCTTAAGGCAGAGTTGCATGTAAGATAGAACCTACCACAATTCTCAGCTACGGTCGTCCACATCGCGCAGACCCGTCACCAGGCTAAAATAGACTCATTTTAAGAGTGGATCGTTCTGAACATGTAAGACTTCTAAGGCTGCGTTTCCACCAGAGCTGAGCGGAGCTGTGTTGCGTGAAATGTGTTTTTGAAAACCAATAGAATTGCATCATTGACATCACTTTGCCATGACATCGCTCAGCGCCGTGATTTCATTCAGCTCTGGTGGAAAGGCAGCCTAAGTCCTAAGGCTGGCCTGGAATTATATGAAGTAGCCCGAACGCGCGTTTTGTCGACTACAACGCGAGATGACAAGCAAACGTTCTTACAGACGAACGGCACGTGTCGGCGGCACGTGTCGGCGGCAGTCGACGGCTGTCGGCGGCACGTGTCGGCGGCAGTCGACGGCAGCCGACAATACAATAACATTACAGTACTCACTTTTAAATATAATTTTACTAAAAACAGTAAAATATGCAAAACAATGCTAAATCCGCTGTGAAATATCAACTTTTTAAGATCACTAGCTTTACGTTAAAGTAATAAATTCTTATCTGTCAAACGGTGTCGCTTAGTAGAGTTGATGGTAGGCCCCCAGTTGTGACGTACCGCCTCTCTGGTAAACAAGTGCCATTTTCGTCAAAACCTGATCTCATGCACCGAAAATTATGATTTTGATCTCATAGATTCGGAATACCATCTAGAACATTCTATCAAAATTCCAAGACGGGCTGAAAAAAATGCAAAAGTTATAAACAATTGAGTAAACATATAAATAAGGGTTTGGTTTTTTTAAATATTTAAAAAACTATTTGAGATAATCAAAATTTGAAAATAGATCCTTAAAGAGCAGGAAATTTCCTAAAAAAATCCTAGATCATGGAACCTTACCAATATATATTTTAACTGATTAAATATTAATATTAATCCTTCAGGCCCCGCGCGAGCACCGGTGATCGCGACAACAATAGAATACAATAGCAATTCCTGGAAATTCCGACTGAAGTATTAAGGAATAAAAAAAATTGGGTACTAAGTAGACATATCAATAAACAATAATCCGTTAACAAAAATAAATTATCACAATTTGTTTAATTATTATGCTTTTCTTAATTTGTTAATAGTCACCATTTTAATGTTAACATAAAAACGCTGATTATTTCTAAACAAGAAGTCTAGAAATTTTTATTATTCTTTTGAGCTAATCTTAAAAGGGCTTAGAAGAGATTCCCGTTGACAAAATTCATTTTTTTTTATTTTTCACTTTTTTATTAACATTCAAAAGCATTCCAAAATTATTCATGTAAATAAAGCAATTACGGTACTTTTATATCCAATTATTGTTATTATTTTGTTTTGTTGTTGTTAGAAGCCAGATAACAATATATATTTTTATATTTATAACTAATAAAATTTAAATAATCATTTTTATTGATGAAAAAACCCTAATTGTTTTATTTACATGAAAATTTCATGAATGCCTTTGATTGTTCATAAAAAAGTGAAAAATCAAAATTATTGAAATTTTCTACCGGATATATTTTCTAAACTCTTTTAAGATTAGCTCAAAAGAATAATAAAAATTTCTGGATTTCTTGTTTAGAAATAATCAGCGTTTTTATGTTAACATTAAAATGGTGACTATTAACAAATGAACAAAAGCATAACATTTAAACAAATTGTGATAATTTATTTTTGTTGACGGATTATTGTTTATTGATATGTCTACTTAGTACCCAAATTTTTTTATTTCTTTATATTAATATTTAATCAGTTAAGATATATTTTTTAGTTCGCGTGGCAGATTGCGGCAATTCACGCGAAACCCGAACTACGCGTTTTTACCGTTACTTCCGCCGCTCATTTAAAGCTATAAGGATTATTGGTAAGGTTCCAGGATCTAAGATTTTTTTAGGAAATTTCCTGCTCTTTAAAGCTCTATTTTCAAATTTTGATTATCTCAAATAGTTTTCGAAATATAAAAAAAATCCAAACCCTTCTTTTTATGTTTACTTAATTTTTTTAACTATTGCATTTTTTTTCAGCCCCTCTTTGAATTTTGATAGAATGTTCTAGATGGTATTCCGAATCGAATGAGCCCAAAATCATAATTTTCGCTGCATGAGATCAGGTTTTGACGAAAATGGCACTTGCTAATCAGACTATAAATGTAAGCGTCCACAGGTCGGTATCGTACGCAATGGACGTCTCGCATCAAACGGATAAATTTTTCACAGTGCGTCAGCTAAATCAGGAGCGTACGGATTACCGATTGGCCTAGTAAATTAATGCTCAAAAGGGGGGTGTGGATGGAAAAGTCGAGAGCAGAAATTTTGTCTTAGGAACTTTGGACTAATTTAAAGATAAAGATACTGGCCAGTCGGTAATCCGTACGCTGCCGATACAGTGGACAGTACTGTAAAAAAAATATCCATTAGATGCGAGACGTCCGTTGCGTAAGATACCGACCTGTGGACGCTTACCTTTACGCGCCACATCACAACTGCAAGCGTGATAAACTGCCGTCGGCTGCCGTCGACTGGAGCCGGCACGTGCCGTCGTCTGCCGTCGACTGCCGCCGACACGTGCCGCCGATACATGCCGTTCGTCTGTAAGAAGCCTAAATGACAGTCGCGCCGCTTTATTATAAAATCGATTTCTTTGTGATCTCGCGGTGTAGCGGCTTAACCGCACGTTCGAGCGGTTCCAAATCCAGCCTAAAACAATTTTAATTTCCCTGCGCCCTGGGGCTGGGGGTCGTAAATTCCAGGATTCAATATCGGAGAGTTATGGAGTTTTATGAGCTGCGGTCGGGACTCGGGGATTTCGGCGATTATTGACTTCTGGGATATTTGCTTAATATTTTATAATGTAGACGATATTACCCTTTATCTGTGTTCTATAATCTATACATAATATTAATTATTATAAAACAAAGTTGCTTTTTTTCCTCATGTCCCTTCGTTCCCTTTAATCTTTAAAATTACGCAACGGATTTTGATGATTCTTTCAGTGTTAGATAGCCGATTTATCGAGAAAGGCTATAGGCAATATTTTATCATGCTAAGACTAATATGAACAAAGAAATAGAGCAAAATGTGGAAAAAACGGGGGAAATTATTTGGAAGGGCTTATCTCGCGAACTACTGGAGCAACTTTTATGTTATTTGGCACAGATAAGAAGTAGACCACGTGAAGGATCATAGGCTATCGATTTTAATCATTTTTTCTGTGGCTATATATTTTATAACCGTGCGACGCCGGGGCATGTCGCTAGTAATCTATGTATTATAATTTATAGGTAGATTCATTATAAATATCCATAATAATATTATAAACGCGAAAGTGTCTCTATCTGTATATTATATAGTGTGATTGTCCTCTTTACTCTTATATTATACGGGTCAGTGAGGGTAGTCAATTTCGTTTTCGATCCAGTGCGGCGGTTAAAGCGTGAAGAGGCAACAGACAGATTCCGCTCACGCTACTTTCAGCACTGCGACATAGAACCGTTGTTCTTATCCTCAGATCCAAAGAAAATCTTATCTTATCTTATCTTCTTCTTATATATAAAATTCTCGTGTCATAATGTTAGTCCACGAACTCCTCCGAAACGGCTTTACTGATTTTTACCAAATTTTATATGCATATTCAGTAGGTCTGAGAATCGGCTACTCGGTACTTTATGTATTGATAAGTGCATTTGTTGAATAAATAATAGTAAATTATTACAACTCGAGACTGACGGCGACTATTGTTTGTGCGACGAAACGGGACGGGACGTTACCATGGCAACATACTTATTTAGTCACTTCAATAAAATAACAATATGCTCGAAATACTTGATATTATTATAGCAAAGCAACGTTTGCCGGGACAGCTAGTAATGTTATAAAATGCCAAACAATTTGAACACCTTTTAACAAAGTCGGTTAACGTACAATCGGTACGGAATCAATCAACATGCCTGTACAAAGGTTTAGGGTTTAGGGCTGATCTGCGGTTTGAATCCGACACTATTCTGATTCAAATAAGGAGCCCTTTGTAAATCATTCACTTCCGATACCTATAAACCCTTCGGATAAATATAAACTTTTAAAGTACGGTTGGCAAAAAAAAAGTTTATCCTTTTTGTTATAGAAAATGTCGTTTAGAGTAAAGACGGGAAAGTTAGACAGACAATAGAAACTAATAACTAACAACTATAATTTACCAATAACGCAAGACATCTACATAGTTAAGATATTGCTATAATTGTACTTTTACTGTAATTAATATATAGACATAGATCTATGTTACACATTTCTATAAATTTATTAAGACAAGGACAATAATAATTACATAATTATCTAATCGTAATAATATGCCTGCCAATCGACCATCCATTCACCTATTATAATTATCTACAGTTTTAATAATTATGTTTCTAGCATAATTTAAGAAATCGTTTCTCGTTTTTCCTGAGTTTATAAGCTGTATTAGATTTGTTTCTTTTACAGCTAGGCCACACAGTATCCCAGGTCCAGCCTTTCTTTGGCATAAAGCGGGCATTCATTCCAGACATGCATGATGGTTTCTTCTGCGTCAGGATCACATCTGCAACTGGGACTGTTTCTGATTTTGAATCTAAGTTGGTGGGGTGGTGTTAGCGCAAGCAGTGTGAAAAAGTTTGTTTCTATTTATAGAGATTCGGAAGCGAGGGTTAAGGGGTTAAGGATAGTTGAACTATCGTTAGTAAACCGACTTTACAGACAACCGATTTTTTTATACAATTTGAATTGGCACTAACAGATTACCTACTAGGTAACTAAAAAGAGTGAAATTATTATTTTTAACAAAAAATTAAGACCGACTTCCAAGGTAAAAACAATATTAATAGCATCCTTATAATATGAACTAAAAAGTATTAAATAATTTTTCCTATCTAATATGTAGTGCCTTTTCCCGAATTCGGCTAAACCTCAACTATTTCTGTACTCAATCTTCATAATTTTGAAGTCGGTGCCAGTTCCAAAAGTCAAATAAATAAAGATTCAGCTATATCTGGTACCGACTTCAAAATGATGAAGATTGAGTACAGAAACAGTTGAGGTTTAGCCGAATTCGGGAAAAGGCACTACATATTAGATAGGAAAAATTATTTAATACTTTTTGCTTACTTATTTAATGCTATTAATTTTGTTTTTACCTTGGAAGTCGGTTTTAATTTTTTGTTAAAAATAATAATTAATATGTTTGTGGAAGAAGAATGTACGCACTTTTTGTTGACCGACTTCCAAAAAGGAGGAGGTAATATGTTCGGCTGTATCTTTTTTTTTTGTATGTTCAACGATCACTCAGCCGTTTGTGGTCCGATTTTCAAAATTATTTTTGTGTTGTATAGAGTTTAACTCGAATTTGGTACCATGTTCATAAAAGTGGTGATCTGATGATGGGATCCTTGAGGATTCGAGGGGACTCCTTGAAATTTGTATGGATTTCAATTTTTTCTGAAGCATTCGAGGTAAATGCTACCAAAAAGTAAGAATTCGCACCAGGTTATACCCTGGATCCGAAGGTATCGAACAGAACTTTTGAATGCTTATAGGTACAGGTTCGGGGATTTCGGTGTTGTTTAAACAACTGAAAGCATAAGCTAATACATCAATTTGATTAATCATCATCATCACAACCATAATTATACCATGAGTCATACACTATGACCCAATTATTGGTACTTTTCGTGAAATTTTGCATCGAAGCAGATGTTTTTGATGATGATTTCGCTGTTTGTAGACCGATTTTCAAAATTCTTGTGTTGTTGTAAAGGATGTAATCTTAATTTTGTATAACAGTTACTAAAGTGGTGAGCTGATGATGGGATCTCTGAGCAATCGAGGGAAATCCTTGAAATTTATCAAAACGCTCATAGTGGTAAAAATGTTGTTTCTAGTAAGTTAAACATATGCTACGAGTAAGAGAAATTTCATACGAAGGTGTCTCTTGGTGCAAAGGCACTGAACAGAACTCCTGAACCTTTAAAGATAAAATTTTGGAAATTGCAGCATCGCTTAGATAACTGCAAGCATTTACCACAATTTCGCTTACAGTAACATAATGTGAATAGTTAACATTCGTATTGGGGTTTTACGCATAAAGCCTAATTTTATAGATACTTAACTAAAAAGAGTGAAATTATTATTTTTTAACAAAAAATTAAAACCGACTTCCAAGGTAAAAACAATAGTAATATGAACTAAAAAGTATTAAATAACTCTTACTCTTTAATAGCACGCCTTTTTCAGAATTCGTCTAAATATCAACTATTTCTGTACATATACTACAGTCTTCATATTCTGACATTACTGAACTCACGATTAAATTAGCTGGTACCGACTTCAAAATAATGGAGACTGTAGTATATGTACAGAAATAGTTGATATTTAGACGAATTCTGAAAAAGGCGTGCTATTAAAGAGTAAGAGTTATTTAATACTTTTTAGTTCATATTACTATTGTTTTTACCTTGGAAGTCGGTTTTAATTTTTTGTTAAAAAATAATAATTTCGTTAATAAACAATTATTAATCACATACATATTTTATGAAAGACCATTTTACGCACCATCCGAAGTTCATTAGTGTCAGGTGATTGGCTGTTTGTAATGACAAGAAAATATATCTTTAAATATATAAAAATGGATTTTCAAATGTGTTAGTCGCGCTAAAACTCGAATACAGCTGAACGGATTGGACTGATTTCATTCTTAAAATATTCGTAGAAGTTCAGGAGAAGGTTTTTAAAGTGACACGAAGTTCACCGGGACAGCTAGTAAATAAATAAAAATGAATTTCAAATTTTGTTAGTCTCACTTAAACTCGAGAACGGCTGAACCGATTTAGCTGATTTTAGTCTTGAACTATTAGTGGAAGTTCAGGGAAGGTTTGCATTAGGAAGTGATACGAAGTTCGCTGAGTCGTCTAGTATAATATTATAATCAGAAATTGCTATATTATATGAATTATTACTAGATAACGCCCACAAATCCGTCGCGCCAAAATTTGTTTATCGCCCGGGAACCGTAAATTTTTACGGGAAAAGTATCCTATGTCGTTTCCCGGGACTATCCATTCCAAATTTCAGCAAATCGGTTCAGCAGTTTGAGCGTGAAGAGGTAATACACAGACAGACAAACTTTCTGAATTATAACATTAGTATGAATGAACTTTATAACTTTTATCAATAAAAACGCAAAAATATTTTTTCTGCACACCGTACCAATCTAGGCACACGCCTTGAACAATCGTAACTCGATACTTTATGGGCTTTCATCGACGTGTAACCTGACCCAGCCCTTAGGGCTCCGCAGGGCTCCATCATGTCAGCTGTGAGGCTAATATAATTATCATTAGGGACAGAAAAGGGCAATTTGAATGTCCATTTGGCAGCTTAATCCCTTTAAGTACCACTTATATTTTGACCGGACTATAGAAAAGGTTAAAGGACTATAAGGGATATTTGCTCCCATTTTGATAATGTTCACAGTTCACACATGAGATAAAATTTTATGCAGACGTTACGTTGGCTTATGATGGGCCAATATAAGCGATTACGGACGTGTTATAAGACATAATATTCGTACGTTATCCAGGTACACCATGAACAGGGACCTTTAGACATTGTGTCTCCCACTAAACACAGTAAGAAGTTAAGTACAATAATAATTAATAAATAATAACACTATATCCTCCGCCTTTTAAAGTCTGTTAAACGAGATAATGCATACTAATATAATGGCGAAAGTATGTTCGTCTGTTTGTCCGTCTGACACCCCTTCACGCAAAAACCGCTGAACCGATTTAGCTGAAATTTGGTATAGAAATACTTTGGGTGTCAAGAAAAAACACAGGATACTGTTTATTCCGGAAAAATGTACGGTTCCCGCGCGATAACGGAGTTGCATCTATTATACTATCTATTTTTAACCGACTTCTAAGAAGGAGGAGGTTATATGTTCGGCTGTGGATATTTTATGCTTTTGTGCTCAAGTGGTATTCATGTAGTCATTTATAGAAGGAACCGGATGATTTCCAAAACTACAAATCAAGCCAAAAATAACTAAACAGTAAATTTTAAGTACCATGTGTGTTAATACTAGCGCTCCCTTGGCGGTTAAAAAATGCGAGGGAGCATCTATTATTGTAGTTGATAGTGGGCGCATGCCACAAGGATCTTTAGATGAGTTTTTCAGTGTTTTGGGGTGGTTTTGGGTCAAATTTTAATATGGGCCATAGCCGATCGGTGTTTTTTTTTTGTTATGAAATAAGGGGGCAAACGAGCAAACGGGTCACCTGATGGAAAGCAACTTCCGTCGCCCATTGACACTCGCAGCATCAGAAGAGCTGCTGCAGGTGCGTTGCCGGCCTTTTAAGAGGGAATAGGGTAGGGTAGGGATGGGAAGGGAAGGGAATAGGGGAGGGAAGGGAAGGGAATAGGGTAGGGGATTGGGCCTCCGGTAAACTCACTCACTCGGCGAAACAGCGCAAGCGCTGTTTCGCGCCGGTTTTCTGTGAGAACGTGGTATTTCTCCGGTCGAGCCGGCCCATTCGTGCCGAAGCATGGCTCTCCCACGAATAAACGGTGTGTGGTATTGTATTCAAAAAGAAAAAAAAAACAACGGCTTATCGTCATTTAGTTGACCATAGCCAATATGGCTATGGAAGATCTTAGGATCTCTACAAAGTAACAAAGTAATAACTATTATACTACCAAAATACATTGCGTAGGAGTGTTCGAGCTATGAAATTAAGATTTAAAGTTTTTATGAGGTGTAATAAATATTTTGTGAGGCGGCCCCATGCCGTGTGCGCGGTCGTTTAGATATCGCTGGGATACATTTGATACTACTGTATCATGGATATACTGTGATGCTAGATATAGCTTGACATTCGAGCTGAGTTCTGAGGAATCGGGGTCTAGTGCCCGAGACCCAGATAGACTGTTCAACAGTGTTGTTGATTGGTTTTGACTTCAGGCAATCAAAAGCGTTAACAAATCATGTAAACTCTTGTCAAATGACCTCAGAAACTGCAAATACGAAATGAGAAGTTGCGCGTTTGATAAAGCTAGTGTAGAAACTCAACTCGAAGTTTTAAGGAATCTAGCCACTAGCCAGGCGACTTTTTGCCCCGCCTAGGGTTACTAGATACAAATTTCAAAATCCCTGACAAAATTCCTGATTTTCGGCCAAAATTCCTAACACGAGCTATTTATTTGTTGATTTTTTGAAACTCAACTCGAAGTTTTAAGGAAGTTAGCCACTAGCCAGGCGACCTTTTGCCCCGCCTAGGGTTACCAGATACAAATTTCAAAATCCCTGACAAAATTCCTGATTTCGGCCAAAATTCCTAAGTCCTAACACGAGCTATTTATTTGTTGATTTTTTTAATTTTCTATTTGTCAATTTTGATTGATTTATGTTTACATCGGAAAAAAGATAATTGAAGACGTGAGTGGAAGAATCGAACAAGTAACATTTCGTAACATTCGGACAATAACTAATTTTTTCCCAAATTATTTTAATAAAACTTATCTACTTCATAACCTAGCTAATGTATAAGGCTACACATATAATCCATAGTTTTTCTATTTCAAATAATTTTCCGGCCCTAAAGCCTCCATTTAAGCAAAAAAAAAAACGGGAAGTTTTATGTTACTTACCTTATTCTTCCACTAACGTCTTGATTAGGTAAGTACATATTTATAAGTTAAAATTTATGAACTCCATAGTACTTGTGCTTTTTTAATATTGTGTTTTAAAATAAAAGTTTAATGTGTAAAATTTTACTGTTCCAATTATTTGCTGAAAAAAAGTTTTGATTCTGTATCTGTTATAAGATGGCTTATGTTATATCAACGTCAATGTAATTGAAAGTTGTCTGTCGATATATCCATTAATTAATTTAAAACTGCTTGTTATTACTGTGGGATTACTCCATAAGGGCAGAAGCCCTGGTAGAAAAACGTCATAATTCTTTATTATTTGACCGACCTCTAGTCTCTACCGCTACTGAATCGATTCCGCTAAATAATCTTGCAATAGTAAGAACTCGACGCAGTTACGGAGTAAAAATAATTTTCGCATAAAATTCAAACCAAGTAAGCATATTAATTGGCTAAAAGACCAAAAATCAGCCAAAAAAAATATCAGAAACGTTTTGTAAAAAACATAAGTTTATTTATCCCTTTTTTCTTATCCGCAGCCAAGTTCATTAAAAAAACGTAATGTCAAGCTTGGCGCCAAAACACACGTCATCACAGACCGTTATCTGTCACCGCTGTTATCCAACTCCTTCACGCTATTAGGTTTTTTAACTGCTTAAAGATTAAAGTTAAAAGAGATAATGAGTGATACTTTTTTTGTTTGTCGCCAGAAACACCTGGTTTTTGTAAAGCTTTGATGGTTTTTTATGAGTAAAGATTATAAACTACAATATCGGCAAAGAATCTGAGCAGGTTTAAAGCATCAAATATCGATATACTGAGCAGTTTATTGATGCTTTAAACCAAATTTAAACCAGACTGGCGACCCAGCGCTGAAGTAATGTTATAGTGCCTAGATGTGGACGCAGTTCACCAAAGAATTCTCTCTTGTTCCATTCTTGTAAGCCTAGTTACAGGTTGAACCAGGCGCAGATCGCAGGACCTGCATTTTACATGACGATCTGAAGCATGGATCATCTTGTCTAAGTTGTCAGACAATCCGGTGATCAGAATGCCAAACTTAAAAACATTAATCGAACCCACCATCTCCAAGGCAACAGCCAAGCTAAAAACGAGAGATGTTGTCTTATCATTTACGTAAGTACTTTTTAATAATTTCAATTCAATTAACCTTTACTTACACATGGGTATACATAACACAACCTTAAACAGACAAATGGTCTGTCTACGTCAACACATCTGCAGAAATCCATATCGTGAGAACAAGATTTATGTTCCTCGCAAACAATACATAAAGTTTTAAAATGTGTTACAAAGTATCAGCTTGAAAATTGGTTATGCAAAAATGTCTGAAAAAAATAACCATTTACCTCCTTGGAACTTTTTTTTTTGCTCATCTCTTGAAATCTGATTCGTTGTAGCCTAGGCAAAGATAATTCAAGATTTTCTTTGCCTAGGCTACGTTTTTTAAGAAAGCTTTCATCTTACCTTGTTTATCCAGTAGAATGTAGATTGTTTACTGAACCCTAAAAAATGATACTTCAGGGGCGAGATGCTTTACGATCAATATGATAACTTATCACTGACATATTTAATATTTACATACGTTAATATTTAAAAATATTTTCACCCCTATGACGTCAGCACAAGGTGCATTTTTGTGCTTTTCGCCCTCAAAATATCTTTAAAACTGCAAGTGCGAATTGAAACTCTATGCTACCGAGTTTAGGGTTCATTTTGGAGTACTTGGGATAAGTTTGGTGGGGCAGGTTGCGAGAGGGTTATGATAATATTGACATTCTCATAAATAACAGAATGTTTGTCAGTTTGTATGTCCGACAGTTTTCGACTCCTGTACGATACGTCATAATGACGTCTTCAGCATATTAAACTTTATCATAAAAGGTAGAGCAGCAGGATGAATCTAGCGACAGGTAAGCAGCAGGCTGTTAGAAATGCTTACATGAAGTTTTTGACAGACAGCAGATATTATTAAGACTTAACCCAGGGGTTCCCAATCTTTTTCAGCCTGCGGCGCACTTACAAGTCAATATTTTGTCACCTACCTACCTTTACCTAGCTATTACAAAAATATACATAAATTTAAACATTTTTAATGATTATAGTCAGGTAAAGCAAGTAATTGTTTACTTGCTCAACCTTATTAAATAATAAACAAATATTTAATCATCTGCCTGCTTTGTATAATTTATAATATTATAATTTTATTTTATAATACTTAATATTTGTGGTTATGGATAATGATGGAGAATCGAATGGGCGCACAGTTTGGGAACCCCTGACTTAAAGATGCTTACGGGGTGGACTTCTGGCATAGCAAGTTCCCTCTAGGTTCATTACTATAAGACGATTCGTCTGGTCGTTGCTTCACGAAAACAAACAGAATAGCAGGCACACTTTCTTACCTCCCTTCCCTTTACTTTTCCCCGCACTCACGGTAAAAAGAATATTATTTCCTCTCCTACGCATTTTGATGGTTGTGGTTGTACTGAGTCCTGAGTCCTGACTCCTTCTTGAGTCCTTTAACATTTTCAGTCACCCCAAAATGTTTTATTCTAAAGTTCTTCCTTAAAACTAAGAAAAAATAAACATCGCAAAACGCCGGAACACTAAAGTAATTGCGATTCGTGTATTATTCATTATGGCACACCGGTAGATATTTTATTCACGATCTCAGGATCAATATTGTATGAAATCATAGATATGGACGCTATATTTGAGCTGGATAAACATTTGTAGTCTAGGAGATAGAGTTCAGTTAAAATACCTAAGAAAAATTCTGACGCAATGGTAGAGTTCGGAAACATAAAATATCGCAAACGACAGGTAAAATGTGATATTAAGTCAAATCACATTTATTTAGAAATTCGTTGTGAAATTGCAAAGGGTAGATATATTTTTTTTGTTGAACGAATTAAATTTTATTTCTATAAATAATAGACCGAATGTTCCTTTGTGTAAAAAAAGAAAAGCTCTAGATAATGGACTACACTTAGTGCCGAAAAAAAATTAAGTTAGTTCCCTTTGGAAACTGTAAAACATTGCACTCTCCAAAGCCGCGGATAAAAAGTTAGTCAGTAGGATAAACAAAAATTTTCAGACAACATGACGTGGGCTCTCGGGCTACATTCAGTATTTCAGCGTGGAACAGCGACGGTATTGTATTGAGTTATCGGCAAACTTCCACTGCCTGAAAACTGCCTTTAAGGGCTGAACTTTCCCACTGGCTTTAAGGGCTGAACTTCCAGCCATTCGTAACACATGGAAGGGCTTTTGAGTGATTGATCACACGGTACGTATTCTAATGAAATTCCGGCGAAACTGTACTGAGAATTAGGGCCCTAAATCGTTGTTATTATAACCTCTCTTGTTTACGACTCGGTTGAATAGCATGCTGAAAGATTACAATTTGCAGGATATCCATACTGGTCCATAGACCATACAAATATGAAAAAAATCGGCCAAGTGCGAGTTGGCCTCGCGCACGAAGGATTCCGTACCATTATAGAACAAAAATAGGAAAAAATGGTGTTTTTCGTATGGGAGCCCCCCTTAATTATTTATTTTATTTAAATTTTGTTATTAATTATTTATAAGTAAGTATAAACACAATTGAGTATTTTGTGAATATTTTAGGTGCCTATCTATTGCCATTATTGATATCGAACAAAAAATAGCAAACAAATTACGTTTGTTGTATGGGACTGAATTTAGTTTTGAATTTATTTTGTTTTCAGTATTTGTTGTTAATAAAACTCGTGTGACTTCCAGTAACGCACTGACGCTTTATTTTAAATGCACATGTCAAAAGTTTTTGACCATAGATAATACACGATAAGTACACATTATTTTGATACCATAGACATAGACACAGACTGCTAATACAGATTATAAATTTTACACCCCTACTTATCAAAATAATCCTAAGTTCTTATTTGTACAACAAGAAAATTAAATAAACTAACAAATTTGTGACAGCCCTAGCATCTTTACAAATTTATAATGCTTTACACTACTAAGACTTTTAGTCAAAACATCAGCTGGCATCTCTGCTGAAGGCATATAAGATATTTTGACTAAATCATTAACTATACATTCTCTGACAGAGTGATGCCGAACATCAATATAAAATAAAAAAATAAAACAAAATTTATTAGACACTACATAAGAAATCAAGTGAGGTGAAGCGCCTGCTACCCTATATAGGTTAGGAAACCTGTGGTTAGGGCTAGCAGTCTCTTTTCCCCTAAAATACAGAACATACAATTTTGATTTATACAGTAGCATAGTTCCTTAATTAATTTTACAATGTTTGTAGTATAAACTTATGTATTATAAATGGCTACAGATTTTGACTCAGTATAATTATGATTTTATTTATATTAGGTTTAATATACAATACAATTATATGTTTTATCTTATCTTAATTTTTTAAATTATATAATATGGATGTGGAAGAGTAGACAAGAGTTTGCGGGTCTGTGAGTATAACGGTGTGGTCAGATTATTATGTGGGTAAGTTTGTGACTATGTTGTAGTATATATTTTATGTATGCATGCTCCATTATACCATGAAATGTTCAGTTTAATCATAGGACATTTTGTGAAGGTAGGTACGAATGAGATTTTTGCAGGTGGACAAGGGTGTTTCATATATTGGTACATTTAAATTAATTTTGTTGTAGAGGTAAGGGCCTAGATAGAAGAAGAAACGTTTGGTGAATGATACTCTTGGTTTTTGGAATCAGACATATTTTATCTTTGCGTCACTTGCTGAGTTCTACAAAAGGGGTATTTCTATGTTGTAAGAGTACTGTATGAGAAATAAACAACTGACGAATGTTAAGGACGTTAAATTTTTCATATAGAATAGAAGTTGGGAAACGTATTGGTTGATAGGTAGCAACCTTTAGGACGGCTCGGTGGGCGATTTCCAGAGGCTTGAGTATGGTTTTTGCTGAACCGCCCCAGCAGGTGATACAATATGTTATAACAGGTAGACACATGGCGTGATAAACTTTGCGAATTATTACCTGGTTCGCAACATGTCGCAAGCTTTTAGATATATAAATTAATTGTCGCACACGGGCTACCAAGGCATTTATGTGGCTTTTGAAGTTAAGGAATTGGTTGATATTAACTCCTAGGTATTTAATGTTGTCAACAGGCTCCAGTTTTTTTACAGTCACATGAAGGTTGGGTTAAATTCGGTTGAGGGACGCAGCAGTGAGATTTTATTGTGAGTGGTGTTGTTGGGCGGGATTTCGAACTAACTGAATATACGATGAATTTTGTTTTGGTAGTGTTTAGTGTTAGTGTGTTGGACTGGAGCCATGTTGAGGTCATTGAAGAGCCATATTGAGCTATTTGTTATAGTTCCTTCCAGGTATCTGCGACAAAGGTGAGTGAAGTATCGTCCGCGTAGCAGATCACTTAAGCATTGGGAATTTTGAGGTTAGTCAAGTCGTTTATGAACACAAGGAATAATGTAGGCCCTAAAATGCTGCCTTGCGGAACACCGTATCGTATGGGAAGTTCATCACCTTTGTGTCCACTAATACTAACCAGCTGAGAACGATTCATTAGGTAACTTTTGAAAAGTTCAAGCTTTTTGCCCTTAACACCCATGCCCTCAAGTTTTTTAGGAGTGAGGCTATAGGAACGGTGTCAAATGCTTTCGTAAGGTCGATAAATATAGTTAAGACCTTCTTATTTAGGTTTAATTTATCAACCACAAAATCAAGCAATTCGTGGACAGCATTACTGGTAGATTTTTGATGTCGAAATCCAAATTGATATTTAGATAAGAGTTTTGACCTTTCGAGATAATTAACTAAGCGTTTGTTAATAAGTTTTTCGAGGACTTTGGATAGGTCAAGACGGCAATAGGTCGATAGTTGTTTGGCAAGGACTTATCTCACCCTTTGTATATGGGATGTATAACTGCTTTCTTAAAAGCAGTGGGAAACACCCCCGTGTCAAAGCAGAGGTTAAACAGGTGACAAAGAATGGGTGCCAGAATACCAGAATATCTTTTAAGAAAAGAGGAAGTAATACCATCCCATCCGGCAGCTGCGTTTGTTCTTAATGAATTAATAGTACCTATTATTTCGTCTGTGTCCGTGTGCTCAAGGGTAAAGGAAGAGCAAGTGGATACTGAGAAGGGTGACTTAGTGTTAGTTCTATTTTGTGTCTGCATCATGACAGGTATGTTATCGACGAGATTTTTCCCTATATTAATAAAGATTTTATTTACATTGTTACAGGATTCAGTGATTGTGGAAGAAGTATCCAGAAGATACGAAGAGGGGTTTGTTGGTTTTGTCGAGTTTGTAACTTGTCTGATGGTATAGTATCCCATAGTAATTTTGGATTGTTACTCGCTTTTGAAATTTGATATGCGTCGTGGGTCCTTTTGCACCTTTGTAATATTTTTGTACAGAATTTTCGATATCACTTGTATGAGTTGATAAGAGTTTCATTATTTGGTGACTGTTTACATTTCTTGTGCAATGCGTCCCGATGTTTTATACAGCGCAGGAGAATATGTTTCGTTCTTCTGTGAAACAAAGGGTTATAAGCTAATTTCTGAGAACTTTGGTTATCACTTAATAAATTTACAGGTACATTATCAATATGGCCTCCATTCATCTCAGAAATTAAATTATTTAAATATACAGCCTCTTTGCATGCCTCGGAGAGAGCCATGTATTCGGCCTCCGTGCTAGATAATGCTACTGTTGTTTGTTTCCTACACTCATATGAGATAGCACTGCCAGACAATTTAAAAATAAAACCTGTATAAGATTTCCTGTCTATTGAATAAGATGCCCAGTCTGCATCAACATAGCCTAAAAATCTATTATCACTTTTTACATATTTTAACCCATACTGTTTAGTTTTACTCATTGAAATATTTTAACACTCTCTTAAGATGTTTCCAGTGAGTCTCATCATAACAATTATTATACTGGCTGAGAAAACTCACTGCAAAACTTATGTCAGGCCTAGTTAAAACACACAAATACATAAGAGCACCTAACAATTGTTGATATGGATATTTCTGACAGATACTTTTAGCCTTATCTAGTTTTAAATTCTTTTCCATTGCAGTATCTGAACTCTCACAATTTACCATATTGAATCTTTTCAAAATTACATCTACAAAATCTTTTTGATCTGTAGTGATTGAATCTCGTTTTACAGTCACATTCATATCAAGACAATGCTTTAACTGGCCTAAATTCTTTATATTAAATTTTGCTTTCAATTCACTAATTAGTTTATCTCATATTTCTTTACTATTATAAAAGACAAAAAATCGTCCACAAATATTGCTATATATACTCTGACATTATTATTACACGTCATAAATAAACATGGTTCATACTGTGACTTGGTATAACCTAGTTCTAGTAAACAAACTTCTACTCTTTGATACCAAGCTCTGGCTGATTGTTTTAAGCCATATATAGCTCTTTTTAGTTTTAACACTTTATTTTCAGAATTAGGTATATCAGAACATTCTGGTATCTCCATATAAATACATTAATCTAACACACCTTTCAAAAATGCAGTAGGTACATCGAGGTGTAATATATTTAAGTTCTTATCTACACTCAAAGCTAATAATAATCTCAAAGTGGAATATCTGAGAACTGGCGAGTAGGTTTCCTTATAGTCCATACCCTGTTTCTGATTAAACCCCTTCGCCACCAGCCTTGCTCTGTACCGCACTTTGTTTTCACTTTAAAGACCCACTTGCACTTCACAATAGTTTTATTCACTGGTCTGTCCACTAGTTCCCATGCATCTCTATCACTGAATGACTGTAAAAGATCTCTGATCTCTGATAGCCTGCCGCCACTGTTCTCTATCCGGTCCACTGATAGCGTCCTTCAAAGAAATGTTCTCACTCGGCACTTTATTCTCGATGCATAAGTTTGCAAAACCATAGTAGTCCGGCTTCCTCGTGACACGTTTCTCTCTAGCCTCAGTATTGACAACCACTATGTCCTCAAGTGAAGTTGAGTCATAGAAACTGTCCTCTGTGTCTGAACTGGACTGCTCCGGAACATAGGTCTCATCTTGTTCGTTATTCTGTTCATCTTCTGAACAAGACTTTCCCAGAATACTGACTGCTTTTCCCCCACTGAATCCTGTTTTCCTTCACTACTCTCCTGTACTGTAATCTGTGTTATCATGCTGTCATTTTCTTGTTCTATGACGACAACATCTCTTGCTGTTGTAATAGAGCGTGATGCGGGATCGTACAGCCTGTACCCTTAACATTTTCAGCATAACCGACCAAAAATAGCTTCTTTGCTTTCCTGTCCCACTTTAACCTTTTTTCTTTTGGTATATGTGTCATGACTAAGCTGCCATAGACACGAATATGGCTGACATCTGGTCTTCTACCTGTCCAAAGTTCAAATGGTGTACGATGTTGAAGACCTGCAGCTGGGGACATGTTCTTCAAGTACACACCAGTGTGCACTGCCTCTCCCCACAAGAATTTTTCAAATTTTGCATCAAATAAGAGACATTTTGCTTTTTCCACTATTGATCTATTTAAACGCTCACACAACCCGTTCTGTTCTGGACAGTAGGGATTCGTTTTTTGGTGTACATTGGTGCCATTTGGTGCCATTCGCTTTCAAACAATCATCGAATTTGTTATTGCAAAATTCTTTGCCATTATCTGTTCTGAGCATTTTAATTTTAGTAGATTTTTGATTTTCTACTAAGCTTTTGTACTGCTTGAAATATTAGAAAGCCTCATCTTTTGTTTAAAGAAAATATACATAAGCCATCTGGCTGTAATCGTCCACCAATAGTAGAAAATATCTAGCCTGTCCGCGCGACTTGTTCTCCATAGGCCCGCAGAGGTCAGCGTGAACAATATCCAAAACATTTTTGCTCCGTGGTGTACTATGTTTTTGCTCGATTCAGAAATCATATGAGTGCTCGCTCCTGAGTCGACATACCAATCCTTTTCACTGAATTCGCCCGTTATGAACATCGCACTAAATGCATTTATGTGTTTATCTTTTTGCATTTCGGGGGATCGACACTGATTTTTGTAGTGTCCTAACTGCTTGCACTTGTAACAAGGAATATTTTTCGCCGGCTTTGATTGACCGCCATTTTGGTTTGACATTTCCCGCCGTTTCCTTTGTCCGTGTTCGAATAACGCTGATTTGGATGACTACTTCTGGATTTGGAGAAAAAAGCTCCTTCTGTTTTTATTTCACTATCTGCACTCATATCGCGCAACTTTGTCTTTATTGCATCTGCACTAAGAGAAGATGCCAGAGTGCTCAATGGCCATTATCATTGGCGCGAATTTGTCCGACAATCCAGCCAAAAGAAGTGAACCCACCCACTCATCGTTGATCTCAAAACCGGTGCCTTTAAGCTTCTGAGCTGTATCAACTAGCTGAGTCACGTATGCAGTCATTGAATCTGAGGTTTCTAGACGAATCAAGATCAATGTTCTTAGTAGACTTATGCGACGCGTGAATCCTGAATCGTCAAATAACGATTTTAATTTCGCCCACAGATCGTGCACCGTACGTTCATTCTTGATATGAACATATAGTGAGGGGTCGATAGTCATCACCATCTTAGCCTTGGCCTTCCGATCATCTTCTTCCTTTAGCTCTGAACTCTTCGCGATGTCAATGCCCTCGAGGATTTTTTTTATTGGAATCGCCTTGGCGACATAACCTAATAGAACTCGTGTGATTTCCAGTAACGCACTGACGCTTTATTTTAAATGCACATGTCAAAAGTAACCATAGATAATACACGATAAGCACAGATTATTTTGATACCATAGACATAGCCACAGACTGCTAATACAGATTATAAATTTTACAGTTGTTATAGCGGCAACAGATACACACAATCTGTGAAAATTTCAGAAATCTTTATATATAGCGGTTCTTGAGATACAGCCTGGAGACAGACAGACTGACAGACAGACAGACGGACGGACAGACAGACGGACAGACAGACAGACGGACAGACGGACAGACAGACGGACAGACGGACAGACAGACGGACAGACGGACAGACAGACATCAAAGTCTTAGTAATAGGGTCCCGTTTTTACCCTTTGGGTACGGAACCCTAAAAATACGTGTGGCACTCGGGGACTATGGTGGTAAAGCTATTGCATTGCGTTTTTATCAACTTACGGAACTCCTCCTCTCGTTAGGGAATTTCTTGATTTGATCGCTGCCCTCAAACCCTGCGATAAAAGCTATACAATAGCTTAAAAAGCTCTGTCTATCTATCAGACGTCATGGTAGGGGGACCATGACATCTTTGTATTATAGCAGCTGTATTACTTTAATATTACTTTCAGATTCCGCACAAACAAAAAACATAGCTATGTTTATATAAATAGAGATCATGTTTGTTTATGCGAAATTCTAAAGTAATATTAAAGTTATACTGCTTTATGAGCTCATGGCCCCTGTAGATATACAGTTAGCATAGGCCGTGCACAAGTTTAATAGCGTTCGACAACAATGATATTAATAGTAAATAGTAATGTGCATTGTGCAGTGCTGATTGTGTGATTTTGAGGTATTGAATAAAACACGCACAGCTAGGGCAACGGTTTATTCCAGACTGATTCCGCGACGTCACAGACATACCCGCGCGTACGCAGGTAATTAGACAAATACATTACAATCCTCCACCCTTATCATACAATTATCCTTAATAATAACACAGTAAAAACTATTTTGTTAAAACCAGTAGTAAATTACACCATACACATACTATTGCAAAGGTAATCAGGAGATATGAATTAACTAGATATCTATGCCATAACATTTAGGACTTATTAATTAAATTTTAACAGTATCTTAATGCTAATTAGTTTAAATTAACTATACTAAGGTATATTCTTAAGCCTGCATCGGCGTATGGGACGGGACAGGGTCGGCTCAAGAGAAGGAGAAAACGACGACTGAACTGGTTCCGATATATTTTGCTCCTCACAGTCTTTAAACAGTTCCTGAGACTCATCATCATCCTCCACGGTTACTATCTCTGGTGACGAACTATTCCTACAGCTCGGGCTGGGATCTCCACCGCCCCCTGATACTTCCCCCTCGCTACTGGGGGGACTCAACGGACTAATGAGTGAACTACGTTTCCTCTGTTTAAGCTGATCGATATGTTTATGGGACTCCCTACCTCCCGCATCGACTACTCTATAGTCTGTAGCTCCTATCTTTTCCGTCACTGTCCCCTGCACCCACCTATCACCTCCCCTGTACTGGCGAAGCCACACTTCTTCCCCGGGACGCAGGTCACGTGCCCCGCTAGCGCTACTCGTTAGCTGCTGTTTTTGTTGGGCGTTTCTTACTTTAGTGGATCGGTCGGGCCTCAACAAATCTAGCTTAGTTCGAAGTTTCCGGCCGCACATTAAAAGTGCTGGCGCTTCACCCGTCGTACAGTGTTCCGTGTTACGGTAATGCAACAAAAAATTGTTCAAGGCTAATAATACATCTAACCTATCTCTAAAAGCTTTTTTAATAACTCTCTTAATAGTCCTAACTGCATTTTCTGCCGCGCCGTTGGAAGCCGGATGATAGGGCGCCGAAAATAAATGTTTTACTCCATTGGAATTTAAAAATTCAGAAAATTCACTACTCGTAAAAGGCGGGCCGTTATCCGAAACTATCTGTTTCGGTAGTCCAAAACGTGCAAACACCTCACTTAACCTGTTGATGGTGTGAGCCGCCGCCGTACTCGGTACCTGACTAACTTCTATCCACTTAGTCCTGGCATCGACCATAACCAGGAAAATTCTACCCCTAATCGGTCCCAGAAAATCGAGATGAACCCGAGCCCATGGTTTATTGGGCCAAGGCCACGGGCACGGTACGTGACGCGACGGCGCGTCCGCCTCGGCTGAACAAGTTGGGCACGCGCGGCACATCGTCTCGATCGCCTCGTCGATGCCCGGCCACCACACGTAACTACGAGCGAACGATTTTGTTTTAACGATGCCCATATGTGCTTCGTGTAACTCGGCTAACACCGTTGACCTACAGGCCCCCGGCACTACTACTCTGTGACCCCACATAACGCACCCTAATTCTTCGTATAACTCTTTTTTCCGATTGTAAAATGGTTTCAACGAGGTAATTATTTCATCGGAGGGCCATTCGTCTCTAAGGTAAGATAAAACCCGACCCAGCAAAGGATCCCGAATAGTTTGCCTTTTAATTTCTTGGTAATCCATTAACATCGCATTCTCCGCAAAATGTAAAAATGTTTGCTCCGGCATCTTAGTACATTGTTTATAATATGACGAGCGCGCAGGCAAACGCGATAAGCCGTCCGCCCCATTATTTTTAGAACCTACAAATTCAATATCGTACGTGTACGCGGAAAGTTTAATAGCCCATCGTTGTAATCGACTCGCAGCCATCGAAGGAATTCCCTGTTTAGGTCCTAAAATAGTCACTAGCGGCTTATGATCTGTTCTTAACGTAAATTGCCTACCGTAAAGGTATTGATGTAATTTTTCCATACTAAAAACAATCGCCAGCGCCTCCCGCTCAATTTGTGAATAGTTTTTTTCAGCACAGGTAAGCGCGCGTGAAACATAGATAACCGGTCGCTCGCGCCGTCCAGTACCTCCCGCGCCCGCACCCCTCCCCTCATCTAGCTGTGTTAGCACTCCTCCTATCCCTCGCGCGCTAGCATCGCAAGTTAAAAACAAAGGCTTATCAGGATCGTAATGAGCTAAGACATCTGCACTCGTTAAAATATTTTTCACCCTTTTAAAAGCTAACTCACATTCGCGATCCCAATTCCAATTAATACCTTTTTTTAATAAATTATACAGTGGAGCTAAAATGGAGCTTAAGTTACACACAAATTTTGCGTAAAAGTTAATTGTTCCTAAAAACGACCTTAACTCCGTGACATTACGCGGGGAGGGAATATTCACTATTCCAATTACCTTCTCGGGGTCCGCCTTAATTCCCTCTGCGGATATAATATACCCCAAATACCTAACTTCATTAGTCATAAAGAAACACTTGTTTTTCTTTAATTTAATACCGTTGTTATGTAACCTTTCGAATAATTTTTCTAACGTTTCTAAATGACTCGTCATTGTACTCGTACCTATTATTATATCGTCCAAGAAAATCTCAACATTAGGAATATCACTAAGCAAGTTCGACATTGTCCTCTGAAAAATACCCGGGCTCGACGATAGCCCATAAACTAACCTCTTATACTTAAACAGACCTCTATGAGTGTTAATTACTGTCAAATTATCGGGGTCATCGAGTTCAAGCTGATTATAGGCCTGGGACAGGTCAATCTTTGAGAGTACCTTGGCGCCATTAAGTTTAACTAACAAATCACCGATGCGGGGCAAAGGATACCTATCGATCAGCAAAACTGGATTTAAAGTCACCTTATAGTCCGCACAGATACGGAGTCCCCCGTCAGCCTTACGCACCGGCACCAGTGGAGTGGCCCAGTCCGAGCTGTCGACCGGCTCGATGACGCCGGTGCGCAGCATCGCATCCAGCTCGTCGTCGACGCGAGACCGTAGCGCATACGGCACGGGTCGAGCGCGGCAAAACACAGGGGTCGCCCCCGGGCGCACCCGCAGTCTCGCTGCTCCTCCCTTGAACCGTCCCAGTCCCTCCGTGAATAATTCTTTATACCTGGAAAGTAATGACAACAATCTTTGATGACCATAGTTGCTATTTTCTGACTCGACTACATTTTTAAACAACGTAGGTATTTTAATATTTAGTTCCGAAAGCCATTGTCTACCTAACAAGGATGTAGTACCGCCCTCGATAACAAAAAGTTCCAACTTTTTAGACTGCTCACCATAGGTAACAAAGGGTTTAATTACTCCTAACGGCCTAACCTTAGCACCATTATAAAATTTAAATACTAAATTAGATTTTTCTAATGCTATTTTACTAAAATACTTATCGTACATTTTTTTACTTATACAAGACACCAGTGAACCGGTATCTACCTCCATAGGTATTTTAATTCCATGAACTTTAATTACTAAACTCACCGGCTTATAGCCATTCAAACAGAGTTGATACAAATCTTCCTCTATCTCCTCCTCGTCCTCCGGCGGAGACTCGTCGTCTTCCGACAAGTCCAAACCACGCCGCATCTCCTCCGGGTCCCCGGCCTCCACGTGCGCCAGTAGACGGCCGCCCCCGCTGCCTGTGCGCCTGGCTTGGGCTCTGGACGCCCGTTCCGGGCACACCCTACGTAGGTGCCCTCGTTGTCTGCACTTGCCGCAGATGTACTTATTGTACTGACAATCATCAGCCTGATGATCGAAACCTCCACAAGCGGCACAAGGATCCAGCTTGTATCCGCCACTGCTGTCGCCGCCGCTGCCGCCGGGGTTTGGCCCGCGTGACCTTTGAGAGCGCGCCCCGCCTCGGACCGAAGCACCGCGCCCACGCCGCACGACCCCAGCATGAAGTATCTCCTGGCCCCCGACCCGGGCGCCGCCCGATGTGGTCTCGGCGCGCTCCACAGCTGCCGCATCACGTTCCGCCGCTTCCATTGCACAAGCAATTTTTACTGCCTTATCGTAACCTAGATCCTCCTCCGTAAAAACCCGCTGCCTGATTGTCTCGCTACTGAGCCCGCACACTAATTGGTCCCGCAGGTTTTCTTCTAGAACTGCCTTAAAATCGCAGAACCTTGCCATTTTCTTTAACTCTGAAATATACTGGGATATGCTCTCCCCCGGTTCCTGCCTCCTCTGTCTAAAACGATATCGTTCCGCCATAAACGAAGGTTTGGGTTGTAAATGTTCCTTCATCACCTTTGTAACAAATGCATACGTTTTATCACTGGGTTTTGCGGGACTCGTTAGATTGCTTAGCAATTCATAAGCTTCATCGCCCATCGCTGCGATTAATGTAGGTAGCCAGAGATCTTCTTTAATTTCATTTACTTTGAAATACATCTCAGCTCTTTCCACATACATTGTCCAGTTCCCGGAACGCACATTGAACTCCAACAGCTTCCCGATCGTCATGTTGTGTTGGCCGAAAATTATTAGAAGGCACGCAAATCGAATCCTCGTTCGCCACTGAGGTATTGAATAAAACACGCACAGCTAGGGCAACGGTTTATTCCAGACTGATTCCGCGACGTCACAGACATACCCGCGCGTACGCAGGTAATTAGACAAATACATTACAGATTTTTATGTCTCTTTGGTGGTGTGAGGAGTGCGCGGGGCGGCTGCACGTACGTCCACGCTTATTGGTCGGGAATCGGGATCACTGATCAGCGATTTTGTCGGGTAAATGGTAAATCGTGATTAGACTGTGACGTATTATTGGCATCTATTACAGTCGGGGCATTTTAATAGGCCACATTTGACATCTGTCAGATTAATCTCCATAGTGAGGTGAGCTGCGTAAAAACATCGACCAAAACGAATAAATCGATACGGACTTGAAATGAAATATTTAAATTTTATACGTTTTAAACAAACTCCTGTCCCATTATTACTTTTTCTTTTGCAAATTCAAGGAGCAAAATAAGACAAGTACCGTACATGATTTACAAAAAAAAAAATGCATTTATTCGCTTGAATTATAAAAACCGTTAAATGTAGTATTATCATTATTCATTTCACATAAATATGTGTTACTTTTCACAACGTGGTTATTAATTTATGGGGATATTTCGTTACAAGTAATCAATGCATCGATACTATTTATTCGCTTCCAATTTTTAGGGTACCTTCCCTAGAGTTTAAAAAGAAAAAAGGTCAGCTAACGTAACATTGTAACGACGTGCAATTATTAAGATCAGAATTTGTTTACTACGTTTAGAATTGTTTATCAGTAAAAGCAAATCGTTAAATAATTCGTATCGGTCATATTTACAATAAATATGTAATCGTCATTGAAAAAAGTTAGTCAATTGTGCAGTTATAACAAAACGAAAATATTTATTTTTTATGTACGTCGCTATAAGGTTACCTGGTACAATTTTGATGAACTGTCAAATGTGGCCTATTAAAATGTCCCGACTATATATACTTTATTCGACTGCTTATTGTGCACGATGCCACCTTCACTTTCACCAAGCTAACTTAAATCTGCGCGCAGCCTCTCGTATTTCGTGATAATAAGTTTTTTGTCAACTGTCAATGAGTTCAGAAGACAAAAAGCGCAATAATATTCAACAATCATCCAACAGCTTTTCCGCCTTTTTAGCGCCATCTTGTCGTGACAATGACGCTGTAATGGCCGCTCGAACAATCACTAATAAATTAATACTTTGTCCGCTTTGATTTGTGCGTTCATGCATCTGTGACTTCCATTACACTAATTGCTTTATTATTTACTGCATCGATCGATTGCATTCGTGTATTTAATATTTATATGTATGCAGTGAAGCGTTCCTTACATCCATACTAATAATAGAGTTCAATAGTTTGAGCACGTATTACTGGACCGATTTTATGTAATTTGGCATAAGTAGATACAGAGAAAAACCACAGGGATATAGGCTACTTTTTGCAGGAAAATATAAGATTAACTAGTATGCTATACGCATTTGGCACCTTCATAATGCATATACCTACTTAGAAGACTGGGAGAGTGGCGAGTAGCGACACAAGTTTAGTTGAATACCCAAAAGTGGGATTTAGGAATGCTATGTTTAGGCAGGACTGAGCTGACTGGACCCTTTTTGGGATCAACACTATAATGGCTTAAAGAAAACCAGCATGAATTGCGAGAAATTATAGGTAACCGAAGGAAGCATTAGACGGGAAGTCGGGGTTATAACGTGTTAACATGTCGTTATAAAGGGCAGGGCTATGCCCTAAGGCGAAGGGCCTGATGATATTCATAATTAATTTGTGTAGCGCATTAACATGATTGTTATGTTCGGGTTCCTTGAAACTTAAAGGCCTTAAATATACGGGAAGGCCGATCGTTCCAGTCAGATGAGTCAGCATTCAGCAGGTTGGCCTGTAATCAGTTCGACCTCTCCGTATACTATGGGGAGTGGCCTTATGGCCTTATGAAGCTAATTTTTTTCGCAATAAGTATAATAATTATTTTCACAGAAATAATTGTAAGAGGAATGTATCATAAACAGGATAGGTTTGTTTCGAATAGGAAAATTCCTGAACCGATTTTGATGAAAAACACAACAAGTAACAACCGAAAACTCTTCTAAAGTTTTTAATTTCTATCGTCAACTACCTACTAGTTTGTAATAATATATAACATAATATCTTATATTAGCGCTTACTCGATAGTGCCCGAAAGATGCCCGATGGTAAAACATCTATATTTTCCTGAACCACTTTTTTCACACCACACTCGCGCTTGGCACGTTTAATTTTCACTTTTTATAGCACCAACAATCCGACAGTACAAACACGACATGTAATAAATAGCTGCTACTTATTACATTATGATTTATAGCTTCTTTAATAACGACCATTTCAAACAGTTTTTAGCTGTTTAAGGGATTTTCAGGGGTTTTGGGGATGTTTTATGAGGTTTTTGGGGTCTAACAATGTTTTGTTATATACTAGCACATTGTAGGGTAATTTCCGTTTCTTAAACTTCTTTCAACAGTAGAACAGAGGAAGTGACAGATCGACAAAAAAATCTGCCATTTTGTCTCTAATGGCTCTCTAATCTTTTATCAATGTTGTCCACAAGTGAATTGAAATTCGTTTACCGAACGAGAACCGGGATTAAAACTTAACTTAAAACTGTATTTCCATGGTGAAAAATACTTCTTCGCCATCTAAATCGCTACAGCGAAAACGGTTGAAAAATATATTAGGGTCAATTCAGATCGCAATCCGCAACGCCACGCGTATTTAAGCATTTCTAAATTTGTATAGATTTGACAGATTTCAGTTGCGTGAGACGTCGTGCAAATCTGTCAAATCCATACAAATTTAGCTACTGCTAATGCTGCGTGCACCAAGCTCAATACAATACGGCTGAAATTATTTTGTAAACTTCTTTTAAACGAAGATTGTCAAAACCATTAGCAAATTGATTTAACTGTACCAGTATTTCTGTTTGATTAAACAATTTAATCGTGTGTGGTACGGGGCACCGTTCAAAGTTAATTTGTCTCTATATTGCGCTTAATGACAAGGGCACAAGATGCATTCTATAAACTTAGAGGTAAAGAGGTAAGAGTACCGTTTAAAATTATGTTGCCTCTTAAATGCCCTTAATGACAATGACATAAGGAGTAGTTTGAGGTAAAATAGCTAAAGCATAGTTCCACTACTATTACGTTATACCGTGACTTTTAATCTTGGATTAGAAAGACCACACACGTAGTTAAGATCTACTTATAATCTATATTGCGGAAAAGTAGAAGTTAACTTTTGTCTGTCTACTATCGCATATAACGACAGTATCAATTACACTGCGTTATATTATATCTATCCATACTATATAAATGCGAAAGTGTGCGTGTTTGTCTGTGTGTTACCTCTTCACGCCCGCTGGACCAATTTTGCTGAAAGGTATGGAAATACTTTCAGTCCCGATAAAGGATATAAGATACTTTTTATCCCGGAAAAATGTACGGTTCTCGCGCGATTAGAGGTAGGGATGGGACATGGATTGTGGAAGTTCATAAAGCGTTAAGAAACTCAGGATAAACTAGCGTAAAATAACGCTTTTTGTCGTATATCTGTGCTATGTGTATGGTGAAAACATCTTCTCATTTCCCGGAAAATTGCTCATTTCTTATTCCATAAAGTTGAAAAAAGTCGTAAAAGTCATAAGACACTCCCCGGCCACAATATTTCAATATTTACGGTTGTTTTTACGACATTAGGTAGTAAATCCCGGGAGCCATTAGCCAAAACTTCGTAATGGCAGACGTTCAGCACTAGATTAAGATCTTAATCGAATGTTAGACTTGCTGAATCTGAATCTAGGTAGATATACTACTAGTATACCTGTAGTAGGTACAGGTAGCATACATACAAAAATATTAGGACTTAGGATGCAGAGTATAGTCAATAGTACATTGTTTTAGGTTTAAGTAACGCCTCCGTCATGGTCCAGTGGTTTAGACATTAGAGCAGAGGTTCCCAAACTTATTTTGTCTACTTTAAGAACAAATTATATTTTAGCGCCCCATTGTTTCAATTTAAAATGCATCCTGATGAAATAAATCACCTCCAAGCCTCTACGCCCCCATTTTTTTTCTGGGTCCCACACCCTTCAGACCTTCAGCGCCCACAAGGGGGCGTTATCCCACTTTGGGAAAGGCTGCATTAGAGCGTGGGACTTGACTTGGATGTCGTGAGTTCATTCCCGCGTTGGAAATATATTATTTCCAAGTTAGGTTAGGATAATGCAGGCTGATTGTCTATTATAAGGTTACCGTCCGTCCCACAGGTCCGTCCCTTAAAATATTATAGAGTTGACTGTGAGAGTAGCAGCGCTGAAAAAGTTACTAGAAAGGCAAGGTAACGAAGCTATTATAATAAGCAGATAATCTGTTTGTGTGTTAGGATGTTAGTTCCAAATCCAATACACGCTAAAGTCTAAACTGTCTGTCGCCGTGTACTCTCGTAGGGCTGGCACAAACCACTTTCAATTACTAACCCAAAATGTTTGAAAATGTTGCAAGTATAAACTGTATAATTATTTTACTGCAGGTAGCAATTTGTGGACCATTTTTCATAGAAAACATGAGTGGAAGAACCGGGTAAGTAACAGTTTAAAAGTTTTTTTTTGCATAAATGAAGGCTTAAGGCTCGGAAAAATGATTTAAAATAAAATAAAAAAACTTGATTTTATGTGTAGCTAGATATATTAGCCAGATGATGAAGTAAATAAGATACAAGGTTTTTTCAAATTATTAGGAAAAAAAATTAGTTATTGTCCTTGTGTCACAAAATGTTAGTTATCTGGTTCTTCCACACCTCTTTATTATTATTTTGTTGCTTAGTGTAATAATTAGTCTATTCTATTTTATAGTCGTACATCCTAATCGCAACAAATGAAATGCGTTTTCTTCCTGAAACGAAAATGTATGCAAACAAACGTAAACAAGCGAAAGAAACTGTGGGATGCACACCGGAAGTGCCGGCTAAAGTGAAAACGAAACAGCAGCAGCGGGCACATATTATTTTCGGGATCATTCGGTCTACTCTTCTTGCGCCTTATTATTTTCAATAAATTTTATTCTGGCGCGAATTTAGTATTTTAGCTAAGCCAAAGAGTGCACCTCTCTGGCCTAATGCCTAATGGCGGTAAATAATTTTTCACTTCAACAATTTTCTTAACGTTGGCAACCCTGTGATAATCGTGTTGTAGACAGGTGAGATTTTGGCTGGAACTTGGAGCAGCTTGTTAGCTCCAAGTTCGGATACGGCGGCTGTTCCTTCATCATCATTATTATACCACCCACGTAAAGTCAAAGTAATACCTGGCACTGAACTATTATGAACTTACTATTGTAGCTTACATTATAGTTTTGACTATACAGGTTGTAACATAAATGAACGATTTAAAATGATAATATTACTAGCTGTTCCGCGCGGCTTCGCCCGCGTAATTTAGGAATTTCACACAACCGTACATTTTTCCGCAAAAATAGCCTATGTCTTCTGTCACGGGGTCTTTTCTTCAAGTTTGCCAAATAACATAAAAATAGCTCCAGTGGTTAAGATAATAAGCAATTTCATATAATTTCCCCCGTCTTCCTCTATTTTTTTCGCTCTTGTTATTCTTAGCGTAATAAATATATAGCCTATAGCCTTCCTTGATAAATGGACTATCTTAGACTGAAATAATTTTTCAAATCGGACCAGTAGTTCCTGAGATTAGCGCGTTAAAATAAGCCCTTTCAAATAAAATTTCCCCCCGTTTTTTCTACATTTTCCTCTATTTCTTCGCTCCTATTAGCTTTAGCGTAATAAAATATAGCCTATAGCATTTCTTGATAAATGGGCTATCTGAAACTGAAATTTTTTTTCAAATCGGACCAGTAGTTCCTGAGATTAGCGCGTTCAAATAAGCCCATTCATATAATTTCCCCTGTTTTTTCACATTTTCCTTTATTTTTTCGCTCCTATTACTTGTAGCGTAATAAAATATAGCCTTTAGCCTATATTTATAAATGGGCTATCTAAAACTGAAAGAATTTTTCAAATCGGGCCAGTAGTTCCTGAGATTAGCGCGTTCAAATAAGCCCTTTCATATTATTTCCCCTGTTTTTCCATATTTTCCTCAATTTCTTCGCTCCTATTAAATGTAGCGTGATAAAATATAGCCTATAGTCTTCCTTGATATCTATCACTGAAAGAATTTTTCAAATCGGACCAGTAGTTCCTGAGATTAGCGCATTCAAATAATCCCTTTCAAATAATTTTCCTCCGTTTTTTCCACATTTTCCTCTATTTCTTCGCTCCTATTAGTCTTAGCGTAATAAAATATAGCCTATAGCCTTCCTCGATAAATGGGCTATCTAACAATGAAAGAATTTTTTAAATCGGATCAGTAGTTCCTGAGATTAGCGCGTTCAAACAAACAAACAAACAAACTAACTAACAAACTCTTCCGCTTTATAATATTATGAAAGAATTTTTTAAATCGGATCAGTAGTTCCTGAGATTAGCGCGTTCAAACAAACAAACAAACTAACAAACTCTTCCGCTTTATAATATTATAGTATAGATTAAAAGTCTGTATGAAAGTAGCGGCGCTGAAGGTGTTACTCTTGAGTCTTGCATGTAAGGGAAACAGCTTGTTATCAAGACAGACGTTTTCTTATGAGTATATATCGATTGAAGTTGCCAAGCATTATGCATGTACAATCTGCTTCGTTGAACGCCATCCGTTTATTAGTTTTATCCACGTATTGTTAACAAAGCACTAATATATTTTCACTATTCGGCACAGATAAAGCACCGGAAACATTTGAATCATTGAACTTTAAAGTTTATGTCCGTTGTGGGCGCCATTTTGTTCACTCATCTGTAAAATACACCTCAAGCGGTAATAAGGATGTGTGCACACTTATTTTTAGAACTAGACCGGAAAACTAGCTGAAATTGAGAATAATATAAATAACACCGGCGCCGGTTTCGGTGACGGAGGCTGGTTTCATTGAAAGGCCAGTTACGCAGGTATAAAGTGCCCAAGTGTGTGCGCTGTACAAAGAGCACTCTCTTCCTTTACTCTCATAAGTCAGTAGGACGGACGACCGACACGACTGGCGAGGTTTAGGCGCAGGACCGACTTTTTCAATATGCTCATCCGACGCATGGATCTTCTTAAACTTGTCAGACAATCATGTGATCAGCCTGTATTGTCCTAACCAAACATGGAAATAACAAGTTTCCAACGCGGGAATCGAGCCCATGATCTCCAAGCTAAGATTTTCTGGGATAAAAAGTATTCTATTTCAGCTGTTTGGGCGTGAAGAAGTAACAGACAGACAGGCACATTTTCGTGTATTATAATATTAGTATGGATAGCGTTTTCTCGTACGTTTAGGTTTTCGTTTACGCATCACAAAAATGTATCTAAAAAAGTTTCCATTTTCAAAACTCTACGAAAACCATTACGAAATTAATTAAGTAAGTAATAGTTCTGTCAAAATATTAACACAATTAAGTCTCCTCTGGCTCACAACTTTAACCATCTCTGGCCCACATCCAAGTAATTACAGTTCACCTAACTCACGTAAGTTCGATGCACCGAGTTAGGTTTTTTAGGTCTTATTCTGTGACCTAGAATTAGGAAATGGTACGGAATTCCGATGGAACGAATTTTTATGCTCGACTCTCGTCCTATTACTCTTGGCACTGCCTGTGATGATAACTACAACTACTAAATTGCGAAGTTTTGAGCAAATTAAACAAAGAAAACAGTAAATTTCAGGTGAAATTAAATAATTTCTTTTATTCTCGACGTAAAACAGTAAAGAAAGTATCGGTACGAGGAAAGTACGATGCGGCTAAACGTGGGCCGCCCTATTGAAGAACGTATCGCAATATCAATCCGGCAGCCGCATTACAAAACGGCCCTGTTTTTTAAAACAGCTAGCCGTAATGTAAAACGGCGAATTGTACAATCCGCCTACGACATATACACGGTAATAAATTGCAACTCGACCAAATTAACTATTATTTTTCTTTCTTGCGCGGTCAACTGGACTTATATTATTGGTAGCTAGTCACTGGGCTTCCAGGTACTTACATCAAAATGTATAAAAACGACCTACACATATATTGTGTAGTTATTTACATGACTATCTCAGACCATACATTTAGTAGAGATAGAGTTAGTATTTCTTCAACTGCACTCTTATCGTAGTAATTAAATCGAGTGCCGAGTGATTAACTTACTAATTGAAAAACTTAATTCATTTGCTCCAAATACATGCTTATCAGTTGAACTGTTATCAACTACATACTTCCTTTAGGTTATTTTAAAGCTAGGCGTAAGCTTTTTAAAACGAATTTTGGTGCATACAACTTTCTCAAACTCTCGGCTCCACGAACCCCTGTTAAATTTCCAGGTGGCAGCGAACCCCTTCCTACCCCTTACTAACCCGGCAAAACCCTTATGCCCTTTCCTGAGACTCAGAGTAAATAAATCCAGTGATTATAAGGCCTGACAAGTAACAGACAGAGCGAGACCTTGATGAGTGGCAGTCTACCGACGCGAGTTTTTCACGTAACTTTCTGCAACGCACAATAAAACTCTGGAACGAACTGTTGATGTCACCAGCAGTATTTCCGGACCAATACGACCTGCAAACCATCAAGAAGAGAGCGTATCCCCCTCCTAAAACGCCGGCCACGCACCTGCAGCTCTTCTGATGTTGCGAGTGTCCATTTGCGACGGTAGTTGCTTTCCATCAGGTGACCCGTTTGCACGTTTTCCCCATTATCCACACTTTACTTATTACTTACTTACTTATTATAAATGCGAAAGTGTGTCTGTCTGTTACCTCTTCAAGCCCAAACCGATGATCCGATTTTGCTGAAATTTGAAGATACTTTGAACCCCATGAAAAGACATAGGATACTTTTTATCCCGGAAACATGTACGGTTCCCGATAAACGATTTTTGGCGCAACGGAGTTGCGGGTGTCATCTAGTTTGATATAAAAAAGATTTTCGATACTCTTCGCTCTACTCATCACATCAGCGATCAGCGGGACTAAAATGTTTAGCAATTCGTCTCAATCAATTCAGCAAATGAATTGTCAAAACTGTCAAACTGACAAATGTCAAATTAGTACGAATTTTGGGTTTTAAAAAAATGAATCATATTATGATTCATAATATGATATTCCAAAGCGACCATTATAGCCCCGCAGAAGCACTTACAATTAAGTAATACTTTATCCAAAACATGATATGATCAAATATTATACTTCATGTTATTAATAATAACACACTTTAATAACGTCGGAAGTTGTCCGTCATACAATAATTAAGACGTGGCAGAGCTAACGAGAGATCGGATAGCCTGATAGGCAGACAGATGTGTTATCTTATCTCAGTTTATATTCGGTAGCGCCACAGTACCTACAAATACGACCTCCGTGGCGCAATGGTGAGCGCGTTGGTAGCTCAAGCCGGAGGTCGCGGGTTCGAGTCCCGCCGACGCGACGGAACAAAAAGTTTATAAAGTTCCTGGGTCATGGATGTGTATTAAATATGTGTATCATATAATAAAAATCTTAAATATATGTATAATATAAAAGTATTGAATATATTTCCGTTTCTGGTACCTGTAACACAAGTCCTTCAGGTACTTAGCACGGGGCCAGACTGACGTGGTGTGAAGCGTCCATAGAAAAAAAAATAATAGTAAAGGTGTGTAAATAAAGTAAAAATGTATCTTACTAATATTATAAATGCGAAAGTGTGCCTGTCTGTAAACTGTTCAAGCCCAAACCGCTGCACCGATTTGCTGGAATTACATAATATGGACATAGAATACTTTTTATCCTGGTCCTTGGAAATGTGTATATACGGCACGAATAACGAATTTTGGCACAACGGAGTTGCGAGCGTCATCTAGTCTATAATAACTATTAGGTACTAGTATTTAAGGGTACTAATAATTAAATTAATATTTAAGTTCTGTTTCACCACTTTCTGATAAACTGCCGAATAGGCTATTCACAGCTTTTTTGACAGATTCTCCATACTTTATTTGCAAATTAAGTAGTGGATATCCTATTCGGCATTTATCAGAAAGTGGTGAAACAGGCTCTAAATGTGATTAGTGAAAGTGTATATCTGTAACCCCTTCACGATTAATCCACTGAAAAGAATAAGATGTATAATTATGTCTCGGGAAAGGACATAATATATAGGTACTTTATCGCGGAAAAATGTTTGGTTTCCGCGCTGTACTAATAAATTTTCTTGGCTCTCAAAAACACCGGTTCATACGTTCTATTAATTGATTAAAACGATCCACCGCAAAGGGCCCAAGCTACCCTCGAAATTCTCATACATACGTAATACCAAAATCATTTTCTCATACGAAAATATTTAACATGTTTGAGTTATTTTTCAGCTTAAAATAGTAATTACCTAGGTTCCTATACAAAAATAAACTTCAAAATATATAAACACAAAAAAAATTGTGTTTAATTTTTTTTTACTAAATAGTAAATTTACTACTAAATATTCAAACACTAAAAAATAGAGTAAAACACTAAAAAATATATAAATAAATAGTAAATTTACTACAAAATATTTACACTCTAAAAAATATTTTTTAGTTTTCAAATATTTTGTAGTAAATTTGCTATTTATTTATATATTTTTTAGTGTTTTACTCTATTTTTTAGTGTTTAAATATTTAGTAGTAAAGAATGATGGGCACTTTTGTATAGACCCTGGCCGGCATAACCAATAAAGTTCTAATGTCTGTTAGCCTATTGCTTATAACCTAAAGTTACTGAAATGAAACAGTTTATGTTATGAATGGACCGGAAATGTACAGTCTGGAACATTGAAAGTTATATTTTTGGCTCCTACTTTTGTAAAAATAAAATCTACAATGGAAAAAAAAATCATTCTATGCTGTATTTTAGTCAGCTTATTACTTGGGTAATTAACCTTAGGGTGATGTGATGATAGAGAGGAACTACTGTGGGAATATGCGTGGCCACCACAAAGGAAGATCTTCCGACCGAGCGAGGTAGTATGCTCGGTCAGGCCGGAGCCCACGTGATACATTTCAGCTGTCGTATATTTATTATACTGACGCGCTCAGAAAACTTCGATAGCGCGATGCAGTAATGTTAGGCGAATTGAGGGTATCGCCACATCACTTCCCCCCGAAGACCGGAGGTCGAATCTTGAAGTCTTGTCGCTTGAGTCGCCAGTGCCAGAGAGTTCCAGTGTGTCGGAACTGTTGCAGTGAGTCCCAGTGAGTCGGGACTGTAAGTTGCTGCACGGGATCCAGTGAGTCGGATAGCTGCCGTGTGGGGCCGATGCTACGTGCTGACCAGGAGAGATGTGCTCTGCTTGCTGACCGGTCGATGTAGTGAGAAAGCCTGATGATGCCGATGCGGAGTCGCCCAAGCCGCGGTACATTGCGGCTAGTGGACGAGGTACCCGATGAGGCGATGCTGGCTGGCGCGGTGCGGAGAGGCGGGGAGTGATGATGATGAAGGAGGCATGTTCTGTAGAGGGTCACCAATGTGGAAATAAGCGTAGTGGCCACAAAGGAAGATCTTCCGACCGAGCGAGGTGATATGCCCGGTCAGGCCGAAGCCCACGTGATACATTTCAGCTGTCGTATAATATACCGACGCGCTCAGAAAACTTCGATAGCACGATGCAGGAATGTTAGGCGAATTGGGAGTACCGCCACACTATCAAAATAAACACTTTTATTTTTTAATACTCATTTACTAGAGTTACAACTTCCATGGTCTATACAAATTCATCGTCAAAAATGATGTCTTCCAAATATAGTGCCGGGGGAATAAATTACATCGTGGCGACCAACGTCTAAACACCATATTATTGAAATAATATGGGCACACGCACCGATTGTGCGCCGCCCTGTCATACACGTACAGTCGTACAATAATGATGAACTAAAGCATCCCTCCCTTGATGCTGACGGTCTACGAGTCTACGAGTACGGTCTATGACGTCAGCGAAGACATTTTTTGAGAATAGCGTTCGTACTGAAGTGGTTCAAGTCCATAGGCAGTCCTATGATGTCAGGTGTGATATCTTTTTTTTTCGGTAGTTTACCGTGTTCTGTCCGTAATAAAAATTGAAGCTTATGATATAAGATTTCATTTCCTAGGCAAGTGGTTTTTATTGGATATACCGGCCAACTTGACGCATCATTCAGCAGCAGTAAAAAAAAATATTATAAGTACACAAACATTTTTTTTAGTGTTTAAATATTTTGAAGTTAATTTTTGTACAGGAACCTAGGTAATTACTATTTTAAGCTGAAAAATAACTCAAACATGTTAAATATTTTCGTATGAGAAAATGATTTTGGTATTACGTATGTATGAGAATTTCGAGGGTAGCCCGGGCTCTTAAAACATTTATTCAGGCAACGAATTATTTTTTTGTTGAAAATTGTTCATCCAAGTAATTTTTTCAGCCATGATGAATGAGTTGTGAGATAAGAAGTGTCATTTGTCTGTACAGTTATATATTTGAGGGGACTTGATTGATGCGACACATAAATTTCCAACGAAATATTTCATTAAAATAAACAGGACCCTTTATTAATTAAACGATCCAGCAGGAAAAATGAACAGTGACTAGTTATCTAAATACTGAGGTCTTTTAGTGTATTTTGACTATAGTAGAGTTAGTTTAAATTTTAAAATAAGAATTAAGAATATAATTGGATGCTGTTAAACGTTCGTGTTCCATCCCACATCGGACTAGTTTTGAGTAATCGGCGTTTTAAGCTTTTTTGGAATAATCTTTATTTTCTGTTTATTTTAAGCAAAAAAATATTGTGCGGTATCTTTTTTTTTTTTGTTGAAATGCGTAGATTATGATTATGAAAAAACATTTTAATTTTACATTCAGTTTTAAGAGAAAACGTATAAAAATTGTTAATGCAATATTGCTATAGGGCTTATTACATAGCATTAATGTCCTTTGTGATATTTCACATAAATGCAATATTCTGATTTGTTTTTCAGTACAAATAATTTATGTGCTTATTTTAACAAAATGTTATAAAATTATCTCGTCACGCCCAAACCGCTGAACTGATTCTTCTGAAATTTGGTATGGAGATACTTTGAGTCCCGGGAAAGGACATAGGGTCCTTTTTATTCCGAAAAAATGTACGGTTCCCAGGCATTAAACAAAAATGATTTCTGCTTATACCGCTACGTGGATTTCAATGATATTTGGTATACAGATACGTTATGTCTCGGGAAAGGACATAGGATACTTTACATCCGGGAAAAAGGTACGGTACCAGAGTAATAAACAAAAATGATATGCGCCTAAACTACTGAACCGATTTTGATGAAAATTGGTGTGCACATACTTTGACTCTCGTGAAAGGACATAAGATAATTATTGTCTTGAAAAATGTGCGGTTACCGCGTTATAAAATTTCCTATTTTGCGCCTAAACCGCTGAACAGATTTTGATGAAACTTGGTATGGAGATACTTTGATCCCGGGAAAGGACATAGGGTCCTTTTTATTCCGAAAAAATGTACGGTTCCCAGGCATTAAACAAAAATGATTTCTGCTTATACCGCTACGTGGATTTCAATGATATTTGGTATACAGATACGTTATGTCTCGGGAAAGGACAGAGAGTTTCCGCTTCTTCTGCTCTTCCCGCAGAGTGCTCTTGTGTATTGCGCACACACTTGGGCACTATAAAATTTCTCCTTAACTGGCCTATTTTTATTGAAACCAGAGTGCTCTTGTGTATTGCGCACACACTTGGGCACTATAAAAATACTCCTTCTTAACTGGCGTGTTTTTATTGAAACCAGAGTGCTCTTGTGTATTGCACAGACACTTGGGCACTATAAAATTACTCCTGCGTAACTGGCCTGGTTTCATTGAAACCAGAGTGCTCTTGAGTATTGCGCACACACTTGGGCACTATAAAATTACTCCTGCGTAACTGGCCTGGTTTCATTGAATCCAGAGTGCTCTGTGTATTGCGCACACACTTGGGCACTATGATATTACTCCTGCGTGACCGGCCTGGTTTTATTGAAACCGGCCACCGCCACCGAAACCGGTGTGGGAGTATTTTTATATTTTACTAGATGACGCCCGCAACTTCGTTGCGCCATAATTTGTTTATCGCGCGGGAACCGTACATTTTTTCGGGATAAAAAGTAGCCTATGCCCTTTCTCGGGATCAGAGTATCTCCATACCAAATTTCAGCAAAATCGCTTCAGCGGTTTGGCCGTGAAGAGGTAACAGACAGACAGACAGACACATTTTCGCATTTATAATATTAATATGGAAGTATTGATTATAATTACCAGCATTGGACATTCGGCATACTCATTGAAATACTCGTTAGTCTAATCAAATTATTAATCTAATTGCAAACTAAAATTAGAATACATTTTATACATATAATTATTAATCAACTTACGGGTAATTTGAAGATGCACAATTACTCCATCAACCTGATTAATTTGTAATCTGATTAAAATTACTAATTAATAATTACTTTTTGCCCAACTCTGCACGTGATAAACTAATTATTTCTACATTAACTAAATTTAATCAAAATCGGTTCAGCAGCTAAAGCGCATATTAATAAAGTTTATTGCGTGAAAACCGAACATTTTCCATGATAAAAGATATACTATGTCCTTCTCCAAAACCTTACGTAATATCTACAATCTACATGTACTCAATATCGATATCATAACCATGCCAAATTCATTTTTGTTGACTGCGCGGAAACCGTACATTTTCCGGGACAAAAAGTATCTAATGTCATTTTAATTGATTCAAAGTATTTACTTACAAAATTTTATCAAAATCGGTTCAGCGGTTTAAGCGCAAATCATTTTAGAAACATAGTACATATGCTATATACAAAACCTCACTTAAGAGGAATAAGCATTAACCATTTTTGTACTCTAGAATATGCTGCAGTGGATTTTCAAAAAAATGGATTTCACTGTCGTAAACCTTATGTTCTAAAGAATAAAACTGCATTATTAACTTAAAACCTGATTTTATGTGGAATGGGTCACCAATGCTAAACAGCAGCCATGTAATATTATGTTTTTAAAATTATCTTGCTAGACTCTAGAGTCTATACCAGTGGTCCCCAACCATTTTTTCATGCGGGCCACAAACCTGTTTTGGTCTTGATGTCGCGGGCCGCAACAAAACTTTTAGGGTTAAAAAATCATTCTTCAAAATTAACGATTTGAAAGTGGAAAAAATTTAACGACTGTCACAGGGGCCGAGCTACCCTCGAAATTCTCATACATACGTAATACCAAAATCATTTTCTCATACGAAAATATTTAACATGTTTGTTATTTTTCAACTTAAAATAGTCATTACCTAGGTTCCTGCACAAAAATTAACTTCAAAATATTTAAACACAAAAAAAAAAATTGTGTAAGTATAATTTTTTTTTTACTAAATTTACTACTAAATATTTAAACACTAAAAAATAGAGTAAAACACTAAAAAATATATAAATAAATATTTTTTATTTAAATACTAAAAAATATTTTTTAGAGTTTAAATATTTTGTAGTAAATTTACTATTTATTTATATATTTTTTAGTGTTTTACTCTATTTTTTAGTGTTAACTTCGTTTGGTTTGTCCTGATGTCAGCGGGGCTAAAATGGTCGCTTTGGAGAATCATAATAATATTATGAATCATAATATGAATTCTTTTTTAAAATATCGCAAAATTGATATTATGTCTTGGCAATTCAGATGTCCAAATTCATACTAATTTGACATTTGTGAGCTTGACAGTTTTGACAATTTATTTTGTGAATTTATAAATGTGACCATTTTAGCCCCGCTGATCCTTCAAGTTAAAGCCCAACGAAGAGCTATTAACTTGAAATTTTCTTTTCTTCATAATATTTTCCTTTATTGGAAATTCTACGCTTTTATAGACTTATAGTGTGAGCTAACTTGGGCGACTATCGGTCTAGACTCTAGACACGGCTAGACGCATTATAAAAAAGTAAAAACTTAAACTTAGTTAACCAAATAACGTAGGTTCGCTAAAGACGGTGAACTAATTTTACCGTGGGTGGTTAGTCTATACTTATTAAAAAACAAAGTCGCTTTTTTCCCTCATGTCCCTTTGTTCCCTTTAATCTTTAAAACTATGCAACATATTTTGATGATTCTTTCAGTGTTAGATAACCGATTTATCGAGGATGGTTTTAGGCTATATTGTATCACGCTAAGACTAATAGGAGCGAAGAAATAGAGGAAAATGTGGAAAAAACGGGAAAAATTATTTGAAAGGGTTAACTTGAACGCGCTAATCTCAGGAACTACTAGTCCGATTTCAAAAATTCTTTCAGTTTTAGATAGCCCATTTATCGAGGAAGGCTATAGGCTATATTTTATCACGCTAAGACTAATAGGAGAATGTGGAAAAAACGGGGGAAATTATTTGAAAGGGTTTATCTTGCGAACTACTGGAGCAATTTTTATGTTATTTGGCATAGATAAGAATAGACCACGTGAAGGATCATAGGCTATCGATTTTAATCAATTTTTTCAGTGGCTATATATTTTATACCCGTGCGACGCCGGGGCGGGTCGCTAGTATCAATATAAAAATTTGCCAGTAGCCGATTCTCTGACCTAGTGAATATGCATATAAAATTTGGAAAAAATCAGTAAAGCCGTACAGATCGACTACGATAACTTGGCGCGCCCCTCCAAATGACTGTTTCAATGTGTGTAGTCACATCCTTATGAAAGAGTTTGTACGTAGTAAGTATTCAACCAATCACAGTACACGTAATATTTCAGTTTTGTTGGTCAACAAATCATAACTAGCCTACTGCGCAAGACAACGCACTTCAAGTCGTTTTTTTTTTTATGCAATAAGGGGGCAAACGAGCAAACGGGTCACCTGATGGAAAGCAACTTCCGTCGCCCATGGACAGTCGCAGCATCAGAAGAGCTGCAGGTGCGTTGCCGGCCTTTTAAGGGGTGATAGGCGAGGGTAGGGAAGGAAATAGGGAAGGGTAGGGAAGGGAAAAGGGTAGGGTATTGGGCCTCCGGTAAACTCACTCACTCGGCGAAACACAGCGCAAGCGCTGTTTCACGCCGGTTTTCTGTGAGAACGTGGTATTTCTCCGGTCGAGCCGGCCCATTCGTGCCGAAGCATGGCTCTCCCACGTCAACGCACTACGTCAACGTTTTGACAACGCACTTCAAACGTTTTGAATTTTGGAGGGGCGCGCCAAGTTATCGTAGTTGATCTCTACGGTAACTAACATTGTGACACGAGAATTTTATATATAAGATAGTTTCGAAGAATTTTAATTTTTATGGTATGTAAATTATTATAAGTAACACATTATTGTATTTTGAAGTAAAGAAAATATTGTGCGTCTTGAGCTGTTTTGAGTACTTAAATGAAAATATTTTTTTATTTTCCCGCTGTAAAAAGTAGCCTATACAGTGGTGATCCAGGACATCAAGTAACAACTAAGTCCATACCAAATTTTATTAAAAGAAATAAGAAACATAGTACCTACAAACTCACAAACTTTTTTTATAACATTAGTGTGATGCTGCAGGTCTGATGATGATGATAATGATGTTGTGATGATGGGCTTAATCCGATTATCATAACAATAGCGAGGATTTAACTGTTCAGAATTACATCTAATTAAAATATTTAACCACGCCACTTTGTTACAATGAATTAATGTTGTGGTACGAACGATAAGAGACAGCGATTAGCGACAGAATATAGCGGTAAGCGATATTTTGAATTCTTCTTATAATTGTTCTCGTTATTGGTGGCTGGGGTTGAATGTTTAGCCAAGTTAAGTGTAAAAGAAGTATTATGAATTTGGAAAACCACCTCAGAGTACGGAGTAGGTACTATTATAATATTATATTATGTGCTCAAAGTCAAATTAACTAACCATTAACTTTGACAGACAGTGGGGAACAGCTGTCAAAAATATCCGGCAGTGGGAGACGAGATTTCTAAAGTTTCGTATCTCGAAGAAAATTAGATAAAAAATTGAGCTTTATACTTTATCGAAGGAGGTGAGCCTTCAGAACTGGAGGCCTCCTAAATTGACGTTCGTTACAAGAGTACTTTCAGCATATATAAAATGACGAAAGTTCTGTTTTGACTAAATAAAGCCTAACCAAAAAGTAACTTGTACCACCCGTAGCGAAAGGTGGAAATACAGCGAATTACCATACACCGATTGTCCTGCGGGGGCGGGAGCGGAGCGGGGAGCGAGGGGCATCCTGCACCCGCGGTGTTCATTATATTGTGACACTGAAATTCATTATAATAATATTAGGATTAACAGTTTTAAACGAGTACAAGTTGCTAGCAGTTTAATGGTGTAAAAATTGTATCCCGTGGTAATCGTATATTTTGCTAGGGTATAAAGTTATCCTATGCTTTTTTATAGAATATTTGCAAACATTTATTCTGTACTAGCTGTGCCCCGCGGTGTTACCCGCGGTTTAAGTGATATACAAATGATCATTATTAGTACAGTCATTGAAGGCAAAAATCAGGTCCAACCTCCGATTTCGTTGAACCTCCATCGATTTGGATGAAAATTTGGGATTAAGTACGTTAAACCCTCTACTTTAAAAGTGACATACGGTATTGCGGTTTTTGTATTTTAGGGGTGAAATCCACCCCTTTTGTTAAAAATAGAAAAATGCAGATTTAACCATTCCGGTTTAACTAATTGTGTTCAATTTGATAAAATAAGATATGTTTTAATGTTTTTATTCATGATTTATGATTATTTTATTAATTTTTTATCCCTTTTACCAACCATCACTTTAATCGTGAAAAAAACATTTTTTGTATTCCTGAGCTTTAAAATCGCATATTTACATTGTATGAACAGTTTGTTTGATATTTGTGATATAATTTTTGGATAAGAGTGAAATATAAATCCCTAAAAGTACCCCTTAATTGCAGAATCACTGTAAAAACTGGGTTCAAAAGCTTAATAGGTTTAAGTTTTTGAACCCAATTTTTTCTGTTTACTTACTTACTTATTAATTTATTATTTAGTTTATTTTGCGAAATTTTTTCACCCCTGTAAACTACCAAATGTCTGAATAATAGCTTCAAGTTTTTATTTTAAGTTTTTTATCAGCTTTAATGAGTTCGAATACTTTTTCATAGTTATGATAAATTTTATTAATATATTTCAAACATTGATATTATTTAGTCCAAAATATTCAAACAACGATTTCAAACTATTATCTGTGTAAAAAATTTACGCAAAGGCTGAATCTGCTAGACTGAAATATATTTTAATAGACGCACATCATTATAAAAAGCCCCTCTCTTATCGAGTAGACGTGTACTTTCTGAATATTGAAATACTTGAAAAGATTAACGTGTATTTAGTATGGATTAGTTGACGCCTGCAATCACGCTGGAACCGTACATTTTTTCGGGATGAAAAGTATCCTACATTCCCGAGACTCGAAAGTATTTTCACACTAAATTTTAGCAAAATCGGTTGAACCGTTTCGGTGCTAAGAGGTAACAGACAGACAAAAACACTTAAGCAATTATATAGATGTACCTATTAACAGGTTTTCCTACAATATTCGCATCCCAAGTATCTGCTTCAAAATTGTTTTCAAAAAAAATATATTCGTTTTATCACAATAGCTCTGTTAATTTTTAAGTTATTGGGTTAATTTATAAACCATTTTAAAGGTAATTTAAAGAGCTTTAAGATCAATTTGAAAAATACATTTTAAAGTTGTCGATTTAAAAAATAATAAGGGCTAAAGGGTCCCGGTTTCATGGTTCTCGCAGTAAAAGTTAGGCTTTAAACGTCTCTATCTTGGTTATTTTTGATCCTATGAAAATAAAAAAGAACCCAAAGGATTTCTGAGAAAATAGACACAATTTTCTTGCTTTATAATTTTTTACAAAGGTTTAATATTTTCAAAGTTATGTTCAAAACAAAATGATATTTACGAAAATTTGAATAATTTTGATTTTACCAAATCATTCTTTTTTTTCGAAACTAAGCGTTCTAAATCAGTAAAAATTTTTGAGGTCATCACTTATGCTAAAGTAAAGCCTTTGGGAATAACCATAAATTTGAATTATTGTAGAAATGGTGAACGTTTTACTTTTGGTTTTTTCCAAAAAAATTTGAAAGTGTCATCTAGTTTTTATTATAACTTGCTCAAATTTTACGCTATTTACTTTTTATAATACTCATTAGAAAGGTATTTTTAAGCACTTTCAAAAGTATTAAGGAAGCACATGTCATAAAATGCATCGGTTAACCGTTATTCAAGTTTGAATGCTTAGATTTAGGTACTCGCCGAAAGAAAATATATATACAAGCACCTATAGCTCACTATGGATGATTATAAGAAGCTATTTCAGAGTAGAAATTTATTGGTTTTTTTATTGGCTTTAATTTTGGTAATTACACATTTTTCCAAAAAACCTTTAGTTTCTAAGATAATTATGAAAAACCGCTTTAAGACATATATTTTTCTCACGCAAAAACATAATCTTTGATCTTTAATAACTCAGAAAGTGTTGATTTCATCGAAGAACTTTATATAACAAATTTTACTTAGAATTTGTGTGTCTATCGATTTCTAAGGTTATTTTTATTTAAAAAAATTTCACCCCCGAGAAGGGTTGGCATCCACCCCCAGGGCAAAAGCGCAAGTTGGCACTATGTCACTTTTGTTTCTTAGGGTATCCTCCACCTACTTACCAATTTTCATGAAAATCGATCGAGGTTCAACGAAATCGGAGGTGAAAACCTTCACTGCCTCCACTATATGAAAAGTGCCAATAATAGTGTCAAAACGGGACGATGCATGGATAATGGTAGTGATGATGATAATGATGAATGTAATTTGCATAGTAGTATATACTTTCCGTTCTTAAAACAACGTCAAAACTCCCAAACTTCTATCTTTAAAGAGTCAGGAGATCAGTTCGGATGGTGCTGAGTAGGTGCTGAGGTCCGAACCATGTTATGCCTTGGTGCAAATTCTTACTTGTTGGTAGCATATGCTTAGAATACTGCTCACGAAACCGAAGTCACCGTGTGTTTCCATATAAATTATGAGTTCCCTTGATTTCTTATGGATTCCTTCATCAGGTCGTCACCTTTATGAATATGGTACTAAATTAGGATGATAACATATAATAAGTTTGTTTAGATAATAAGTTTGTTAGTATAGCAGGTCTAGATATGTAATAAACGTAACTCAACTAATTGATTTAAATAGGATTGAAATACTCAGTAACATTATCTTAGAATATATAAGTCTGTTATAACTTATAAGTGAACAACTGTTATTGGCCCTATTTCCTAATAAATAGCTTTTACTGCCTTATTATGCATATAATGGTTTACAAAATTATATTAGCTATACAATTGTCGCATAGCGACATCTATTAGGCCTCTTTAGAACCTTTACGCCTAATAGATTTCGTAGTTTATCTATAATTAACTTGGAATGAGGTTGGTAGCGCCATCTTTGGGGTAATAGTGCAACTATTATAACTCTTCGTTGGGATATCTCACATATATTCCGTGGGATATCTGATATTTTTACCAGTTATTTTCCTTTTTTATTAAACTGTTTCTTAATTAAATAAAAAGTATTGTTTTGAATTACATTTACCTAAAGATAATTATATTTTTAACTTAAATTAAAAAAAATAAACGTTGATAACCTTTTAATTTGCCTCCTTTGACCACTGTAAACTTAAAAAAAAAAAAAAGTTGTGCCCGTGGGTACAAAAGTCGACGGATTTTGCATAACATCCTTTTACCTGTTTTCAAGGTCCCCAGTTTTCGGTGAGTGAGTGTTTTGGTGTGTGTCTTGTAGGATTTCCTAATGTACCTACTTGTCTTTTGATTCCTTTTCATTGTAAATTCAACTTTATCCTGTATTTGGTTTTTATTGTGGCGAAAATCGCAACATTGTGTAGGTATTTGTCTAAATTGTAAAATTTCTCTTTGTGACAAGACCACGTGTTTGAAGGCGTCTTGTTTCAACTTGTTATTTTGTAAAGTAGATTCTATTTGTAATGGTAACTTTCTAATATTAATTCTTTCACCGTGGTCAAATTATTTTCTTGGTTTTCTTTGATATCATAACAAAAGTATCAGAAGTTAAATAACCTTTTTGCTCTTTATCTGTATTTTGATATTTTTTAAATTCCTTTTTTTAATTAGTGTTTTTAATGTTTGTAATGGACTCGCAAACACGTGCTCAAGACTCGGATCTCGGACACGTGCTTTGCGGGCCAGCAGTGTACCTTTTATTAAGGCCTGTCTCGAACATTCCAGGGGTGCTACGTTCCGGAGCAGCTCCTTGTTCTCTGCTACGCTCCGTCTGGACTCTTCTTCTACGTTTGGAGCAACTTCTCCACTCTACTTGGAAGCAACTGAGCTCCGTCCAGGCTGAACTCCGTCCTGGTTGCTCCAGGATCCGGTTTGTAGGATCCATCTCCCCACCGGCTCGCCACGTGTCAGCCCATACCGTCTGATTGACGCACCCAACTCTCGCCACACACCGAACTTGCCGCCATCTACGGGATCCCGATCGTCTTGGCCTGAACACCTGGCAATCGACGCTACGCCTGTCACCGGGATCACGGAGACTTGAGGAGCTGGAGTTCCGCAAGTTGCTGCCTGTCCCCAGATAAGTGTCGTGTCCCCTAAACCCGTGAGCTAAAGACCGAGAAATTGACTGAGGTTAGGATTCGTACCCGCGAAACACGCTCTCCGACTCTCTAGGTTTTCTTTTTGTTTAATTGTTTAGTATTTTAATAAATTTGTTAAATTGTTAAATTCTTTTTATTTATCTCTTTTTTTTATTGTCTCTGTGCCGGCCGGTGACACAATTGTTAACTAGTAATATAAGAATGATGGCTGTTGTTGTTCCAAATAAATAAATAAATAAATAAATAAGTAAATAACATACACCAAAAGAAAATTTTTGAAAATCGGTTCACAAACGGTGGAGTAATCGTTGAGCATAAAAAAACGAACATAACATCTCCTCCATTTCGGAAGTCGCTTAAAATGGTAGCCTATGTGTTATTCTGATGTATAAGCTATATTACTGTAAGTTTCATTAAAATCTGTTTAGTAGTTTTTGCGTGAAAGAGTAACAAACATCTATACATACATCCAAACTTTCGTCTCTATAATATTAGTAGGATAAAAAAAAAGTTTTTTTTTTAGTTTTTTCCCGTGGTCTACTCTATGTCGATTTCAAATTTCATCAAAGTCGGCTGGATAGTTTCGGAACCAATTCTGTTGAAACAAATAATTTGAGAAAAGATTTTTCAATTTTTTTTCTATATTTTATAGCTTAGTTAAGAATTCGCTGATCTTTCAAAAAATATACCCTATAATATATTTTTATTTCAAATCAAATACCAAATTACTAAATTAAATTCCCTTGAATGAAAACCTCATCATCACCGCCAAACAATGGTGGAGGTTTATTAAATTCTTCAGGACAAAGCAATGGAGTGCCAGATATCTTCAATAACCCTCGCCCCGGCTTCTGCTATTTTTAGACATACAAACTCCTCTTGATGGGAATTCCTCGGATGTCTTGTCTGGAGCTAAAATAGTTGTCTTTAAGTTCTGTTTTTATTGCATTACGACTTTATAACTGCGACTCTGATTTGAAATGTCTACAATTCTTTTGTGGTCTCTGAGTTCAAGAAACTGTTGTTAAAAGTTAAAGAAAAATTGGATTGTTTTAAATTAAATAGTTTATGGCCAGGACTAGCTTAAAGGCTTGTAGACAGTTTTAAAGGCTTATCTCGGTGCAGCTGAAACAAAACAGTTCCCCTGGGATGGATAAATTTTCATTTTACGCGACCAAAGCTTTAGCATGACAAAATGTTACATGAACATCTAATACTAAGCTAAAACTAACTCAAAATCTGCATTTGCTTTTAAATCATTCCATAATATAATAAACGAGCTTTTGCCCGCGGCTTCGCTCGCGTTAAGAAGTATTTTTATATACAAACTTTCATCCCCTATTTTAACCCCTTGGGGTTGGAAATTGGAATTTATCAAAATCCTTTCTTAGCGGATGCCTACGTCATAACATCTACCTGCATGCAGTGACGGATTAAGACCACTTGATGCCCTAAGCAATCCATGGCAGTGCAAGTGTCGTCCCCCCCCCCGCCCCCCTATCCGTATGTCAACTAGAATCGGTCTACATTTAACATTAGTTTTTTCCTAGACACTTTTTTTGGTGTGGTTTTTGGTGACGTGAGAGTGAGACGACGTTATGCCCTAAGGAAGGCTGTTTTTGTCTTTTTTCTGGTGCCCCCTCAGACGTCCTAGGCAATTAAGGGTTAATCCGTCACTGCCTGCATGCCAAATTTCAGCCCGATCCATCCAGGGGTTTGGGCTGTGCGTGGATAGATCACCATGTCAGTCAGTCACCTTTGAGTTTTATATATATCGATTGCAAATGTATCTCTACTTGCTACCTATTTTATTTGACTAATTTTGATTATTGTTGGTGTGCAAATACTTGATTTACTTTGCTTGAAATTGAATCGTAAAATATGCGATCGTTACAGCATGCGCAGTACTAATACTAAGAAGTCTTGAAACGGAATAATTAATATTTAATAGTAATCATTTATTTACAGCAAACATAGACGTAGGAATAAGTTTTATTCAACTGCACATAGACGTAGCATATAGGTAGCAATAATACATATGAAAATAATATGCGGTAGAAACTAATTTCGAATGTATTTACAGCGGTAGAAACGCGGAAATAAGATTCATCAACAGCTCACAGCATAGCTGCAGCTCCTTCCATAAGGCGTCATATCTGTTTGTTCAGATGAGGATGAGAGGATCTAATAACGAAGTATTGCTCCATCCGTACTCATGCAGACGAGCGTGGGATAAGTTACGAGAGGCAGCGGATAGCGATTGTGCGAATCGCTAACTCTTGACGGCATATTGGCATATTGCCAATTGGTGTTCATAAAAATTTAGTACCAAAATAGGTACCCAATACCCATGTACAGAGACAACCATAATATGATATATTTTTAGGTAAAATAAGTCATTAGTAAATAGTTCATATTTTCAAGACTGTGAATGTAATTTTAATTAAAAATCTCTTATAGCATAAAAGCTAGCATTAGGAAAAGTTTTGGGGTGAATATTTTTAAGATGGACAGCGCTAGCAGCTATGGATGGTGAACTCGCATTATGTAAGGCTGTTTACTCACGGCGCCGCTGCATTACTCATCCTTGTATTCCTATGGGCGCGTGTGTAAACAGCCTAAGAAGCAGCAAAATCTATAAAAACTATGACTTTTCTAGGCTATTGGTCCAATTTGTATAATTTGTATTTATAATTTATATCTATAAGTCAACTTAAAGGTGGCTTTAAGTTAATAAATGGGTCACTTGTTTTACTAACTTTAAATATATAAACAGAATTAAATAAAGCTAAGTGTTTAATGTAAAGATCTGGTAGCATTCATCCCTATGGAAACCTTTACATAACAACCTCTTTTTACGAATAGTGTCAACTGAGGATAAATAAAAAAAATATCAGATTTGACGTTAAACATGATTAAGTAATTAGAATTTTTGTTCTCTTGCATTTTTCTCTTGCTGTTTTTTACAAAACATTTTTTCGTGTTAAAAAGTGTTGTTTTAACACTAATCTTACCACTTTTAAAACCGTTTCCGTTTGTGACTTGGACCACACGCGCTACCGTAATACAATATGTAAGCGCGATAACTTAGTTTGTATGTAGAAAAATTGTATCCAACGCGAATTGAGCACTCCGCCAATTCCGGCGAGAAAATTACATTTGAGAAAATACATACAGACAGACATTTGTACCGGTTTTCTACATGTTTATGAACTAGGGTTCGTTCACACTGAAACAAGAAGAGACGCGACTTGGCGTTGCATAAAATATAGCAGTACAAAATAAAAATGTCAAAATATGGCGCATCATCGCTAGACCTTACGTTTCGTCCCGTTTCAGTGTCACCAGACCCTTGTGATTAATTACCTTCCGCAGTGGGATCCATACTTAATATTATAAATGCGAAAGTGTGTCTGTCTGTCTGTCTCTCTGTCTGTCTGTCTGTTACCTCTTCACGCCCAAACCTCTGGACCGATTTTGCTGAAATTTGGTATGGAGATACTTCGAGTCCCGGAAAAGGACATAGGATACTTTTAATCCCGGAAAGATGTACGGTTCCCGCGCGATAAACGAATTTTGGCGCAACGGAGTTGCGGGTGTCATCTAGTAAGAAATAATCTCAATTTGCAGAACAAAAAAATGCTTTAAATTCCAATCCATATGGAATAGATTTTACACTTTTAACCGACTTCCAAAAAGGAGGAGACCACATAAGTTTGTGTGTAACTTACAAATATTTATGTACGATAGCCTTCAAGATGTTTATAAGCTGAGATGACAAACATACATTAGCATTTTCCCATCTGTGGTCTTTATTACTTCAAATTAAATTAGAAGTTAAACCTAACCTTCGTTTTAGAGCACATAAAGACAATACACTGCGGGCACAAAAAATAGGGCACGCCGCACGACGTAATATGTCTCGGAGGGACCATACGTCAGCGATAGCCCTTTAGGAAAATATTTACAATAATATTGTCTTATTGAAAATAAGTAAAACAATATGTTCAGAGTTATGGAAAATTTCGGCATCATGCGCAAAAACCTGCCTATTTTATAAAGTGTTATTTCTTACTTTCGATTTTTGTTTGCTCTTAACAAAATAATATATGGAAAAACTAGACGACCAAATCTCGTTTATCGCGCGGGAACCGCATATTTTTACGGGGCAAAAAGTATCTTTTGTCCTTTCCCGGGACTCAAAGTATCTCCATACCAAATTTCAGCAAAATTCGATCAGCGGTTTGGGCGCGAGGAGGTAACAGACAAACAAACAGACACACTGTCGCATTTATAATATTAAGTATGGATAGCTTATACGTCCGTCGATCTATCCATCTGTTACCCCTTACAATTAAAGAGCTGAATGATGAAATTTGGTATGAAGTTTGGTATACGTGGGAGAGCCATGCTTCGGCACGAATGGGCCGGCTCGACCGGAGAAATACCACGTTCTCACAGAAAACCGGCGTGAAACAGCGCTTGCGCTGTGTTTCGCCGAGTGAGTGAGTTTACCGGAGGCCCAATCCCCTACCCTATTCCCTTCCCTTCCCTCCCCTATTCCTTTCCCTTCCCATCTCTACTCATCCCTATTACCCTATTCCCTCTTAAAAGGCCGGCAACGCACCTGCAGCTCTTCTGATGCTGCGAGTGTCCATGGGCGACGGAAGTTGCTTTCCATCAGGTGACCCGTTTGCTCGTTTGCCCCCTTATTTCATTCAAAAAAAAAGAATCTCGTGAAAGGATATCTAAGTATAAGTTTCTCTCTTGGAAAAAACGATTCCTGCGCCAAAGAATTGCGAAGTTGCAAAAGTATAATTCTAGTTTCTATTTTATTACAAATTCGACTAATTTAATTCTACTATCCCCATTTTTGTGCCATGCGGTGTACGTTGCATATAAATTAAATGGAGATATCAGCGTGTGGCGTCTAATGCAAGATGCATGTTGTGACGTCATAACTGTGGGCGACGGCCGGGTTTTATTGTCCAGAAACAGACGTTTAAATATTTTAGACTCATTTAGAGCTAGAGGCGCCATGGTGGTCTAGTCTTTATGATCATCGTCGACATTTTAAAAACTCTGGAACGAACTATCAACAGCAGTAAATTCGGACCTATACGACCTGCAAACCTTCAAGAAGAGAGCGTATTCCCCTCTTAAAAGGCCTTCTGATGTTGCGAGTGTCTATGGGCGACGGTAGTTGCTTTTCATCAGGTGACTCGTTTGCTCATTTACCCCCTTTTTTATAAAAAAAACTTTAAAGCCAAAAATAGTTACCTAAGCCAAAGAGAATATCACTATGAGTTAAGCCTACTTTTGGGAGACTACCTGGGAGAGCAAACAGAATTTCCGTCAAGAATTCGGAAAAACCTCAAGATTGTAAAATTGCCCAAAGACAACCGCGCACTCTGTATTTTAAAGGGGCTGTTTTTAACTTAATACATACTTATTTTGTATTGAAAACTTACACATCCTATATTATGCTTAGCACCTTTTTTGTCAAGATTGTAGAAATGAATCTAAACGGTTGGATACAAGGTAGTCTACCTAGTGCCTACCATTGAAACCACGGCTGCACCGAGAAAAATATAGACGCGTCTCGGCTAAGATTGATTCTGTCAACTGTCAAGTGATGCGGTGAACGCTGCCAAGGTCGGATGTTGCAGACCAAACCGCACGTCAGTCTTGTATGAAAGGATATTGGACATACATACTAGTTGACCGACGCTGCTTCGCTCGGGTGAAATTGATATTACCTCCATAACTATGACAATCTCTATAAATACTCTTATTTGTAATTACAAAACCTCAAAATTTCAGTTGCGTATTTTTAAAGATTTTATTTTTTAGTATAATCCACCACTTACATATTATCTGAGCGAAAATGTGTCTGTCTGTTACCTCTTCCCGCCCAAACCGCTGAACCGATTTTGCTTAAATTTTTTGAGATACTTTGTTTCCCGGGAAAGGACATAGGATACATTTTATCCCAGAAAAGTAAGGTTCCCGAGCGATAAACTAATTTTGGCGCGTTGCGGACTTTTAATCCAGCCGTATCTAGATTCTAGACATATAGGTAATCCAGCATACTGGAATGCCAGTGGCACTGAACAATCCGAGTGATGTGGGGCGGAATTCTTGCGAGTAACTGGCATGTTAGAGCCATGCTACACGATGCGGTGCGGCGGCGGTGCGGTGCCTGACCGGTGCCGCTCCGGTTTCCTACATTATAAAATGTATGGCATAGCATAGTCATATGACATAGTCCGGTGCGCTCCGGCGCTGCACCGCACGCGCACCAGAGGCGAGGCGGGGAGGGGTGTATGTATTGGTGGAGCTCGAGTCCGTCGCTGCTACGGTACTGAAAAACGTTGCGGCGCCGCACTCACCGTGTGGTCGGTAGTATGGCGAGATGACCTGCGGTGAGGCGCCGCACCGCGTCGTGTGGCATGGGCCATGGCTCTTGTAGTCCCAACCCACCGTGCACTCTATTCAAATAAAGAAATCGAGCTGTACGTAGATATTTTGTTTCGTAAGAAATATCTAGTGATTTGTCTTGGTAAAAAGCATTGCCTAATCCATTCTAAGGAGTAAGAATGTTTGTCTGTTACTTCTTCACGCTTAAGTAAACATATTCTTTTGAGCTCCAGAGGCCTTTTCGTAGTTTTTATTGAGAAAAAATGTACGGTTCTTGCGTGATAGTTACTATTAATAATGATTAGGGCCCGGATTTATATGTAAACACATATTTTTATTTTACGCGATTTTCAGCCTACAATGTGTTTTTACACGAATTATCATGTTTAGACTGTGAAAAACTAAGTTTTATTTTCCATATTTTTCCATATTTTAGGGTTTTACAAAGATAAGTCCATATTTTAAAAGAAAATGTCACAATCGTCCATATTTTCACAAAAATACAAAAAAAAAAAAATACGTTCCCGCCACCAAGCGCCACCTTTTCGTTCCTCTCGCGTTTTATCGTCGTATTCTGTTTTCAAAGAAGATTATTGAAGAAATAGAAAATAAAGTTTCAGATGCTGAAGGTCCCTCCTGTTACTGACATGGCTAAACTCAAGCTAAACTGAAGTAAAAAAATATCGTGAATTGTGAGTTGTGAACTCGTGACGTGCAGGGATCATTTAGCCAATATTAAGCGAACCGACGATCTTTTTTTTTAATGAAATAAGGGGGCAAACGAGCAAATGGGTCACCTGATGGAAAGCATCTTCCGTCCGTCCGGGTAGGGGATTGGGCCTCCGGTAAACTCAGCGAAAAACAGCGCAAGCGCTGTTTCACGCCGATTTTCTGTAAGCCCGTGGTATTTCTCCGGTCGAGCCGGCCCATTCTTGCCGAAGCATGGCTATCCCACGTCAAATCAGCAGCATGACGTGCGTTACGTGCTGTCATGCTTACAATATAATCGGCATGTCATGCAAGTTGCACAATTAATACTGTCACGTACATGTTCATTCCCAAACCAAGTATGCATAGGCAAAGCCAGTATAGCATATTTTTGGCCTACCAAATATGCATAGGCAAAGCCAGTATAGCATATTTTTGGCCTACCAAATATGCAGAGGCAAAGCCAGTATAGCATATTTCTTTCCTCTACCTCTTTGTTAACTGTCACGAGTGACTCTTTTCTTACCTACACTAAAACAACGTTTGATCATTGTAATTTTATACTCTATATTTTTTCCATATTTCCATTTTATACTCCGTATTTTTCCATATTTTAGATTTTTTAGTCCATGTTTTATGTACATATTTTGGATTTTTTAATCACGGATTTTAAAAAAATACGGATGTAACCTTGTCTAATCCCGAGTGAAGCATAGTAATGGCCGCCCGTGTAGGATGTGTGCGTGTCATTGGCGCCGTCACTCTATGTACAGTGACAGCGGGTTGTTGCGTGTGTGAGTGTCGGTCACGTGTACAATAAACGAAATTGTGACGAAATTGTCGTACCTTGCATGCTTCATCTCTTTATAGTGAATGCTCCATCCGTATTTTTTTTTAAATCCGTGTTTTTAATACACATTTTTCCCGGCCCTAATAATGATTAATCTGATGTTTTTAATTTAATATGCCTAATTTAGTTTTATAGCAACGCGCATCGGCGCCAGTAATATTTCAAAGCAACGCGCAAAAAGCAAGTAAGAAGATAAAAACCCCATTTTGTCAGTCGGTTAAAACAATAATGGAAGATTAATAACAAAACGTAATTTAATTGAATCGTGTATTAATTTTTCATTTCTTTTCGTCGGTTTCTTGCATCATTTATTTTCATGATCTACTCGATTAATCATGTTTTGTGTCCATTTGGTTTCTTTTGCTTACGTTGTAATATACAACAGAGACCTATATTATATAAGAAAACTAGCGACCCGCCCCGGCGTCGCACGGGTATAAAATATATAGCCGCTGAAAAAATGATCAAAATCGATATCCTATGATCCCTCACGTGGTCTATTAGTCTTAGCGTGATAAAATATAGCCTATAGCCTTCCTCGATAAAATTTTTGAAATCGGACTAGTAGTTCCTGAGATTAGCGCGTTCAAGTTAGCCCTTTCAAATAATTTTTCCCGTTTTTTCCACATTTTCCTCTATTTCTTCGCTCCTATTAGTCTTAGCGTGATACAATATAGCCTAAAACCATCCTCGATAAATCGGTTATCTAACACTGAAAGAATCATCAAAATATGTTGCATAGTTTTAAAGATTAAAGGGAACAAAGGGACATGAGGGAAAAAAAGCGACTTTGTTTTTTAATAAGTATAGACTACCCACCCACGGTAAAATTTGTTCACCGTCTTTAGCGAACCTACGTTGGTAGACTTATTTTTATAATAATTATTATTATCAGGTTAATGTTAGCAATGGCCCTTGATCGACTGAGTTTGACATAACCCATGGATTAGCTAGGACAGGGTGCAAGTATTACACCATAATCGTATATATCGGGCATGCCTAAGCCCATAAAACTTTTAGTTGTTTTCGACAAGACCAGAAAATAGTGCAAAGTAAAAACACAAAACAGTCAAAATATCGCGGCAATTTTCCAAATTTAATAAGCTCTACTCACGTGTAAAAAGTGTAACATTTAACTAGTGACAAAAACTATTAATACCACCTACGTGTGCTGATAGCTCTAATAGCTCCTGTCAACTCTCTCGTCAACCTTTTGACACCTAGCGTGTAGCGACATCTGTCGAGTCAAGTTGATGAGGTAAGTGTATGATTAAAACCTTTAAAAACAACAGTACACCTGCCTGCAGTCCAGGTGCCAGGTCCAGGTGAGTGCCAGCAGATGTGAGAACGTAACAGCAGGGCATTTTCGTCGTACGTTACAAAGAAAGAGGGTTATTACTTCCTCTCCTGCGCCGCGCCGGCGGTCTACGTCTTGTGATTTGTTCTCTTCCTTCTTACGAATTTTCGATTAGGCCACTTGTCTTGATGCGAGTTTAACATTTTTTCCAACCCAAAAAGTGCGACCTTTTTGCCGCAAGAGAGTCGGACATTATCTCCTCTCTTACGATATCTATATATACTTATCTAACTCTTCCTTCTTACTCAGCTTTCGTGTAACGTTTCCCGACCCGAGTTTAACAATTTTTTATTCGTCTTATAAAAAGTGCACAAAGCTAAATAAGATTTCACTTCAATAACATTCCGATATCCAACTGAAATATTTGTTATCGAACAATAACGTTCAGGCCAATACAATAAATCTTATAAGGAGGGTCAGCAAACAAAAGCCTTAATCAAGGTAATCGGTTTACGTTTTTGTTGTCTCTACTACGCGCTACGGTCTATTGCGTAAATCAGTGGTCCCCAACCTTTTTTTCATGCGGGCCACAAACATGTTTTGGTCTTGGTGTCGCGGGCCGCAACAAAATTTTTTATGGTTAAAAATATCATTTTTCAAAATTAACGATTTAAAAGTGGAAAATATTTCACGACTATCACGACGACTTTACATTATTTTACCGGTGGGCGTGAATTTCAAAATGGTTTAACATCACGCGGGCCGCAAATAAAGTCCCGGCGGGCCGCGGGTTGGGGATAGCTGGCGTAGATTGTAGAAAATGTAGATTAGTTTGTCAGACTTGGTACTATGCCGCTTTCTCACTCTACAGGTCTACTCACATCTGTGATGAATCTTATCAAAATCGATTTATTTAGAAGTTAGAAGTAGTCAAAAGCCTATTCGATGCTATCAAGCCAAACTACTTCTTTTTATGATTGTAAATGGTACCTATCTAAAATGCAAATACACGTTATAGTTTCATATTTAAATTAGATCTAAATCTAGTTTCTAGACCTTAAGTCTTATTAAACATACTGAAAGAATATTACAGAACCAAGCATTAATCATTTTAATATTTTATAATTTATTGTTCAATTAAATAATTAGACGTCTATAGATTTTTTTAGTTTAACCTCGAGTTTGTCATTATCGAGTTTAATATCCAATGATCTGTGACTACTTGAAGGACAAAGATCTATAAAGCCATTGATTTAACCCTTAAATATTATTATCATGAAAACTTAAAAACATTAATTTTGCTTGAAGATAATCAAACTATTAACCTGTATATTTTCAGGACTCTCCTGAATGCTCACAATACCACTTGCCTCTTATTTATTTATATTTATAAATTCTTTATTTGCTTAAAAAAAATAACAATATAAAATAACAAAAATAATAAAAAAGCAGGGAATACTTTTAGCAAATAGGCGGCCTTACCGCTTTCAGCGGTTCCTTCCTCTTATTCTATCTGTAATTTTACCTCCTCATGCCTCTTAACTGATACACCGATTTTTATGAAATTTACCTTGGGGTATGAAAATAAAAGATAAGAAAGAAGCCTACGAATCCCGAAAGACTGCATCTCACGATCCTCAAGTTCTTTACGACACGATTTTCTTCTTCCAAAAGCCTTCAACATAGGTCTATAAAGTACCCCGCAAACGATCATTTTTTTTGACAAGCATGTTTGATGTAATTTACGTTTTCATCAAATAGCAGCGCAGACGATCAAACGTGCATCAAACATGTTTGTCAAACAAGTAGCTAGAATCGGTTTGAGATCATTTTGTTTGACAAACACAGCAGAACACGCTCAAACACGTTTGTCAAACGCTACGCAAATCCAAATTTTCTTCAAACAGGTCAAACACGTAGTTTGACAAACGCTTCAAACAAAGCTGTACGCTATCAAACTGTTTGACAAACACGTAAAAACAATTCGATCGTTTGCGGGGTACTTAAGACCCACGATTGCAGCTAAGAGTTAATTCAATTATTATTAACTTTTTGTGCTTCTGACCTCTTCGGCCTATTGATGCCCAAAAGAGGTCATTTTCAGATCATTGTCAAAACGATTCACATCTTAATCAGTCGTCTTTTGAATCATCAAAATGTTTAATTTCAATTACATATTAGCATTTGTTTGTGTTTTCACTTTAGGTCAAAGTGTTTATCTTGCTAAAGGTAAGATTTTTATATTTGTATTTTAAAACAACTATTATTAATTAGTCTTAAAACTTTAATACAGTACTTAAATGGACTATATTTTATTGACATCAGATTTTCGGCTAACAGAAAGAACTAACAGAAAACTGAAAAGTTTTTAATCCTTGTAAGACTGTATACTTAAAATCGCTAATTTTATTCAGTTTCTTCCATCTGAAAGTTTCTTATAACCCTAATTTAACATCAAACAAATTCTAAAAGATCCTTGAAGTTGAAGCACTGTTGAATATTATTCTTTAATCCTTGTAACCGATTCGTCGCCACCTTGAATTTCTTAGTTACTTATTATTTTGATCCTTGTAAGCTTGTAAGACTGTATGAAGATTTTTCGATCCTTGAAGCATTGTATGAAGAATTGCTCCCCGTAACCCTATAAGTAATCGTCCACCTGGAATTTCCTAGTGACTTTGTAGTACCTACCTTGTGCGAGCGTATACAAACTATAATAATGGTCTAAATTCTAAAAGGTCCTTGCAGAACTCTATGACTATTTTTTATCCTTGTAACACTGTAGTTTATTCGTCGTCGACCTGGAAATTCCTAGTGACCTGGTAATGTTATTCAAATGCTAAAAGATCCTTGTAAGAATCTTCAATATTTTCTTGATTCTTGTATGTATGAAGATTTTCGATCCTTATAAAACTGTATGAAGATTTTTTGATCCTTGTAAGACTGTATGAAGATTTTGTGATCCTTGTAAGACTGTAAACTTTTTTTTATCCTCGTAAGTCTGTTGTAAGTTAATCATCTAGTCGTCCTTTCATCCTTGTAAGCCTGTCTATTCGTCCACCCGGAAGTTCTTAGTGACCTTGTAGTACCGCGTGCGCGCGTGCTCTTCCCGCCGCTCGAGCACGGCACGCGCGCGGTAGCTCATACAGCGACGTAAAGCGATGCAGGTTCCACCAGGATAGCTGCGGACGAAGCCCTGTCTGAAATAAATAGATTATATGAATCGATGTGAAAGAATTCAAGAGTCCAATCATTCAAGCTCTGGTTTCCTACAAAAGCGGTGCCATCACGTAGCGGCCGTAATACAGCGGTGAATGACGTCACTAGAACATTGTCTATGTTATATGTAAGCAACTAGCGACCCGCCCCGGCGTTGCACGGGTATAAAATATATAGCCACTGAAAAAATGATTAAAATCGATAGCCTGTGATCCTTCACGTGGTCTACTTCTGTAGACCACGTGTTTCCTGAGACGACCAGTAGTTCCTGAGATTAGCGCCTTCAAGTTAGCCCTTTCAAATAATTTTCCCCGTTTTTTCTACATTTTCCTCTATTCCTTTGCTCCTATTAGTCTTAGCGCAATAAAATATAGCCTTCCTCGATAAATTGGCTATCTAACACTGAAAGAATCATTAAAATCCGTTGCGTAGTTTTAAAGATTAAAGGGAACAAAGGGACATGAGGGAAAAAAACGACTTTGTTTTATAATATTATGTAAAAAAGCAAGAAAGAAAGAAACTTTATTTGGTAAGAATGATTGTACATTTATAAGAAGAAATAAAACATTTGAAAACCGTATCTACCAAATTGGTGCTTACTCAGCATGTGTTGCGATCAGTCGCAACGCTGGTTTTCAGTAAGCGCCTTATGCATTAAAATATGTAATAATATAAAATTAACTTTTAAGAATAGTGAATACACATTTAACAATCTTGACTCTTGACAGTCTTTAAAGTCTTTAAATATAAATAAACAATATAATTACGGCCGTATGAATAAAAACTTAGCGAGGGTTTTAACTACGTTTATACTATGTTAAAACCTGTTATAAACCCTCGCTAAGTTTTTATTCATACGACCGTTAATCTTTAGCAAATCTTTAACAATAACAATAATATTGACAGTGTAAATCACAAATAGCCATTAACATAATATTATCACTGTTATCACTCTGCTCGCATTAAATATAACATATAACAAAAATAATATAATTTTATAAATACAGGAACTAGAACTGTGTTGGATTCGCAGTAGAAATATTATTAAACGGAGTTTTTTTGTTTGTTTAGAAGATATTCGCGCAGTTTACGTTTGAACGTGACAATTGTTAAGCAGTTTCTGATAGGGGGAGGAATATTGTTCCAGCATTTTGTAGCCATATATTTAAAACTACCACGGAAAGCAGATTTACTAAATGACGGGTATATAAGCAGATCGGAATTTCGGACATCTCGCTTGGAAAAGTTTAATTTCTCATATAAGTACATTGGCCAATGAGTTTTAATTACACCAAACAACAAGGAGGCAAAATGAAGTGTCCGTCGGTTTTCCATTTTTAGAAAATTGTCTTTGTTGATGAAAGGGGTGACGTGGGCTCGGCGAGGAACTGGGAAACAGAAGCATGCATTTTGAATACGTTGAAAAATTCTTTTGCTTCTAGAGAGAATACAACCAGTAATTACAGTGTCAACATTATTTAATTTAGTTAGTAAGAGTTTAATTCTAAGGTCTTCTGTAAGATATTGCCGGATAGGGTAAATTATTTTTAAACGATAGAAACAGCTTCGGACTATTTGTACAGTGTTTTCTTCGAACTTCAACTGACTGTCTATTAACAGGCCTAAATTACGAGTGATTGGAATATTTTCTAAGGGTTTGTTATCGATTTTAACATGAGGATTAAATTTGTTTATATTGTTGATTTGGTTTTTAGTATCCAATACCTGAAATTTTGATTTGAGTGGATTTAAAATCAAGCCATTATCTTTTGACACTTTTACTAAATTATTCAAGTCTTCATTTAGTAACTTTACAGCTTCCAGAGTATCTTGAGGTTTAAAATGCATTAATAATTGGATATCATCTGCATACATATGGTGTTTACAATTATGGATACATTTGATCATGTCTGCCGAGTATAAAATGAAAAGTTTCGGCGCTAATATACCACCTTGTGGTACCCCATAGTCTAGAATTATAGCTTCAGAGTAGTTAGTGGAACCATCAGCGTTCTGTGTAATAACCTGTTGAGATCTGCCAAATAAGAATCCGTCTCTTCATCTGAGGGTGTAATAATGTCGTCAACTACGTCAAGTAAGGCAGTTGATGTGCTGTGTTGTCTACGGAAGCCTGATTGTCTCTTGGGTAGTATGTCGTTGCACTCTAAGTAATCAGTCATTTGTTTACAAACAATCTTTTCTAGTACTTTCGATAAAAAATGTAGAATACTAATAGGTCTAAGATCAGCAAGTGAAGTTGGTTCAGATTTTTTAAAAATAGGGCGAACTAAAGCTTTTTTCCATAGGTCTGGGAATACAGAAGATTTAATGGACTTATTGATGAGGTGAGTTATGAGTTTAAGTGTTCTAGGAAGAGTTAAATATATCATATCCATGCTTATGTCATCAACACCCCTTGCATTACTCTTTATGGAACAAATTGTATCACGAACTACATTTTCACTTACTGTGTTTAAAGAGAATATGCTACTGTTAAAACGATGAAACTCATAGTACGTTAGTTTAGATAGACTTGTGTTTTCTGTAAGAGGAATATTTGCGAAGTGTTTATTAATAAAATTAGGATCATTGAAGCTGCTTGGTAGTGAATTGCTTTTATTATTAAAATCAACAATGTTTTCCTTTATGTGCTTCCAGAGTATTCGCGGTTTGTCAGTGTTATTATTAATATACTGGTTAAAATAGGCCTTCTTTTCGTTGTATAGAGCTGTCGAAACAAGTGATTTCATTTCTTTATAATATGTTTTGTGTGATTCGTTCTTTGTTTTTTAAATTTTAACCGCGCTTTATCTCGTATTTTCATCATTTCTTTGATTGTGTCTGTTATCCAGGGGTATTTATGTTTCTGAATATGGGTGAATTTATATGGAACGTGACGGTCAATATTAATAGGTAAGCATTAAAGCTCGCGATCAGGTCCTTTATGTCGTCATGGTTATCAACCAATCGGTCCCAGTTTATGTCATTGACATCTTTGTCGAATTTTTCTATATCTATTTTTGTTAATGGTCTATAATACAGTTTCTTTTTAATAAATTTTACTTTTTTGGAGTGAAGTTCACATGTTATAAAGGCGTGACTACTTAAGTCTGATATATGATCAACATGAACTTTGTTAATTTTGTAGTTCGAACATACAGTGTCAATAAGGGTTTCAGAATGGCTTGTGAAATGCGTCGGAACGGTAATATATTGTTTAAGGGATAAGCACTCGAGAAAGTCTATGTATTTTTTGGCGTTGTTTTCTTGGTCTGCTAATAAATTAATATTGAAATCACCTAGGAGTATCAAATAGTCATACGAGGAAAATGAGCTTACAGATTCTGTAATCGCGTTAAAAAAGGTGTCAACGTTGAGCCACGGTGGACGGTAAGCGGTACCTATTATAAATTTTAAGTTATTAAATTTAGTAAGCAACCATATTTGTTTAACAATTGGGTCTGACGGATGGTCATGCACCTTCACGGTAAGTCCTCGGCGTACATAGAATCCTACCCCACCGCCCCGAGCACGCCCCGTACCGGCCGGCCGCGGCTTGTGGCGGAAAGAGTATCCGGCGGGCACCGGCGCCCGGAGCTCCTCGCCGGCGTGGAACCAAATCTCGTTGATGGCAAGGATGTCGACGTGGCGTGTCTCCACAGCGGCGACGAACTCGTCGTGCTTGTTGCAGAGTGATCCTGGATTCAGTAGACCTAGTGGTACATTTTTATGCTGCAAAAATTTTATAGTGAAAGCTATAAATATTGATATGAACTTTGAATTAATAACATATTTTGTTAATAATGTAATATGCCGCCAGCATAGTTTAAATATCATAAAATATAAAATATTAACAAAAAAACTAAATATAATATGAGACTCTGGGGGATAAAGCAAATTAATAAAATCTTCTACATTGTATGGAATAAGTACAAAAATAGTATGTTATTTAAAAAGATAAAACCGACTTCAAGTTGTACGTAATTAAGCATTAAAATTCCCTATCTCAAAAACTACTGAACCGATTTTGATGAAACTTGCAGCATTCCCTAAGTTGAACAATCTCTAGTACAACAAAAAAAGAATCACTTAAATCGGACTTGTAGTTCTGGAGATATGCGTGCACAAACATAAAAACATACATACATACATACATACATACATACATACATACATACATACATACATACATACATACATACATACATACATACATACATACATACACTTTCGAAATTTGGCACATTTGTTCAGAAGCTGCTATAGATTAACATATACAAAAACTGGACAGTTCTGGAAATATTACATACATACGCGTCGAATTGATAACCTCCTTTTTTTGAAGTCGGTTAAAAAAGGGGATTGTACATATTTTTACAACTAGCCAACATTTGCAAAATTAAAAACACGTGTTAGGTCCGCCTCTGTACGTATGGCATGCACTGGCTTCCAGTCGGCTTGGCGCACGAATATGCGCCCCCGCTTTGTCCACGAGTACCGCCATTGCAAACGCCGGTACTCCTCGCGGGCCTGGTAAAACAGCATGCAGTTAGCGCGCGTCCGCCGCTCGTTGACGTAGACGCGACGCGGCGCCCCGGGCGCGCCCAGGTCGGCGCTGCTGAGCGTGCGGCGCACCCGGGCGGCGCGTAGCAGCTCGTCGCGCAGTTCGCGCCGCGCCAGCCGTACCACGATGCGCCGCGCGCACCGCTCCTCCGCCGCGGTGGCGTCGCCCGTGGGGGACCGCTCCACCGCGCCGACCCGCTCGGCAAATACAATGTCGGCGCTATTCAGCTGCACACCCAGTTTTGTAGCCAGCACGGTGACTGTGTGGACGGTATTTTCGCCGGTGGTCTCGGGTAGGTTACCCACGTCCAAGTCCGCCAGCAGCGCCTCCTGGTCCCTGTCGTTGATCTCATACTTGAGTAGCGAGACCATCTGCTCTAGCTCAGTTACTTTAGGCGAAGATGATGGGTTCTCCTGACGCTGCTCTACCACTTCGATTGGGCGTTCCAGGCTGTCGAGTCTCTTGTGCATATCAGAACGCCACTCCGACATTTCTTGACGATACTCTCGCAGTTCTGCCATATACAGGGCCATCTCCTACGCATCTCTACAATTTCGGACACGTCAGCTGAAAATATTTGGGACGGGGAATGGCATGTACTATTTAGTGTGCTAGGGCTAGCTGGATTAAGCGGAGTCGTTTCCTTTTTGTTGCGGCAGTCGGAGCATAACCAAGACTTTTTCGTATAGATATCGCCGACACATATTTTATGATATACTTTTGTACATTTGCTACACTTAACGGCATCTTGCGGCGAGAGGTTTTTAGATTTCATGATTAATTAATCTTCAATAGGTTCTTCCCGAAGAAGTAACCGGCACTCAACACAGATGGCGCTTCTTTAAACCTTAATTATAGCTTTTTTATTTATATGGAAGATAAATTTGAAATGTCACTGTTTTATTAAGTTAAATACTTAATTGTTTATTATTTATTTATTTTATTACTCACTGTACATAGAGAGTTGCCAAATATACTCATTTCAGTCCTGATATCAGAGAACAATTGCGCGCGCTTTATTATTATTATAGGTTTCATGCAAAGTGCACTGAAATGAAACTAGTGTTCAAGGTTAAAACTTTACAAATTAAACTTTTTAATTTTACGCTACGATCTGTTTTCTTATTGTTTTATCGTATCACTTTGTCCCTTTTGGTTTCAATTTAAATATTATTTACTTATTTACTTAGATATCACTTTAAAACTATTTTTAAATATTTTTAAGCTAGAGCGAAACAAAAACTATGCGTGACCGAGCCTTTATGTATAGATATGGCGCGGTTTCCTAGAGAACGGTCAGTTACACGTTCTCTAGGAAACGCTCTCAACGTTCTAGTGACGTCACTCACCGCGGTATTACGGCCGCTACATGACGGCAGCGCTTTTGGAGGAAACTAGAGCTTTAAACAGGCCATAGACGGACCACAAGTTGCAGTCGGGAACGACTGCTCTAGAGCGGTTGCGTTGCACCGACCGCTCAAGAACTGCTCGAGCGGTCCGTGTATTGCAGATATGAATTTAGTATGGATACTGCAGATCGCCGTGCGGCAAACGCATCTTGCTGACTCGACTACAAGATGCGGTCCGTCTATGGTCGGTCTTACTAGTTCTGTTAGAGACTAAATGCTAGGGTATACGAAATGATACAAATAAGTCAAGTATAGTAACTAGTAAAGTTCCATTTATATGAGTCCGCGCGATAGAGCGGTTTGGCCGCTACACAATGAAATCGAGCCTAAGGTAGAGTTGTAGAGAAAGGTAGCAAATCGTGGCGGGGCCATGTAACATGTGTGAGAAACTACTTTGGTTATTAGTTTTTAAAGGTCTAGAGTCTAGACTCTACAATCTAGAGTTGAAAGTCTTTATTAGAGTTGTGTTATTTTGTAGTCTGTAAAGGACTTGCTACTCCTCTGAAGGTGCGTGCACTTTGTCAGCCATTTCTGTTTATTACAGGCTGTAACAAAATTAATTGATAATACTTTAGGGTGTGTATATGTCCCTTCTATAGAGTTCACTGTGAAAGTAGCTGCGCTGAAATAGCAAAAATTTTTTTGTGATTTGTTTGTGGAAGCACGTCATGATTTTTCCCATACAATGGTGCAAAAAGTTACTCTTTCATCGCTGCCACTTTCACAGCGAACTCTATATTGGGAACCCATAGTATTATCACTCGGTTCTGTTACACCCAGTATAAAAGTTGATCTTGTAGTTTAGCTTTTGATTGTTATGAAATGACAAACTAATTAAAATAAGAAATCATTGGACATTTACATTTGCACCGGGGGTTCCCTGCAATCTTATCCCCTATATCCCTGTATATATATATATATATATATCCCTGCGATATTTCTAACTTTGTGTTCTCTGACCCATGTATTTCCGGCGCAAAGTTTCGGTAGTGAAATGAGACCTTTTCCACGTCAGGTCATATCGTTTCCGATGACCCTGATTCAAAAATAAACGAGTCAATATCATCAGGGATACTGTACTAGTTGGCTCGTAAAATAAATCACTCAAGACCATTCTACGGTTCAAAATTACCTCTAGCGCGATGTAAAGCCCCAAAAGCGCTACCTGCTATTGAAAGGTGGAACTAACACGGTTAAGCTAATTCGTCCGTTTGCCGTTAGATGGCATTATTGACTTGCAGTTTTATTAAAAAACTTGAACCAAAATTTCTGTCGTCTTGTTATATTACCTCTTCATGCAATACTGCTGGGCCAGTTTGATGAAATTTTGGTATGATATGGAAAAACAATATTTTCTCACTTCCGGGCGGAAAACGTCAACTTTCTTTCCGCTGCGCTTACCGATGTTGCCGTTTTCCGCCTCCGTCGATGAGAAAAATAGTGTACGCACCATAGGCAGTAAATAAGAAAGTCTCAGATCACATGTTTGTTAACCTCGGCTTCGCCTCGGCCAACAATCACATGTGATCTGAGACATTTCTTATTTTCCTGCCCTAGGTGCGTATTGGGGGGGCTGGCGACAGGCTCACGACACACGTACTTGAAACAGCTTTGTAACAATTCTCCTTAATTTTAATTGTGTTCTGTGCTCAGTGGCGGCGTTAGGGCGAGCAACGCTGGGTGGCCGCCCGGGGCGCTGGGTAAAAAGGGGCGCCAAGTTTTCCAGCACTACTAGCACCCTGGGCGCCGAAGAAGTCTCCCCCAGGGCGCTGGTGGTGCTAAAACCGGTTTGTGCTACTGCTACACTATTCTACTAGCACTTACTTGCAGTAACACCCAGGTGTACACGAACCCAGCTTTCTCGGCAGCCTGTAGACGCGATGGGTGCGATTCGCCGACGTCCAGCAATAATACTCCTCGTAGAACGCGCACGAACGATAGACCTCCTCAGATGGACATTGGCTTTCTAGGCGGATAAATTGAACAAATAAATGTTTAAAAAGGAAGAGAGACTTGTGTAGGTGCCTACTCAGGTTGCCCTTAGATGTTAAAGGGTTAATTCACCCTTACTCATCTATACTATAATATTATAAAGAGGTAAACTTTGTTTGTTTGTTTAATTGTAATGAATAGGCTCAAAAACTACTGGACCGATTTTAAAAATTCTTTCACCATTCGAAAGCTACATTATTTACGAGTAACATAGGCTAATTTTTATTTTGGAAAAATAGGGTTCCGTAAGATATTTCAGTTTTTCGAAAACAAGCAGAAAATTTACTTATTTTGCGTACGCTGCCTAAACTATAAAAGATAGAATCATACAATGTTCTAAGTAAATGTAGATCTTATATATATCTACAAAAATGTTCGCAACACACTATACCTATCTATGTCAAGTGAGGCACAACAACCATTTTTTTTATTTGAAAATCTTGTTTTTTTGGACTACATTTAAACGCATTTATTTTACCCATGCTAATAAAAGGGTTATTAAATCAAAATAAATTATTTCATCACTAAGGACAATTTATGTAGATAATATGTGGTCTTTGAATGATTAAAATTGGACGTGTGGTTTAGAAGTTATGGCGAAATTAAAATATTGCGAATTACGCCCGTTTCGAAGTGGGCGCTACCAAGGTGCGCTCGCGGGAGGGGGAGTTTAGATCTATGTAGTATGTTACATCTATGAGTAGTAGTTAGTAGTAGTAGATCTGTGAGTAAACAAACAAAGTTTACCTCTTTATAATATTAGTATAGATTAAAAACTACTGAATCGATTTTAATCATTTATTCAGTGAGTGACATAGGCTATAATATATTCTATACCCGTGCGAAGCCGGGGCAGGTCGCTAGTAAATACTAAAGAGTTTCTGAGTAGATGTACTCAAAGTACTGATGAGCTGATTTGCAATTTTTTTAGGTAACCAAAAAATAAAATATTAAGGTTAAAATATTAGTGATTGGACAATACTTATAGTCATTGGACAGAGCACAAAAACACTTTTATTAAGGTTGCTTTAAAAACTACCTGTTTTTCTTTAACATCAGGCGTTCAGATTTTAAAGCAATCTTTATAAATATTGTGTTTTTGTGTTTTGTCCAATGACTGGTACTGTCCAATTACTAGTCGTTTAATTACTCTATATTCTCCGTTCTCGTTTTTTTGCATTGTCAAGCTAAAACTACACTATACTACTTACTTATCATAGTACTCTGCACAACAGCAATAAATAAACTCAAACATAAAATGCGATACATTTTCGCACATAACGCAAAATATTTCGATAGCTATCGGCTATTACCTTATTTATTACACAATTATTGCAAGGGAATGTAATTAAATTTTAATTATATAAAACGTCCATAACGTGTCCATAATTTCCATACTATTTCAGTAATGTTTTTGATACCATGTCAACCTTTTTGCAGGTAGATTTAAGTTTTATTATGGATAATCAATTTATCGAGAAAATCGAGAGATTTTTAACATCAAAGTGCGGCCAAAAGATCTAAGAATCAGTAGAAAATGTGGAAAAAATTGGGAAATTATTTTTTCAACACTAGATCATGCCAGCAACTCCGTTGCACGAAAACTCGTTTATCGCGCGGTAAGGTCACAGCACACGTCATATCGACTCGCAAAGAGATCGTCACCGTATCGCCTTTCGTCTCGCCGTCAACCAGGCGTCAACCAGGCGTCAACCAGGCGTCAACCTAACGTATGCATGTAACCAAAGCGTATCAGTAGCGCCTGTACGTAAACTTGGCTACGGCTAGGCGACGCCTCGCCGGCTCGCCGACCGCTGTCCACTTCCGAGGCCAGGCGATTACGCGGTTCCGCACGTGTGCGGAAGAAGGCAGTAGCACTGAGCACAGAATATATATTAGTAGTACCAAGCAGTAGGGAGTTTCATATAAACAATATTGAACGGCTCGAGGCGATACGGTGCCGATCCCGTTCCGAGTTGATATGTGTGCTGTGACCTGTAACCGTAAATTTTTCGAGATAGAAACAAGCCTGTCCTTTCTCGGGATTAGGGATTGCAAAAAAAGGATTTTTAGAAAAATCCGGATTTACGGATTTTTTCATCTTCAAATCCGGATCATCCGGATAATCCGGATTTTTTGTAATTTTTAAAATATTTTTGATAAACAGCTTTAACGAGTATTTGTAGCATAACGACTTGTAGATTCTGTGAGGAGGAGGATGAAACACCTATTCACCTTCTCCTCGACTGTCCTGCTCTACTACAGAGCAGGAACAGGCACCTTGGTCGCCACGAATACTCATCCACAGAAGAAATTCGTGGCACCAACATGGCATATCGTTCAATTAATGAGCAGTATTGGGTTGGAATCACAATTGGAAGGAGTCACAATAGATCCTCATGGGTCGCAGTGACGTAAGGGTTATAGCGACCTGCCTTCTTTAATAAGAAAAAAAACTTTCAATTTTAACTTAAAAATACCCATATTTTTTCAACTACATATTTAAAACTATTTAAAAATGTGAAATTTTTGTTAACAAGACAATCCTAAGCAATCTCCGCTTTATCAACATTTCTTCGTCATTTTTACACATACAGTCGTCAGCCGCTCATCATTAAATTATGCTCCAAGATCTGTAAGCATAGAGTCCACCTCTTACAAAAAATAGGTCGCAGACAAGAACAATTATCAACAGTACGAGAGGTAGGGTTGAAGTGGACGAGCAAGGAATTCACTATGACAACGTATGTAGTGGTGGTGGTGCTAATCTCACTGAAGCGCAGACTCGCTATGTATTTTGCTCGTCATAACCAACGATGCGCAAACTGATTGACCGATTTACGATTTACAAAAGTTCCAACTCAGAGTCTGCCAGAGAGCAATAGAGCTCAAATCTCAATAAATCAAAAAACATAATGTGCTCCCAAACTAGAATCACAGACGTAGGAATCAAGACGGCCAAGCTAAAGTGGCATTGGGCTGGTGACGCTATCCGCATACATGCTGGATATCGACTGAGTGGGTTTCTAGGCCTAAGAAAAGCGAAAAGCGCTATGCTTTGGAGGTATTTTTTCCTGCAGACCACTGTAATCCTGACGTTGAGATGATCTTTGAGGATCTATTGTGACTCTTTCGTATTAGAGTACCGGCCCCAACCTAGTGCTGCTCATAAATTTAACTATGTGATTAGGATTGGTGCCACAAATTTCCTCTTTAGTAGATTAGGAGAGTTTTTGCTTTGTAGTAGAGCAGTAGAATCAATTAGAAGGTGAATAGGTGTATGATGTATCACAGAATCTGCAGGTCGTAATGCTATTAACACCTATTATTCTGTAAAGGTGCTTGTTGAGTTTACAATGTCCTGTTAGCAGCGACCACATAACCCAATAGACGCCTAATGCAAGGCAAATACTGTCTGGCAACATGTAAGACTAATAGGTCTTACTTGAGACAATGACAGCGAAATCTGTCTCATTATCGACCACTTCCGTGACCTATGTACATCTCATGCGTCTACTACTAAATAAAATACGATAAAAGCGAAATATGGCTCCCTGTACAGTAAAATGGTGTGGAAAATGTAGCCAATCGTCTAATTTTAGCAAAGACGGCATAACTTTTCATAGGTAAGCCAATTTTAAGATTTATATTGTCAGGAATCAATTTCTTCAGAGCTCAACTTACGCTGGTCCGAATACGTCAAGGAAAACGTTTGTTTATAAGTATTTCCCTTTCTATCATACACAAACTAGTAATCCTTATCCTTTCTTTCATTACTGTCAAGCCGAGTCAAGCGTCACTAGTGATGCGATGATTGACTTTTTATCAGTTAAACAAATTGTTTTTTTTTTTTCATATTGTTGAAAAAGAGTAATATTTTATGAATTGTTTTTGTAAACGTGTGTAAGTATGTGTTTTTTAAATTTTTAACCGACTTCCAAAAAACGAAGAGGTTATAATATGTTCGGCTGTGTTTTTTTTTTGTATGTTCAACGATTACTCCGGCGTTTGTGAAACGAAATTTTTGTTTTGTTGTATTAGGTTTCACTCCAATTTGGTACCATGTTCACAAAAGTGGTGACCTGATGGGATCCAGGAGTAATCGAGGGAACTCCTCGAAATTTATATGGAAACATATGGTGATTTTGGTTTTATGTGAAGTGTACTAAGAATATGCTACCAAAAAGTCAAATATTGGGTCAAGGTATACCATGTTTTCGAAGATGCTGAGAGAACTCCTGACTCCTTATAGATACACGTTTGGGAGTTTCGGCGTTGTTTTAAGTACAGAAAGCATATGCTACCACGCAATTCAAATTCATCATCATCATCATCGTCATCATCATCATTACCACGTCGTGTTAAGGTCACCAATGTCTCATGGCACAAAGTAGATAACAGTACAACTTACAAAGCATAGGTATGGAATATGGATACAATAATAATAATTATGTACATAACAACACCAATTATTAATATAGGCTGTTTATACACGTATAACGATTTGATTGTAAGCGAAAGTTCCTGTATCAAATATGTGCCATTCCACAAGATTTCACAAGATCACATAGAGTTATTATTTGCAAGTATTAGATCTCATGGTGTGAGCAACGATAACCCGACGCCTCGCTTATTTGAATCCATCTATAAAAAAATATTGATACACACAGTTGAAGTATCTACGGGTAACTGCATACCTTTAGAGAATATATCAATTCTGAACTGCTCATCTGCACTGCAAAGAATAAATTTGACTACAACGGCAGAAGATAAGAGCGAAATTCAGTTCGGCACCGAAAGTCATCAAGATTTAGACAGTGCCATAGAATCAATTTGCTTATCTCAGTTTGCTGAAAATACTATTGAGTACATAGCAGGTTTTGTTGCTAGCTCTTTAATAAAGCATTTGAGATGTAAAACCTGCATAGGGGCATTGATTATTTTAAACGAAAATGCTAACAGTTTTATAGCTTACAGAGACATGGGTGGCTTAATCTACCCGTCACAAAGTGTTGTTAAAATTTGCCGTCGCTGTGAAGTTATCATGAAATTGTATCTTGGAGGCGTAAAGAAAAGTGAACCGCGTAAAGCAGAGTTTTTAGTCAATAAAACTTCAAGCAGCTTTATTGGTGAACAACTTTTTTCAGAAATAAGTTTCCATCAATTTCATTGTGAAGAAACCAATCATGTGGTGGATTTAGCAAATAGTGTGATGTATAAATACATAACTGCAAGATTGGTATTTCTTACAAAATCTTCGGTTCAGAAACCTGCAGTTCGGAGAATTTGTACGAAGTTAATTCATTTTAAAAATGATTAAATATTAATTTATAAAAGTCTTTTCTTCATTCTACACTTAAAAATAAAATAAATATTATGTACTGTTTTTTTTCTTTTGGCCAGCGCTTCTCGTACTTCCCATCACTAATTATGATTTATGACATGCCGTGAATTTGAATTGGCCAATCGTAATGCATTTCTTCCCTCACCCCCCGCGTCGCTTACCTCAGCGCATTGACACAATTATTTGTTAAGAGAAATCAAAACATTAGGCGTCTATTGGGTTATGTGGTCGCTGCCTGTTAGGCTTCTGGCAAGGAGCCTATTTTCTTTTCTTACTAGCCAACTCAGTACCAGATAGGTATAGCTGAATCCAGATGCCAGAATATTTGAAACATATTTTGTAACTGGCACCGACTTCAAAATTATGAAGATTGAGTACAGAAATAGTTGAGCTTTAGCCGAATTCGGAAAAAGGCACCATCATATAGGAAAAATTATTTAATACTTTTTAGTTCATATTATAAGAATGTTATTATTGCTTTTACCTTGGAAGTCGGTTTTAATTTTTTGTTAAAAATAATCATTTCACTCTTATAGTTACCTAGCAAAACCATCGCGTACAATACGTAGAATAATACACCTGTATATTATTCTACGTATCTTATTACAATAATTTAACAGTCACACTTACAAAATATAATATTATCAGCTGCAGATAATTTTAAATAATACATTTAAAAAAAATCGAAGTGGACACGTGCTAGGGCCGCGTCAAACCGGAATAGCAGCGGCGAGGCTTTCAGTGTCATATAATTTTAAACTATCTTTATTATTGTAATACATAGTATCGCTTGCGAAGTCTACGGCCACCCGTGGCCGCTCGTGGCCGCGATTGGTAAGTGTGACAGTGCACTAGCATGTTACTTGTATTATCGAAGCAACTTACTTCTCTGAAGTAATGTCAAATGTGTGCCTTACGCTCTGCAGATAAGGTTGAATATTTTGTTATGTTAAATTATGGTGAGATTGTTGACCCTGACGTGGTAATGATGATAATGATGATGAATGTAATTTGTATAGGAGCATACGCTTTCAGTTTTTAAAACAGCGCCTAAGCCCCCAAACTTACCAGGACAAAACAAACCTATAAGCAATCCGGAGTTCTCTTAGTATCTTAGGAACCATATACCTTGGTGCAAAATCTTGCGTTTTGGTAGCAAATGCTTAGGAAGCTTCTCATAAAATCAAAATCACCATACGTTTCCATATAAATTTCGAGGAGTTCCCTCGATTACTCATGGATCCTATCATTAGGTCACCACTTTTGTGAACATGATACCAAATTGGAGTGAAACTTAATACAACAAAACAAAAATTTCGAAAATCGGTTCACAAGCGGCGGAGTAATCGTTGAACATACAAAAATAAAAAAAAAATAAAAAAAATATCCACAACCTCCTCGTTTTTAGGGTTCCGTACCTCAAAAGGAAAAAACGGAACCCTTATAGGATCACTTTGTTGTCCGTCTGTCCGTCCGTCCGTCTGTCAAGACCCTTTTTCTCAGGAACGCGTGGAGGTATGAAGCTGAAATTTATATCAATTACTCAAGTCTACTGTCCCTTGAAGCTATGAAAAAATCAAACATCTAAGCCAACGCAATCAAAAGATACAGCCGTTTATGCCGCAAATTTTCGACACTTGCAAGGGAATCAAAACCTACAGGGTGCTTCCCGTGAACTCAGAATCTTGAAATTTGGTACGAAGCAACGTCTTATAGCATAGACAAAGGAAAAATTACGAAAACCATAAATTTTTAGTTACATCACATAATATATATTTTTTTAATAATTTTAAACTTACTACCCATTTCCTCATAAACGCGTAGAGGTATTAAATTGAAATTCATACCAAATACTCAGGTCTATAATACCTTTAAGCTGTAACAAAATCAAACTTCTATGTCAACGCAATCAAAAGAAACAGCAATTTAAGCTGCATATTTTGAAACTCGCAAGTACTCGCAAGGGAATCAAAACCTAAAGGGTACTTCCAGTCGACCTAGAATCTTGAAATTTGGCATGAAGCAACGTTTTATAGCACACATAAAGGAAAAATTCCGAAAACCTTAAATTTTTAGTTACATTACAAAATATATAAACGATAAAGAGATCTTTGTCTTAAATTTATGCTCCTCCATCTTTCCCCATTGTAATGTTATGAATTTCATTTTGCAATAAAAATACCATAGTTATGACTCGATTGTCGTAATGAACGAACTTTGTAAACCTTGCAGGTTTGTACGGAACCCTCGGTGCGCGAGTCCGACTCGCACTTGGCTGGTTTTTGGAAGTCAATTAAAAATATTTATCTTCATTGCATTTATATTCTCATATAAGTATTTAGAAAACATAACAATCAATAAGATAGGTTTAAGAAATTAAAATATGTCATTATTTCTTTTAAATAAAATGTAAATAAATGTAATTACAACCATCAAATAACTACATAATGCAATATTAGACAAACGAAATTCTGACTTTGTTACGTGTAGACCACGCAAAGTTGTGATAGCGCCTTTAATCAATTACACGATACATTAAAATTAATTTTATATTACGTAAAAGCTTCTTTTTCATAATTTTATCTACTATTCGAAAAAACCGAAAATCCGGATTTTTCAAAGGCCCAAAAAATCCGGATTATCCGGATTTTTTGGATTTCGAAGTATCCGGATTGCAATCCCTACTCGGGATTCTAAGTATCTCCATACCCATCAAAATCGACTCAGCAGTTTGGGTGTGAAGAGGTACAGACAGACACACTTTCGCATTTATAATATTACTAGATGACGCCCGCAACTTCGCAGGGCTATGACCTATTGCCTATCACGTAAAAATAGCGATCAACAATCCACTATCAATAATCGCGCGATAGATTGCTGGTTGTCAAAAACAATGGTGTCATGTAAGCGATCGATTGCAATTTTATTGTTTTGGCTGTTAAATGAAATTGCGATTTTGGATCAATTATCACGCAATAATTGCTATCGCATTGCTCTCGCAAGATACGTGATACAGCGGCCGTTACGCCAAAACTCGTTTATCGCGCGGGAACTGTACATTTTCCGGGATAAAAAGTATCCTATGTCCTTTCCCGGGACTCAAAGTATCTCCATACCAAATTTCAGCAAAATCTGTTCAGCGGCTTCGGCGTAAAGAGGTAACTCGTAACAGACAGACACACTTTCGCATTTATAATATTAGTATGGATTGTATATATTATATAGTAAGGAAGTATGGATTACGTGAGATAGTGGCCACTGAAGTTCGAGTTCATAGAATTGGCAGCGCCCGTGTTTAGTATCACATGAACTTTTTGGCAGTACTTTTGACCAAAATCATTTTCTCATACGAAAATATTTAACATGTTTGAGTTATTTTTCAGCTTAAAATAGTAATTACCTAGGTTCCTGTACAAAAATTAACTTCAAAATATTTAAACACTAAAAATTTTTTTTTTGTATTTAAATATTTTGTAGTAAATTTGCTATTTATTTATATATTTATTAGTGTTTTACTCTATTTTTTAGTGTTTAAATATTTAGTAGTAAACTTAGTAAAAAAAATTTATACACAATTTTTTTTAGTGTTTAAATATTTTGAAGTTAATTTTTGTGCAGGAACCTAGGTAATTACTATTTTAAGCTGAAAAATAACTCAAACATGTTAAATATTTTCGTATGACAAAATGATTTTGTTATTACGTATGTATGAGAATTTCGAGGGTAGCCCGGCCCTTAATGTGGCAGATTTATAATATGGTACTAACACTAAGCCCCCTCATAATTCAAAATTATTTAACCTATTTCAGAGCAATGTCCCACCAACGAGGAGTACCTGCTGTGCGGCTCGATCTGCCCCGCCAACTGCACTGACCTCAACCCCGACTGCTCTGACGACTGCGCCGAGGGCTGCTTTTGTCTGAACGGGTACGTCAGGGACGCGAATGGAACTTGCATCAGCATTGACAAGTGTCCAGGTAAATTATTGTATTTTGTATAAGGGACGTATGACCGGACGTATAGGGAACATCCACAAAGAAAATGCTACTGGTGTTGGCAAACCGATATTTGAAGTTGATTATTTACATAACATGTGGTGTCACATTAGTTCCTAACTTTCTTTTCCTAGTTATTTGTACATAGACACAACAGATGTATGCGTTGTAACTGGTATAGTCAAAGATTTTTCATGGTAAAGTCGTACATAATATTTTATATTATTGTAAAGACCAATAAATTACAAATTGTTAAGGTCTGTCTGCGACATTATATTTCGCTTTTATTGAGATTGCAATGTCAACAATTCATAAAATTAATTTACAAATGCTACTACCACAACATCAGCAGTATTTCCGGACCAATACGACATGCAGACCTTCAAAAAGGCCGGCAACGGACTATAAGCTCTTATAATGTTGTGACTTGCGAGTGTCCATGGGCGACGGTAGTTACATTCCATCAGGTGACCCGTTTGCTCGTTTGCCCCCTTTTTTAATTTAAAAAAAATCTGAGTGTCTAAACACACTAGGCCGAAAATACGCGCCTGAAGTTCTACATGACTACGCCTGCAATGTATTTTAAATTACCGATGACACGCCATGCCGAAAATACATCGCGTAATATTGTATGCGTATTGCGTAGCGCACTGCAATTTGCAAGCGATAATCATGCCGAACTTCGGCCGCGTATTTTCGGCCTAGTGTGTTTAAAGTTTAGACCCGTTTGCTTGTTTGCCCTCTTAATTAATAAAAAAAAACTTGAGAGGTGTCAAGGGACACCCGGATGGATCATGGAACGAAGTTATAAAAAAAAAAAACTCATCTTTTGACGCCCAAGAATACTAACAACGACACTTTTGTGCAATTGTAATAAAATTTATATATACGACGGTAGATGTCATAGTTTATTTTCAAAAACGCCATCTAGTTGACGCATAGGAATACTATCAACGCCTTCTGCCCCTAATAGGCAGGTACTAATAAAAAAGTGTCGAGGTCAATTAGTGTCGCTCCGTCTAGTCCTTTCGCACCGCCGAACGCGCCATGAGGAACTTCATTCCAAAAAATCTAAGAATGCAGAAGTCGCTATCCAAGCCCTAAAAACATTCTAGGTCCCAGCCAATGTGGTGACAACGAGGAGTTTGTGCCGTGCGCCACCGTGTGCCCAGCGACCTGCCGCGTACCGGAGCCAGAGGTCTGCGGTGCAGCTTGCGGGATGGGCTGCTTCTGTAAAGACGGCTTCTACAGAGACGAGAGGAGTAACAAGTGTGTTACACTGGATAATTGTCCTGCTGGTGAGTAGACTTTGCGTAGTTTTATAATGCTTGAACGCTTTTCGGGACATCTTGTAGGCTAGGCTGCTCCTACAGAGCAACTAAAAATAAAAACCGGCCAAGTGCGAGTTGGACTCGCCCATGAAGGGTTCCGCAGCAGCAATAAGAATTGTTTCTATGAAATTATAAGGCTTTTGATTTATTTTAATATTTCATTTTTGATATAATGAAAGTTAAGTTAAGGTTTATCATTTATGACGTATAAAAAAACTACTGGCTAGATCTCGTTCAAACTCAAAACTCAAACTCAAATTTTTTTATTCAGAATAAATTTTTGCAAATATTTTCTGAAAGTCTACATGATGCTACCACCGGTTCGGGAACTAACCCGGCGAGAAGAACCGGCGTAAGAAACTCGCAGGGGGCCCACTTTATTTACCAAAAAAAGTGAGAAAAAAATTAATCTTTTAAAATAAAGTTTACAATGCTGTAACTTAAAATTATACAATGTCAACATACATACATAAATGTAAGTCATAAAATAATGTAGAAGTAGCCTTGCAAGCAGCCATCCTACTCCCAAGATGTGCCGTCGTTTATGAAATCATTGACCTTATAATAGGCTTTGGCACACAAACGTTCTTTGACTACTTTTTTAAATTTATTAATGGAAAGATTCTGAACGTTTTCTGGGATTTTATTGTAAAGGCGTACACATTGACCTTTAAAAGATTTACTAACTTTACTAAGTCTGATCACCGGTATTTCTAGTTTATACTTATTTCTAGTGTTTCTTCCGTGACTGTCACTTTTGGTTGTAAATTTACTAAGATTCTTTTTAACATATAAAACATTATCCAAAATGTATTGAGAAGCAACAGTTAGAATACCAATTTTCGTTGGTAGTTTTTATAGTAATGTACATCATATATTTTTTTTAGAATTATCATGCCCCTACTTTATAAGTTAGAGGGGGGGGGACACATTTTGCCACTTTGGAAGAGTCTCTCTCGCAAACTATTCAGGTTAGAAAAAATGATATCACAAACCGCAATATGATTTTTGAAGACCTATCCATAGATACCCCACACGCATAGGCCAGATGAAAAAAAATTTTTTTGTTTCAGTTGTACCTATGGGAACCCCTAAAATTTTTAATAATTGTACCATTTTTGTATCAAAATCTTAATGCGGTTCACAGACTACATCTACTTACCAAGTTTCAATAGTATAGCTCTTATAGTTTCGGAGAAAAGTGCCTGTGACATACGGACGGACAGACAGACAGACAGACAAACAGACATGACGAATCTATAAGGGTAGGTATATATATATATATATATATATATATATATATATATATATATATATATATATATACATATACTATATATATATATATATATATACTTGTAATAATAATAATAATAAAATAAAATAAAAACTATCATTTCAATCGATTAAATTTTTAACCCATTTTTTATAAAAATCGATTTTTTTGATTAATTAGTCGAAACCTACGATTAATAAAACTAGTCGAAACCCTTACAATCGATTAAAAAATATCGACAATCGAAAAACAACAATCTATTGTTCGATTAATCGATTTCGATGTTACAACACTAATCTCCAACCGTCTTACGGTTTTTCGATCAGCACGAAAATCTGACGCGAGTTTCACAGCTTTTACCCATCCCACAAAAGTGCTCAACGCCGCTAAAGAAGTTTTCACTTCAATAAGTGTGTTACCCTGGATATTGTCCTGCTAGTGAGTACTATCCTGCCTACCAGCTGGTTACCAGCATAAGATAGGTGCTAAAGAATCGAGAACAATAATTATTTTGTGTCATTATGGGTTCGCCGTTGGTAATTATTACCAACGGCATACCGCATACAAAGTCATAGTACTGCATCATGCATCTTGTGCAGTGAATGCTGAATACCAGATTTCTGCAGAGCATAAACTATTGTACAACGGATTTCTCCAAAATTGTTTTTTTTCCTGTGATGAGCGGTGAGCCTCAAAATGATAAAAAAATCTTGATGATCTGCATGATGTTGTAACGTTGGTAATCTGGGATTATTACAACGTATGATCGTATCCTAGTATTCTAGTACTTACGTACAACTAGTGTAAAACTCCACCAAATCATGTTTTAATGAAAAATTTTGGCCCCAAAATATGGTTTTTTGTCTTAATAGAATGTATTTTCCAATAAGGTTGCAAAAAGTATATAATATTGTTATTATTTTCCAAACATACTCATGTCTTTTCAGAGGAATGCTTCAACCCCAACGAAGTGTTTGACATCTGCAGCGCCGCCTGCGAACCTTCCTGTGCGGACCCACAGCCCATCTGTGCGACCCTGTGCAAATCCGGCTGCGTCTGTGCTGATGGGTTCATCCGAGGCCCAGACGGGTCCTGTGTGGGTGTTGACAAGTGCCCGGCTAATAGCACAGATACTAATGTCCTGAAGCGGTATTTGAATGCTATTACTACCATCTTGCATCTGCCTACTGCATAAGATAGGTGTGTTTTAATAGATATGTTACGCTCAAAGACCGAAATCGTTCAATGAGCGAAAAAAAGGCTCACAACGCGTTGTGGTCGCAGTGAAACAGCCACGACGCGAAATTCGCGTCGTGGCTCTAATGAAAACGGCCACGACGCGTTCTGGCAATCACAAAAAGGCCATAACGCGAAATTCCTGTCGTGGCTGATATGCTATTCGTTTTTCTTGATTTGTTTCCACATGTATGGAAGATTATATTTGAATTACCACGCATACTACAAAATATTTTTTCTTTTACAAAATCACTGCAAATCAAGTTTTCAATAATGAAAAACTTGATTTGCAGTGGTTTTGTAAAATATCCATAGTTCCATAATATCCGTACTAATATTATTACTGTCTGTCTGTCTGGCGCAAAGTGCTATTGTTTGTTATTGTTTTTTTAATATAAGGTAATCTGATCTTAATAAATAATAAGTATTTAGTTTTATTTGTATTTATATATAATTTAAATATAATACTACTAGTTGATGCCCGCAACTATGTTGCGCCAGACAGACAGACAGTAATAATAATAGTACGGATAGTATGGAAGTATGGATATTTTATAAATAATAATGATAAACACGTTATGCAGTGATTTAGTAAAAGAAAAAATATTTTGTACCTAGTACACGTGGTAATTCAAATATATATTCCATACCTATGGACAATTAATCAATCAAAAACAGATCAAGAAAAACGAATAGCATATCAGCCACGACACGAATTTCGCGTTATGGACTTTTTGCGATTGCCAGAACGCGCCGTGGCCGTTTTCATTAGAGCCACGACGCGAATTTCGCGTCGTGGCTGTTTCACTGTGACCACAACGCGTTGTGAGCCTTTTTTTCGCTCATTGAGCGATTTCGGTCTTTGAGCGTAACAGATACACATTACACAGGTATTATAAAATTTCAACATTAAACTGTTACTTAATAATTATTACATTTAGATGTTTTAATAAAAACTTCACATTATATATACATCAACGTAATCTAGAAGAGATTTCTGCATTTTTGTTCTTTTTATGTGTAAGTATAATATTATTATGATGAGAATAATAATTAAGTAATAACAATATTCATATAGAGCAGTTTTGAATGTTTTGAATTTTTAAATCATAACTCAGAGTAAGAAAAATATAATTTGTGACGTATAGATTAGCACATTCTTAGATAGTCTTTTTATATTTTAAATGAAATAAATATAACTTGGCTCATATTAAAACAAACTTGCGTTTAGTATCTATTCAGTAACTTAATATTATCATTCAGTTTATTGACTGACCAATTTTAATGAATGAATTTGGTGTAAAAACTTATGAAAATGGATAGAAAAATCAGAAATATCGAGTACTGTAGCGAAATATCTTTATTAGTCGGTATTGTAACTATGTTGGCAACCTGAAACAAAAAAATGCATGATAATTATTATTAATTTCACAACATATTTTATTTATTTTCTCTCAGGAGTCAGGACGTATATTTATAAAGTATTGAAAACAAAAAAACTGCAAAAAAATGTTTTAAGTTGTTACTTAATACTGCCATCTACTGGTCAATAGATGAACTAATATAACATTGACTTGACTCAGAGGCTATGGCTAGCTTAAGCTGTACGATCACAGATGGCGCTTTCTCTGTTTTTTTTTTGTTATTTTGGAACAGGCTCTACGAGACTGAAAATTATATGATTGCCTACTATGGATAACTCAGAAGGTACCATCGGTCGAGGCTTAATCTTAAGATGATAAAATATGGCACTATCATAGAAATTGATTTATAGGCAGTTGGCAGACCTTTACATTATTTAGGCGGATTATCATGATAGTCAAGTCAATGTTATTCGTAAGTGCCTATTAACAATGGTCCAAACTTGCCCACTTAAAGCCATCGCCATTGTGAAGACTGTAGACGGAGTAAGTAATGGTGTATGATGGCGGACAATGGCCAGTGGATTGCCAGGCAGTAATGAGATATACGCCATTGTGTTTAACGCCAGTCGCCAAGTGATCGTGTTATACAGTTCACGATGGCCTGCAGTGGACCATCGTGGGCCACTGTGTACTGGGGGCTTTAAGCTCCACATTCCACCTTGACATATTTGATCCGACCAAGATTATGCTTCATTTCCGCAATCTGCTTGTGGACTTCGCTAATTCATGATCCAAGACCACTTACTTTCTTATACTCTTCCTCTCTGATCCCGTAGGCCATGTAGCTGTAGCTCAGGAACTGGCTGTTGTTGGAGACGAGTTGGAAGACCAGATCCCTGGTGCCGGCCCGCCCGTATATCACGGTGAAGTCCACCTCGCCCGTCGCGTCTGTGGTTGCTGATACCTCGATGTAGGAGATCACGTAGCCTTTCTGTAAAAAATATAAAAATCATCGACATACCATACTGTAGAAGAGAAACTGAATTTTAAAAATGACTCTACGAAATGCACGCCACGGCCTATTTTTAGTTTGTTCTTATGCGGGCTCTACACTCGCGGCGCGAATTGCGGCCGCGATTCACGGATGTTACGCGCCGTGAACAAATACGAAGCCGCGAAGCGCGAACACAATGACGCGAAACCCCCCACACTCGCGGTTCGCGGCCTCCGCGGGCTTTCGCGCCGCGAGTGTAGAGCCCGCATTAGGGTCAATTCAGACGGCAAGCGACGCGCAGATGCATTGTTTTGTATGGATTTGACAAAATTTAATTGCGTGAGACATCTTGCAATCAAACTAAACGGAATACATAAAAAACATTACTAGATTTTCCTTTGTATTACGTAGGGTATAGCCAATTAGTTTTACCTTAGCAGAAGCAGTGACCGTGACAAAGAATGGGTCGTAGTTGTTCTTGTGTCGAAACCGATCCGACCCGCCGCTCATCGGCAGGGACTCTGAAAATATCGTACACTTATTTTGAATAGGTTAAGTAATGATAGTAACTGAACAGCAAATTCAGACAAGAAAGTTTAAAGAAACGCAGTAAAAATAGAAGTTTTAGCAGAACGTCTTTGTTGTTTGTCGTCTGCGAATTTACACATATCTGATGAAAGGTTTGTTTAGTTGACCATGGAACTCGGAAGCACCTATGCTTATTTTCTTTAAAAAATGTATGGTTTCCGTCGCACCCTTGTCCTCATGAACATGCCAAAACATATAGGCGGCTATACAGTGTGTTACAAAAAATAAGTGATAATACTTTAGGGTGTGTACGTGTTCCTTGTAGAGAGTTCACTGTGAAAGTAGCAGCTGTGAAAGACGAAGTTTTTTTTTCACTTTTGTATGGGCAAGGGCCCGAGGCCCGAGCATCACGAGTTTCCTTAATACAAAAGTGAAAAAAAAATTTGGTCTTTCAGCGCTGCTACTTTCACAGTGAACTCTCTACAACAGGGGTCACCAATTAGTTTCGCTCGGGGTCCGTTTTAAGAAATAAAATTACCTACGCGGTCCGCACTTATAAAAAATTTAAACAAATGTAATTACGGAAATTACAAAGGTATTTGTATCAATGAGAAAAGTGTTAATTTTTGTTGCAACATGTTCATCAGTATGTCGAGATCGAAATTAATTTTTAACGAAGTTCATCTTCGAACATGCTTGGTCCGCACGCAATGGGTCGGCGGTCCGGATGCGGACCGCGGTCCGCCATTTGGTGACCCCTGCTCTACAAGGTACACGTACACACCCTAAAGTATTATCACTTATTTTTGTTACACCCTGTATACATTATATATTTCAATTGTTTATGTACTTGTATACAATTTTAATGTCACTAAAATTAATAAAACTCAACAAACAACCTATAAAATATTATGAAAACAATTTTCAAGGCACGTTTTCACGTCACAAATAAACAAAACCTTTGAACGGAAACCCTTCAAAGTACAAAGAAAAGGCAAAAGGTTTCAAGCGTTCAAACAAACTTTACCATGTAAATTTAGAAAACCACGTGAACGAATTACGAAGGTATTAATTTTTCAATTTATGTTTTTACCACGGCTCGGTGAACTTCGTATTAGATACTTCCCTCCTAGTAAACTTTTCCTGGACTTCCACAATTATTTCAAGACTAAAATTAGCCAACTCGGCTTAGCCGCTCTCGATTTTGAGCGTGACTAACAAAATTTAATAAATTTTCCAATAAATTTCTATTGTTACAAATTATTTATTGCATTGTCATTGACTCTGTAAAGTTTCGAATAGACTACTGGAGATAGGTAAAAAATAGTGCTCAAAGATTCCGTTACAAACATGCCTACAGGCCAAGCTTGTAAAAGTTAAGCGTGTTAAAATTAAAAATTCATTTTTATTTATACAGATTACTAAAGCCATTAAAGTTGGACAGACGGACAAACAAAATTATAATTTTTACCGAACACTAAAAACAGTTCTTAAAATTTAGTTTGTTATTATTTTCAGTAATGTTCCGCGAAATAAACCTCCACCTTTGAGTAAATGAATGCGTACACTCGTATGCAAGAACATGCAAACACCACAGTTCGTAGAGTCTGACGGTCTGTCTTGACGGACGTTGTTCGTAGAGTCCACATCCTGAGGATGCTCCGGTGTTGGGGCGAAACGCGCGTCGAGGTTTTCAACCTGCATGGTGGTGAGGGGCCTTGCACGGATTTGCCAACATTATTGCTTGTGTGATGGTGGTGTTTGCATGTTCTTGCATGCGAGTGTACGCATAGGCAGTGTGGGAGGAGGGAGGTGCTGTACGCATGCCTATGCGTGCACTCACTCATTTACTTAAAGATGGAAGTGTTTTTCGCGGAATATTGCTAAAAATAATAACAAACTAAATTTTAAGCTATGGATTTCCGCAAAGTAACGCCTGATTCCATTAACTAATAACAGTTCTTTCGACTGAGGCACTTGTCCAAGGACACTTATAGCGAATTCTTGATATCACAGTTGATAAAAGATAAGAGTTAAGACATTTCAAGAAACATCAAATGAACAAAAAATCTTAGAATATTCTGAAGAAACAATGACAAGTTTTTCTATTGGAAAAAGACTGTAGAAAAATTGTTCAATATTTTATTTGAACAAAACTTATGGAAAAACCAAAGAAATATTATGCACTGCTTTGAGAAGGTCGTTAATTAAACAACAAAAGAAATAAAATTTAATGCAGCAAAAACATCTTCATGTAAAATGATGCCAAGTCAAGATACTTGCTTTCACTGTAAAAAAGTTAAGATTACTATATTTTTTTTGTTCTGTTTGTTTTCCTATCTCAACAATCTGCTCAAAAAAGTGCTCTGAAAAACTACTAAGGAATTGAGTGGTTTTCTCTTTTCATCGTGAGCATGTTAACGAAAATTTGTATGACGTCGAATTTATAACCAAAATACAAATATTATTGTTTACTTACGTCCGACATCAGAAGTAACTAAAGTCTAAACCTATACCAAGTGTAACAAAACTAAGTGATAATATTTCAGGGTGTGTACGTGTTCCTCGTAAGGAATTCACTGTAAAAGTGGCGGCACTAAAAGACCCAATTTCTTTGATACTTTTGTATGGGGAAAGTAGTGACGCTGGCGCGTTTGCCCATACTTAGGTGAAAAAATTGGTCTTTCAGTGATGCTACTTTCACAGTGAACTCTTTACAAGAAACACATACACACCCTAAAGTATTATCAATTAGTTTTGTTACATCCTGTGTATCAGTATACTCAGGTTCTACGTGTACTTTGCTGGATTCGTCTTGGCAGGTGCACTACCATGCCCCCAAATAACTACAATTTGAAAACTATAATTATGGGAAAATGACGAGAATAGGCACATAATTTTAAACAAGTTTTGAAATTTTGTACAAAATTTGTGCCTGGATGTGCCGTTCGGACTTGAGTGAAAGTTCCAACTTACTATCATATTCTATCCCGACTTTGAAATGTTGTGTCTCGTAATACTGCGGGTATCCAAACGCGAAGGTCGCGGTGATGATGATGAGGAACCTGTACATCCTCACTGCTCACTTCTGCTCACAACTGCTCACTGTTGCTAACTGTTGCTCACAAATGCTCACTGATCTCGGCTTCGGGAGATAAGACTTAAGACGGTTGTACACTTGCGAGGAAAATCGATGATTGGTTAAAAAGATCCATACTAATATTATTAATGCGAAACTGTGTCTGTCTGTCTGTCTGTTACCTCTTCACGCCCAAACCACTGAACTGATTTTGAGTTTATTTGTATTCTATGTCCTTTCACGGGACTCAAGTAATCCCATACGAATTTCCAGCAAAATCAGTTCAGTGGTTTGGGCGTGAAGACGTAACAGGCAGACACACTTTCGCATTTATAATATTAAGTATGGATTCATTGTGTAAATATTTTGTAATAGAGTAAGTTTAAGGCGCTATATTGTAAAAACTGTCCTTTTTGACGTAATACTATTAGGGCCCTCAGAAATGTTACAAATCTGGTAATGAGATATACATATCTACATAGCCTTATCTAGGTTTGAGAAGAACTAGAAACACGATTAATGTCGAAAGGAAATTTCGAAAGGACCTCTTAGAAGATTATTTTTAAACGAAAATAGATGTATTGTAGGAAATTAGTCTAATTAATAGACACCTTTGCAACTCAATATAGTATAGAAGCATTTTGCTTAAATGCTCCTAGTTATTTTTTAAATAATTATAATTACGTTTTGTCGCATATTTTTGTCGCAGCGTATTCACGACTTTATAGTCATACAAATTAAGTATAAAATTGCCCTTACGCTATAATTTATTTTCGATATATCGCCTTAAGTATGAAAATTAAGATACCCTGAACTCTGAAGAACGCGAGATAATTTCTCCAGTGTAGCCGCTGCGTTAAAAGATATATACAGATAAAGATTTCGACATGTTAAATCTATCTTCACCTAGATAACATTGTTCAAATATGATTCACAGATGATATGAAGAAACAATATGATAATGCAGTTCTGTAATAAAAAAATAAAATTTAGTTCAAGGGACGCGAAAATCACTTGGCCCTTTTTAGGGTCCCGTACCCAAAGGGTAAAAACCCTATTACTAAGACTTCGATGTCTGTCCGTCCGACCGTCCGTCAGTCTGTGTCCAGGCTGTAACTCAAACACCGCTTGACTTCTGAAATTTTCACAGATTGTGTATTTCGATTGCCGCAACAAATACTAAAAACAAAATAAAATTAATATTATGGCTCCCATACAACGTGATTTTTTCGGCCTTTTTTGCTCTATATCAGTAATGGCAACATTATATTTTTACGAAGGCCCTTATTGTATGTCTACGTCAATAATTAATAATAATAAAATAAAATTTTAAGGGGGGCGTACGTACGTAAAAAACACAATTTTGCCCTATTTTTGCTCTCTAACGGTACGGAACCCTTCGTGCGCGAGTCCAACTCGCACTTGGCCGGTTTTTATATGTCCATGCACTTGGCATGCTTGTTTCTCTAGATATTCGAGCTTAGAAAACTTCGATAGCGCGATGCTGCATTCTGTTAGTCTGTCACAATAACTTATCGGGCCCGGGCTACGCTCGAAATTCTCATACATACGTAATACCAAAATCATTTTCTCATACGAAAATATTTAACATGTTTGAGTTATTTTTCAGCTTAAAATAGTAATTACCTAGGTTCCTATACAAAAATTAACTTCAAAATATTTAAACACATTCGCATTTATAATTATAGTATACAGTATGGATATTAGTATGGATTAAAACTTCATCCGATCGGGTGTAAAAATAAATGCAATAAACGTTCAGCTATCGCAGATGTGCTGTGTTTTATTTTGCTTCTATTTATTTTGATTATTTCATTTATTGTTGTTATAAATAACAGATGGATTTATATAAATTTGAATGATGCGGTAACCTCGGTTGATCTCCAAAATTATATTGCATTAATACAGTTATATTTAACTATATGACGCCTTTATCGCGCGGGAACCGTACATTTTTCCCGGATTAATAGTATCCTATGTCCTTTCCCGGGACTCAAAGTATCGTATCAAATTTTAACAAAATTGCTTTAGTGGTTTGAGCATAAAGAGGTCACAGACAGACAGGTGCACTTTCGCAATTATAATGTTTGTATGTAAGTATAGATAATGGATGGATGGATGAATGGTGCGAATTGCGGTAGTAATCTGTAAGCCGATCCCCGTAAATTAATAGTGCAAAAATACGGTTATATTAAGGTTTCGTCATGCTTATTTAATGACATAAATGTAATTAAATGAATAGCTTAAGGGGGCGACTAATCCAAAATTTTCGATTTTATAATAATTCATTTTTGTACCTGAAAATAAGCCCCGAATTGTTTCATTTTCTAAAATTAGATACTACATTATATTTCCAAGAATCCGATCTGAGCAAAAACACGATATATTAAAATTTTCTCGATAGGGAAAAATCGCAAAGATGCATCTAATTTTCACGAATTTTTCATTTATTGCCATAACCGTGCATTGAACTAAGTTAATATTGTATAAAATTCTATCATCGAGATTTTTAAAATGTTGTATATTTATCGAGTTATTGAGAAAAAACTAATTTGGCGATGAATCCGCGGTGTTTTTTTTTCACCTGGCATATGAAAGACGGGCGTGAGTGTGAAGAGAGGATGATATTTGATTTTTTGGGTTAGTCGCCCTCTTAACAATGTATGGGACTTATGTCAAAATATTCGTCTCTGAATAAACGTGAAAAGGTGAAATACACGCCACTTTTTCATTAAAACCTTTAATTTATAGCAATCTCTATTATACAAGTACGCTGGATCGATGATACCTACTTGCTTTTTGTGCCTATTTGAAGCGGAATCAGCGCCCCCATTATGGGGGCTAAGAACTAAATTTGACGTTACCACAACCAATAACAACAGCTGTCATCACTAGTATTAGTTCCAAGTACTCTCACTACTGCTATCAGCGCCAATATGGCGGCTTTCAAACGTAATTTTTACGTCAGATTTAGTTCTCAACCCCAATAATGGGGGAGCTGATTCCGCTTCAAATAGGCACAAGAAATAGCTGTCATTTCAAAGGGTATCAGCGATCTAGCGTACTTGTATAATAGAGATCGGATGGAGAAACTAGCCCGTCATTATTAGATTAGATTTCCCTACTTGAGTTGTCATTACATAAGTGCTTTTAATTTATAATGGATTCCTTTTAAACTTCAAATCACTTACCTACACCTACGATGAGCACTTCACCACACTGATAATGATTTATGTGATATACTAGCTGTTGCCCGAGACTTTGTCCGCGTAGACTTCAGTTTATAGCGCGCGGTGTCAACAAAATTGGTGTCAAATTTAAAAGCTTTTCAAAACCCTGGTACCCCTTAAATTAAAATACCCAAAAACAGCTGTGCAGTGTGGACATAATATTTTTTTTTTTAAATTAAACTTTATTTATACCAAATTTTAAAGCTTATTTAGCCCCCCATTACACAACTTTAGCTTTAACCATAAACTATTTATCATTGGTAGGTTTATGGACTAAGGTTACGTCACTGCATAGATAAAGTACTGGAATAGTGAGTTATTTATCAACGTATATTATAACAATCGAAAGAATCGAAAAAAAGTAGCCTAACATGGTACTAACTTTTATAGAAAGACGTATGAGTAAGCGCTAGCGTGATTTAGGCGACTAAGTGCCATCTGTTATGAATTTTTGGAAGTAACTTAATTTGAACACATTTACGCATAAACACCCCCTTACAGCCCTTGTTTCCAGTTAAAAAGTAGCCTATGTCCTTTCTCAGGCTTTAAAGCGACACAGACATACAGACAGAGATACTTTCGCATTTGTAATATTAGTATAGATTAAGTATTATATAATTACTAGCTGTCCCGGCTAACGTTGCTTTGCCATAATATATTAATTATTGTTAATTGCCATATTATTTTTTGAAGTGACTAAATAAGTATGTCACCATGGCAACGTCGATCGCTATCCCGACGCACAAACAATGGTCGCCGTCAGTTTCAGGTTGTAATGATTTACTATTATTTATTCAACAAATGCACATATCAATATATAAAGTACCGAGTAGCCGATTCTCAGACCTACTGAATATGCATATAAAATTTGGTAAAAATCAGTAAAGCCGTTTCGGAGGAGTTCGTGGACTAACATTGTGACACGAGAATTTTATATATAAGATTATGGTTTTTCATGTCACTTCATTGCGCTGAAAGTCCTGCGAAATGACCTTTTTAACCGACTTCAAAAAAAGGAGGTTATCAATTCGACGCGTATGTATGTAATATTTCCAGAACTGCCCAGATTATGTATATGTTAATCTATGACAGCTTCTGAACAAATGTGCCAAATTTCAAAAGTGTATGTATGTACGTATGTATGTTTTTATGTTTGTGCACGCATATCTCCGGAACCACAAGTCCGATTTTAGTGATTCTTTTTTTATTGTACTAGATATTGTTTAACTTAGGGAATACTGCAAGTTTCATCAAAATCGGTTTAGTAGTTTTTGAGATAGGGAATTTTAATTCTTAATTACGTACAAAAATTTGAAGTCGGTTTTATCGTTTTAAAATACTATTTATCCCCGAAAAATATAATATAATATAATAAATAGGGTTCCGGCGCGATAAATTTTGGCGCTACGGAGTTGCGGTTATGGAATTTCCGAGAAGCGTGCCTGGCAATTATTATTTTTAACAAAAAATTAAAACCGACTTCCAAGGTAAAAACAATAATAACATCCTTATAATATGAACTAAAAAGTATTAAATAATTATTCCTATCTAATAGTGCCTTTTTCCGAATTCGGCTAAAACTCAACTATTTCTGTACTCAATCTTCATCATTTTGAAGTCGGTACCAGATATAGCTGAATATTCAGTCTGCCAAAATATTTGAAACTTTTGTAACTGGCACCGACTTCAATATTATGAAGATTGAGTACAGAAATAGTTGAGTTTTAGCCGAATTCGGAAAAACGCACTATTAGATAGGAATAATTATTTAATACTTTTTAGTTCATATTATAAGGATGTTATTATTGTTTTTACCTTGGAAGTCGGTTTTAATTTTTTGTTAAAAATAATAATTTCACTCTTTTTAGTTTTTTCGCGTACTGTGTACGTAGAATAATACACCTGTATAATATTATTCTACGTATCTTATACGTTACGTACGTTTATATAATATTTATAATAATAATTATAACAGTTCAATGATTTGTAGAGAATTCAAAAACATATTTTCAATGAATTATCTAATGAAATATATCGTATCTTATTACAAGCTCACCAGTGAGCGAGACACAATAGAATAACAATAGATTTCAAATAATCCACGATCGAAGGATACTGAACTGGCTTAGCTTTTGTTAGACAAAAACTTGACAATACCCTTATCTATTTTAGTACAGAAAATGACCGAAATCGCCTAGACTTTGTTAGCTAAATAATTGTTTCTAACATTGCAGCAACAAATGCTATTCAATTTGATACCGATATGGTAAATACATCGTCATCGTTAGCTTTAAAAATATGTAGGTGGATAGTTACATGAAATTTTTTATTATTTTAATGTTACAGTAATGAAATTACTTACTCGTTTCTATTCTGTATTTAAGTGACAAAAATACTAATTAATTAACGAACTTTAATTAATAGGTAAGAAACAGGTACATAACTACACACTTGTTGAGAGTACAAGTAATTATAAAACTATCTTAGAAAAATGATTGGTTCTTGATCTGACTGATCATTTATAGCTAAGAAAACTATAATATTTTTTATAGCGTAGTTTCCTATATAACCTCTAATGTAAAATACAAAACGCAGATAATCATTTTTATCACGATTAGTTTAGTGTTTTTACAATTTAAACGTAGTTGGTAACAGTCTTATTAATTTATTAAAATTATGCTGTATGGCACGCTCGCGATAAACAAATATTATGGCGGTGAGCCTCTACTCGACTAGGTTTTGTAAGTGCATTTTTATTTGAAAATATCAAGGCAAAAAGCTAATCCATTTGAGTCAATTTTTTTACTGAGATAGAATAGGTATAATTGTAAAGTAATATGCACAAACAAAAGCTCATCTATTAGAGTCTGGCTCGTGACTCAAACGGTATAAGCCTTTGTAAATACGCCGCCCGGTCTGGTAGTCTGTACCCGGCGCGGCCCGCCGCCGCGCCGCTCGCTTGACAGCCCTAGCAGATTGTAGCAAGCGAGACCGCACACAGTTATTGTACTATGAACGCTAAGCACAATACAAAAGGTTGAAATTAGGTTGTTTTCATGTGTTGTTGTGAGATAGGCATGTTACTTGTATTATCGAAGCAGCTTACTTCTCAGAAGTAATGTCAAATGTGTGCCTTATGCTCTGGACTTAAGGCTGAATTTGTTATGTTCAATTTTGGTGACATTGGTGACCCTGATGTGGTAATGATGATGATGATGATGATGAATGTAATTTGCATAGTAGCATATGCTTTCAGTTCTTAAAACAGCGCCTAAACTCCCAAACTTGTATCTATAAGGAATCCGGAGTTCTCTTAGTAGCTTCGGAACCATAGTATACCTCGGTGCAAAATCTTGCGTTTTGGTAGCATATGCTTAGGATGCTTCTCATAAAACCAAAATCACCATATGTTTCCATATAAATTTCGAGAAGTTCCCTCGATTACTCATGGATCCCATCATCAGGTCACCACTTTTGTGAGCATGGTACCAAATTGGAGTGAAACACAACAAAAATTTCGAAAATCGGTTCACAAACGGCGGAGTAATCGTTGAACATACAAAAAAAAAAAAAAAAAATATCCACAGCCGAACATATAACCTCCTCGTTTTTTGGAAGTCGGTTAAAAAGGCGTTCAAGGAATCAATACGATTTCATTTTTCTGCAAGGTTAGGGGGCGTCCACAAATTACGCGAGGTGTTTTTTTTAATGTTTTGACCCCCTCCCTCCCCCTGGTGAGATTCCGCGAGATTTAAATCAACCCCCTCCCCCACCCCCCAATCTCACTGATCCATATAATCTGGATGAAATGGACCAAAATAATATTTTTTGTAACAATGAGAAAAAAATATATACTTACGTGAGATTTACCGAGACCCCCCCTCTCTCCAACGTAAGATTATAATAATAACAATAATAATAATAATATTATTCCCTGTAATAATTGATATAAAAATTATTTACTTACTTATTTATAAAGTAGTTAATGTATTTTTTAACGTATTTGATGTATTACCTCTTAATGATTAATTTATTTTTAAATATTGATTGATATTAAGCAGCTAAATATATATAAATAAAATATAATAATACCATAATAATAATAATAATAATAATAATAATAATAATAATAATAATAATAATAATAATAATAATAATAATAATAATAATAATAATAATAATAATAATAATACATACATACTTAATTACTCAAAATACATACTTAAAGAGAATATTGATACCGATAAATGTAGATTATGCCACCAAACCACTGAAACAATAGACCACATCACCGGAGGATGCAACTCACTCGCAAACAAAGATTACACCCATCGCCACGACAACGTAGCCAAATTTATTCACCAACTGCTAGCAATTAAATATAAACTCATAGATATACACACACCTTATTATAAATATAAACCGAGCAATGTCCTAGATAATAATATCGCAAAACTTTACTGGGATAGAGATATAATTACAGATCGCACAATCCTAAGCAACAGACCCGATATAGCCCTTACAATAAAAGCTAAAAAAACTACTTACCTGATAGATATAGCCGTCCCCAATAGTAATAACCTGAAACAAAAACACAATGAAAAGATTCAAAAGTACATACCTCTTGCTGATGAAATAAAACAAATGTGGCGCCAGGAAACTGTAAAAATCATACCCATTATTCTGTCCTCGACTGGCGTCATTCCGAAAACCCTCTTCACTGCTCTGAAAACACTCGACCTAAACAAAAACACATACATCCACATACAAAAATCCGTCGTCATTGATACCTGCTCCATCGTTCGCCGCTTCTTAAGCCCGTCATCATCATTTACCTCATCACAAGCTTAACACTTCTTATCATGAATCAAGATACTTGGCACAGCCCGTACCTGAGTCATTTCCCCGGCAAACAGCCGAGACACTAACTCTCTTAAATAATAATAATAATAATAGCTCCCACACCGGTTTCATTGAAACCAGGCCAGCTACGCAGGAGTAATTTTATAGTGCCCAAGTGTGTGCGCAGTACACAAGAGCACTCTCTTTTCCTTTACTCTCATAACCCAGTGGGACGGACTACCGACACGACTGGGACACGAACCCACGACCTCCGAGTCAAGAGCCGCGCTCTATACCACTAGACCACATTAGATGAGATTTGACTCGATCCCCCCAACACCTCACGTAATTTGTGGACGCCCCTAAATAATATTCAGAGTATAACTAAGTATAATTTTATTTGTAATTTGTAGCGTAAGCACTAGATTGTTAGAACCAAGTACAGTGTTTTCGCCAGTTTATTTGACTTATATCTTCCATTTCAGCGCCGATTCATAAAATAATAAAACAAAATGGCGCGCCTGGACCTGCGAGCATAAACAAAAAACAGATAAATCAAATCAAAAAACAAGATAAACGGTGATATTTGGGAGGAAATATAAATAATTGGGCGCAATGGAAATAATAAATAAATAAATTATCGTAGGAATACAGGTTTTAATAAAAAGTAGTCCATGCCTTTGTGCCTATTTTGCCTGAAGAGGTGTTAAGAACCTTAAAACACCCATTTTACTCTTTATCTTATCAATTATTATTAGTTATATGCAGATTGCAGGCCCATTCGTGCCAAAGTATATCTCGTTGATCGTTCGACAGTAAAAAGGTTTATTACAAATACAGTTGCTCGCATTCGTAAAAAGAATTTAGGTCGAGGAAGAAGAATTTTCGTTCCATATTTGAATTTAATGAACACCAATCAAAGCGTTCAGCTTTCAACTTTTTTATTCCAATAAAAGTTTGCAATGGAATATTGCATTGACAGCTAGCACTTCTGAGGAATTTTATTCCACCAAAAACATAAAATATGTAAAAATTGAAAGCCAAGTTCCATACAAACATTATTCTTGTCTATGGACTTAGCCGTAAAAAGAATGGAGATCTAAATGAGTGCCAAGTTCCATGGACTATATTATTTGTTCATAATGTTATTTGGTTCCTATACATACATATTTCGATTTTCCATGGAACTTGGCACTCATTTAGATCTTCATCCTTTTTACGGCTAAGTCCACAGACAAGAATAATGTTTGTATGGAACTTGGCTTTCAATTTTTACATATTTTAAGTTTTTGGTGGGATATTATTACTTTTTGTAAAGAAAGCAGACATCTCAATCTTCCCAGTTCAAACATACATAATGTTCGACTATATTCAATCGCAACCGTTCACGCATAAACCAGTTTATCAGTAGTACCCCAGTCATTAAAGCCAAAACCCGAAAGAAATTAGTAACTTGATAAAATTTTAGGGGGTTGTTAAAGAAGGTAAAATAACTTACCGTGTGATTTTGCAGCGTTCTGGGGTGTACGGAAAGGGTTGAAAAGGGGTGAAAAAGTTTTTTTGTTAATAACATCGCGTAAAAAATTAGTAACACGCTGCAAATTTGGAATTAGGTTGTTCTTACCGTTTTGTAACGTGTATTAAATTTGCAGCGTTTTGCAATACAAAAAACAATACAATTTGTTAATAACAGGGGTAAAAAAAATAGTAACACGCTGCAAATTTGGAATTAGGTTGTTCTTACCGTTTCCTAACGTGTATTAAATTTGCAGTGTTTTGCAACATACGGAACATTGTTTATTATTAAAAAACAACGAAATTTGTTATTAACAAGGGTAAAAAATGTAGTAACATCGTAGTATAAGGAGGGGAAGTAAGTTATCTTCATACAAAGGCACCGCGCGCGGCTTGTATGTGTGCGCCATAGTATCATCGGATATCAATCTCGGACCGTTTTCGGACCATACCAGTCGGGGCTTTACGCTGCACGCCCGCGTCTCGCCACGCCGCGCCAAACGAATCAAAAATGTCCGATCATAATCGCAGGAGTAATAAATATTGCTGTGTGTTAATTTTAAATCAGATATTAATTATACGCATAAAGCAAAGTTCGAATCATAACAACAGATTTGTTTATAGTAGGTACCTATAAGAGACAGGCGTTAGTTTTTAATGTTGCTTTAAAGGGTACATTTATAATTTTATTAAGACATCGGATTATATGCACGATCCAAGTGCCGAAATATGCATGCAAATATGCACGAAAATTGGCCGAAATATGGACAATCAAGAGTCACTTATTATTATTAAAAGTCGGAAGACCGCGACGTTGCCGCTGTTCATGCGGTTGCGAACGAAGCGCGGACAGCCGCTTGCCGCTCCCACATCACAACGCCGCCGCGCCAAGCTGCCGCGCCGCCGCCGCCTAAAATTGACAATCCTAAGACAGTAGGTAATTAAATCGCGGATTGGGCCGGAGTTACCCTACTTCCTCTCCTTTTACTATGGTAACACGCTGCAAATTTATAATTAAGTTGTTTTTTTTTTACAAAACGGTAAGAAAAACTTAATTCTAAATTTACACCGAGTTACTAATTTTTTTTACCCCTGTTTTTAACAAATTTTATTGTTTTTTAATAATAAACAATGTGCCGTATGTTGCAAAACGCTGCAAATTTAATACACGTTAGAAAACGGTAAGAAAAACCTAATTCCAAATTTGCAGCGTGTTACTAATTTTTTTACCCCTGTTATTAACAAATTTTATTGTTTTTTAATAATAAACAATGTTCCGTATGTTGCAAGACGCTGCAAATTTAATACACGTTACAAAACGGTAAGAACAACCTAATTCCAAATTTGCAGCGTGTTACTAATTATTTACGCAATGTTATTAACAAAAAATCTTTTTCACCCCTTTTCAACCCTTTCCGTACACCCCAGAACGCTGCAAAATCACACGGTAAGTTATTTTACCTTCTTTAACAACCTCCTAAAATTTTATCAAGTTACTAATTTCTTTCGGATTTTGGCTTTAATGACTGGGGTATAGACGCTAAACTAGTTTACCGGTTCATGACTAATAAACAGTTTAATAAAACGGTTCGTTCATTCAACGCCCATCCCTATAATATTTTATTATTATTAATATAAAGTTTACTTAATTAAAAAAATGAAATATTATGTGCACAGCTGTTTTTGGGTATTTTGATTTAAGGGGTACCAGGGTTGAAAAAGCTTACAAATTTGACACCAATTTTGTTGACACCGCGCGCTATAAACTGAAGTCCACGCGGACGAAGTCGCAGGCAACAGCTAGTACTCAAATATTTCATTTATACCTAGTCTTGCCATAAATACTGAAACAAAGAAAAACGTTTTTTTTTCTGTTGCAAATAAATTTTATTACTTTTACAGTGTATTAGTTTAATACATAAATATAAAACAATTTAAAATATTAAAAGCTTATTCAAATTAGGCTTCATTGGCTACAATAACGTCTTTTAAACATTGTGGCCAGTTATCATTAGAAACACGGACTCTTTCCATGGGAAAATTCTTCACTCCCAGTCGTATGGATTGTCGTAGAGACTCCAAATTATCACGGCATTTACAGCAAGCCATACTCTCTAAAACTGACCAAAAATCATAATCCAGTGGATTAAGATCGGGACTAGACGACGACCAGTCTTCAGCTCTGATGAAGTTCGAAACGTTCGTTTCCAACCAAGACCAAACCGACTGAGCTTTATGACCCGCGCCGAGCCTTGTTGGAAGGACCATTCTTGGTTATTGAACTTGATGTTGAACCTTAGAACTTCAAGCATAAATAAAACCATTTTGTTTGTTAAAATGTTGCTTAATTGTAAAAAAAAATCTCATCCGTAAACAAACATTTTTTGTGACCTCTCTTTGCGTACCGCTTCAGTAGTTGTTTCAATTTAACCACCCTTTCTTTTTTAAATTATCAGTTAGGAAATAACCAGTACGTCTCTTGTAGGTTGAAAGTCCTTTAAGTCATCATTTAAAATACTCGACATGGTTCTAGGTGCCATCTTTATCTCGTGAGATAAAATCTTTTACTTTCGAACCGATTTTTTTCAAATTCTTTCCCTTACTGCTTTAACCACCTTTTTCGTACGAAGACTGCGTGGACGGCCAGTTCTTTTTCTGCCGCAAGTTGAGGAGGTCTCATTGTACTAATTAATGGCCCGGTACATAAACATTTTACTAATACCAAGCGTATAGAGAGTTTTAAAACTGACATTGGACTCCATACCTACTTTGTGTGATGCAATCACAGCGATTTGGTTCTTTTGATCACCCCACTCCATTTCAGTATCGCAAAATATTGTAAAGTACATTGGCGCCAAAACGAGATAACACAATAGACAAGCATATAAAAATTACAGAATCCAAATTCAAATGTAATATTTTGTTTATTTTTACTAGTAACAGTATTTATGGCCAGACTAAGTAAGGGAAAAGACCTAATGGCAGACACTTTAAGGAAACATGAAACATTTGAATGTTATAAAATACTAGCTGTCCCGGCAAACGTTGCTTTGCCATAATAATATAAAGTATTTCGCCCATATTAAGTATTTTATTGAAGTGACTAAATAAATATGTCGCCATGGCAACGTCGATCGCTATCCCGTCGCACAAACAATGGCACAAACAACAAACGTCAGTCTCAGGTTGTAATAATTTACTATTTTGTATTCAACAAATGCACTTATCAATATATAAAGTACCGAGTAGGCGATTCTCAGACCTACTGAATATGCATACAAAATTTGGTAAAAATCAGTAAAGCCGTTTCGGAGGAGTTCGTGGACTAACATTGTGACACGAGAATTTTATATATAAGATATATTTATGAAAATAAAGGATTGATAACTTCTTCCATGTCTTCAGTAACTCTTACAAAATAAAACTATTATAATTATTCTCTGACAAATCAATAAAAAAATATATTATTGGTATTTTTGTAAACTTAGTCATAAGTACTAATAGATGACATCACAAAAAATGAACATCACTAATAGTAGACACCAATATGAACTAATAGTTGACATAGAACATTACATTACATTTTACATTTTTCCTATTATTAGGTATTTATTTGCCATTTTTCAAAAGATTTCACTTACTTCATCATAGTAACTACATGCATCAGAAATATTATCCACGTTGTCTCCAGATTGAGTAATTCTTATTTTTATGGTATTTTTGTCATAAGTGTCATCTATTAGTTCAGTGTCTAGCATTAGGTCTTTTACCTTATATGAACGTAATTCTAAGTTATGTATGCTTCGTAAATAAAGGCAAGTAAGTAAATCAATTTGAAGAGGCCAGAATAATTCCTTATTTACGGGGACGGAGCCTCTAGCTCGACATAATTTAATCTTTAACTATGGACTTCTAAAAGTTATAACATACTTATGGACATGGGGTCTGACAGACCGCTCGTATTTTCATCTGTTTTTTAGGTAAGTATAGGTGTACCAGAATCTGATGGCAAAGAGTGAGAAAATAAATTGACTCTAGTCTCTAGCAATACCGGGGTAATTGAAATAAAACATTTTGATCCTTTTCTTTTAGCAGCTAATCTGTGTATTAAACATGCAAATATAAAAATTTATGCAATGATTTAGGATATTTTTTGAAAATTTGCTGTCAAAAATTGCCATCAGATTCTGGTAGACCTATAATTAGATTTTCTTGCATTATACTTGCTGAATTAATATCATAACACACAAATGATTTAGGGAATGTATGGGTTAAATATAGAAAATTCTAAGTTATATTGTAAAATGAAGCAAATTTAAGCAAAAAAGGTCACTTTTAAGACTTTCATTCACCTGTGACGAAAAAGTGTCATTTTTATACAATGTGTAACAAAAATAAGTGATAATACTTTAGGGTGTGTACATGTTCCTTATAGAGAGTTCACTGTGAAAGTATCAGCGCTGAAAGACCAATATTTTTTTTTCACTTTTGTATGGGGAAACTCGTGACGCTCGGGCCCTTGTCTATACAAAAGTGAAAAAAAATCGTGTTTCAGAGCTGCTACTTTCACAGTGAACTCTCTACAAGGAACACGTACACACTCTAAAGTATTATCACTTATTCTTGTTACACACTGTATAAGAAACATGAGTTTTAAAACTTTTTGCCCAAAAATATGTCTATTAATATAAGTTTATAAAAGCCATAATAATTAAATTGGAACCAACTTAAACTTCTGAACATGTAACATAAAAATTTTGATATGGGTCGAACATGGACAAAATTATTTAAAATATTTTAGTTACTAGATGATGCCCACAACTCCGTTGCGCCAAAATTCGTTAATTGCCCGGGAACCGTGCATTTTTCCGGGATAAAAAGTATCCTATGTTCTTTCCCGGGACTCAAGGTATGTCCATGCCCATCAAAATCGGTTCAGCGGTTTGGGCGTGAAGAGGTAACAGACAGACAGACAGACAGACAGACAGACAGACAGACAGACAGACGGACAGACAGACGGACAGACAGACGGACACACTTACGCATTTATAATATTAATATGGATCTAGAGAGATCCAATTAGTTTTTGCTGTAAAGAATTATTTCCTAAATATTAGCTCTTCTAGACCCAAAGTTCCTTAGAACATTTTCAGTACAATAATTCAATCGTTTGACCGATTCCAAGTTTTTATGGAAACGAAGAATTTCAGTTAGTTATTTCAAGACATTTTATTTAAACATTGATTGCGCACTACCGAAAACACAAACATAATTCTTTGTATGGGAAGCATGGACATGGAGTCTCACAGACCGCGCTCGAAGTTCAAACCGAAATAACTTTGCAAACTCGCAGTCGGCGTCGAATTTTTTTGCTTTAGAATACATTTTTCGACTAAAACTGAAGCTACTAAGCGCCGCAAGAGTGAAGTCTGGGGAAGTAGGGTAGATGCGATCCTTGCAGGGTATGAGCGGTCTGTGACCGCGTGTCCATAGTTAAAGGTTGCCTACTTTAGTACTCTGACCTTTAATATAAATTAACTAAAAATTAAAACCGACTTCCAAGGAAAAACAATAATAACATCTTTATAATATGAACTAAAAAGTATTGAATAAAATTTCCTATCTCATGGTGCCTTTTTCCGAATTCGGCTAAAACTCAACTATTTCTGTATTCAATCTTCATAATTTTGAAGTCGGTACCAGATATAGCTGAATCCAGATGCCAGAATCTTTGAAACATTTCTAATTGGCACCGACATCAACATTATGAAGATTGAGTACAGAAATAGTTGTTTTTTAGCCGAATTCGGAAAAAGGCACCATGAGATAGGAAAAATTATTTAATACTTTTTAGTTCATATTATAAGGATGTTGTTCGCGCCAAACTCTAGCGCACTATGCGCTGTCAGCTGTCATGCGCGACACATGACACATTCCGCCCTGAACCGTTGCCGGCGCGCGTTCGTAACATACGAAAATCTCGGTTAGCCGATCGGCCCAAACTTCGCGATTAATCCAGTAACAGTAACTCAGTGATAGTGATTATAGACCAAGGTGACAGTGTGACTATCAGCTCGTCTCATCTCAGCCCGGCCGCCAGCATATATCATCAACAGGTACCCATTTTTGTCTTTTGATAACTAATTTCTTTAAAGCGGGCATTGAACTCCCTTCTCAGTGCATGGGCCGACTCCTTCGTTTCGCTAGTACCAGAAAGTGCCGTAGTAATTTCTCTAAGTCTAGTAAAGGCTTTCACGGCTTCTCTAAAGACGTTATTATTGTTTTTACCTTGGAAGTCGGTTTTAGTTTTTTGTTAAAAATAATAATTTCACTCTTTTTAGTTACCTAGTAAAATCATCGCGTACTATACGTAGATTAGGGCCGATTCACACCGAATGGTAGAGGCGAGGCGAGCAGTTTCAGTGTCATATGATTTTAAACTTTATCTTCATTATTGCAATATACAGTATCGCTTGAGAAATCGACGCCGCCGGCGGCCGCAAGAGGCCACGAGCGTCCACGGGCGGCTGTAGATTTCTCAAGCGATACTATGTATTACAACAATTAAGATAAAGTTTAAAATCATATGACACTGAAACTGCTCGCCTCGCCTTCACCATTCCGGTGTGAATCGGCCCTAATACACCTGTATACTATTCTACGTATCTTATTACAATTTGTTAACAGTCACACTTACAAAATATAATATCAGCTGCAGATAATTTTAAACAATACATTTTAAAAAAATCGAAGTGGACACGTGCTAGGGCCGCGCCAAACCGGAATTTTAGCAGCGGCGAGGCTTTCAGTGTCATATGATTTTAAACTTTATCTTTATTATTGTAATGCATAGTATCGCTTGAGAAGTCTACGGCCGCCCGTGGCCGCGATCGGTAAGTGTGACAGCTGTGCACTCTAGCATGTTACTTGTATTATCGAAGCAACTTACTTCTCAGATGTAATGTCAAATGTGTGCCTTACGCTCTGGAGATAAGGTTGAATATTTTGTTATGTTCAATTTTGGTGACATTGGCGACCATGACGTGGTAATGATGATGATGATGATGAATGTAATGTGTATAGTAGCATATGCTTTCAGTTCTTAAAACAGCGCCTAAACCCCCATACTTGTATCTATAAGGAATCCAGAGTTCTCTTAGTATCTTCGGAACCATAGTATACCTTGGTGCAGAATCTTGCGTTTTGGTAGCATATGCTTAGGATGCTTCTCATAAAACCAAAATCACCATATGTTTCCATATAAATTTCGAAGAGTTCCCTCGATTACTCATGGATCCCATCATCAGGTCACCACTTTTGTGAACATGGTACCAAATTGGAGTGAAACCTAATACAACAAAACAAAAAATTCGAGAATCGGTTCACAAACGGCGGAGTAATCGTTGAACATACAAAAATAAAAAATAAAAAAAAAATAATATCCACAGCCGAACATATAACCTCCTCGTTTTTTGGAAGTCGGTTAGTAAAATACTAGATGACGCCTGCAACTACGTTGCGCCAAAATTCGTTTATCGCGCGGGATCCGTACATTTTCCGGGATAAAAAGTATCCTATGTCCTCTCCCGGGACTCAAAGAATCTCCATACCAAATTTCTGCAAAATCGGTTCAGCGGTTTAGGCGTGAAGAGGTAACAGACAGACAGACAGACAGGCAGACAGACAGACACACTTTTGCATTTATAATATTAGTATGGAAGTAGGGATTATGCAAAAGTTCCCATTACACCCAATAAGTCATGATTTGTATTGCGTTTACGCTCGCGCTAGCGCGTTTACGCATTATTAATGTATCGGTCGGATTTTTCTGCGTAACTTTTCAAAGTTGAGCGGAGACTGCAGTGCGATGGCTACAGGTGGGGGAAGCGACCCTCTCACCCGGATGGTGTTGCCAGCTCGGAAAAATATTTTGCCCTGAACAGGGGAAAATAGCATGTGAAATTTCTATATTTTAGGAGTCATTTTGTTGGCATATGAAACAAAAAGAGTTATAAAGTAATAAATTATATGAATTTAAATATGTAAAATGTAATCATGTTACGAAATGTAAATAATATCAACCCTTTATATTATTTTAATAAGTGGGTACGATAATAAATTATTATTCTACTTCCAAAGTAAAAATATCCTATAGTCAACCTTGATTTAAATAGTTTTATGTATGTGCTTCTTTAAATTAGCGAAAGTAAAATATTTTCATTTTAAATAAAATTAAATAAGTATTTGATTTTTACTTAGCATGCATTTCCAAAATATTTTCAGATTTATGTTAATATTTTCAGATTTATGTTTGCAATTTTCTCAGATATAAAATATGTCAATACGCCTTTATTTCTGAGACAAAATTTATCAGAAAATAAAAAATCAGGCCTTACTCAAGTTATTGCAAAACCTTCAGGTGGGTATCCCTGGCGGCCAGCCTCAGTATCCCAGCATCCGCCATGCTGCATGGCCGCGCGCGGGAAACGGCACGCGCCTAATTCGAATTTCGAATGTTTTTTTTTATTTATTTGAAGTTTACAGCCAGTGTCACATGTGGCCAGTGGTAGTGAGATGTTGACGGAGTTGAGCAGATATGGATGGGGAGAACCGCATCATTTTGAACGTTGGCGGCATCAGGTGAGCCACTTAGACAAGTTGCATTCGATGGTGAGGGTAGAAGTCAAAAGTTTATGGGATTTGACATAATGAATGATATGGATTTTGCGATAAGTATATCAAATCTTTGTTTTGATTTGTAAGTTTGCTGTCGAAATTATCGAATACAATTTGTCTTAATACACTACCTAATAGGATTTAATTTATTTATTTACTGAGCTGTCCACTTCTGCCATAATTATAAAATCCCAGAGAAACGCAGAGAATACGCCAAATATTTCAATGACGGTAGTTCACAAAAAAAAAATGCAAAAAATTAATATTATTACTTGACTGTGTAAATAAATGGATGGTTCTGAATTCTGATGATGATTAAACAATGAACCTCAAATACTAGGTTTAAAACCCAGACGTAGCGAAAATGTTTTGAATAAGCCGAACGCTTTTGTTAGCTCGTACACAAGAAAATAAGCGATTTTTAAATTTCCGTACCCGTGTGTACTTAGCTGCTGTATGGCCATTTATAATGCTCCATAATATTGTTATGTTTCATAATTAGTTTCATTGCTGTAACTTGTAAGAAAATAGCTGTAACATGATGTACGAATTAAAGAAGTGAGTGGATGAACCAGATCAGTAACATTTTATATCATTAGGACAATTACTCATTTTTCCCCTCACAATCTCAGCAAACCTTGTAACTTACACTTCATAATTTGGCTTGAAATATATCTGGCTTTACATAGACTTCACTTTTTTTTGATTTTAAATAAATTTTCCGTCCCGATGATTACTTAGGTACCTGCCTTATCCACTAACATCTTCAAATAGTTTTAGTTTTATTGTTGTAACTTGTAAGAAAAATTTTATAATTTGATGTATGAATTGAAAGAAAATATTGTGGCGGAACTTTTAAAAACATTGTGTTGTTCACTCAGTGCTCAATTCTTTTTAGTTTAGTTGATAGTGTAAGTACCTAATTTAGCTTCCTTAGCACTTTTAATTATATTATACTTCTAATGTTTACCAAATTACCACATCATTTTATTATAGGTAGGATATCTAAGACAGAAACGTAAGTTTTCGAAAAACAAACAAACAAACAGCTATCTTCAGTACGTTTTATACCAAAAATAATGTTGCTTTATTCAACGCTTTCTATGACTTCGGTTTCGGATTTAGGCTACCGTCCCATGTTTATCTTGTAAAATAGAAAATTTAATACTGCTTTTTGAACTTTAAATGTGATACAAAAATATTGTCATATTAAAAAAAAAATAGATGACTCTTCGCCAAACTAATTTCGCCATTCAAAATATTTTTTTTCTTTTTCTACCTAACCTGTACAAAAGCAATAGATCATAATGGCCAAATATCCCTATTATTTATCACGTAATTGCGATGCGAGGCCCAGCCGTCAGGATTTTATTAGGGCATTGCCAACATACTCATATTAAGCCCATGGATAGCCGGAAAATTGTTTTCCTAATGCTTTCCTTTGATTCTTTCCTTTCTGACGGCAACTTTTGTATGTGGCGGTGACAATTATTAATAATAAGTAGATGACGCCCGCAACTTCGTTGCGCCAAAATTCGTTTATCGCGCGGCCGCGGGTGCTGTACATTTTTCCGGGACAAAAAGTATCTTATGTCCTTTCCCGACACTCTTTGTTCGTGAAGAGGTAATAGACTGCAGACAGAAAGACAGACAGACACACTTTCGCATTTATAATATTAGTATGGAGGTATGGAAGTCTGGATATCATAGGAAAATTAGTAAACAAAGGTTTTAATTCTAAGCAAATGCACAAAATTCCTTTGGGTTTTTGCTCACTTTCTGTATATTTTAGTATTCCGCGGCGGGCATTTTGTAATATTTTGCATGTAAGCTTATTAGTACCTATAATAAAACTTAGCTCGAAGTTTTATAAATATGCAAAGTCATAAGGGACGTTCACAAATTATTATTAGATAGGTTCATTTGGATTTTTATCGAAATTTGAGAACAAAAATAACAGTATCTTGGCTAAGGATCCAGGCTGAAATGGGTATTAGCTTAGGCATCTCAAAATTAAAATAAATAGGCCAGACTCAGTTACTATTAAGTATTAAAACAGTAACGTAAAACATTTTATTGCGAAATTCGTCTGAAATAATTTTACTAATTAGGTGAATGAAATATTTTTCATGAAATTACTGGAATTATAAGTTGTGATATAATTATTCATTATTTTAATGGCCTAAAAGGATAGTCCTTTAATATTAGTATTGAGAATGAGTATTTATTTGGTCTTTCATGGTAAATAAGCTATGGGCAAATTAAAGTGTATCCTTGAACCAATCTATGTACAAATTTTGGAAGCTTAATCACTCTCCTCTGTTGGCTAAATAGGAATCCCTTTTTTACAGAGGTCTTTTTGATTGATTATTTTGTGTTATAAAAGTTGACCAATCGTGTTATGCTATGGGTAATTCAAAGACAAATACATGATGAATACTGACAATGAACTTTAATTTATTAGCTTTAGTCATTGCTGACAAAAATCGATATCGCTACAGCCAAATTTGAAATTACCACTTACCAAGGCGTCGCCTTAAGTATGTCCTTTCCGAGGTATTATATCTATGCCAAATTTCAGTACCTAAGTAATATTTTAGGTTAAGATGGAAAGTTTTCTTTTAAAGATTTATCTTTCTTTTAAATGTTACCAAATGCTTTTTTGAAAGCTATCCTATGACCTATCTCATGTTCCAGGACTCAATGTTCCTCCATACCTACCAAATTACATAAAAACTACTTCAGCAGTTATAACTCTAAAGGTTAGACTTACCTACATACATTTGCATTTTTAATATTAAGCCATAAAATATAATACAGCTTATTTCGCTGAACAAATAAAGTGTACTTAATTTCAATGAAGCTAAGCATGCTGGAATGAAGAAATACAAGTGTGTATAAACAGTTTAAAACTCCTTCATTTTATGTTTGAAATAGTTTTAGCCTGTGTGTGGAAACGGGCAGGTTTTACATGTCTGCTCTGTAATCTGTATTATGCTAAGTACTCACATACGGTTTTGCTCGATCGAGCAATCACGTAGAGTAAAAACCACGACTCGGGCTTTCGTCCACACATTCAGCATTGCTCGATAGTTTTACTCTAAAGTCTAAATCGATACATTTAATTCCATCGAGCCGTCTCGTTTCGAGTTTTGCGGTCCACATAGCATAATAATATGTGACGTTATCTGGGAAAAGGGACCTTATGGAGGGTTTTAGTTTCCGAGATAATCGCATTTAAAGTAAAGTGTCGAAAAAAATCATTTTTTCTTTTTTTGCTCCATATTAATAAACGGACTCTAAATTTTTATATGACAAAGACACAGGTTTTAAAAACGATTTTTTATAGGTTAAAATAAATCTTAAAGTTTAGTAAAAAAGGGACCTTATTGTCGGTGCTGCAGTCGAGAGTCGATTGCGGCTTTCTTTCGGCATGGTATCTACTGTTATACTACTAGTAATTTGCACCAAGCTGAAAATCGGTAACATTGATTAGAATATCTGGGATTAGAATACCCGCCAAGTAGAGCACGAAGCAAACACTGCAGTACCATCATTTACAGGAATCATTTCACCGCATTTTATGCCCCTATTTGAGAACCTCTAGAGGTCATTAAGTTCCGAAGTTAAGCTAAAGCAAAGTTTCTCATTTATGACACTCACTCACTCACTCAAGATCATCAAAATAGAACTAGTACTTCCCATAAACTCAGAGAGCTAAAATTTAGCACAGAGTTTAGGGTTTAATGGCCGTTTATAGGGAAAAGCGGGAAAACCATAAAAATTAGCCAAGTGCGAGTCAGATTCGAAATTAAGTTTTTTGTATGAGAGCCCCCCTTAAATTTCATTGTCCTAACCAAACTTGGAAATAATACGTTTCCAACGCGGGAATCGGACTCACGACAAGAGCCACGCACTAAACCACTAGACCACGGAGGCGTAAACACGTGTGATGCTGATGGTGACGTTTACACGAGCGCGCAATCTTACAAGAGCGATATGATGAAACCCACTACTTACGGCTCAGCTTAAAAAATCAATATGCCCATGTTTCTATTTGTTTCTATATGTTTCTATAAAAAGAAGTGAAATCCCACCAAAAACATTCTGTAAAAAAACTCGCAAAGTCTCGAATCCCGATGGAGCTGCTTGTTTATCTCTAATAAGGGTTCCTTGTTGACTACGGAACCCTAAAAAGTAATGAAATCTAGACAAAGTCATACCAAGTCTGAGGTTCCTTTATTTTTATAAAGAAATCTCAGAAATATAATTAAATAATGAAAAATATAATAAAATAAATATTAAAAAAAATAAAAAATAAAATAAAAATAAAAAATAATGTTACAACTACGAAATTAATAGTATTTTTATATCTTCTTTTAACTTTATTACTAAAAATGTAATGACCGACATTAAGGTCCCTTTTAATATTTATGAATACTTCTATGGTAACTATGAGAAGTTACATGTTTTTGGTACACGTCTTGTTACTAAAGAATAATTAAAGTTATTTAAAAAATAAGAACTTCAATTAATAAAAATGTATATTTATTTTTATGTGATATTACTAAACTTTTGATCACCGACAATAAGGTTCCTTTTGAAAAGTGTTAAGTGTTTGTACCAGCTTTTTACTAAACTTGACTTTGAATTTTAAGACAGAAAAAAGTTACTTTTTAAATAGAAGTTTATATATTTGATTTAATTTAACTATGTTTAAGTGTAGTAAATATATATTTTTGTTGATTTTTGACTGATTAATAAGATTAGTAGAAGCACAATGTTTATTTGTTCAATTTTTTTTAAATACAATAAACAATGTCGTTTAATATCGAAAATGTCTCTATTTAGTAAAAACTGATCCGTTTTATATTATTCTTTAATAAAATCCAATAGAAAACATACTATAAGTGAAATATTTAGTAAAAAACCATCTTGGGCATTTTCATTACATCATGCATTTTGGCGTGGTAAACAACAGCAGGGCAATCGCGTTATTTTTAAACGTTTCAATTCAGGTTCACATCTGCTTTGGTTGTGGTTCAGTTACGGTTCGGTTCCGCTGCGTCTGAACAAATTTCAGTATCGTCCTAACGTTCCAACCGTAACTCAACCTCAGATGGAACTCGAACGGAGCGCAACGTTCGACCTTTAGACAGACATTGCAGCGGACCAATCAGCGCCCTTCTGATTTAATCTTGATTGGTTTAAATATGAACACATTGTTTTCGATGCGGTAATTGGTCAATTGACAAATTGTTTATTTACGAATGAATATGACACGAGTGAAGTTGTTTCAAGTAGTTATTGTGATTTGTGGATGATTATTACTTGGAGTTTATAATTTACGTAGTTAAATTCATATTGTTGTACTTTAATTTGCAAAAGCCGTGTTGAGAAGTGACTTGTGAAGTTGTGACAAAAGTTTTTTGTGGCATAGAAAACATTTACGTAAAGAAGTATGTAAGTAATGTCAAAGTTCAATTCACTTTTTAACAAACTCAAATAGTCCTTTGAGGAGCTTTGAAGTAAAACATAAGCTTATATTATAATTTGATTATAGCTCATGTTATATTTTTCCATCGATTTTCGTCAATTTAACACACCAAAATAAGAAACGTTTCAGAAACGTGCGAGTAGAAGTAGCTTTGTATCAACTTTTTGTTTTGACAGCGTTTGCGCTTGGGCTGAGGTTCAGTAACGTCTCAACTGGCTGTCAAAACGTTAGCGCGATACCGAATCGTTCCAAAAGTCGATCAACGACCGAGTTTCATTTGCGGTTCAGTTGAAAACATTTAGCGCGATTGCCCTGCTGGAATAGAGTTATAAAATTATATAATTGAAGTTAAATTCTAAAAGACCATATAACGTACTTCTCAAAAAACATGATATCTATGTAACTTCCTACAATAACATACTTTTTTAGGATGTCGAAGTTTGAATGCGATTTTCTCAATATCACCTTTTACGACTTTCGAGTTTAAACATTTTTTTAAAAAATATTTTCCGGATCTACACGCATGTTATTTACATGGTTCGATAGCCTATTAAATGTAGATTATGGAGATACTAATAACTCAATACCGACAATAAGGTCCCTTCACGCTGATAACGTCACATATTATTACTTGATTTGGAGTAAAACTATCGAGCAGGACCGTATGTGAGTACTGAGCATCTCTGTCTAAACACACTATGCCGAATTTCCGCGGCGGAAGTTCGGCTTGATTCCGCCTGCAATGTATTTTAAATTACCGAAGACACACCATGCCGAAATTCCGTCGCGTTATATTGTATGCGTTTGACATTGCTGACGTAATCATGCGGAATTTCCGCCGCGGAACTTCGGCATCGTGTGTTTAGACACTAACACAAGATAACCGTAACTGCGTTGCGCAAAAATTTGTTTATCACGTGAAACTGTGCATTTTTCCGGGATCCTATCCCATGGCCTTTCCCGAGACTCAAGTCTCAAAATATTATCTGCATACCTAATAGAATCATGGCCAAATTTGTATAGGAGCTTCTATACAAATTTGGCTGTCCAGCTGGACTCGACTTTTATTTTTGATGTCTCAAAATAAACTATAGTTAGATTTGGTTGTTCTTATGCTCTAAACATAATTCCGTTTGAGAATTATGTCTAAGTAGCCACGATTTTTTACAATAATTAATAACGTTCACAATTTATTTTGAGGTTAGACTTAAGAACTACCTTTTTCCCGACTGCGGTGTAGCCTACAAGTGTATATTCGGCGATCTCGTTTCTAATTACAGTGTAACCTGGTTATTTGGGATCTCAAGGGACCAAGACTTTTGTACCAATTATTAAGGGCTCCCAATAGTCCAGTTACCCAATTAAGCAGGTTTAAAATTATAGGTGTCTCATTTACAGAGGCCGGCACTCATATAAGAGCTTAATATTTGCCGTTATTTAATTTTGAAATCTTTTTTATATTTATTTTTTTGAGTTTTCCTTTTCCATCAATACACTGAGACCGAATTTTCTCGTTGTTTTTAATAATTCTACACAAGGTTGACTTTGATACTGGAGATTCTCCCTACACAGTTCATCACGCGACTTTCAACAATCATAATCTAATAAAAGTTTAAATCTTTCAGATATTGATAACGTTTTATACTGACATTTGGACTCTTTTTAACACTTTTATCCTACGAATAATAAAACCTAAGGAAGTGTAACTCCCATACTAATACAGCATTAAATTTGGTTCCATTCGAACTGTCATGTAACGTCAGCCTTTATACCGCTCAAGGTCACCTAAATATTGCAAATGTATGAAAAGTGAACCTAAGGTACACTTTTTTGACAAGTATTTTGGAGCATGTTTTTTGACGGAGTTACTCTTCCTTAGTTTTTATTATTCGTAGCTTTTATCCCTTGTTTTAGGTCAAAAACTGAGATAATATATAGTAACAAAAAAGCATGCCCAACAGATGATGCGAAATATATGTAAATAAATATGTCAAAACCTGTTACACCTATCATAATTCGTCTCACTTATGCAGGTTAAGAGTCCGTATACGAAATTGTTCCGATTTTGCCGAAATTGCAAAGGTTCGCTACAGAAATATTATTAGGTTTTTCCCCTTATTAGACTTAAAATATATAGCTATATATATTAATTATTAGATTTAAAATATATTTAAGAGCGGAAAGCCGACTCGAACTTGTGGCGAGTAATATAATGTGAGATTTAGGTTGTTTTGAATCGTGTTTTTTTGGCACAATTTCTTTTTTTTCTTTTTTCTCGAATTGGATAGAATTTTATCTATAGATTATTTCTGTCGTTTTCTTTTTATGAATTACAACTCCAAGTTGCCGAAAATAACAGCAATTCTTTGCCCATTTTCTCTAAAATTTTGCCGAGTTACATATTTTTTTACTCAACTATTTCATATTAAAGTGGTAAAAAGTAATTCCAACATTTTATAGACGACTTTTTCAACAGTACATTGTATTTTTTTCATACCGTTAAGACGTCAATACAATCCATAAACAGGTGATATTCTAAACCTTTTACAGCAAAAATCACAAAACTGTCGCGGGTTTGCGTTGGATTATTTAAAAATACTTAAAAAAATAAAAAATCTAGTTCCAACATTAGATTATAATTGAAATGATCTTACATGTTGTGCATTAAAACTTATAGAAATACTGTATTTTAACTGTTAAATCACGTCAGAGTCTCAATTATAGAGTTAAATATCGAAAAAGTCTTAGAATTCTTATCTCATTTGACCAGGTTCAAAAATTCCATTAACAGAGGTAATTTAATGAAATAGTGCCGGGACTTCATTGCAACTGTCATTAATAGAGGTTTCTCATTTGGCCAGGTCCCGCTTAACCAGGTTTCGCTGTATTTAAATTTTTCCTAGAGTATTACCCAAAAAATAGAACGAATGCGAATAATCGCCGGCTGTCAGAACATTACAAACTAAAATAAGGTGCATTGGGGTAATCTCGTAAACTTTTTGGAAGAGTGAGGCAATTGTGTCATTGTTTCAACTTTAGAAGACGAATTGTACATATTTTTAACTATAACTCTAACATTTCAGTTATAATAAACATATTTCCATGTGAATTGTATCTTTTTTAGTTCAAAAGTATTTACCGATTCTGGTATAACTACCCCTTTAAAATATAAACCCTATTTTTACTTTTCATGGGTAATTTCGAAAACTCAAGGGGTAATTTCGAATAACAGCGAAACACGACCTAATGTAAAAATACATTTAAGGCACACATTTATTTTTATTATATTTTACCCCATACAAAAACATTGTGTATACAAGCCATAGAAGACACCAAACTAAGTTTTAGACTGAAAATTTTTCGAAATTACCCCATCGGGGACGCAGATGTTCTCAACATTTGGAGCAAAGAAGTAAACAGATAAGACCAATAAAAAAGCCAACACTAGATAATATTATTGTATTTATTTAAATTTAATACCCAGCAAAACTATAACTAACGAAATAAAATAGGAACACATTTTTTGTTAAAAATAAAAATATTTTTTACCCAGTCTCGTAAATTGCTAAATCAAAATTAAAAATAAATTAAAAAAAGGAAGTAGTTTTCAATTGCAGAGGAAAGGCGCGCCTTAGCTCTGCATTTAAAAACCACGTCAGCAATCAGCACCCGAGCAGTTGACACCTGCAAATAATAAAAGTGGCTTCTTCACTTAAACCATTTTTATATAGTCGTACAGGTTCCCTAGAACAATTTTTTTTATTACAATCAAGCTAATTTTTCGTGAGTGGCTTCATTTTGATAAGACGAACAACAATTTCCTCTGCGTAAATTCTTGAAAGTGGTAGCTAACAGAGATAGAACTATTAACCTATCAATATACAAAAATCAGCTGGTTAGGGTTGTTTTTTAGGGTCCATTAGTCAACCAAGTTTTGTTGATTAATGAACTAAAAAGACTAAAACGGAACCCTAACGAGCCGATTTTTTGTACTTATATTGACAGGTTAATACATAGTTATAAAATTCAAGAGTAACCTTGTCCTACAAAATATAGAACAATGTATATTTTAGGACCATCAAATAGAAATATTAAAATTTAAATCCTTTCTATTTCTGTTAGCTACTACTTTCGAGAATTTACGCAAAGGAAATTGTTGTTCGTCTTATCAAAATGAAGCTACTCACGAAACAGTTGCTGGATAGTAATAAAAAAAATGTTTTTGGGAACCCGGATTATATTTTAAAACTGTTTTTATTTTTATTTTAACAACAATAAAAATTGATTCTACACGTCTATTCAAAAATACGTTTTAAACCTCTCGATGTCGAAAATCGACATGATTTGTACGAGTCGAGTCAAGTTTGGACTCTGTATTTTCATTCGTTTATGTTTGTTGGTAAAGGCAGGTAAATATTTTATATGTTGCGCACCCCTGCAAAAGACTATGAAAAAATTATTGGGGAAATTTCGTTAACAAATTTACCCCACTGGGGTTATTTAGAATGTTTGTTAAGAGCCCGGGTAACCCTCGAAATTCTCATACATTCGTAATACCAAAATCATTTTGTCATACGAAAATATTTAACATGTTTGAGTTATTTTTCAGTATAAAATAGTAATTACCTAGGTTCCTGAACAAAAATTAACTTCAAATTATTTAAACACTAAAAAATTTTTTTTTGTGTATAAATTTTTTTTACTAAATTTAGTACTAAATATTTAAACACTAAAAAATAGAGTAAAACACTCAAAAATTTATAAATAATTAGTAAATTTACAACAAAATATTTTAATACTAAAAAATATTTTTTAGAGTTGAAATATTTTGTAGTAAATTTACTATTTATTTATATATTTTTTAGTGTTTTACTCTATTTTTTAGTGTTTAAATATTTAGTACTAAATTTAGTAAAAAAAATTTATACACAAAAAAAAATTTTTTAGTGTTTAAATAATTTGAAGTTAATTTTTGTTCAGGAACCTAGGTAATTACTATTTTATACTGAAAAATAACTCAAACATGTTAAATATTTTCGTATGACAAAATGATTTTGGTATTACGAATGTATGAGAATTTCAAGGGTTACCCGGGCTCTTAAAAATCATAGCTAGACCAACATTACATATTCTTAAGAAAGCAAAAAACGTCAAAGCTTCTTTAAAACAAACAAATTATTACGTAACTTACCTAATTTCTGTGTTAAACAAACGGGGTAATTTCGATAATCCCAAAAAATCATAAAATTGCACTTGGCGCGAAAAAATGAACTTAGCGCACACGCACTCCCGGCTGACGGTTCGAGGGAAAGGAAGCGGGGGAGGTGATTAAATTGGCGTCTCGGTAAATGTGGCCAGAGCTCAAAATTACTTTCTGTTTGGCAATTATTTGCCATTTTCGAAATATCCCCATTTTTTTTTTCTTCCGAAGTTGCCCCAATGCACCTTATATTGATCTTTTTTGTGGCTATTAACAGACACATTTCTAATATTTTTCGATGCCTTAAAATATTAGGGAATTTTTGCTACCAATGGCATATCGGGACGCCACCGCCCACATTTTATCATCTGGTACGATTTGGCCATTGTTCTTTAAGCAAAAACAGTTTAGCAGTTTAAGCGTGAAGACGTAAAGACAGACGAACACACTTTTGCATTTATAATATTACAAAATCTTACATATAAAATGGATATTTAAATGTGTTAGTCGCGCTAAAACTCGAAAACGGCTGAACGGATTGGGCTGATTTTAGTCTTAAAATATTCGTAGAAGGCCAGGAATGGTTTTAAAGTGACACGTAGTTCACCGGGACAGCTAGTCTTATATATAAAATGGATTTTTAAAAGTGTTAGTCGCGTTAAAACTCGAAAACGGCTGAATGGATTGGGCTGATTGAACGGACGGATGAACCGGGACAGCTAGTATATCTTTTAGCAGACTTTAAGTACGGTACTTGACTTAATAATATGTTTACCTGCTTTAAACTGATTATACAGTGTGATACTGCTCAAAATATACATCGTAGTGCCCTAAAAATAGCTGCAGGGGGCAGCTCAATCGATGGCCAGGAATAGGTGAGGCTCACGGCGAATTGGGTTAGCCACTTCATCATCAGCTACACATAACAGTTCATCATCAGCTACTAACGCCTCCGTGGTCCAGTGGTTTAGAGCGTGGCTCTTGACTTGGAGGTCGTGTGTTCGACTATCGCTTTGGAAACATGTTATTTCAAAAGGTTAGGAGAATACAGGAAGATCACTCGATTGTCTGACAAGTAAGATGATTCATGCGTCGGATGGGCATGTAAAAAGTCGGTCCTGCGCCTGATCTCCCGCCGGTCGTGTCGGTCTGCCGTCCCACTGGGTTAAGAGAGTAAAAGGAATAGAGAGTGCTCTTGTGTACTGCGCACACACTTGGGGACCATTAAACTACTCTTGCGTAACTGACTGGTTTCAATGAAAGCGGCCACCGTCACCGAAATCGATGTGGAAGTTATTATTATCAGCTACACTTCGCATCACCATCAACATGTTTTTACCATGTGATAGAGAGGGTTTTTTTAGGAATTTTACCTGGTATTGTGCAATATGCTGTTAAACACCTGTTGCTTACCTGTCGCAATATACAAAGTACAAATACTAATTACGACTTAGCGACGTCATAAGAATAGGGAATATTATGCAAAGCTGCATAGGACTAGCTCACATAGTAAACAGTTCGACCAATCTCAGACATGTTGCACACGTTAACACTTTGCCCGTCGAAAAAAACTTTTTTAATGCATTCTAACATGCTATAAATACTAATTTATCGACAGGATATCAAGGATCTTTATACTCCGAGTATGTATAACATCCATACTAATATTATAAATGCGAAAGTGTGTCTATCTGTTACCTCTTCACGACAAAACCGCTGAACCGATTTTGCTGTAATTTGGTATGAAGATACTTTGAGTCCCGGGAACGGACATAGGATACTTTTTATCCCGGTAATATGTACGGTTCCCGCGCGATAAACGAATTTTGGCGCAACGGAGTTGCGGGCTATAATAAAAACATCGACATACACCGGTCTACGAATGAAAAGAGCCAAGTTTATAATAAAATACCGTTTTTCGTTGTGAAGCAAACAACGTTTTCAGAGCAAACACACAATTGAAATTAATAAAACAATAATTTAAATTTCTTTGTTTTCTGTTCTCTAGCAGTGTGCTGACGTAGACTAGAGTTTTAGAGTCTCCTATTATCCTTTACATATAGTTTACATATAGTTTACATATATAGTTTATGGAAGACCAAACATTTGTTTGGAGTTAAAAAAAATAGCTCAAAAATAAACGGTTTTTCAGGGATACTATGTAGTACCTTGATCGTTTCTTTTTCTACAAAATCCCCTTTATTATTACAATGAGAATGAAAAATTGCTTGCCGCCCGCAAATCCGCTGCGCCAAAAATCGCGCAGGAACCGTACATTTTTCCTGGATAAAAAGCATAATAATATGTCCTTTCTCGGGACTCAAAGTATCTCCATAGCTTTCTGCAAAATCGGTTCAGAGGTTTGGGCGTGAGAAGGTAACAGACAGACGGACACACTTTCTATTACGGTTACAGACAGGCTATAATCTATATGGTCGCTGTTAAGCAATTAAGCCCACAATTTTTTTTGTTGTTAAATTTTGAATGCAGCCTTGTTCTAAAATCTAAATCATCTGAAGAACATACCTAACTGCATTCATAACTATTTCTTGTGGGTTAGTACATGAATGCTTTATAGTTTACAGCGTCATATGTATATTATAGGTTTCATTTTCTACCGACATTGGTCTGGTGACCCATGCCACGTAGAGCAAAATGGAACCTACAGCCTATGTCAAAAGTGGGATTTTATTCGAATTTTTGTTGGTCGCGGTCTCTTGCTGCGTGGATCGCCTAGCGACATTCGAAGTTTCATGTCGATGATGATAGTTCATAATTATCTTTAAACAGTAAATTAATTTTCCGTCGCAGCGCTGATTGACTTCCGGTGCAGTAATGGCGGTTAAGGGGGTGGGAGGGGGGGATTAATTAACAATTACGCCAGATGGCTTGTGGGTGCGTTTAACGATCTGCTTGACATTTTGCGTGGTGAAGTGGGTTATTAAGTATGTCTTCTTCTCAGAAGAATCTTTCTTCTCTTACCTCTCGGTAAGCATGTTCATTGTACAGGATATCTAGTGATATCTGATAATAAAGATTATCTAAGAATTAGATAATCTGAACTTTCGGCCAGTCGGTCGGTCGGTCGGTCGGTCGGTCATCTGTCCAGGAGAGAGCCAATGAAAAAAGAGTGATCTGGTGTAGTGCGCACACTTGGCCATTATAAAATCACCCTTTTATGCAATGCAATTACTGGTTACCAGTCCTCGTCACCAAAACCCACGTGAGAGGCATTTATAAGATTATTTCACTTTAGCTACACTAAGGCCGTGTTCAAACCAAACTGACTGTAGTCTGTAAGCCGCCGAATGTGAGCAGGCTCACTGTGAGCCCCAGTGTAAACGTGAAAATATACGGTTTTTTTCGGCCGTGTTCACACCAAGCCGACTGTGAGCCGCCGAATGTAAGCAGGCTCACTGTAAGAGTGTGAACGTGAAAATATACGGTATAAAACTACTGAACCGATTGTAATAAAATTTTGTACATAGATAGTCTAAAGCCTGAGAAAGGACATAGGCTACTTTTTAACTGGAAAAAGAGGTTGTAAGGGGGTGAAAATGCGTAAATTTGTTAAAAATAAGTTAGTTCCAAAAATTCATAACAGATGGCGCTAAGAGTCGCCTACATCGCGTTATCGCTTGCTCATAAGTCTTTCTATAAGAGGTGGTACCATGTCGAGTTGAGTTTTCCGATTTCTAAAGTTGTGTAATGGGGGGCTGAATAAGCTTTAAATAATAAATAAAGTTTAATTGAAAAAATATATATTATGCAGTGTGCACTGTACAGCTGTTTTTGAGTATTTTGATTCAAGGAGTACCAGGGTTTTTTAAAAGCTTTTAAAATTGACACCAATTTTGTTGACACCGCGCGCTATATAATACTGAAGTCCACGCGAACGAAGTCGCGGGCAACAGCTAGTAGTCTATAATTTTGTTTTGTTACACCACTATAAGAAAAAATTTTGACAAAAAATCTAAAATCATTTTTCATGCGATTTCTTTATCGATTTATTCGATTTTCCAAAGAATCGACACACCCGTTCTAACTCAGCTGATTTCCCAGTAGGGTTCAAAATAAACAGCTGTAATTGAATGAATTGTTGTAATTGGAATCGATAGAATAAGGGTTCTCTACACGGAATATATAACACTAAAGGAAAGGGCATAGCAAATAAGTTTCATAGAAACTGGTGTCGCCAAACTCACACAGTAACATTTTACGCACACAAAAAAATAACCAATCACAAAGAGATTTCTTTTTTAAATACATGTCGTAAAAACAACCATAACCCTTTTAAATAAGGAAGAATTTAAATTTAGCAATACCGGCTCTGACTACCGAGTTAAGTTATTCAACGCTAGATGGCGCTTGACAGCTAAATACGATAAGACTTGAAGTTGTACGCAATTTTACACCTTACGTCAACTAATGTAAAGTTTAAATTCGTACTCGCGTACTTCCTTTTGCGTGCGAGTTATGTCCAGCTGGGCATAACTATGGCACGCGGGCCAGTCCCACATGCCCTTTCCTCTAGTGTTATATATTCCGTGGTTTTCTAGGAACATAGTTTAAAAACATTACAGCTAGAATAGTCTTTTGGCGTAGACCAGCCTTTCCCAAAGTGGGCGATAACGCCCCCCTTGTGGGCGCTGAAGGTCTAAAGGGAGGCGGTGTGGGACCCAGAAAAAATGAGGGGCGATGTGTAGAGGCTTGGGGGAGTGATTTATTTTATCTGGGTGCATTTTAAATTGAAACAATGGGGGCGCTAAAACATTATTTGTTCTCAAAGTGGGCAGTAGACAAAATAAGTTTGGGAACCCTTGGCGTAGACGGTTCAAAGCATAATATAAATATTATGCTAGACTAGACGACGCCCGCGACTCCGTTGCGCCAAAATTCGTTTATTGCGCGGGAACCGTACATTTTTCCTGGATAAAAAGTCCTATGTCCTTCCCTGAAACTTACAGTATCTTCATACTAAATTTCAGCAAATCGGTTCAGCGGTTTGGGCCTGAAGATGGACCAGACAACACACAGACACAATGGGCATTGTCCAAAAAAAATCACATGTACTTTTTATATTTTTTTTCGTTAAAATAGGGTATTTTAAAATATAAATTAAATAATTTTGAAATTCATTGGCTAGTTTTTTCTCAATAAATTTTTAAAGTTTCGCTCTAACGTCATCATCGGCGGCCAATTGACCTCTGCAGTATGTTTTTTTTCCTTTCAATCTTATTTATAATGGCTGGTTCGTCAAATGCACTTGTGCTCATTATGTAAAAGCTGATACGAGAAGCTTACCAAAAGTTCGAAAAGTAATAATGTTGGTCGAATTTATTGCTAATTTAACGCCACTGAAGGTCAAACTAAGGTTAAACATATTTGTTCAAAAATATAAGTAACTAATGGGTATTTTTTTCGTTTATATACAGAAAAACGATCACTGACCTTATTCCTCGAAATGTTTTTGTAATGAGCAAAATTTAAAAAAAAATGGACAATCCCCATTATAAATGGGTATAATATTAGTATTGAAGTAAATAATTGAAAAAGGAACGAATCTGCATGAGTGTTACATTAAATTAAATCAGGTCCAGGGATTCGGGGACAATTTACAGTTAAGCCTTTTATGCTGGCAACATTTTCCGAATAAAATAAACTTATATTCCCCAATTAGCGATTCAAAAGTTCATCCCGTCGCGTGAACAGATCAGGTAATTGATCCTCATATTTAAAATTGGGTGCCCAGTACACTTTTTATAATATAAGGTTAATCTTAAGTTGTTTTATTGTATTAAGTTGTTGCATAGCTTAATTTTATCGCGGGCTTTGAGTGCGTCGACCGACCTCCGACTCCGACCACGGTGTTTGTGTACGTGCGACTAGACATATACAAACTATAATTGCATAAGTTTATAACAAATGCAATAACACAAATTACTAAATAGTTACTACTTAACCCATCAATCACCAAGCGGCACCCGGCTGTCGCATAACAATTCAAAATCTATTGTGCCTGCGATTCCCACGATCGAGGTATTAATTGCAGTAGGTTTACCGCGGCAGTCCCCGAGTGCCACACGTATTTTTAGTATTATTTGTACTAACTTTACGTACGACTTGTACTCTATAGTTGGGGAGAGGAAGAGGGGATTTCGGGATAAGCTCGAGCGTGTCGATTAAGCTTGTATGGGCTTCTGACATGTGTCTAGTTATCATGGTATAGAAATCAGATTACTCACGTGATGGGTTAAAATTTTTTTTTTACTAATTAAATGTTATCGATCTGTCAGATTAAGATAGGGGATGTTTAGTATAACTTATTACTCTATGGTATGACCCAAAGAAGCTTCCATATAAAGCACTGACGATTCCAAGGTCAGGTAAGCCTGTAGGGACATTTTAAAATATAAAAAAACAAAGCTTCATATTTTCCTAACTAACATACTTCTAAAATATATTTATCGGCGGTAGTTGAAAATATCGGACTCTGTGGGCTAGAATGTTCTTCATACATCGTGGGTTCTTCGAGCATCAATAAGTAGGCAGATGTAGAGTAACAACTATGTTTATTACACAATGCACAATAGATATTCACAATAATTATTAAGTTTAGAAAAGATATGAAAACTAATTAGGAAGTGCCGACGAACAGACACATCCGCGCAGTTCGGGCTCTCAAATTCAAATCCTCGAACGTTCTACGGCTATGTCCAAGCTCGACCATCTGTGACGTCATGCTTGCGTTCGTTCCTTCAGGCAAACTCGCGTGCAAGCTCCGACATATTTATAATTTATCTAAATAAGCAATTTTCTGAATATATTTTCTTTTTCAAAACTATAAAATGGCTGGAGTTTCTGAACCCACCACTAAAATAAAAAACGCTCTTATTTTTTTTTATCAGTTTTACTTAATGTAAAAAACCTAAGGACCTTAAGCCATGTAAGGCCAATCTAACGGCAAAATGCTTGTTATTCGTTTATTAACTAAATTAATTAAGAAAACAAATTATCAAGTAATGCTCTGTTTCATAAAGTATCATATTATTATAAATCTCTTTTTAACCTAGCTTCAATAGCAATTCAATAAACTTAAGTTTTGCTAAGCTCTTCCAAATGGCCTTGCAAGGACCACAGCTCCTAACAAGGCCATTGTTATACATTAGTCGTTTAACTTGAAAATAGAGTTAAAATTATTCATTTATTTGCTTTTACTAAAACGACATTATAATTTCTTTCAATTAAGCAACAATGTTAAATAAACAATAATTAAATGCTCAATATATTTATATCATCTAAAAAAACTATAAGGAACATTGCTTGAACATCATCTTATAAATAAGAATATATAAATGGAAATTCTTTAAAAATAGTAGCAATGAGTATCACATTGACACCTTGTAACTAATTGCCAATGCGTTTTATAATACAATCAAAATTTTTTTTAAATCTTAAATGGCCTTCTTATGGGCCCGTTCTTTATAAGGCCAAAATGTTCCATATGCGTGTATAAGTTTAATAATTCTAATAAGTCAAGATGTTTTAAAAACAACATTGTTTTTAATTGTTACGGTACGCATTTATAACTAAAAATAACTGTTTATATGTTAATGATGTTTAGATGTTCCTTGTAAAGTTTATGTTCCCTAGCAAGGCCAACTATCAAATCTTTGGTTGGGCCTTATAAGGAACCACCGGCCTTCCTAGGAACATTACCAATATTTTAACGTAAATCGAAGCATAAGTAGATTTTCTTTTATCAGTACCATACATAATTATGTCCCTATACGATAATGCCCTGCAATAAAATTTGAGATAGATATTTAAGTTATGTAACTAAAAACTAAAGTTTTTCAGGGTGCGGAAATCACAATTGTAGCCTCGACAACCAAAGTCTACAAACAGTGAGATCTCACTGCCACAATAGCGGCGCGATCGACTCGCCGCCGCGTTTGTGGCCATAAGTTTGATGGATCTAAGTGTGTAGTAGAAGTAAAATGTCTTTACATGACGATAACTGCGGCTTTTTGATAGTTGGCCTACAAAGGAACATGGCCTTACATGGCTGAGGGTCCTTACTAGGCCATGACGCTCGAGTGACTACACAATCAGCACCTTCCCCTCCCCTACTATTATGCATAGTAGCTGATTATTATTTGCACGAATGACTCATTGCCACCTAACCCAAGCAGATAGTTGTGAGTTGTGACATACATGTGGATGTTATTACTTATTACCCACATTTGCCTGACCTTTACAATTTAATCAGAGAAACCTTTTAGAATGCTCGGACGAGTTTTCACAATGTATTTCTCATTTTAAAACCATTCTTAGGTTTCTATACAAGTAAACTATGTTAATAAGAAAAGAAATAAAGGTTATTTAAAGTAAATGTTTTTAGTGTCAAAATATACATTTAAGTTATTATTATTATTTTTATAAGTATCAAAAGTTTAATTAAAGTTATTCTTTGAGTTATAAGTTTGCTGTCAATGCAGAAACTTATTGAAATTCGAAGGAAAAATCACTGCGTCCTTGCGTGCGAATCACCGTCACCTTTTTTGGCTTTGGCTTCTTGATTCTTCCACACCAAACTGACTGCCAAGTGCCAGCCCCGGAAAGCGAGCATGCTTACTTATATAATTACGCACTTCATGAATTATCATTTTGTGAGAGTAAAAATTCATCACTAAGGGTGAAGCCAAACGAGCGTTTGTGAGTCCGGGGTCGCAGAATTTCGGTCGCCTAAATGTCTTTTCATACAAACCATGACTCACAAAATTACGCTCGTGTGAATCAAACAGGACTTTTGTATGAAACTGAATGGAACAGAACCAGCCGAAATTCTGCGACTCACAACTCACAAATTACGCTCGTTTGGCTTCACCCTAAATGCTCATATAAGTACCATCGAGGAAATTGATTCCTAGTCAGTAACCTTCGTCATGACGTGGTCGGCTTATTTTCAATTGAATGTATAGCTGTGATCGGTCTGCCTAGGAATCAATTTCCTCAATGGTACCATCGAGAAAATTGATTCCTATGCAGTTGATAGACCAACGTTATTTGGTCGAATATGTCAATTCAATGTTAATTGTGATCTGTCAGCTGGGTTTGACGTAACGCAACCAAACTACGTAGGTCCCCGACCTGCATAGGAATCAATTTCTCTGATAGTACATTGTATTGTACACATTCACTTTTTTTTGAAACTCAATTCTTTCATACAGAAATTCAGAAAATAAAGGTTTTTTACAATATACATTCTATTACACATATTTAATTCAATTTCGTGAAACATCAAATATCATTTTCCATCTGAGCCCTCAGCGTTATCTTCTCAAAGAAAATGAAAATCTATTTATCCTATTCCTTTTAGTATTTTCAGTTCTTTAATACAGACCTTTATTATCCAAACGGTTTTTACAGTCTGAAACGACGGCCCAATCATGAACCTACAGCTATAGCCAAGTTTTTAACCGACTTCCAAAAAGGAGGACGTTATAATATGTGCTGTGGATATTTTTTTTATTGTAATTTTGCTTGGAAATCATAGTGCCAAAGAAGCAAACAACTACTCTTGTTATATTAACATATTTTTATCAAATTCTTAACGTAGCATGCGACATGACGCTAGCAATGCATGCATTACATGCTTCAGGGGTCTTACATTGAATTTTTGACTATTAATAAGTATAATTGTCTGAACACACCATGCCGAAGTTCCGCGGCGGAAGTTACGTCAGCAATGTCAAACGCATACAATATAACGCGACGTAATTTCGGCATTGTGTGTCATCTGTAATTTAAGGTGAACGCAGATTTGGCCGCACCGCACGCACCGCAGTCGCCGCATTCGGAATTCTTTATATGAAGTTATAGGCAAGCTCGCGTACCCGCGCCGCAGTCTTCGCAACTTCTACATTCTTTATATGAAGAATTCCGAATGCAGCGACTGCGGTGCGTGCGGTGCGGCCAAATCTGCGTTCACCTTTAAAATACATTGCGGGCGGAATCAATATGCCGAACTTCCGTCGCGGAACTTCGGCATGGTGTGTTTAGACACTAATATCATTCCATTCCAATTTTCCAGTACATATTTGTAGTTTTTATGGTTTTAAAAAATTAAAATTGGCTAAGTGAAGAAAGTGTTTTAAACGGACCTTGAAAATTCTTCTTCAGAATAAAATAAAGACTCCGAAGTTCTGCTTGTAGGAATTTTTATTTGTTTGTATTTATTGGTCATGTGGAGGCAGACCAGTTAAAATGTAACACACATTGTATCGTGCAAAGAGGATATTTTATTAATTGTATCCTAGACACCGACCTAAGTTTTAACGTCAAGGAACTATATCTGGAAAGAAAACCTAGAACATAATACCTAATACAGTCCCCAGTGACAACTAAAATTATGACGAACTAATCCCACTAACACAACCCTTACAATCCGACTTTTACGAGGCCCCCCGGTAATACGCCCCTGACTCTGCGGCATACGCCTCTGATTACCAGATTACAGCAAATTGAATCCGCCAAGATACGTGTGTACTGTGTAATAACTTTTTATGCGGTCGGGTAAAATATTTGAAACATATTGTGTTTAGTATAGAAGTTCGTAATCTATATCTATATATAGAAATCTATAAAACTCAAAGACTGACTGACATGGTGATGTATCAACGCACAGCCCAAACCACTGGACGGATCGGGCTGAAATTTTGCATGCAGGTAGATATTATGACGTAGGCATCCGCTAAGAAAGGATTTTGATAAATTCCAACCCCAAGGGGTTGAAATAGGGGATGAAAGTTTGTGGTTGTGCACTTAATTTTGTCATAACATATATAGATTTTCTTGTTAATCAAATAATAATTATGAAGCTCTCAAATGATGTTCTGGGTTTGTGTTGTGTGTAATCTCCACTGTTGTGATGTAGCTCAGTTTGGGAGATCCGTTCATTGACCGTTGGATGTGCCTCTAAAATAATATGGCAATTCTCCACTGTCAGAAGAAGACGAAGGAGACACGTCTTTTGACACTGACAGTTGTCAAGTTACTGTCAGTTGGCTCTCACGGATTTTTTCTCCCGGGCATATATACGAGAAAATTCTCGGCTGCTAAGGTTTAGAAACCTACGCGAATTAAATGTTGGTGACATGGGTTAAGGAGGGTTGTTTTGGGTGAGAAGAACTTCTACTTACCACTTCCACCGCCATAAAACCCCCCCAAATCCCCCAAATTTTAATTTGAAATTTTCGTAATCTTGAGATGAGGTCATCTGTTTTCTGGTGTTTACGAAGTGTTTTCAAGGCATCCCAAGGCTGTGATGAGTGGGGGACGATTATTTTATCATTCCAAAACTATATAATTCGAGGTTTCTTGATAAAAATTAAGAAAAACTATCAAAATTCACAACGGTACTGTATAGTAACTGTACCTATGGGGTTGGGCTTTGGCTTAATGGCTTCTTATTCTTCTTCTTTTTTTTTTATTTGCCTGGGATTTGGCACATTACTTTTTTAGTTTTTAGTAATAATTTATGATAGAAATATAACTTATGATAGAAATATAATTCTGGTTTGACAGGTTCTTGTTTGAATAAATATTTAGTTGTAGGGAATTATTTTCGGCGCCGGTTGCCGAAATTGCTGCCAGCGCCTATTCGGCAAACATAGTTTGTCAAATGACAGAAAAATGATCAAAAACATCAGTCTTACTTAACTACTTAGCCACGGATACCGAAGCGGGGGGGACGAGGGGCGGAGCTCCCCCAAAGGGGGACTCGGGGGGCTCAGCCCCCCGCCAAAACACAATCCAGAAAGTCCAAAAGTAGGTTAGGTTAGGTTGGAAGGATGATGGTTTTAAGGATAACGGTGTTAAACTTAACAACCTGTATACATAAAAAAAATATATTTTGCATACAGCCAAACGTATAACCTCACCTTTTTTGGAAGCTGCTTAAGAAAACACCAAATATAAAATATTCTGAACATATTAAAACTACAACTCAATAAGCGAGCGAATTAAATATTAATATTGTAGGAGGCTGGGATTAGTGGTGGTTAATATAACGTATAGCTGAAAAAAGTAGCGCGCTATTTCTTCGCAACGAATAGCGCGCGCTATAAAACTATGCACAAGACGCTACGTTATAACGTATCGCGCGGTCACTGACCTAGCGCGGCGCCGCTCGCGCTGCCGATCGCGCGCGAGTCGCGACTTTCGTTGGTTCGTTGCCGTATCGTTCGGGCCCAAATCGGGTGAATTCGGCTGTCATAATTTTTTCAGTGTTGCGTTGCGTGCATTGGTAAATTATAATGTTTTATAATCCCTGCTCCGAAGAGCACTGTACTGTAATATAATGGTAACTTCCGTTCCATGTGAATGTATTTTTTCTAAATCTGGATACGTTATTATATTTTTAAATGTAAGTAAATGAAATGTTAAAAAAGATCTAAAAATAATTTAAGTATATTACCAAAAAATAAAAAAAATAATTAAAAACCATTTAAATAACTTATAAAAAAAAGAATTGTAAGTACTTATATAAAGCGATTCCTTTCAATTTCAATATAATATTATTATACAATTATATTGTATCATTTTAATTTAAATATTTCAAACGTAATAAAATTAACCAAATAAATAATAATGCCTTCAAACGATTATATTATTCTAAGTTATCTTACAAACAGGTTATATTATATTAACTCACCTACCGCGTTATAATTATTATTATTAGCGAAAGAATTCAATAACGTCGGTAACTTTACAACGTGTCCAATCGATCGTTATAACATATCATTCGTTATAACGTAGCGTCAAAATTAGCGCGCTTGAAATTCGTTATAACGTAGCATCAAAACTAGCGCGCTTGAAATTCGTTATAACGTAGCGTCAAAACTAGCGCGCTTGAAATTCGTTATAACGTAGCGTCAAAACTAGCGCGCTTGAACGAATCGAGATTTTATTCGTTATAACGTAGCGTCAAAAATAGCGCGTTTGAAAAATGTAGCGTCTAGCATTTAGCGCGCTCTGAAAATATAGCCGTTAGGAACACCACTAGCTGGGATGAATGCAACTTATTCCCGACTGTCCAAGTCTTGACATGACAAATTGCGGCGTTGCCGATTCGAAAATTAGCAACGCCGCGCTCGCGCCCTTGCATTTTTTCGGTACCGAAATCATTTCGGTTGGGGTACCGATAAAATAAAGAGATATATCGGTACCGTAAAAATAAAGGTATATTTCGTTATTTTGCGGTACCGCAATGGTGAAGTTCAACCGTTTTGACTCAACCTTTAAATCTAAATTTCTCCGACTGTACATTTCTGCTTAACAACTCATTTCCCCGACTGTACATTTCTGCTAAACAACGCATTTCTCCGACTGTACATTTCTGCTAAATAACTCATTTCCCCGACTGTACATTTCTGCTAAACAACGCATTTCTCCGACTGTACATTTCTGCTAAACAACGCATTTCTACGACTGTACATTTCTGCTAAACAACGCATCTCTCCGACTGTACATTTCTGCTAAATAATGCATTTCTCCGACTGCACATTTCTGCTCAACAACTCATTTCCCCTACTGTACATTTCTGCTTAACAACTCATTTCCCCGACTGTACATTTCTGCTAAGCAACGCATTTCTCCGACTGCACATTTCTGCTAAACAACTCATTTCCCCGACTGTACATTTCTGCTAAACAACTCATTTCCCCGACTGTACATTTCTGCTAAGCAACTCATTTCCCCCACTGTACATTTCTGCTTAGCACAATTTTCCCCGACTGTACATATCTGCTAAACAACTCATTTCCCCGACTATACATTTCGTTCGAGTTCGAGTTCGACACAAAACACTACTCTCCAACCGTCTTACGCGTTTTGTATGGTTTTTCAATCAACACGAAAATCTGGCGCGAGTTTCACAGTTTTTACCCATCCCACAAAAGTGCTCAACGTCGCTAAAGAAGTTTTCACTTCAAAAATTCGTTACGTCAAGTTTAAAAAAAAACTTTGACGTTTCCTAATATCACCTACATACTCGTCTGACGTTTAAAAAATATAATCCATTCATAGACAACCAAACTGGATAAATCCACAAAGAGAATATAATCACTACGTGTAAATCCAGTCAGAAAAATAATAAGTTGGCTGGTTTTTGCCTGGAACAATTCACTTTCCGTGAATGGTCATAATAGCCCACCTGTACTGCAATCTCGATGGTAACTTATTTTGTTTATTCAAAGTATAGTTTGATTAAACAATTTTTTTTTGCAGGAACGCTTTATCTTGTACTAGATGATGCCCGCAACTTCGTTGCGCCAAAATTAGTTTATCGCGCATGAACCGTACATTTTTCCGGGATAAAAAGTAACCTATGTTCATTCCCGGGACTCAAAATATCTCTATACCGAATTTCAGCAAAATCGGTTCAGCGGTTTGGGTGTAAAGAGGTAACAGACAGACAGACAGATAGACACACTTTTGTATTCATAATATTAGTATGGATCTAGGACCATACAATAAGAATTTGTTTAGGCCAATAAACGTAAGCTTAATGTCAGTTTCAGACCTCACTGTTTTGAGATAAACAGTGAGGTCTGAAACAAAGTTATTCCCAAATAACGCGGTTTCAAATTGTTCTAAAAGGTATTAGCAACCTTATTAAAAGAGAGAATTATAGGACATGAAGAGAAAATATTGTTATTTTCTCAAAAGCGTTTCAGAGCTTGAATTTTACGCGGTGCGGCATTAAAACCTGTTTTGAAGTTAGCTAAATATTTATTTACCATTCGATAACTTATACAATTTAAAGCAAAATTTTGTCATGAAACCACTTTCATAAACGCAATATTCAATACTAGATGACTTAGTTTATCCCGCGGCAGCCGTACATTTTTCCGGGATAAAAAGTATCCTATGTCCTTTCTCAGGACTCAAACTCTCCATACCAAAATTCAGTTTATCCAATCAGTGGTTTAGGCGTGAAGAGATAACAGACAGATAGACACACTTTCGCATTTATAATAATATTACTATGGATGAAGAGAAAATTGTTATCTTAGCTTACAAGAGTTTCGATCACTTTCAGTGCTGCTGTTTTCACAGTAAACTATTTATGTATATAAGAATCACTTACACAGTACACACCCTTAAGGTGCCGGGTTATCCTCGAAATTCTCATACATACGTAATACCAAAATCATTTTCTCATACGAAAATATTTAATATGTTTGAGTTATTTTTCAGCTTAAAATAGTAATTACCTAGGTTCCTGTACAAAAATTAACTTCAAAATATTTAAACCTGAGATTTAAACACATTTTTTTTTGTGTATATTTTTTTTTACTAAATTTACTACTAAATAATATTTAAACACTAAAAAATAGAGTAAAACACTAAAAAATATATAGATAAATCGTAAATTTACTACAAAATATTTAAATACTAAAAAAATATTTTTTAGAGTTGAAATATTTTGTAGTAAATTTACTATTTATTTATATATTTTTTAGTGTTTTACTCTATTTTTTAGTGTTTAAATATTTTGAAGTTAATTTTTGTACATGAACCTAGGTAATTACTATTTTAAGCTGAAAAATAACTCAAACATGTTAAATATTTTCGTATGACAAAATAATTTTGGTATTACGTATGTATGAGAATTTCGAGGGTAACCCGGGCTCTTAAGTATTATTGCTTTGTTTTATTACACCCTGTATAAGCTCCACTGTAAAGTCTAAAACATGCAAATACAAGTAATTAGTGCTTTGAAAACCGTTTGCCTTTGCATATTGATACAATTAGGCAAAATACTTTGTCTAGTAATTGCCAAGTCTAGACATATAGCTGATAGCAACTGTCAATGATAAAACTAGACAGACAAATGGAAATAACTTTTGTGCTAGGTAAGTAATATTAAGTATAGTCTTATCGTACTATTATCTCTTAATATGAGCCTGACTAAGGTTTATTTTTGGCTTACGTTTGGCTTTAGTTTGGCCTATTTTATCGGTTATAACTTTGATCGAAACCTTAAGAGCCCGGGTTACCCTCGAAATTCTCATACATACGTAATACCAAAATCATTTTGTCATACGAAAGTATTTAGCATCTTTGAGTTATTTTTCAGCTTAAAATAGTAATTACCTAGGTTCCTGAACAAAAATAACTTCAAAATATTTAAACACTAAAAAAATTTTTTTTGTGTATATTTTTTTTTACTAAATTTACTACTAAATATTCAAACACTAAAAAATAGAGTAAAATACTAAAAAATATATAAATAAATAGTAAATTTACTACAAAATATTTAAATACAAAAAAATATTTTTTAGAGTTGAAATATTTAGTAGTAAATTTAATATTTATGTATATATTTTTTAGTATTTTACTCTATTTCTTAGTGTTTAAATATTTAGTAGTAAATTTAGTAAAAAAAATTAGACACAAAATAAAATTGTTTAGTGTTTAAATATTTTGAAATTAATTTTTGTATAGGAACCTAGGTAATTACTATTTTAAGCTGAAAAATAACTCAAACATGTTAAATATTTTCGTATGAGAAAATGATTTTGATATTACGTATGTATGAGAATTTCGAGGGTAACCCGGGCTCTTAAGAGCCCACAAAATATTTCAACTCTAAAAAATATTTTTTAGTATTTAAATATTTTGTAGTAAATTTACTATTCATTTATATATTTTTTAGTGTTTTACTCTATTTTTTTGTGTTTAAATATTTAGTAGTAAATTTAGTAAAAAAAATTTATACACAAAAATTTTTTTTGGTGTTTAAATATTTTGAAGTTAATTTTTGTTCAGGAACCAAGGTAATTACTATTTTAAGCTGAAAAATAACTCAAACGTGTTAAATAGTTTCGTATGAGAAAATGATTTTGGTATTACGTATGTATGAGAATTTCGAGGGTAACCCGGGCTCTTAACCTAAGGTGCCAAAATCGAAGTGATCTGGACATGTTTTTTATTGCATTTAATTAAAATGGTCTGTAAAATAAGAAAATGGAAAAATTAAACAAACATTTCGGAATATCGGCTCGAGTTGCCGCTTGTTGAAATTAGTTTTTTGGTTGCTACGAGATGTACTTTTAGATAACTTTTGGCTAGACTGCCAGAGCTTTGGTAAAAGTTGAAAGGTAATTTTGACTGAATTTGCTAAACTTTGGTCGGATAAACATTAAACAACTCTTTACATTCCAGTGCTTATCTAGTCCAGTGAAATTCCACTACAGTTTCAACTGAAGATGTTATTGGGAGAAGTGGGAAACTAAGAATTTGAATTTTTTTTGTTTAAAGGAATTTTTAAGACCGGAAAGTGTTTTGAAATAAAAAAGTGGATTTTATGTGAGTTTGTTACAAGGCTTGTTCAAATTATGAGGGAAAAAATGAGTTAGCTTACAAGAGTTTCGATCACTTTCAGTGCTGCTGTTTTCACAGTAAACTATTTATGTATATAAGAATCACTTACACAGTACACACCCTTAAGGTGCCGGGTTATCCTCGAAATTCTCATACATACGTAATACCAAAATCATTTTCTCATACGAAAATATTTAATATGTTTGAGTTATTTTTCAGCTTAAAATAGTAATTACCTAGGTTCCTGTACAAAAATTAACTTCAAAATATTTAAACCTGAGATTTAAACACATTTTTTTTTGTGTATATTTTTTTTTACTAAATTTACTACTAAATAATATTTAAACACTAAAAAATAGAGTAAAACACTAAAAAATATATAGATAAATCGTAAATTTACTACAAAATATTTAAATACTAAAAAAATATTTTTTAGAGTTGAAATATTTTGTAGTAAATTTACTATTTATTTATATATTTTTTAGTGTTTTACTCTATTTTTTAGTGTTTAAATATTTTGAAGTTAATTTTTGTACATGAACCTAGGTAATTACTATTTTAAGCTGAAAAATAACTCAAACATGTTAAATATTTTCGTATGACAAAATAATTTTGGTATTACGTATGTATGAGAATTTCGAGGGTAACCCGGGCTCTTAAGTATTATTGCTTTGTTTTATTACACCCTGTATAAGCTCCACTGTAAAGTCTAAAACATGCAAATACAAGTAATTAGTGCTTTGAAAACCGTTTGCCTTTGCATATTGATACAATTAGGCAAAATACTTTGTCTAGTAATTGCCAAGTCTAGACATATAGCTGATAGCAACTGTCAATGATAAAACTAGACAGACAAATGGAAATAACTTTTGTGCTAGGTAAGTAATATTAAGTATAGTCTTATCGTACTATTATCTCTTAATATGAGCCTGACTAAGGTTTATTTTTGGCTTACGTTTGGCTTTAGTTTGGCCTATTTTATCGGTTATAACTTTGATCGAAACCTTAAGAGCCCGGGTTACCCTCGAAATTCTCATACATACGTAATACCAAAATCATTTTGTCATACGAAAGTATTTAGCATCTTTGAGTTATTTTTCAGCTTAAAATAGTAATTACCTAGGTTCCTGAACAAAAATAACTTCAAAATATTTAAACACTAAAAAAATTTTTTTTGTGTATATTTTTTTTTACTAAATTTACTACTAAATATTCAAACACTAAAAAATAGAGTAAAATACTAAAAAATATATAAATAAATAGTAAATTTACTACAAAATATTTAAATACAAAAAAATATTTTTTAGAGTTGAAATATTTAGTAGTAAATTTAATATTTATGTATATATTTTTTAGTATTTTACTCTATTTCTTAGTGTTTAAATATTTAGTAGTAAATTTAGTAAAAAAAATTAGACACAAAATAAAATTGTTTAGTGTTTAAATATTTTGAAATTAATTTTTGTATAGGAACCTAGGTAATTACTATTTTAAGCTGAAAAATAACTCAAACATGTTAAATATTTTCGTATGAGAAAATGATTTTGATATTACGTATGTATGAGAATTTCGAGGGTAACCCGGGCTCTTAAGAGCCCACAAAATATTTCAACTCTAAAAAATATTTTTTAGTATTTAAATATTTTGTAGTAAATTTACTATTCATTTATATATTTTTTAGTGTTTTACTCTATTTTTTTGTGTTTAAATATTTAGTAGTAAATTTAGTAAAAAAAATTTATACACAAAAATTTTTTTTGGTGTTTAAATATTTTGAAGTTAATTTTTGTTCAGGAACCAAGGTAATTACTATTTTAAGCTGAAAAATAACTCAAACGTGTTAAATAGTTTCGTATGAGAAAATGATTTTGGTATTACGTATGTATGAGAATTTCGAGGGTAACCCGGGCTCTTAACCTAAGGTGCCAAAATCGAAGTGATCTGGACATGTTTTTTATTGCATTTAATTAAAATGGTCTGTAAAATAAGAAAATGGAAAAATTAAACAAACATTTCGGAATATCGGCTCGAGTTGCCGCTTGTTGAAATTAGTTTTTTGGTTGCTACGAGATGTACTTTTAGATAACTTTTGGCTAGACTGCCAGAGCTTTGGTAAAAGTTGAAAGGTAATTTTGACTGAATTTGCTAAACTTTGGTCGGATAAACATTAAACAACTCTTTACATTCCAGTGCTTATCTAGTCCAGTGAAATTCCACTACAGTTTCAACTGAAGATGTTATTGGGAGAAGTGGGAAACTAAGAATTTGAATTTTTTTTGTTTAAAGGAATTTTTAAGACCGGAAAGTGTTTTGAAATAAAAAAGTGGATTTTATGTGAGTTTGTTACAAGGCTTGTTCAAATTATGAGGGAAAAAATGAGTTCTGCCTTTATGTTATAAAATTTTAGTTAAATGTATTTCATCCACTTAAGTCTTCAATACAAAACATTATTTATCAGAAAATAATCAATAGCGGTTTAGCAATATTTCCAACCCTATGAAAGCTGACGCAACGCATAACATAAATAAGTCAATTGGGATTTACACATCCCAACCTGTTTGCGCCTTTATGTTTACAGGGTATCATGTATCGGAAGCGAGGGTCTACGGGTTAGGGTCGATTGGACCCGAATAAATTTAACACGCTATGTTAAAGGGTTAAGTCGAGTATCGTATGACAGAAGTTGTGGCATTACAATAATAATGGTATAAGTATTTGTCACAAAAATGATGAAAATATTCTTTCCGGCGACATGCAAAATGTTTTGATGAAATTGACAGAAGTGTGAGCTTAGCAGGTTTCTCTCAAGTGACACCGTGCTTATGTAAGGCTTGAAGAGGTGTTTGAATTTGCCCTTATTGAGCAATTTTATTGCGAAATATTACTGATCGTCTAGGGTTGATATTGAACATCGCGCGTCTTCAATCTTATTGTCAAATAAACTGTTCAATAAAATTAAAGCGTGATATTGTGCAATACAATTGATCGTCTAAGGGCCGGCTAAAATTGGTGGCTCTCAAATAATACTTACGTGCTTAAAATACCTTGAACTTTGAAGAGTTGAGAAAATATTTTGATACAATATTAGTACGCGTGATTTGTTTTGTCCAGTCTCCTAACTAGTTTTGTGGGCCATTATATTCTAGAATACTTTTTAATGCAGAAAAATGTGTGGTTTCCGAGGTTTTTCTTTACCAAGTCAAAGTGGGCAATATCTACTAGCTTACATTATGAAGACTTCAAAAACTTAAAATTTTTCTTGTAAATTGTACTTTTAAAGATAAAATTCAGTACCCATTTCTTGCAATTAGCAAGCTTTAGAAGTCGTCCGATTCGAAATGAAAAATAGCAATTATTTAGCACGTTGTGTGGAGTACAAATAACATTAAAACTATCCAGAATCCAGGCACAAATTATTTGTTATTATAGACTGACCAGCATAAGCGCGACCCTCGTAGCATAGTTTTAGTACGCTACGAGGGTCACGCTTAAGCTGGTCATGCCATAGAGATGTTGCTCATTACTTCGTACAATAATAATCGTAGGAATGGCAGATAGACAGACACACTTTTATCTATATGAATAAGAAATTGTGTCCGTCTGTCGGTTTATCTATCTGTTTCTACTCTCTGTTACTTCTTCACGTTTAAACCGCTTTAAAACCGATTTTGATGAAATTTAATATGGAGAACATACAGTTATGAAGGGCCTCGATAGTCCGAACCTCAGTTAATCCAAATACCTCTATAATCCGAACGACCTCCTTTCCCCCGCATAAATCATTCCCGCAGCCGCGCTGCCGCATTCTAGCGCCGAGTTAGACATCTTTAGTACTACACGTATTTTTTTTTGACCGCCCCGCGCACAATTCCGCCATTTTGTTGGTACATATCTTTGTACTGTATTTGTGCGTTTTATCATGGCTTCAACATCCAAAAAATGCCTTTGAAACTGTTTACATAATCCGAACGCTGCGTGCATCAGAACAGGGTTTATATTTTTCATCATACCAGGACCGAAAGTTTGATTTTCTTCCCTTGTTTGCGGGAAGAAAGATGCATATTTCCTTCAGACTGCTCACAACTGACAGTTTAAAATTTTCTTATGTTCCCGCTACCTATTTGAAATAACTCATTACCATGGCAACCGTGAAGTTGTTATTTCAAACCCATAATATTAATACATGCGGCAATTTTATAACATTGATCTTAGAGAGAGCGCACATCTGAGACACGACTGTAGTTAGACAATCTTGTTTCACATAGACAAGTCAGTCTAACTACAGTCTGAAGACAGTTGTGTCTATCACGTGGCGCACATCAAGTCAAGACTGTCTTGACTATACTTGATACAATTGTATATTAATAATCAGTAGAGAACGCTCGGACAGAATAGACAGAATTATAGACTTAGAAATTAGGTCTGATGTTGAAATTTTTAAATTTGACGTATTATGACGAAAATCGCTAAGGTTGTTAACTTTTCATTACAAACTTAAAACTATGACATATTATTACAGGCATTAGGGTTTCCTTTTACTGTACTTCTCTGGGATGTTAAACATTTTAAACACGTTAAGAACGGGACGTGAAACACGTTAATTTAATATAATTTATGTTTGCAACTTAGGTATTATAAAAAACAAGTTGCATATTAATAAAATTAAAACCGACTTCAAAACTACTGAACCAATTTTGAACAACAAAACAAAAAAAAAAAAAAAGAATTACTTAAATCGGACTTGCAGCTCGGAAGATACGCGAACACAAACATAAAAACATACAACATACATTTTTAAAAGTTCGTACATTTGTTCAGATGCTAGGCTAATGAAACATACCTACTCATAATATACGGAAAATAGGCAGTTTTAGAAATATTATACATACGTAATGGCTCAAATTGGAATCTTTTTTTAAATTGGTTAAAAAGCACAAAAAATGTTGTATTACGTTACTGAAAAATATAGTTTGCGTCTATTGCGAGCAGTTCTGAAAGATTTTATAGATATAGATAGAAAAGTTCTCATTCGGATAAAAATAAAGCTTCAAAAATAAACGGGAAAGACTCGACGGGAAAGATAGTACTTGGATCGCTGGACGTGTTTCTCTTTTTTTGTCGTATTATTGTTTATGTTTTGGCAGACATTGCATTGGCAATTGGCATTTTTAAAATTCCGATTTACATCCGATTCCGATAGCAGACTAAAGAACAGACTTTCGAAAGACGAGCATTGCTCGTCGTTTGGGAACGCGATATTTCACGCGAAGTACATACACATGCGGTATCTATCTTGATCTATGTCTGTGGATAGAACAATGTATTTTTATTTAAAAAAAATCATGTTACAAACGATTTTAATTACAAATAACAAAATATTATATTAATACTGGGAAATAAGTGACACATTTGCTTTGAATAAAAATTACCACGCGCCAACTTCACGAAAAGGTATCTTCTAGTGCTTAGTTAAAATTTATCGTTATAAAAATATACTTAAGTTAAACAGTTAAAGTAAAGATTGAATAACTATTATTCTAACATTATTATAACCAAAACTCCTTTTTGATAGGATTCATTAAATTCCAATATTAAATAATCATATTATATTATTTCGTACTGTTTTTGCTAATTCACTAATCAACAAAAGTCAATATTTTAGGTAATCCTAATAAACTACATGAGGTCAAAATATCAGTCTCAGAGTTTCTTATTCATAAAATGAAAGGTAAATATTGTGTCCTTATAAATATTTAAAGTTAAAAAAATTACAAATATTGACTGAAACGACGTTAGACGAATATTAGGTGTTTTTCGTTACGGAATTTCTTGATAAACGCGATCAAAGCTATACAATAGCTCAAAAAAATGAAACATTAAGAAGCACCATATTTGTTTTTTATTTATTAACATTTTTTTTACGATTTCGCAGATTATTATTCACCTATATAAAACAACTTTAAAAATCACCGAGATGAAAATGCATTCACCGATATGAAAATTATTGTCACCGAAGGTCACCGAAAGTCACCGAGTCACCATTTCCGTGTTTTTTTTTCATATCGGTGATTTTTTTTTTCATTTCGGTGACCAAATAGGTCACCGAATTCACCGAAACGGAATCACCGATATGAAAATTTGCGACAAATCGTTGAATAGTTTGTCACCTATAATAATTGTACCGATATCTATACTACATACTGATACATATTATTAAAAGTGTTTGTAAGAAAATAAATTAATACTTCTAGCTGGTTCTAGATATCTATTAAAAAATCTATTCGATTCTATCGACTCTATCGATAAAATCTATTAATTTGTTGTTTTATTTCGTCTGGGGGAGCCCCGGACCCCGTAACGACATTCGTTTGTCTTATATACGATGTCTTTTTTATAATAGAATATCATAGTACGATGTTAATTGTCATTAAACTTTCGGTCCCTTGTATGATGAAAAGTTCTATACGCGCCACGGGAGGATAGTATGACACTTTAACCGACGCTTTTCTCGCGTGTTGAAATGTCATACGTTCCTCCCTTGGGGCGTAATGTACTATTGGGTGTTCGGACTATCGAGGCCCTACTGTACTTTGAGTCCCAGAAAAAGGATATAGGAATTGTATCCCAGAAAAAGTACGGTTGTTTTGAAGTCGATTAAAATTTATACTTAAAACGAAAACCATCAAGTTGATGAATTTTCTTAGAAGCTAGATGTTACTTTAGTATTTGTTTTAGTAAAACCTTGCTTCTAAAAAAGGGGGAAAAGAAAAATAATTCCTTTTCATTGTTAAGAGAAGACTTGACGAAGAGAGAAGGATATTTATTGTGTTGCAGCTTGCAACAGAAAAAAAAAAATAAAGTGTAGAATACAAAAGGTAAGTGCAGCTGTGAAGAAAATGAGTTTATTAAAGGTTTATAGAGGAATGTTCTTAATCTTTTATTTTATAAAAGCCTTAACATGATCCCCTTAGTAATTAAAAGATCTTTGTATACAGATGCTATAGTTATAGTACGGGAGCCCTAGAACATTTTTTTTTATTACTATCAAGCAATTTTTTTGTGAGTAGCTTCATTTTGATAAGACAAACAACTTTTTTATCTGCGAAAAAATCTTGAAAGTGGTAGCTTAAACAGATATAGAAAGGATTTCATACTTTAATTTGATGGTCCTAAAAATATATGGATTGTTCTATTTGTAGGACAATGCTACTCTTAAATCATACAACTATTAACCTACCAATATACAAAAAATCTGCTGGTTAGGGTTCTGTAATCAACAAAATTTGGTTGCCTACGGTACCCTAAAACGAAATGGTCGCATTCTCTCCATTCCTTACAGATTAGAAATGAACATAAAAATATCACAACAGGATTTAAATCCCTATAATATTATGATTGAAAAAAGCTTTTACCAAAGTACTAAAACTGATTGGGTTATGCTAGACCTAGCTTTCAGGCGGATTTGGAGGTAAAATTCAATTTTATCGGAAAATATTTTCTGCTTTTCTATGTGTGAATAAGTATGACCTTTTACTCTTTATTAGCTGCTAGATGATGCCGGCAACTCCGTTGCGCTAAAATTCGTGTATTGCGCTGGAATCGTACATTTTCCGAAATCAAAAGTATCCTATGTCCTTTCCTGGGACTCAAAGTAACTCCATACTTTTCACAAAAATTGCTTCAGCGGCTTGGGCGTGAAGGGGTAACAAGCAGACACACTTTCGCATCTATATTATATAATATTAGTAATATACAAAGTATACAATATGTAAAAATTATATGAAGAGTCCACGGGTAAAAGTCATTTGTACAAGTTAATGAATTGAAATGATCCATTCCAGCAGCCTCTTACGAGCAGTCTAATGATCTTTAATCAAATGGCTAGTTGATAGTTCATAATCGTTCCTTGAATAGTTAAGACGCTATCCATTAAATCTGAAAGCGTATTTCATTAAGTGGCAGCCATACCTTTATTACCTCATCACCTTGATGAGTGGCAGTTTTCCACCGTGCGTTTTCGAGTATACTTTTTGCCGCGCACTGCAACACTAGAACGAACTGTCACCAGCAGTATTTCCGGAAGGGTGGCAGCTTGAGTTGCTATTTACATACTCGCGCTGCCCACTTCCCTGCTCACTTGCCCAAGACCCAACAGAGCTGTGTATGAACGATACAATATTATTTTTTAACCCCGACAAAAAAGAAGGGTTAAAAAAAATAAAAATAAAGTAGTTTGACGAGTCTGTATGCCTGTTTGTGTGTACTTATGTCTGTCCGTGGCGTCGTATCAACCAAACGAGTGGACCGATTTTGATCTAGTTTGTTATTTAAAGCTGACATTATCGAGCTAGTTCTTATATTGGTCACAGACGGACCGCAAGTTGCAGTCCGGACCGACTACTCTAGAGCGGTCGTGTTGAACGATTGCTCCGACCGCTCAAGAACTACTCGAGTGGTCCGTGTACCTATTGCCGAATGTGAAATGCCGAAACTGCAGATCGCCGTGCCGCATCTTGCAGTCTAGACTGAAAGACGCGGTCTAGACTGCAAGACGCGGTCCGTTTATGGCCGGCCTTAGCCGTTCATCATCATCATCTTGCAGTCTAGACTGCAAGACGCGGTTCGTTTATGGCCGGCCTTAGCCGTTCATCATCATCATCTTGCAGTCTAGACTGCAAGACGCGGTCCGTTTATGGCCGGCCTTAGCCGTTCATCATCATCATTTTGCAGTCTAGACTGCAAGACACGGTCCGTTTATGGCCGGCCTTAGTCGTTCATCATCATCATCTTGCAGTCTAGACTACAAGACGCGGTCCGTTTATGGCCGGTCTTAGCCGTTCATCATCATCATCTTGCAGTCTAGACTACAAGACGCGGTACGTTTATGGCCGGCCTTAGCCGTTCATCATCATCAGCCCGCTCAGTGCTGAAAAATGTTGGTCTAGAGTCTAGACTTACATTTTTGAAACGGGGTTGTTTTTTCTTAATTTTACTATATATTTATCTCTTCTCTTTCCAGATACGAAACTTATAAAGCGACACTGAAGAAGATCCCGGCAACGCGGCTCTCGCGGCTGACGGAGGCGCTGGCCAACTACGACCCCATCCTCAACGAGTACTTCTTCGACAGGCACCCCGGGGTCTTCGCGCAGGTGCTCAACTACTACAGGTAATTTTGTACCTTAGACATTTGGGGGAGGGAATAAAATCGTGAGCGCTGGCAGGGATGATGAACTGGTAGGAAATCGCGATAGAGAGGGCCGTATTTTATAGCAAGGTTATTTTAATGATGGGCATCTAGTATTTGTTTTGTCCTCTTAAAATATCTGCAAAGAATATTTTTAGTGGCAGCCGTGGTAAATTACAGTCAAATAAGTTGCCAACATTTTTCTTCTTTACGTTGGTAAGTGAAAATTCCTAAAGGTAGTATTTTATTCTTCGAAATGGCATTTTCAGAGAACTAATTTAAATGTAACACAATTTTATTTGCAATAAACTTTTTCAATCAAATTCAAAATACTTTTCAATTACCAAACATAAAGCTTTAAGTTGATCGTTTAAATGCTCACATGAATTTGATAATGGAATTGGCTGTGTACATACAAATATTGATCTATTAGTGTCGAATGCGTGGGCTCTAATTTCCCGCTCAATTAATATTGATATGCCATCAAGCAATTGGAATACGTTAACTCACTAAAGTTTGTTTATATGTTTTGTATGTTTTTATTACTCAAACCAATTTAATTTAAGAAAGACGAAAGTTTGTCCGTAAGTAAGATACTACCTAAGAAGTAAGATAAAATCCGTTGCACTAAAATTCGTTTATCGTACTTAAACCGTACATTTTCCGGGATAAAAAGTATCCTGTGTCCTTTCCCGGGAATCAAAGTATCTCCATTTCAGCAAAGTCGGTTCAGCGTTTTGGGCGTGAAGAGGTAACAGACAGACAGACACTTTCACATTTATAATATTAGTAGTTTTTTAATAAATTTGTTTACACGTAACTACAATAACGTGAGAAGTAGGCTACCAAAATCACCCTCATTTGCGCAATGATCGGGTAAAAAGAGCAAAAGTGCATGCGACCGGCTTTTTGCACTTTTTCAAATTCAACTACGGTATATATGTCAAGGACATCGGAACGCTGCTGGCGCATAATTTCTACTGTCTGTGTTCGAAGCATGATATATGCTGTACCAGAATTATCTTTGGTAATAAATACGGCAGTAAGTTCAGCGTCAAAATTCGTTACGTCACTTGGTTGATAAGCAATGCATGAATTCTGAAATATTACAATCCATATCTAGCCATAGCTCGTGACGTCTAAGGGTCTATACAGACGGACCGTATTTCAACTGCAATCCAACCGCAAATTGCAGTTCAAGTGCAGTTTGAATGCAGTTGATACGACTGCAATAGAACTGTAAACCAAACGCGCAGTCGGATTGCAGTTCAGTTGCAGTTGGTGTGAAGTCGTGTGAACTGTGAAGACAGACAACATACATACAATCGAATTTATAATACTAGGTATGAGTGTTAAATAGTCGGATATTTTTCAAAATAAGTTGGATCACATCACACGCATATTCTGTATGAGATGCTAACTTAAAAAAAACGCGATACGCCCATACAATTGTATTGTGGTAGTCAAATAATAATTTATACCACATTAATATTTGAAACCTAGCTGTATTAATAAATTATGCTTAAGACCTTCAGGAACCCAGATCTGGGTTTGGACCAAGCTGTGTGTGTATGTGCCACAAAAATAAACCCTAGACTATTTTCGTGTGGGCTTAGTGTTTAGGTATTTAAGTTTAGGTTTTGTGGTATAAAGGCTTGCGGTTAAAATTTTAGGTCTTTGGATACGGTGCGGTGGTGACCCGAAAAGTTGTCACTAATTTTCAACCCCTAAAGAAATTTTAAAGGTATTGAGGTGGATCCTGTTACCGGATTTTCATGTGACAAAAGTTTGGCTTCTTTTCTCGGTCTCTTTCCTGTCAAATCTGAAAATGGTACTATTCTCATAAAATGTCAAACGTGTTTCGATTGGTAAAAGTTCTAACTGCCGCATTAAGAGACGAACACTAATTGCTTAACTGTAATTAAATGTAGATTTCGACATAAGCCAATACTATAAATTATAATATGCCAAACTCTTCATTAAGGCTCCTCTCGCGAAAAAAGCGTGCAGATGAAACCACTTTTCATCGGCACTAACAGAGAAATTATATCTGAAAAAAATAATTAGTAATCTACATGATATGATACGTAACGTAGTTTTGCCATATTTTTTCTATCGGTATCACATAATAAAGAAATAAAAAACCAAATCACCTCCAAATCGTTGAATGAAACCACTTTACTCCTTCATTATTTATCAAAAGAATATAAAAAATATCTACTGCTTTGCAATACATAAGTTGATAATTTGGTTTTTTTACTTTTTTGAAATATGTATTATATTAAGCCTTAAAAAGGTTTTTTCTCCTATTTCGCCCTATCATGGACGCGGCGAGCGTCGTAACCGCCACCGTACAAGGCGCGCTGTTATGAATGTTATTTTAATGTGATTTACGTCGATATTCGCACTGACAGACAATGATCAAGGTCGTTGGCGGATATAGAGGCCTTAAATTGAAGTTTAATCATAATTAAATATCTATGAGTGCGGCAGATAAAGTCAGTGGCTTGATGTTAGTTTAGGCATAAAAGAATATTTGCTATTAGATAATATGAAACTGACTAAATTGTACCGGAAATAAAGCTGCAAGTGTTATGATAGTAGAATTGGGTCCTTGAGGGGGTTGGGTCATTTTAATTTCACCGCTCCATAGAAATCTCAGATGACGCCATTTACATAACCTTACTCCCAAGTCCCTAGTGACCCCCACTAGACATACAATTTTCGCCTTTTCTGTTTTTCTTTTCTTTCTCGATTTTGTTAAAAAACATTTATCAAATGCTAGTAAGAAAAAGACACAAAGTATCTCCATACCCTTCATCAAAATGGGTTCAGCGGTTTGGGCGTGAAGAGCTAAAAGACAGACAAACTTTTTCATTTTTGTTACACCTTGTCACGACAGCTGAAATCAATCACGTTGGCTTCGGCCTGATCGAGCATACCACCTCGCTCGGTCCACAGTGTTTTAGAAACGCCCAAAATCGGACATGACTAAATTAATGCAATAGTCGATGGCGTCTTATATTTCAAATGCAAGAGTAGAACTCCCGTGTGCGCATTTTACTTGGTTTTTGAGAAAATTAATTTTGAAATTGCTCATTTTTGAACTCCCTAAAAACGAAATTATTTTATTTAAATTAATTACGAGGGTTTGTAAACTTGCTACCCAGCTGATTAGATTAACCGTCAAGAGACACAAATTTTGTACTTTATTTCATTCCTACAATTCAAGTAGTTCCTGAGATTTTAATGTTTTAAAATATTTAGACTTTATTTTTTTTTTCTCCTTTCCTATATGATTTCCGCACCCTTTGTCCAGACTGAAAAATACTTTGGTTAAGTATTTATACTACAGTATTTTTATTTTTTGTGAATCGCATATCATACCAGAGATTTACGAGTTTCAAATTTTTATTCGCGCCTTAAAAATTTTAAGAGCAAAGTCTCATCAAATACTATCTTTTCAAATAATCAGTTAAATAAAAAACATTTACAATTAAAAAAAAAATAATAATTAGTCAAATATGTAATAATCACTCAAATAATAAGTCAGTGAAATAATGAAACATTTTATTCTTCATCACCTTGGTCTTCAAAAATGCTGTAATCTCGATGAGAGGCTCTCGTGCCAAATGGACGAGGATGAAGTCGTTAATAATACTAACGACACTATAAATTTATTATTTTACTTGAGTGATTATTATTTGACTAATTATTTAAAAAATTAAATTGTAAATGTTTTTTTTAACTGATTAATTAAAAAAATAGTATATGATGAAACTTTGCTCTTAAAATTTTTAAGGCGCGAATAAAAATTAGAAATTCGTAAATCTCTAGTATGAGACGCGATTCACAAAAAATAAAAATATTGTAGTGTAAATACTAAACCAAAGTATTTTTCAGTATGAACAGAAGGTGCGGAAATCATATAGGAAAGGAGAAAACAAATAAAGTCTAAATATTTTAAAACATTAAAATCTCAGGAACTACTTGAATTGTAGGAATAAAATAAAGTACAAAATTTGTGTCTCTTGATGATTAATCTAATCAGCTGGGTAGCAAGTTTATAAACCCTCGTAATTAATTTAAATAAAATAATTTCGTTTTTAGGGAGTTCAAAAATGAGCAATTTCAAAATTAATTTTCTCAAAAACCAAGTAAAATGCGCACACGGGAGTTCTACTCTTGCATTTGAGATATAAGACGCCATCGATTATTGCATTAACTTAGTCATGTCCGATTTTGGGCGTTTCTAAAACACTGTGCGGTCGGAAGATCATCCTTTGCGGCCACCACCAACTTCTCCCCACACTTTTTTATATAAAATAATGGTGCAAACGAGCAAACGGGTCACCTGATGGAAAGCAACTACCGTCGCCCATGTATACTCGCAACATTAGAAGAGCAACCCAAGATACCAAGATAAATATAAATCAGACATGCTTACTTTTGATTTAGATTCCCGCTTCATAAATACAAAATCTCACACTCGCTATTGATTTATGTTTAAAATAGTGAGGTTACGTAAACAGCACAGCCATTAAAAACCAATAAACATTTGACGCAATCGAACTGTACCAGATGTGATACACCAGAATGACAGGTTTATATAGTTAGCTCAGCTGATACAGAACTATGACGTCATCCATACTAATTATGTAGCCATGGACGTAAAAAAAGGCGGATGGAGTCCCACCATACACAAAACTGTGTCCTTCAGAGTCGGCCAGGCGCCAGCTGACTGTATGTACACGATCCGCACGCACACATTGTTACGCTAGTCCATACCATTTGACAGGCGTAAGAATGTGTGCGTGGCCGACTCTGAAGACACAGTTCTGTGTATAATAAGACTCCGTTCGTAGGTGTAGATGGTGGTTGATACTACCATTGGGGGCTCGTCCGGGATCGAAGCATCGTTCGTCGATAACGCTGGATGGTCGACGTGCGCCTTTCGATTGGGATCGCGGTTCGGGAAGTCATCATGTGTGAAGAGGAGTTTAGAAGCGAGGAAGCAGAGTCCCAAGCTATCCGTAGAGAAGTGCGCATAGTCCCAAGTTAGCCTGAGAGAGGTGATACAGTCCCAATCTATCCTTAGTCAAGTACGCAATGTGCCGTAAATAGCCTTTTTGCGCCCTGTGCGAGCTTCTGTAACGACGCCCTTGGTGTTTTAGATATTACTAGCTATATGACCGAGCTTCTCTCGGTATTCAAAAAATTCAAAAAACACACATAAAATGACATTTTATGAAAATGATTCCTAGCTAGATCGATTTATCGCCCCCGAAACCCCCTATATACTGAATTTCATGAAAATCGTTGGAGCCGATTCCGAGATTCCAATTATATATATAAACAAGAATTGCTCGTTTAAAGGTATAAGATAAGATAGGTACCGACAGCAACGCTATGTTTAGGCCTATTTTCTACCATTCTGGGTGATAAAACAAAACTTGATGTTATAAATTGGGCTACCAGCGCAGCGGGAGAAAACAGAAGAAATAATAGTCCTGCCTGGTCTGGTCATTCTTGCGAACCCCAGACTCTACGCACTGTGCCTGGGCACCGGTGGCACTGCCCTATTTACGGCACTGAGTACGCATAGTCCTAAATAAGATTTAGAGAGGTACGGATAGTCGTGATTGAGAGTTGTTAAAGTACGTAGTTAAGACGGAGGCAAGTTGTGCCCATTGTATCTTATACTTGTTGTAAGTTGATGTGAGTAAATAGACTGGTGATCGATCCGACTGCGCTTCCTTTACCTAGAGTTGCCATCACCTAAATTGCCATCGCCGGTCAGGCACGACAAAATTCCCGGACATTTGGCCGACGTGTGGTTATTTCCCCAGACACGTCCTCTTAAACTGGTAATACTACTCGCCAATTTTTGCTTTTCCAACAAAAATTTGTTAAAATCTGATTAACTCAAAGTCCGTGCAAGAAACCGTGTGTAATGTGTATGCTTAACGTGTTTTTGTCTTTCGTTTATTGCTGCATGAGCCATGACCAGAAAGTTAATTTCTCTCAACAGAAGTATCCAGATTTTACCCGGACACTTTTCAAAAACTCTGCCAGATGCTCCCCGGACGCCCTTTAAACTAGGACAAATCCGGGGAAATCCGGACGGATGGCAACCCTACCTTTACCCAACATCACATTAAGTATCAACCACCACGTACATCGATACTACAATAATTATAAATGGGAAAGTGTGTCTCTCTGTCAGTAACCAGTAGCGCTGAAATCGCTAAACAGATTTCGACGAAAATTATTTAGGTATATTAAAACCATCTAGTAAAAACCGGCCAAGTGCGAGTTGGACTCGCCCATGAAGGGTTCCGCAGCAGCAATAAGGTTTATTTCTATAAAATTAAAAGGTTTTTGATTTATTTTATATATTTTAGTTGATTTAATGAAAGTTAAATTAAGGTTTACCATTTATGACGTATAAAAAAAATTACTTGATAGATCTCGTTCAAACCAATTTTCGTTGGTAGTTTTTATAGTAATGTACAGTCAACGTTCAAAAGTCTCATATATTTTTCTTAAAATTATCATACTTTAGAAGTTAGAGGTGGGGGGGGGGGGACACATTTTACCATTTTGGAAGAGTCTCTCTCGCAAACTATTCAGATTAGAAAAAAATGATATTAAAACCTCAATATGATTTTTAAAGACCTATCCATAGATACCCTATACGAATAGGTTAGACGAAAAAAAATTTTTTTTGTTTCAGTTGTAACTATGGGGACCCCTAAAATTTTTGATATTTTTTTCCATTTTTGTATCAAAATCTTAATGCGGTTCACAGACTACATCTACTTACCAAGTTTCAATAGTATAGCTCTTATAGTTTCGGAGAAAAGTGGCTGTGACATACGGACGGACAGACAGACAGACAGGCAGACAGACATGACGAATCTATAAGGGTTCCGTTTTTTGCCATTTTGGCTACGGAACCCTAAAAAGTACGTGTGGCCGTGGCTTGGCTTATCACCTTGTGCAATTATAATTCGCATACGTCTAGTCGCACGCACACAAACACCGTGCTGAAGTCTACCGAACTTTTTGGTATTCAATTTTTAAATATTATTTTGAAAATTTTGGTATTAGCTCCTAATTTTTCAGTCCAAATCTTCTTTAAATTAAGTAATCGTTAAAATATGCCTCTTAATGCGGCCGTAACTTAGATATTCTGTGGTTGGAATAATATTCAGTTTATGGCAAACATAATATATTATTCTGAGATAATTTGGTTGCGACATATTGTGTTAGTTCATTGTTAAATGACATTAACAATTAATTAATTTCGGATAACAACTAAACTATTAGTTTAGCATTTAGTTCAGCATCTGGCAGCCCTAAGTTCATCAGAATATTATACAATATACACATTATTACATACACATTGGTCATTGAGTAACTTAATTTTTTGTTACGCAGGAACCGTACATCTTTCCATGATAACTATGCTTTATTCTGACCCGAGACTCAAAAATATCTCCATAAACATCAAAATTTATTTGGAAGTTTAGCGATAAAAGGCTGACGGACAGACATTTTTGTATTTGTGACGATAACCGCACTTGCAGAAGTAAAACTATGAAGTGTCTCGTCGCACGCGTAAAACTTGTCTCTGTGTTAAGCTTGTTTGATTTTAAGGAGGCCGATCTACCCCGGAGCAGCGGGGCTAAAATGGTCGCTTTGTTGAATCATGATATGAATCATAATATGATTCAATTCTTTAAAATCGCAAAATGCAACTCTGCTTGCAATTCATTTCTGTATTTTTGTACTGATTTGATATTGGTCAGTTTGACAGTTTTGACAATTCATTTGCTGAATTGATTGAGAGGAATTGCTAAATGTTACCATTTTAACCCGCCTGAGCTAAGCTGCGTTGCGAGGAATATGTTTTTAAGAACCAATAGAAACGCTTTATTTGCCTGACCTCGTTCAGCGCAACGATTCTATTGGTTCTTGTAGAACACATTCCTCGCAACGCAGATCTCCAGTGGAAACGCAGCCTTATACTATGCTCTTCGGCTCAACAATTTCTTTGTGTGTAATTTAAAATATGAGCAACATTTATGTAAATTATACTTTGCATATTTATTTGGATAAATGCTCAAATTTTCCAGCTCTAAAGGTTATAGTGTGCAGTCGCACGAGAAAATTCAATTTGAAGTAAAAGTAACTTTATTTTGTCCTGAATAAAGTTCAATTTGACTTGTAGTATGGAAATGAAGGATTGAGTTTGAGAGCAACTTCGCGATTTCAAAATAACGCGAGATTATAGCACCATCTGGTGGTTTTTAAAGTTAATGCACCATTTTTCAGTCCGAAAAATGCAGGAAAATGCGGGAAATTTTCGGAAAATTACAGGTCTATCACGACCAACAGCGAAAATGGACATAGATGCTTTTGTAATAGCGCAAAAATTTAAGATTTCCTATGGAATTTCCTTGTGTGGATAAAATTAATATTTCACTCATACTATGTATATTATTTAATTTAGCATATCGTATAAATACGGAATCACCTCAGGCCACCTGTCTATTGAGGAATAGCGCGAAGGAACTTGCAGTCAATATTAAGCAATATCTTTATTACCCTCTAACTAAAAAATATTTACGCAGGTCCGGTTCATACGTGGGAGACCCATGCTTCGGCACGAATTAGCCGGCTCGACCGGAGAAATACCACGTTCTCACAGAAAATCGGCGTGAAACAGCGCTTGCGCTGTGTTTCGCCGAGTGAGTGAGTTTACCGGAGGCCCAATCCCCTACCCTTTTCCCTTCCCTACCCTCCCTTATTCCCTTCCCATCCCTACCCTCCCCTATTACCCTATTCCCTCTTAAAAGGCCGGCAACGCACCTGCAGCTCTTCTGATGCTGCGAGTGTCCATGGGCGACGGAATTTGCTTTCCATCAGGTGACCTGTTTGCTCGTTTGCCTCCTTATTCCATAAAAAAGGTCCGCTGTATTTATCTGTCCATCCGTTTCCATGCCAGACAAAGACTTAAGACCTTGTGGTGTATTCGCTGTAATATTAATTACTAGCGACCCGCCCCGGCGTCGCACGGGTATAAAATATATAGCCAATGAAAAAATGATTAAAACGATAATATGATAGCCTATGATCACGTGGTCTTCTACTTATCTGTGCCAAATAACATAGTAATTGCTCCAGTAGTTCGCGAGATAAGCCCTTTCAAATAATTTCCCCCGTTTTTTCCACATTTTCCTCTATTTCTTCGCTCCTACTTGTCTTTGCGTGATAAAATATAGCCTATAACCTTCCTCGATTAATGGGCTATCTAACACTGAAAGAATTATCAAAATCCGTTGCGTAGTTTTAAAGATTAAAGGGAACAAAGGAACGTGAGGGAAAAAAAACGACTTTGTTTATATAAGTATAGATTAACATTAAATAGAGACTAAATATTATTATAATTTCTAGTCCCTAACATAACAATTTCTAGTTCTCAATGTGTAGATAGGCTTTTCAATATGAGATGTGTTCGCGGAATTCAATAGAGGGGTTATATATCCCTAGGGCTTGTTTTAGAGAGGTTACGTTTACATTCGTACTCTGAATCAATAGGTCTTTGTTGCGAGTATGATAGGTTAAATTATTAATTACATACTAGTTCGTATGCCAAGAAAAGTGTGCGGGAATAGTAGATTTTTCTGACATTAAAATAATTGAAGACGTGAGTGGAAGAATCGAACATTTCGTAACATACGGACAATAACTCATTTCTTCCCTAATTATTTTAATAAAACTTGTAACTTATCTACTTCATAACCTAGCTAATATATCTGGCTACACATATAATCCATAGCTTTTCTATTTCAAATAATTTGTCCGGCCCTAAAGCCTCCATTTAAGCAAAAAAAACGGGAAGTTTTTTATGTTACTTACCTTATTCTTCCACTCACGTCTTGAATTATTCTGTCTTATTCTTGGAGTTCGAAGTATGTATGTCGCAGTCAACTCGTTTAAATAGCCGTCTTTCAGTCAAAGGGCTAGCTGTTTGATTGAATGGCTTTTTAACCAGTCGACTGCGACATGTCCATCGTCATCTAAATTGGTTTAGTGACTTAAAGGTGAGACCACAATAAGCGACGACGATGTCGCCTTACGTTATGCTATATACTGGCGTTGTGTCGCGAAACGTCGCTGTCGCGTAGTGTGGTCAGCGGTTTATCTCATACGATATTTGGCCGTGATGTGTCGCGTCGCGTTGTTGCCGAGTGGTGTCGCTGCCGCGTAAGGTATCGCATTTAGGGTCAATTCAAATAGCAACGCGACGCGTTGATGCATTTTCAAATTTGTACTGGCTTCAATTGCGTGAGACGTCATGCAAATCTGTCAATTTAGTACTAGAAATGCTGTACGCGTCGCGTTGCAGTCTGAACTGACCCTAAGTCTAAGTCTACTCTGTCTCGTTCATCTTACTAAGATTTGAGAGAGGTTTCGAATTTTACGATATCTTACCAAAGAGCTGTCAAAAATCCTCAAAAATTCTCACGTAATTTCTGGACTCCGATGTAGCTCTTAGTTTATATTAAAGTATTCTAAAATTCCGTATACGCTCCACAAAACACTTGACTTATAAATATTTAACCATAGAACCTTCATAGCGCCCTCAGGTTTAATCCCGGAAGCTAATAAGCCCTTTTAATATATTCACAGGGTGGGCTGGCGAAAAGCCAACATCATGTCCAGATGTCCAGATTACTGCCACGTGTGTTAGTAGTAATTAAAGCACTAAATTAATGCCTTAGTGAATGATTTATAATAGTACTAGTTGACGCCTGCAACTCCGTTGTGCCAAAATTCGTTTACCGTGCGAAAACCTTACTTTTTCTGGGATAAAAAGTATCCTACGTCCTTTCTCAGGACTCAAATTATCTCATTACGAAATTTCATTAGGCTTGGTTCGGTGGTTTAAGCGTAACGATGTAACAGACAGACACACAAGTTTTGCATTTATGATAATATTATCCATACGGATATCCTTACTAATATTATAAATGGAAAGTGTGTCTGTCTGTCTGTCTGCTTGTTACCTCTTCACGCCCTAACCGCTGAACCAATTTTTCTGAAATTTGGTATGAGGATACTTTGAGTCCCGGGAAAGGACAAAGGATACTTTTTATCCCGCTAAAATGTACGGTTCCCGCGCGATAATCGAATCTTGGCGCAACGGAGTTGCGGGCGTCATCTAGTTTTGTATAAAGAAGAAGCTTTACAGGCTCCTCTATCGTACTCCCATGATTATAAATGAAAAACTCCTTAAATTTTTTTATCTTCATTTCTATTCACTTGAACTTATCAGTTAATAACTAGTAAAGTTTTTAAACAGAGTTACAACAGCACACTCGAATTTTGCACAGACAGTAAGTTTATCAAGACCAAGATTTTGGCAACGCGGCTAATTAAATTAAAACTTTATGTCGGCGGTTACAGAGTTCAGAACTTGATACTAGAGTTGCCAAATAATAATATTCTTCCGATAGTTCTAAGTTATAGTTATTAGTTTCTATTATACAGGTTGTATCAAAATAAATTGATAGTACTTTTAGATGTGTACGACGAGTATGTCTCCTTTGTATAATGTTCACTTTAAAATTATTAGAGGCGCTAAAGAGCAATTCTTTTTTGGTGATTGTCTGGGCTAGCGCATAAGCATCATGAATTTGTTTATTAAAAAATACTCTTTCAGCGCTGCTACTTTTACAGTGAATCCACTATAGGGAACTCATACACACCCTAAAGTAATATAATTTTGTTTTGTTACACCCTGTATACTTAGAACTTTAGGGTACATTAAAATCTCATGAGGCTTCACGGTGAATTTTTAAATGACCCATTCAAATTTGGAAAATGCGACTCAATACCACGGCAAATTTGTCATTTCAGTGTATACTTTCTTATGTAGTAAATAAACTTCTGTTTTGTTTGCCCCTTTAAAATGTATTGCACCGCTTCGCCGCGAGACGTTCCAATATTAATAAATACCCTATATTTGATGTAGTTGCTTATATTCATCATATAATTTTTGTCATTTTGGCTTAGAACGTGGTGAGAGATTGGCTTGGAGGTCGTGGGTTCGAAGTTTCCAAGTTTGGTCGAGACAATGCAGGCTGATCACCTGATTATTACCTGACAAGTAAGATGATCCATGCGACGGATGGGCATGTAAAACGTACGTCCTGCGCCTGATCTCTCACCAGTCGTGTCGGTCTTCCGTCCCACTGGGTTATGAGAGTAAAGGGAATATAGACTATAGAGTGCTCTTGTGTACTGCGCATACACTTGGGCACTTTAAAATTACTCCTGCGTAACTGGTCTGATTTCAATGAAACCGGTCACGTATTATAATATGACTGTAACACAGACTTTCTTACTTCGTGATATCTGAAAAAAATTAGTAAAGATTACGAGATAATGCCTAACGAATGGAAAAATTGGAACGAATAGTGGTTTATTAATAACCTGAAAGTAAACTAACCGTTACATAATGGCTTTCAATTTTTATTCCCGCAATAACGGCACAGTTACAGCAAACATTACAGCAGTAAAAGTTGATTACAGCAATAATCTGGTAACTGGCTATAAAGCTTGTGTTACCATGCTGCCACTTTAAACCGCTGCCAATTACATACGGATTGTCGCGTCTAATTACGGCTTTGACGCTGTTAAGTGGGCTAGGCAGCGCTTAATAGTAATAATATAATGTAGCAGCATATTATATGACTAGATGACGCCCGCAACTCCGTTGTGCCAAAGTTAGTTTATTACGCAGGAACCGTACATTTTTGGAGTTTATTGGAGTTTACTCCTTAAGAATCGATTTTTATACATAAGGCGCCCGGGTATGAGAAAAATCCGAGGGGTAAAACCTACTAACAAGTAACGAAAATGTGTCACGTTTTTGGACGACGGAAACTTGCTAATTTGGCTGTGAGTGTATTAAGACCATAAAGGTAATATACCTATCGGAATATAATATTATATAAAATAATATAATTATACATATATATTAATATAATATAATTATATAATAATAATATAATTATATTATAATATTATATTAAATAATATAATAATTTAATCATATAATAATATAATTATTTCAAATTCAGGGAGGGGGTAGCCGAGGTGTTGCCTTTGATGTTAGAAGAAACCCCGTTCCTCTAGGCCTATTGGGAGCGGAGTTATGGCTACATTAGTAAGACGTTTGACAGTTGCCGAGCTGTCAATGTCAAAGTTTGAATGCTTGTAACTAGGCAACTATTTGTCCTGGATATTGGTTTCTTTGGCTTGATCTTCCTGGATTTTTCTCCTCTATTTGATTCTGGCCTTAGAATAGAGAAAAAAATGATGTCTCTGATTTAGTTCAAATTCAGGGAGGGGGTAGCCGAGGTGTTGTCTTTGATGTTAGAAGAAACCCCGTTCCTCTAGGTCTATTGAAAACTGAGTTATGGCCGCTTTTGTTCGACGTTTGACAGTTGCCGAGCTGTCAATGTCAAAGTTTGAATGCTTGTAACTCGGCAACTATTTGTCCTGGATATGAGTTTCTTCGGCTTGATCTTCCTGGATTTTTCTCCTCTATTCGATTTTGGCCTTAGAATTGAGAAAAAAATATTTTGAAATAACTATGGCAGAAAGGGGTGTAGATAATACTGCCGGAACATCTGATTTCATATTATATTAATCTTTTTTCAGTTGAATTCAACTCTTTTTGCGTATGGTTAGATACTCGTACTTAAGGAGTAAACTACAGTCGTGCGTCGGAGCTGACACACTTTTTTTCGAGATAAAAAGTATCCTATGTCCTTTCCCGGGACTCGGAGTATCCCCATAGTCCATACCGAATTTTAGCAAAATTAGTTCAGTGGTTGAGCGTGAAGAGGTACCAACACCACACACAGGCTATTGTGGCAAAGAATTTGTTCTGACTTACAGGTCCTTAATTTTATATGGCTTTTATATAGCTTTTATAGAAGTAAATTAATATAATTTTTAAATTTTGATTTGGAGATTTAACCGTAGGTTATGTATTTCAAAATTATATGAACACTTTAAATTATTCTACCGTTGTATTCCGTACGCATTGCACATTTTGCATCCATTTTGCTCTGAAGAACAATATTTTATTACAAATGAAACAGCCAGTAGAAATCTGCAAGTTATTTCAGACTTCTAATATTTCGCCGTTGAAAAGTCACCACTTTGTAAAGTTTATGACTAAAGTCATTAGGGGCTGTCTGCATTGCGTTAAATAGCTTCTTTTGTTATAAGAAATACTTTTAAAGTGTTTATATTTCAAAATCACCTTGATGCCTTAATCTAAGAGTAACCTAGATATCATCCTAGAAACTATAATAGTTAGTAGACTTTAGTTGTATGTTTCTTATAAAATAATTTCATAGCAATATCCATCAATTTTATTGACCGACTTCCAAAAAGGAAGAGGTAATATGTTCGGTTGTATGTATCTTTTTTTTTTGTATGTTCCACGTTTATTCAGCCGTTTGCGGTCCGATTTTCAAAATTCTTTTTGTGTTTTATAGGGTTTAACTCGAATTTGGTACCATGTTCACAAAAGTGGTGATCTGATAATGGGATCTTTGAGGAATCGAGGGGACTCCTTGAAATTTGTATTGAAACATATAGTGATTTCGATATTTTCTGTACATACTATAGTTTTCATTACTTTGAAGTCGGTACCAATCCCAAAATGTTTCAGATATTCTGACATTACTGAACTCACGATTAAATTAGTTGGTACCGACTTCAAAATAATGAAGACTGTAGTATGTACAGAAATAACAGTATATTTTGAACAACAAGGACTAAATCATATTTAAAATCTAAGTTAAAATAAAATTAAGTAATAAATAAACAAAATTAACTAATACAATAAATACTAAACTATAATAAAAACTAGTATAATAATGAGTAAACAGATTAAATATAAAAAAGGTTGTCATCCAGACTGCTGCCTTTAGGGAGAGTGCCTAGAATACTAGCGACATTGCCCCGCTGTAAAGCCAGGCTTAATCGCTGGCCAAAATACGCCCCAGCCCTCTGGTCACCTGTGCGTTCTATGAGGCGAGATGATATCACATTAAAAAACTTGAATGTACTGAAATAGTTGAGATTTAGACGAATTCTGAAAAAGGCACTATTAAAGAGTAAGAGTTATTTAATACTTTTTAGTTCATATTACTATTGTTTTTACCTTGGAAGTCAGTTTTAATTTTTTTGTTAAAAATAATCTTTTTAAAGATCTTCCATCCAAATCATTACCTATCAATCAGGCTAGGGCTTTCTTAGTCTATAAATTAAACTAGATGACGCCCGCAACTCCGTCGTCCTATCTCCCGAGACAGGACATAGGATACTGTATGTGTCCCGACACAAAGTACCTCCATACCAAATTCCAGAAAAATCGGTTCAGCGGTTTGGGCGTGAAGAAGTAACAGATAAACACACTTTCGCATTTATTCAATTTATTCATTGGAGAAGGTCTCTGAATGGGGTAGACGTACCTTGGTCCAATTCAACCCCGCCAAGACACAAGTCTGCGCGTTCACCACTAAAAAGTCACCAATGGTCGTATGTCCTCGTTTCGGGGGCACATCTTTAACCATCTCCCCTAGCATTGAGATACTTGGCGTCAACATATCGAGCGAAGTCCAGTTCCGATATCATCTAGAGGGTAAGGCCAAATTAGCCTCGAAGAAGCTTGGTGTTCTTAACAGAGCGAGACAGTACTTCAGTCCGGACCAACGCCTACAACTCTACAAGGCGCAGGTTCGGCCTCATATGGAATATTGTTCTCATCTCTGGGCAGGGGCGCCAAAATCCCAACTGCTCCCTCTGGATCGTATCCAACGAAGGGCCGCTCGAATTGTTGACTACCATAGTGTTTCAAACAGCTTGGACCCCTTGGAATTACGCCGAGACGTAGCTTCACTCTGCATCCTCTATCGGTTGTATCACGGGGAGTGCTCTGAGGAATTGTTCGGAATCATACCACCTGCAACTTTTCGCCATCGTCCCACGCGGAAAACATACCATCCTCATCACCTTGATGAGTGGCAGTCTTCCACAGTGCGTTTTTCGCGTAACTTTCTGCCGCGCACTGTAAAACTCTGGAACGAACTATCACCAGCAGTTTTTCTGGACCTATACGACCTGCAAACCTTCAAGATAAGAGCGTATTCCCTCTTAAAAGGCCGGCAACGCACCTGCAGCTCTTCTGATGTTGCGAGTGTCCATGGGCGACGGTAGTTGCTTACCATCAGGTGACCCGTTTGCTTTGTAAAGCCGGGTTTATATGCGTTCACTCGAACGCGCGGATTGGCGACTACACCGCGAGGTCACAATAATTGTATATGCGCCGCTATTTAAAGAAATCGTTACATACAAATTGCTTGTGATCTCGCGGTTTAGCGGCCAAACCAGCCTAAAACAACTTTATATGGTTTCAATAAAACCGTCACTGTCACCGAAACCAATGTCGAAGGTGATCTGATGACGCACTGTTGATACAGACCTACATTATCCAGTGGCCGGCTTAACGACCACGTTAACGGTCGTTTTACGGACTGTTTACGTTCGTATCTCACTATCGACGTTTGTAGTGATAGGCAGAGAAAAAAATTAAAATATGCATTTTTAAATCTTTATACCATATACTGCTCACTTCACGGTACCAGCGAGGTGCTCCTTTTGATTCGAGTACTTTGACGAATTCCACAGTCATAAATGATATATAGAAATTAAGTGCTCATTAAGTGCTAGCGATAGGCGGCGAAAATAAGAGAAAATATGCATTTTTTAAATCTTTATACGTATATTGTATAAAATATGTGTGTTGTATAATAAAATCTTAAATATATGTATAGTATAAAAATATTAAATATATTTCCGTTTTCTGGTACCTGTAACACAAGTCCTTCAGGTACTTAGCACGGGGCCAGACTGACGTGGTGTGAAGCGTCCATAGATATTATATTATTATAGATATTATATTATTATTAAGTGATAGCGATATGCGGCGAAAACAAAAGAAAATATGCATTTTTAAAATCTTAATAGCATATACTGCTAACTTCACGGTAACAGCGAGATGCTCCTCTAGATTTAAGTACTTTGACGAATTCCACACTCATAAATGATACATGATAGGAATTAAGTGCTCATTAAGTGCTAGCGATAGGCGGAGAAAACAAAAAAAATGCATTTTTTAAATCTTTATACCGCATACTACTTATTTCACGGTACCAGCGAGATGCTCCTCTTAATTTGAGTACTTTGACGAATTCCACACTCATAAATGATACATAGGAATTAAGTGCTCATTAAGATTTGCGAAGTTATACAACATTGTATTTTGAAATAGCTGTATTTTTCAATACCTAGTACAACAAAAGAATTACATCAATAGGATGCGAACACAAACATAATATACTAGATGTTCCGCGCGTAATTTAGGAAGGTTACGGAAACGGTACATTTTTCCGCAAATAAAGAAAGATATTATGTCCTTTCACGTGGTCTATTCTTCATGTGTGCCAAATAACATAAAAATAGCTCCAGTAGTTCGTGAGATAAGCCCTATCAAATAATTTCCCCCGTTTTTTTCACATTATCCTCTATTTCTTCGCTCCTTTTAATCTTAGCGTGATTAAATATAACCTATAGTCTTCCTCGATAAATGGGCTATCTAACACTGATAAAAATTTTCAAATCGGACTAGTAAAGGAACTACTAGAGATTAGCGCGTTCAAATAAGTCCTTTCAAATAATTACCCCTCGTTTTTTCCAGACTTTCCTCTATTTCTTCGCTCCTATTAGTATTAGCGTGATAAAATATAGCCTACAGCCTGTCCCGTAGCCCGGGTACGGGGACAATAAATTTAGAAAAGAGAGATAAATGAAAAAGAAATTAACAAATTATAACAAATTTATTCAAATGACATAAACAAAACCTAGTCAGCGGAGAGCGGGGAACGCGGGAACGAAGCCTAGCCTCAGTCTATTTCTTAGTCACTTGAGTTCAACGGGTTTTGGGGACACGACACTTATCTGGGGACACGCAGCGACTTGCGGGACTCCAACTCTTCAAGTCTCCGTGATCCCGGTGACAGGCGCAGCGTCGATTACCAGGTGTTGGTGGCCAAGAAGTTTGGGATCCCGTCGGCGGCAGCAAGTTTAGTGTGTGGCTCTGGGAGGTGCGGCATGGGCAGCACGTGGTCGACTGCAGGCGGCCAAACTCTGCTGCAAGGTCCAGACGGAGTTGTCAGGACGTAGCTCCAGACGTAGCGGAGCACGAGGTCTACTCCAAAGCCCAGACGGAGCAGAGAAGTTGCTCCAAGCGTAGCAGAGCAGTCCAAACGTAGCACCCCTGGAACGTTCCGAACAAGAGTCTTAGAGGAGTGTTCACGCTGTTGATGACCCGTAAGCACGTGTTATCCACCCGAAGACTTTGAGCACGTGGTCTATCACAAAAGAGATCTTACAATTTAGAAAAATACATTTGATGCAATTGTGATTTTCGCCACAATAAAAACCAAATACAGGATAAAGCTGAATTTATAATAAAAAGGAATCAAAAGACAAATACCTTGAAAAATTTGACAAACACACATATCACACCACTGACCTCTATTATACACTGGACCGGCGATCGCTATCAATAAAATGTTCCTATTTGAAAGTCGCCATATTGGCGCTGATAGCAGTGGTGAGTGTACTGGGAACTAATACTAGTGATGTACAACTGTTTTTTCTGTTATCGATTAAATGTTTCCAGATTCAGATAATGTCGACCAATAGGACAAAAATATTACGCTATTTGTATTTAATACAGACTTCCTCTCGGTAATTTAGTAAAAGTTAGCACTACGATAACTAAAAACAAAACTGAAGATGAGCTTCCAATGCTTCTAACAAAAACTTTGTTGTATTGTATTTTCTAATTTCATTTCTAATCCGTTCAGCTGTTTTAGAGTTTTAGCACGACGAACATATTTGAAAATCCATTTTTATATATAAGAACAAGACGATAGATCTCCTCTCTGTAGGATATAGTCATAAAATTCATGACATTATAAATATATCGAAATCGGCACAACAGTTTCGTAGCTTATTCAACAAAATATAATATACCCACAGAGATGCGCAAAACAACTTTTTTCAATTTTCACTACGAATAATAAAAAATAAGGAAGAGTAACTCCGTCAAAAAACATGCTCCAAAATACTTGTCAAAAAAGTGTACCTTAGGTTCACTTTTCATACATTTGCAATATTTAGGTGACCTTGAGCGGTATAAAGGCTGACGTTACATGACAGTTCGAATGGAAACAAATTTAAAACTGTATTAGTATCAAGTATGGGAGTTACGTTTCCTTAGGTTTTATTATTCGTAGAATTTTCATTCACATTTTAAAATTACAAATTTTAAGTATCCCCAAAAGCCAGATCAAAGAGCTACTTAGCGATATTGAAATTATGATGGAGGACTCGCTCCTTTAATATTATCTTCGTGTAATTCCCAAAATGGATTACAGATTATTATCTGCTAAAATAAATTCGTGGCTAAATTAATTATATTATTTAACTGATGAAAAAGTTTCTGAAGTCTAGGTCTTTAGTATTTTAATTCTAAACAAAGTTCTTTATAATATCAAACCGCCGTTTATTGAAAATCGCATTTATAATATTAGCACAGTGAACAATTTATGGAACTTATTTGTTACACTTGCACTGTGATATTAGTATGGAATAGGGATGATGACAAGGTCAAAGATTAGCGAATTTTGTTACTTAAATAAAGAAATCACGGTAAAAAATAAGTGTTCCCAAAATTTCACCTCAATTGCATTTGTATTTTTTTTGTTATGCGCCTTCAAAGTTGGATAATCAAGTCGATTTTTTTTTTCAATTAAATTTCTTAATATTTGTATACCATTCGATAACTTATGCAATTAAAAACAACTTTTGTTATGAAACCACTTTCATAAACGCAATATTTAATATACCTATCTAACAAAGTTCTCTCCCCATCCGTACAAACTACGAAAGAGTGACGTCAGTCTTTCGTAGCACTTTGTATGGAGCGTTTCGGGCAGGTCTATTTTATGAGATGTTTGAATTGTCATAATATCTTGGTGAATTTTAAAGCTATCAGCGTCATTCTTTCAACGATGTTTCTATTTTTTAAGGGACTTTCAATTACCAATAAGAAAAAAAATTAGTCATCAAGCCTATTGCACTGATTCTTTGCCCCTGTTGGTTGCATCATGATTCATGATGTTAATAAATATTGAACAGTGCCTATAGCCTTCCTCGATATGTGGACTATCTAACACAAAAATATTTGTTCAATTCAAAGCTCTTGAGCTCTTGAGATTAGGGCGTTCAAACATACAAACAAAATATTTAGCTTTATTACTAAAGATAGATAATGATCATTGATCACAGAATAACCGATTATGTGAAAGACTAGTTCTCCGTTTTGACTTTCAAGTGGGCGCTACGTTAATTTTACGCTTCACTACACTTCGCTATGCCCCGCTACCCGCTACTCCCCGCTACACTTCGCTACGTCTCGCTTCGGCCCGCTTCGCTTGTTCAGCCTGAAACGATATCCGAGTAACTTGGCTTGTTTCGGTTTGTATCCTGCTTTACCTTTTACAAGTTATTTTTTGGCTCATAAACAGTTTCGTTGAGTTTTGTTTGGATCGACTGACGGCTTGAGGTCTAGTTTTATCGTTAGATACAAATTAAAGCTTTACGAAGTTAAAAACGTCGGTTAGTTTTAATATGATATTTCGTACTTGAACCGGCAAAACTTAGAACGCATTGAAATAATAACAAAATGTGTTGATGTTGGCTTAGTATAAATTATAATAAAGCTGTATTAATGTTCAATTAAATTTCAAAATTGGGATTTAGGATGCAGTTCAAATTAAAAGAAAAATACTAATGTGGCTTGCGATCCAACTATATTATTTTCACGATAAAAAGCAAACTATAATTATGTCCTTCCTTGTGTACAATCTGAATTTTTTACTTAAGGCCCAAGATGTATGAAATTCATATGTAGCGTTTATGAACAGCATAGCACTCTGTGTTGATAATATTACAATATGTTGACGTCACTCTAACTGTATATTAACAAAAACAAAGCAAAAATATCGTTGGCAAAAATAAAGCCATAACGAACATAAATAATAAAAAGTTAGTTTACTGAGTTGTGTAAACTGAACTAGAAATTGCCGGGTGTGATGGAGCGATTCCCGATACATCATCATCACTGACAGCTGCGCGTTGACAGCTACGCTTTGACAGATGTACTGAAGTAGTTGAGTTGTCATTGTCAATCATTAACTTGTCAAAAAGTTATGAACTCTGTTTGTACGTGAGCTGATATTATCGCCAAGCTACTTCCTTATAATATTATAAGTTGTACAACGTGATATTATACCAAATTTCATTAAAATCGGTTCAGCAGTTTAAGCATAAAATATAGTTGACAGACATACATATCGCATTTATAATGTATGGACGTTAAAATAATTAAGAAGCCTCCTAAAATGCCAGGGCACTATCAGTGATTGCTGTACCAATTTGAGGTTTCTAATATAAGTGACGTGGGCTCGAGCGAGGCCGCTTATGAAAGCGCCCCCAATTTCTCACTCATAAAGAGCATATCGAAATGTTACGAGCAGATAAATCTCCTGATGGAGAGCCCAACATTTGTTCAGCAAATGTAAAATAGCCACTTTGAGCTTATATTATAAAATATGCGAAAGTGTATCTGTCTGCTGAACCGATTATGCTGAAATTTGGTATGGGTGATACACTAGATCCCGGGAAAGTACATAGGATACTTTCAATCCCGGAAAAATGTACGGATCCCGCATGATAAACGAATTTTCATGTAACTTGATTTCCGTTAAACAAGTATATTTTGTAAAGTGAATACAGTTCAATTTTAACCCATCAAGCCCCATAAGGACACCGATGACCGCTATAACAATATAATAACAATAGATTTCCAAGAATCCACGATCGAAGGGATTGAACGGCTAATTAAAAATGCATAACGTTTCGTTGAGGTGTCACCTGGCCCTTATATAAAACAAGAACTCAAAGTTCAAACGTTTGACTGATTTAATTAAGTGATACCGACGTTAGGAATGTAATAGCTAGGGCGGTAATGGTTGGGTGGTTTGGGCGGAAAGGCGGAAGGGCGGAAGGGCGGAAGGCAGAGTCAGGTGTATCGTTCTTATCCGAAATTGATCTGAGCATCTTGTTTAGAAGTTGAGTCTTGACTTCAAATTGGTTAAATTATGCTAATTTTAATATGGTGGAGCGAATGTGTTGGCGAGGAAAAAGAGTATTTTATCCAATTTTTGTGAAGTCAAAAGGATGTGTATTTTAACTTCGTAGTCCAGCCACAGGAATGGAAAGAAAGAAAGAAAGACAGAAATGTACCCACAATTAGCGTCACAATCCTGCATCGCGCTATCGAAGTTTCGGAGAACGGCAAGATAAAATTACAATGTCTGATTTCTGAAATGACGTCAGTGGGCTTCGGCCTGACCGAGCATGCTATTTCACTCGGTCGAAAAATCTTCCTTTTCGGCCGCCATACATATTCCTAAAGAAAGAAAAAATAAATGTCGAATAGGATAAAAGAAAGAAATGTTGAAACTTTTATATTAATTAAACTAGATGACGCCCGCAAATCCGTTGCACCAAAATTCGTATATCGCGCGGAAGCCGTTCATTTTTCCGGGATAAAAAGTATCCTATATCCTTTCCCGGGACTCAAAGTACCTCCATACCAAATTTCAGCAAAATCGGTTTAGTGGTTTAGGCGTGAAGAGGTAATAGACAGACAAACAGACACACTTTCGCATTTATAATATTAGTATATTAGATTAGTATGGATATCAATAGCACCCCTCTTTTTTGTCGGGGGTTAAAAATACTAAGCAATAGCTAATAGCTAGAGTAAAATTAGGGTTATTATTATTTAAGTGGTCGGATGAAATTTTTATCAAGAAAATTGTTATTTTCTTGTTATCGAAATGCGCGGAAAACTTAATCACCAAATTTGTGTCTGATTATGACCATCTTTCCAGAACTGGCAAGCTGCATTACCCCACAAATGTCTGCGGGCCACTGTTCGAGGAGGAGCTGGAGTTCTGGGGCCTGGACTCCAACCAGGTGGAGCCCTGCTGCTGGTCTACCTACAGCATACACAGGGACACTCAGGTAAGGTAGACCTACCTACATACGAGTATAAACAGAAGTGTTCCCTTGTCTTAAAATCAGGCAAACCTCTAACATAGACTATCCGTTTTCCTAAAAGTCTAAATGCCTTAGAATAGTCTAAGGTATTTTAGGTCGCGTTCAGTTCTTAAATCACCCAGTTTAGGTAATCAGTAATTTAGCTTCTGTTCTGAGTGAGTCATTAGTATCCAGGTATTTAGGCTGAAAATTGCGGTCGCAAAAATAAATAAAAATAATTACGCAAGAACTAAGACAATTGAAAATGTTTACACAACAAGTATGTTTTGTTTTGTTAATGTTTTGTCCATGTTACATACGTCGGAAAAATGCAAAATGAAATCATTGTGTAACTATTTTTATTATTAACTTGACGAAAACTCAAAATTTAATACTTATACTTTTACCGAATAGATGTAACCGCGTAGGCTTACAGTTTTTGTGACATACCTATTATAAACTTTATTATGAATTTCCTAAACTTTGTAACCGACAGTAAAATAACTTAGCTCTTATTTGCGCCTACATGTAGAAAGAGTAAGAGCAGTATTTTTAAGCTGCTGTGAATTTTCAGGCAAAGTCGCGAGTCGTATCCGTTGTACATTTAGGTCTTAGTGCTCCAGTTACGGTCTAGAAATCTAGAGCATGACTGCTGCCAAGACTACCACTTACTTCGCTGTTAATTTTCCAAAAATGCTAAAATAAGGAGTAGATTTCAACTGCTTGAGAATCAAATATTTTGCCAACATACTCCAACAAGTAACATAACATTGTATTTAAAGCAGTGTCCCTACGGAGATGCCGTAATTTACCACTTTTTAGAGCTTTTAATTATAACTCATAATTTGAAAACTACAAAAATATAATAAAAATACAGCAATAATAATCTTCAGCATATTAACATTCCTTTCGCCGTTATTAATTTACTATTTTTGTTCATTATACTCATGATGTTAGCTTCCAAAGTAAAACCAATTTATTAAAATTCAAGCGTACTTTCAGCATTTCCCATTCACAATTCCCTAGTATTTACAAATTACTTTTATTTGAAAAATACGGCAATTTGCCGTTTGGATTTTTTTAATGTCAATTTTGAACTAAGATAAGTAAAAAAAAATGGGGTTTTGGTGCGATTTCGGCAACGCGGCAAATGTATCATGGTCAAGGTCGTTTGCTCGAGGGACGGCCTGGATTGCTGCTTCTTTTAAAATTTGGCTACATTTTTCCGCCAGAGAACGTAGCTGATGTGACTTGTATAAGTGTATTGATAAATAAAGATGGCCGCACTACCAATCATGGTGGGGGCTGGGAGAATATAGCCGCCAGACGTGAGAGCTGTCGCCTGTCGTCCACTTCTTCACCAGCTGCCGTCGAGAGTAGGGTGTTCAGTGATACAGTATTCTGTGTTTAGTTTATTCCTCCAACGATAATGTACACATTGTACATGACCCCGTGATATTATGCTTTATCAAGTAGCCGGGGTTCTTCGCGGTTTCTACCTTAGTTATTTAATGTCATCAAAATTAGTTCAGCAATCAGTAAATCTTAATTCTAGTCACCTGACAAAGATAAATTAAGATTAAGGAAAGAATAAGCCACTATGTTTATGTTATCGGCATCACTAAGCAGCTTTTGTTTGGTGAAAAATCGTACGCGATTCGTTAGTGGAGCTGATTTATTCTATGTGCGTGGAATAATTACTTTTCTAAAATAAAATATTCATGACTACGTAACAAGTAAATTATTTTCGTAGTATAGTTATTACATAATAATACATGAATTTAACAAAGCAGTAATGCAGAACCGTTTTTCTTACTTTATAATGTCGATTATAATGTAAAAGTTATCTGAAAATTATTCTATACTGTGTCCTTAAACCGTAAAACAGAAAGAGATAAAGTTATGAAAATAATATAACTTGCTTAAAAAAGATACCCGAGTGTCTCTTGATCAAGATAGATCATTGATCATGTTTCCCTTGAGTATACCAAAAAATATATACGTAAGTACACAAAATAAACAGCAATTCTTCTGAAGTAGGGTTAAAAACTTAAAACAATTAAACACTGGTACAATAAAACCATGAAATACTGTAATATTATTAAAATTGATTAGTTATTATTCTTAGATTTAATATTGTATTTACTGTAAATTCTTGTGGTCGCTAATGACCATAGTTGTTACAAGCGACCTAAATATATAAATAAATTAAAAAAAAAACATTTATACATTTAAAGTTACACATTTAAAAACTTAGCAATCATATATAGCAATGGCTGTATGAGTGATACAGCCATTTTGAATATCAAAATAATATGTTCAGCTAAAGTAAGATTAATTTGAATGGACGCAAAGTTTTGCCGCAGGGCACGCGAAGTGGTATGACAATTTAATTACGTTTTGCGAACTATGCGCGGTGTTAATGTTTTGGTTTGTTGACTTTAAAGGTATTTGTTCACTTATTTCAAACTTTTCGGCAGTATTTGAGTTAGAATTCAAATTAATTAAATTATTGGAGACTTAACACCTTGCATCCGCATATTATAACATTTTAATTATAATTGTCAGGACAATGATTTTACAATCCAGCCTTTATTACAATAATATTATTATTTTAATAACAATTTTAATTTAAGGATGTATCGGAAAAATAGAAAATTTATTTTTATTGCTGTATAAACAAACTTTAAGTTCACGGAATAAACGACAGATAAACAAAATTACTTACTTAAAAAAAAAAAAAAACATAACAATAATGTTTGTCTTTCGAGCAGTGCCGTAAACAGCCTTTTTTGCGCCCTGTACGAGCTTCTACAACTGGGCCCTTGTTTTTTTTAGATATTATTATAGGTACCCAGAGCAATGTTTAGGCCTATTTTATTTTTGGAATCAAGCTCTAGGGGCGCAGCAGGAACTTATCGGGAGCAAACCGAAAAAATGATAGTCCTGTCTCCTGCCTGGTGAGGCCAATCTTGCACCCCCCAGAGTCTACGCCCCGTGCCTGGGTACCGGTGGCACCGCCCTATTTACGGCGCTGCTTTCGAGAGACATTTACAATGTCTCAATGACTTTTAACATAAAGACAAAACATTCTAGAAGCGTATAATTATTACATAAACTAATACACTAATATAATTATTACATAATTGTCACCTGACGACTGCAACTCCGTTGCGCCAAAATTCGTTCATTAACACATTTCCATTCCATTTCCGGGATAAAAAGTATTCTATGTCCTTGCACGTGATTCGAAGTATCTTAGATTCAGCAAAGTCGGTTCAAAAGTTTGGGCGTGAAGAGGTAACAGACAGACACGCTTTCACATTTATAATATTAGTATGGATTTGTTTATAAGTAGGTACCTATCATACTGTTTCACTCATCTACTCCCAACCGACGTTCGGTCATCTCCATACAAACGCCACCGTTCTTTGTGTCTGAATCTCATTACTGGTACCGCTGCTACCTTTTGAACCTTATGTCCTTGTAATAAAGTTGAATATCGCTTACCACCGTGAATGCACTGGGAGTTGGGACTTGAGCGTTTAAGCCGGCTTAGTGTAATGACAATTTTGCTTTCCGAATTGCTGGAAAAATATCCGGTTACTGAAGGATTGCTAATGTCTGTGTAAACTGTTATCGACACGAATGCGCCGGTTACATTACGGTTTTATACACGTTGTAACAAAACTAAGTGTGTAGTGGAGATTGTTACCTGAATCTATTACAAAAGGCAAAAAACAAACCACCACTTATCAAACGTTTATTCACTGGTTTTCACAAATATCATATTATTCTAAACCAAAATAATAACAAATATAGCAAAAAATAAGAAACATATTAAATACAACCGAAACTACCGGCCGCGGGCCCCCGGTCAAGTAACACAAAAGATGGCGACCGTGAAAAAGGCACGGATTTAAAAAAAATACGGATGGAGCATTACACTATAAAGAGGTGAAGCATGCAAGGTACGACAATTTCGTCACAATTTAGTTTATTGTACATGTGACCGACACTCACACACGCAACTAGGTACTACAACCCGCTGTCACTGTACATTGAGTGACGGCGCCAATGACACGCACACATCCTACACGGGCGGCCATTACTATGCTTCACTCGGGATTAGACATGGTTACATTCGTATTTTTTTTAAATCCGTGGAAAAAGGTGTCACTTTTTAAAATTTGACGTGGGCGCGTTCTGTTACAAGTGATAATATTATAGGAACTGTGTCGCTTATAATATAGAGTTCATTGTAAAAGTAGCAGCGCTTACTCTTTGTAACTTTTTAAAAACTTTTGCATGGGCGAATTCATGACGCTAGTCTGTCTATCTGTATGTCTGTTCATCTGTCTATCTGTCTGTCTGTTACGTCATCACGCATAATCGGGCATCCCATACTAAACTTTGAGTCCCGGGAAAGCAAATTGGATACATCTTATCCTGGAAAAATGTACGGTTCCCACACGATAAAAGAATGTTATAATATAGCCCCACCTTGATCTCGAAAATATCGGATGCAACTTGACTAATTTTTCCGCACTGTAAGTTTAACATATTCAAATCAACGCAACCTCCAGTTTCTGCACCAATTAACATAAACTCAAAACTCTTAATCTAAATTAATGTAAGCGCTCAACACTAAAATCACTTATTAAAGAATAGTTACTTTATAGGTACTAAATAGTTGTCAAAATTCTAAATTGACCTAGATCCATTTAAATCCCCAAACTAGCTTTTCTATTACCTAAAATCTAGATAAGTCATTGGATTAGATACCTTTGTAGCTAGCGATGTGACGTCACAGCCATGACGTCACTTATCTCTCCATCAATCTACACAGTAAAATATATACAGTAGTGTAAGTCTAGCCGAGTCTTTAAATCAAATCCGCTCTTCTTGCGGGGTTACTTTCCGAAGTCGTGCTGCAATATATGGTAGGCCAACAGATTCAACTGAAAAGTGAAAACATTGGAACTTTTTTGCTCAGTGGTGAGCGCGTTGGTAGCTTAAGCCGAGGGTCGCGGGTTCGCATCACGCCGACGGAACAAAAAGTTTTCAAAGTTCCTGGATCATGGATGTATATTAAATATGTGTATCATATAATAAAAATCTTAAATACCGCTGGCCCCGGGCAATAAAGGCGTAATATCAAAAATCGTTTTGTTCAGGAGAGACAAAATAAGCTAATTTGTATATAGTGCAGCGTACAGTGGTCCAAAACAAAAGTTTGAAGTGTCATATGAAAGTTGATTTTTTTACCTATTTAACCATATCAAAATAATTTTAATTGTGTAAATAATTGTTGAAATAATTGAAAAAATGTATAATAGAACTAATAAGCGATATTGTTTCAATTGTAACATTATTTTATTGATTTTATAAAATCACCAAACCGCTTGAGATTTACGGCTGTAAGAACATAACATGACGTATTTTACGCTTTAGATTTCGATCGTGCCAGCCGAATACTCCCTTCTTCTGGGGAATCTTACAGCGAAAGCTTAGCTGTACCGTATCTTCACCGGTTTTTTAAGTTATGTTTCATAGAGCAAATTCAATTCAATGCAAGAACACAGTTTTAGTCCTAAGAGAATTTTCCATTCAATAAAGCTTTTGTCATTTATTATACCCAAAATGTTATTTTAAAAATATGAAATAAATAGGGGTGAAAGACTAATACTCAGAGAAGCCAAAAATCAAATAACATTAAAAAGGGCGTAACCGGCGTTTACCGCTTTGTTGCCCGGGGCCAGCGATATATGTATAGTATAAAAGTATTAAATATATTTCCGTTGTCTGGTACTTGTAACACAAGTCCATCAGGTACTTACCACGGGGCCAGACTGACGTAGTGTGAAGCGTCCATAGATATTATTATTATTATTTAAATTCAAAATATTATATTATTAGAAACACTTAACTAACAAGTAGATTGTACTCGTATGATGTAACGCAAAAACTGATGGACTACAATTAATCTGGGGGCACGGCAGTGCCCCAGCCAAGCTTTTTGCAAAAACACGGCCGTACCATACTTTTCTCGAAGCGGTTCGCGGCTATTTCACACCCCCTTTATCTTCGATGTTAACAAAGCTAGGGATTAAAAATTTCGGCTACTAAGAGCAAGTATTAAAACTAGCTTAACCTCCAAATTACATGAAATTTCGATAAAAAGTTTAGTAGTTACGGATGGTCAAAGTTACTACATTTTGTCACTGACTGACAGATCATCAAAATTCTAAGGTACTTCTAGCAGACTTAGAACCTTGAAATTTGGTACCCGGATAGTTCTTTATTCACAATGAACGGAAAAATTATGAAACCGGCCAAGTGCGAGTCGGACTGGCGTACATAGGGTTCCGTACCGTAAATTTGTATGGGAGCCCCCCTTTAATAATAAGTTTATTTAATTTTTATTATTAATTCTTAATTCTTAATTATTAAGTCAACGTAACATTGATTGTTTCCTGAAATATTCAAAAACTTTAGTCTTACTATTATGGACATAAAGCAAAAATAGGGAAAAAATCGTGTTTGTTGTATGAGGTTAGTAATTAATAATTTTACCCAATTACTGATGGTACCCAATAAATCCAATTAGAAGCTGATTATTTCTGTAGTGCTCATTGCCAAGCCACTACAATAATTATAAAATAAAGAAATCTATTGATACATTTACTGAATGTTGATTTAAATTACAAAGTAAGTTGAAGGCTTGGTTTGAATGTGATTTGAAAACTTTTTATGACAGAAGTATAATTGAATAGCTATGCAATATTTTGCTTGGCTCCTTTTACATTTCATGTTTTAGTGGGATTAAAATTAATAATATTATTTCAATTATCCTTGTTGCGAAAAATAAAATAACAAAAAAAGGATAAGGGCGAACAGCCCATAGACGGCCCCAATTTTATAATAAAAAAAACGCAAAACTGAGTGTGAGTTTTTGTTACTTTTGAAATGAACCCGTTAATAAAATATTGTATGGAGTTGATTTAGTTACTACATAATAATATTATATTGTTTACCACTATATACGCTGTTTGCCATACATATTGTTACGTGCTAGGGTTCGAGGATTCGGAGAGAAGGACCTGGTGACTCTCTTGAAGACTTTATTCACAAACACTAGCTCACACAAATCACTAAGTCCAAACACTAAGCACTAGATCCAAATCACTGAGCACTATCACTGTCCTAGGTCGTAACCGAGTCGTCGGTTCACTATCACAATCACTCACTATTGATCACTTGTTTTCACTTCGAAATCGCCTCGAAGATCGCTCGGACGAAACTGACTCGACTGCCGGCTTGTTTACCTTTTATATGGCCCGCGTCGCTTTCTGGAACGTTCCATTCTGGATTGTTTACGTAAACACGCAATTCGCATAAACAAGGGTTGGACTTTTCTAGAAAGTACGTGCAGAGGTAAACAACTGTCCGTGTCCGTAACAATATTAAATTTATAATAGTTTACGTCCTCACGATAAAATTAAGTGCCAAATCTGATACAAGTTTCTGTTCTCTGATACAACTTTCTGTTCCTTCTTCTGTTATCTGAAATTATGTTTATGTAAGAGAACGCCCAATTTAGGCCGTCTACCATTAAGACGATCTACTGTATGTCATTAGACTGTGTTATATATGTGTCGCTTTGTTCAAAGAAGCTACATTTGTCGGCTTATCAGGCGGGATTACTGAATCTCTGGGTATCCCTGTGCCTGTTTCACAGGATTTGTTATGTAGCTGTGCCAATTTACGATATTGGTTTAGTATGAATTTGAATTTATTATCATTATATTACTAATTATTATAAAAAAATGTAATAAAGTATATTATGTAATTATAGTAACTACGTTTCGTCCCCACAGGAGAGGCATCGCCTAGTGTTATCGCATTATAGAGATCAACTACGGTAACATGGCGCGCCCCTCCAAATGACTGTTTCAATATGTGTAGTCACATCCTTATGAAAGAGTTTGTATGTAGTAAGTATTCAACCAATCACAGTACACGTAATATTTCAGTTAATGTCACTTATTACCAAGACTTGTCGGTCAACTAATCATAACTATCCTACTGCGCACGACAACGCGGTTCAAACGTTTTGACAACGCACTTCAAACGTTTTGAATTTTGGAGGGGCGCGCCATGTTATCTTAGTTGATCTCTACTATGTTAAAACTAGCTGTGCCGGCAAACGTTGCTTTGCCATAATATGAGGTATTTCGCTATAGTTTCGCCCATGAACGTAGAAAAAAAGGCGGACGGAGTCTTGTCATATACAAAACTGTGTCTTCACTTTTCTTCAGAGTCGGCCGCGCATACATTCTGACGCCTGTCAAATGGTATGGACTAGTGCAAGAATGTGTGCGTGCGGACCGTGTACATACAGCCAGCTGGCCGACTCTGAGCGACACAGTTTTGTGTATGGTGGAATTCCGTCCGCCTTTTTTTATACGTCCATGGTTTCGCCCATATTATTTTATTGAAGTGACTAAATAAGTATGTCGCCATGGCAACGTCGATCGCTATCCCGTCGCACAAACAATGGTCGCCGTCAGTCTCAGGTTGTAATAATTTACTATTATTTGTTCAACAAATGCACTTATCAATATATAAAGTACCCAGTAGCCGATTCTCAGACCTACTGAATATGCATATAAAATTTGGTAAAAATCAGTAAAGCCGTTTCGGAGGAGTTCGCAGACTAACGTTATGACACGAGAATTTTATATTATATAAGAAGATTTTTTGGTCAATAAATATTTGTATTTGTATATTTTTCATTTGATCTTAGATGTCTTCTGCTACTTTATTTGATCAAAAAAGCCGCAGGAATCATTTATTTTACTCGTTAAAAGTGCTATCGCTTCCATACTAATATTACAAATGCGAAAGTGTGTCTGTCTGTCTGTCATCTCTTCACGCCCAAACCGCTGAACCGATTTCGTCGAAATTTAGGTATGAAGATACTTTGAGTCCCGAGAAAGGACAAAGGATACTTTTTGTCCCGGAAAAATGTACGGTTCCTGCGCAATAAACGAGATTTGGCGCAACGAAGTTGCGGGCATCATCTAGTATATTAGAAAGTATATCAGAACCTATTTCGACGTAAATTTACGTTATAGGTACCTTAATATGTCATGTTTTTCTTAAACTTAAACTTAATTTTACTCCTGTTACTAATGCCAAAGTCCCCGAATTTCTGGTAGGCGAAATTTTCATCTAGATCTTCTTTAAGTCCGATAGATAATTTTTTTTCGTCGAAAGAACCTGACGTCATCTAAATATATTTTCATTGCGCAAAATGTATGGTAACAGCGGGAACAAAACAATACTACGCGAATTGCGGGCTTTATTATGGATTTAAGACCCCGTTAAAATATAAGTTTCGATATCAATTTTATTTGTAGCTTTAAAATATTCATCCGTAATATACACCCTTCGGATGAAATATACATAAAGTATACATAAAGAAGGAGAATACACAAAGGAAGGTTCGATATTCAGGTGACCTTGAGGGGGAAGAATGAATTGTGTTAACTACAGACTACAAATTAATTTATACATAATTTCATTACAAGTATTGGTTTTGTAAAATAAAGACGATGTAATGAAATGATTACTTAGGGTAATCTTAAAAAAAAAACTAAAGATTTTGCAGTAGCATAGGGTTTTCGATTTTGTGACTGTTTGGTTCGACAATAACTGGCTAGGAAGACCATATTGCTAGCTCCACCTGATGACAGGTTGAAGGAAAATGTAATTCTTTGTCGGGATTGACCCCTGGCAGTAAATGTGTGTATCTACATTTCTCAATGTCTTATTAAAATAATTATTGTAGGCATAGTAAAATTTAGTATGTTGTAGGTCTGCTGGCAGAGATCTCTTCCAGAGATAAGCACACCTATGTACCCTATTAATGTATGGTTTATTTTAAGGTAGTTTTAAAAAATTGTACATAAAGAATAAATAAAAACCTCATTCAAAGACTTTGTTACTAACCGACTTCCAAAAAGGTGGAGGTTATAATTATGTTCGTCTGTTTATATATATTTTTTTGTATGTTCAACAATCACTTCGCCGTTTGTGGACCGATTTTCAAGATTTTTTCGCCATTGTATCGGGTTTAGTCCGAATTTGGTACCATGCTCATAAAAAAGGTGACTTGATGATGGGATCCATAAGTATAAGTAATCGAAGTCGCTATTTATACTAAAACCCCATTTATCTGGATGATATTGTGATTTCGATTCATAATCTGAAGTATTTCAAATGAACACCTATAGTGATTTTGGATAAATAATGAAGTATTCCAAGTAAATCTTACCAAAAAGTCGAATTTTGCACCAAGATATACCATGGTTCGAAGGTGCCGAACAGATCTCCAGTCTCTTTATAGATACATGTTTGGGGGTTTCGACGTTGTTTTAAGAATTGAAGGCATATGCTAATGGTACATTAGATTAATCATTATCATCGTCTCTACCCTTATAGCTTGCAACATCACATTATGACTCTATTATTAGTATTATTGTTTTTCATGACACTGAACAGAACTCCTGAACGTTTAAACACAAATGCTTGGAAATGTCAGCATTGCTTAGATAACTGCAAGCATTTACCACAATTTCGCCGACAGTAATATATAAATTCGACTAAACCTCAACTAGTTCTGCATCGAATTTTAATTCTTTTGAAGTCGGTACCGGCTAAGTTGGGACTGTCGGGGTCGAAGGTTCCGTCCAGGTACCGGATCGTGTCACAGCGAAGGATGTTGCTAATATTATCAAAAGCATGACACGAGGGCGATCACCCGGCCACGACAGTCTCAGCATTGAGCATTTCCAGCACGCGGGTCCACACTTGCCGAGACTTTTAGGTCTTTTATATACGTTCTGTATAAGACACTCGTACCTACCTGACGACCTTATGAAAACGGTAGTAGTTCCGATTTTAAAAAATAAGACCGGGGATTTATCGGATAAGGCCAATTACAGACCCATCTCTCTAGCAACAATTAGTGCCAAAGTATTGGATGCGGTGATTGAGAAGCAGCTTGTCAAACATCTTCGTATAAGTGATGCGCAATTTGGGTTTCGACCTAAATTATCTACCGAATGTGCAATATTATCGCTCAAACACACCGTTAGGTACTATACACAGAGGAAGACCCCGGTGTATGCAGCCTTTCTAGACCTATCGAAGGCATTTGATTTAGTCAAATACAAGGTCCTCTGGACTAAATTGCGAAAGGTAGGAGTACCCGAACCGCTCATCCGCACTTTCGAATATTGGTATAGCGAGCAGACCAACCAGGTTAGGTGGGGTAGAGAGCTATCCGAGGTTTACAAACTTGAGTGTGGCTTGAGACAAGGTGGACTCACTTCGCCTTCCCTATTTAACATCTACATGAACGATCTGATTGAGGAGCTGAGCAGTACCGGTGTCGGCTGCTCGATTGATGGTGTTTGCGTGAACAGCATCAGTTACGCGGACGACATGGCGCTGCTTAGCCCGTCAATCAGCGCGCTCAGGCGGCTGCTATCGATTTGTGAGACCTATGCGAGTGTACATGGCCTGCGATATAACGTCTCCAAGAGTGAGCTTTTGGTTTTTAAGGTGGGTAAAGCAAAACCTGTGCATGTTCCACCTGTTATTTTAAATGGGGCCGCGCTTAAGATAGTAACGAAATTTAAATACCTGGGACATATCATAAACGAGGACCTCAGAGATGATGATGATATTGAGAGGGCAAGAAGAGCGTTGGCCGTGCGCTGCAATATGCTAGCCCGCCGGTTTGCGCGGTGTACAGTGGAGGTC